>CM035839.1:8377977-9577977 GCA_020510985.1 Pholidichthys leucotaenia | reverse complement strand
TACTAATTTAGATGAAATCTATTTAGCTTGGAGAAATCATCTTTTAATTTATAAAAAATCTCTTAGAAAAGCTAGAACGAGTTATTACTCTGCATTAATAGAAGAGAACAAGAATAATCCCAGGTTTCTTTTCAGTACTGTAGCCAGGTTGACAAAGAGTCAGGACTCTGTCAATCCTAGCATCCCCTTAGAGCTTACTAGTCAGGACTTTATGAACTTTTTCAATAATAAAATTTCATCCATCAGAGATAAAATCAATCAGATTCTTCCCACAGTTAACATAAATACTGTAACTATTACAACTCCTTCTATTGATGTCTGTCTTGATGAGTTTACTCCAATCGACCTTTGTGAGTTAGACAAAATAGTTTCCTCATCCAAACCTTCAACTTGTCTTTTAGACCCTATTCCTACCAGGTTATTTAAAGAAGTCTTCCCACTTATTGGTAGCTTTATTCTTCATATAATCAATTCTTCATTAACTTTAGGCCATGTACCGCAGGCTTTTAAAACAGCTGTAATTAAACCCTTACTCAAAAAGCCAACGCTAGATCCAGGAGCTTTAGCTAACTATAGACCAATCTCTAATCTCCCTTTCATTTCAAAAATCTTAGAAAGAGTTGTTGCTACGCAATTATTTGACCACCTGCAGGGAAATGGTTTACTTGAAGAGTTTCAATCTGGGTTTAGAATCCATCATAGTACTGAAACAGCCTTAGCGAAGGTCACTAACGACCTCCTCATTGCATCTGATAATGGACTAGTTTCTGTACTTGTTCTTTTAGATCTTAGTGCAGCTTTTGATACTATTGATCATAATATTCTACTTGATAGATTAGAACACTATGTTGGACTTAATGGAACTTCGTTGCAGTGGTTTAGATCTTATTTATCTGATAGGTTCCAGTTTGTTCATGTAAATGAGGAGTTTTCTTTCAGCTCAAAGCTTAGTCATGGAGTTCCACAGGGATCTGTGCTAGGCCCTACTCTTTTTAGTTTATATATGCTTCCGTTAGGCAACATTATTAGAAAGCACTGTATACATTTTCATTGTTATGCAGATGACACACAATTATACCTGTCAATGAAGCCAGATGATACTAATCAATTAGCCAAGTTAGAAGCCTATCTTAAGGAAATCAAAGCTTGGATGACTTGTAATTTCCTGCTATTAAATTCAGATAAGACTGAAGTCATTCTTGTTGGTCCAAAAAACCTTAGAAATTCCTTTCCAAATCAAACTTTCAGTTTGGATGCAGTTACTCTTTCTCTTAATAGCTCTGTGAGGAACCTTGGAGTTATTTTTGATCAGGATTTGTCCTTCAATTCACATATTAAATTTGTTTCTAAGACTGCCTTCTATCATTTGCGTAATATTGCCAAGATTAGGAGCGTCTTGTCTCAGAGTGATGCTGAGAAGCTGATCCACGCTTTTGTTAGCTCGAGATTAGATTATTGTAATTCTTTATTATCAGGCTGTCCTAAAACATCTTTAAAAAGTCTTCAGCTGATCCAAAATGCTGCAGCAAGAGTTGTAACAGGTACTAGAAAGAGAGATCATATCTCTCCGGCTCTGGCCTCCCTTCATTGGCTTCCCATAGAGTTTAGAATTAAGTTTAAAATCCTTCTTCTTACTTACAAAGCTTTAAACAATCAGGCTCCTTTTTATTTAAAAGATCTGATACTACCGTATCATCCTAACAGAGCACTACGCTCCCAAAATGCAGGATTACTTGTAATACCTAGAATCTCCAAAAGTACAATGGGAGGCAGAGCCTTCAGTTATCAAGCTCCTCTCCTGTGGAATCAGCTGCCAATCTGGATTCGGGAGTCAGACTCGATCTCTGTTTTTAAGAATAGGGCTAAAACCTACCTTTTTGATATGGCCTACAATTAGGGAGGGATCATGTGTTTCTGAACCCTCCCTTAGTTATGCTGCTAATAGGTTTAGTCAGCCGGGGGACCTCCAGTAATGCACTGGGCCTCACTCCTTTCCTCACTCTCTATGAAATATTTTTTTTTGCTGGTCATTAACATTTGTTTGTTCTCTCCCATAGATTGAGTCCCCATCGTGCTGTTTGCTCTCTACATGTCTGTTCTTTTCTTCTTCTCTATCCCCTCACTCCCCAGCCAGTCGCAGCAGATGACTGCCCCTCCCTGAGCCTGGTTCTGCTGGAGGTTTCTTCCTGTTAAAAGGGAGTTTTTCCTCTCCACCGTCGCCAAGTGCTTGCTCACAGGGGATCGCCTGATTGCTGGGGTCTTTCTGCAACTGTGGGGGTCCCCCTACAGTTGATAGTGCTATGAGGTGACTGTTGTTGTGAAATGGCGCAAAATAAATAAAGCTGAATTGAAAAAAAAATCTGCAACTTTTTCCTCATAAGTTGGCATCATACATCTTTAAGAGGTCGTTTGCACATTAGTACCTCTTGCGGTTCCGGCGCCACACGAGTTGGCTGCCTTTTGCAACAGCGGCTCAATTCTGAGTCTTTTTTATTTTCCTTCTTCTTTCTGATCCGGTGATAACTTTCTGATCCGGCACACCTTTCTCTCTATATATATCAAGGACACACAGATCGCCCCAAAGTTCTCCCGAGTCGGCGGACGGAGCCACTGTTTACAGCAGGAGAAGATACAGCAGGGAAGAGCTAGCTAGCACTCAACCGCCACCTGGTGCTAACGGAGAAACTCGACATACCGGGGAACTGAAGCGAAAACGACACGGGTGCCGGGCTGGAGTTTAGGCGACGTGCAAGAAATATAAGACAGAATAATAAAGAGCGATGGGAAGAACCAAGCAGACCGCCCGTAAATCTACTGGAGGAAAAGCCCCCCAGGAAGCAGCTGGCCACCAAGGCTGCTCGAAAAAGAGCTCCGGCCACCGGCGGAGTGAAGAAGCCTCACCGTTACAGGCCCGGTACCGTGGCTCTGAGAGAGATCCGTTGCTACCAGAAATCCACAGAGCTGCTCATCCGTAAGCTGCCCTTCCAGCGCCTGGTGAGGGAGATCGCTCAGGACTTCAAGACCGACCTGCGCTTCCAGAGCTCCGCCGTCATGGCTCTGCAGGAGGCCAGCGAGGCCTACCTGGTGGGTCTCTTCGAGGACACCAACCTGTGCGCCATCCATGCCAAGAGGGTCACCATCATGCCCAAAGACATCCAGCTGGCCCGCCGCATCCGCGGAGAGAGAGTTTAGACTTTCTGCTGCACATCCACCAACCACAATGCTCCGCACTGTGTGTCTATATATATATATATATATATATATATATATATATATATATATATATATATATATTTATAGAAATATGTACATATGTATACTAGCTGCTCTTGTTTTTTCGTGCCTTCTGATTGTTGCTCTGAGTGTTGCTATCCCTGTGCTGTTGCAATCCTGGAATTTCCCCATTGTGGGACTAATAAAGGCTTATCTTATCTTATCTTATCTTAGTAAGACACTGGCAAGACATCAGCATAATATCGGGTTCTTTTCACATAATCATAATTTTCTTTCATATAATCTCGAACATTTTTCCTGAAAATTTTTTTACTTTTTTCCTCATAAATTTAAAACTTTGTCTCAAAAACTGCAATATTTTTACAGTAAATTTTTAACTTTTTTTTTCTTGAAAATTTGCAATGCTTATCTGTTATTTTTAAAATTTGCATCTTCATGGGATAGGCTCCAGCCCCCCCAGGACCCAAAAAAGGATTAAGCGGAAGAAGATGGATAATATTTCTGCACCTTTATTTGTGCAAATTTGTTTAATTTACTTTTTTCTTGAAAATTTTGAACTTTTATCTCACAGATTTGATTTTTTTTCTTGAAAATTGGCATTTTTTCCCTGTAAATTTTAAACCTTTTTTACTCATAAATTTGGAGTTTTTTTTCTTATAAATTTGCAACTTTTTCCTGAACAAATGAACTTTTTTCTATAAAAAGTTGTAACTTTTCTCAAAAATTTATGATTTTCTTCTCAAACATTTGCAACTTTTTTCTTGTAGATTTGCAGCTTTTATCATCGATTCATGACTTTTTTCTCACATTGCAACTTTTTCTTATAATTTTACAATTTTTTTCCTGCAAAATTTTGCTGAAAGTTTGGAATGCTATCTTGGTTATTTTTAAAATGTCATCTTTATCATATTTTTGCACCTTTATTCTTACAAATTTGTACCTAATTTACTTTTTTCCTGAAAATGTTGAACTTTTTTCTATTAAATTTGTTACTTTTTTCTCAAAAATATGCAGCTTTTTTCTGATAATTTACTTTTTTTTTCTTGAAAATTGGCTTTTTTGCTGGAATTTTAAAACTTTTTTCTCATAAATTTGGAATTATTTTCTTGTATACTTGTAACTTTTTTCCTCAAAATTTTTTTGTTCTAAAAAAATTCACAACATTTCTCAAAAATTTGTCACTTTCTTCTCAAACATTTCCCACCTTTTTTCTTGTAGAATTGGAATTTTTTTTCATATATTCGTGACTTTTTTCATAAAAACGGCGTGGCTGTGGTGCAGGTTTAGTGTGGCCGACTGCTGATCGGAGAGTCAGAGGTTTGATTCCCGCTCTGTCTGCAGTCTGCATGTCCCAGTGTCCGTGAGCGAGACACCGAACTCCCAGTTGCTCCTGGTGGGTGAGGCCAGCGCCGGTGCATGGCTGCTCTACCATCAGTGTGTGAATGTGGCGACAGCAGGATCTGTAAAGCACTTTGGTCATCTAGAGATGAGAAAAAAATGCTATATAAGTGAACGCCATTTAAATTTGCAACTTTTTCCTCATAATTTTGCATTTTTTTTCTGGCAAATTCTCAACTGTTATTTCTTGAAAATTTGCAATGCTATCTTGGTTATTTTAAAATTGGCTTTGTTTTGATATTTTTGCACCTTTTTTCTTTCAAATTTGTACCTAGTTCACATACACTACCGTTCAAAAGTTTGGGGTCACCCAGACAATTATTTTGTGTTTTCCATGAAAAGTCACACTTATTTACCACCATGAGTTGTAAAATGAATAGAAAATATAGTCAAGACATTGACAAGGTTAGAAATAATGATTTGTATTTGAAATAATAATTTTTTCCTTCAAACTTTGCTTTCTTCAAAGAATCCTCCATTTGCAGCAATTACAGCATTGCAGACCTAACATGATTGCACAAGGGTTTTCTAATCATCCATTAGCCTTCTGATGAAATGAGCAAACACATTGTACCATTAGAACACTGGAGTGATAGTTGCTGGAAATGGGCCTCTATACACCTATGTAGATATTGCACCAAAAACCAGACATTTGCAGCTAGAATAGTCATTTACCACATTAGCAATGTATAGAGTGTATTTCTGATTAGTTTAAAGTTATCTTCATTGAAAAAAGTGCTTTTCTTTCAAAAATAAGGAAATTTCTAAGTGACCCCAAACTTTTGAATGGCAGTGTATTTCCTTAAAATTTGCTCATAAATTTCTTAGTTTTTTCTCAAAACTTTACGTTTTCTCTCATAGATTAGATTTTTTTCTTATATAAATAAATTAGCATTTTTTCTTGTAAATTTGTAACTTTTTTCTTAAAAAAATGAACTTTTTTTCTAAAAAAATAATTTTTTTCTGCTAGATTTGATTTTTTTTCTTGAAAATTGTCAGTTTTTTCTGTAAATTTTAAAGTTTTTTTCTCATAAATTTGCTATTTTTTTGTAAATTTGCAGCTTTTTTTTTCCTGAAAAATTCATCTTTTTTCTAAAAAAATTTGCAACTTTCCTCAAAATTTTGTGGCTTTCTCACATGCTGAGTGAATATGGAAGAAAGTGTATAATACAGACTTTTTAAAAACAGGGTCGCATTACAAAGACGGGTCGGCTGATCTGTTGTCACTGATGCAGAACGCGTTTATGGGTGTTTCCAAGTTCATTTCCTCATCACAACGGGGTAAAAATGAACTTTCTGCCAGCGCATGACACAGAGAGGCCGGTCTAATCACGCAGAGGGGTGTTCTGAATAATCCAATCCAAAGCGCTCCTTCCCATCCCTTTAATGCAAAGAGGCACATTATCTAAAGTGAACTGTGATCATGACGGTTTAACACGAGTTTTGCGCCGACCAAAGCCTGTGTGTGTGAGCCTAAATGACCGTGATAGTAATGCTGCTTGGGAATAAGGAGGACATCAATCACACTTGATGCCCAGTTATGTCATGAACTGAGCTGGTTTGTCCTCCAGGCTCGGTTCCATGACTTTCCTCTGTGTGTCTATTTATCTGCGCATTGTATTTTGGCATGTGTGTATTAGATTAGATTAGATTCAACTTTATTGTCATTACACATGTATGAATACAAGGTAACGAAACACAGTTTAGCATCCAATCAGAAGTGCAAAGGACAGCAGTGCAGTATACGTATACGGTAATTAACAGTATGTGCAATTTAAGCAAATATATGCAAATATATGCAGCAGTGCAGAAAGTTAAAAGTACTGTTATGTGCAAATAATGTGCAATAAGTTAGATGTAGTTATGTAGTTATGCAGTTATGTACAGGTGAGGATGGTAAAAGATGATTGTAAGAGAGTCAGCGGGGAACTAAGTTCAATAACATGACAGCTGTTGGAAAGAAACTGTTCCTAAACCTGCTGGTTCTAGTCCGAAGGCTTCTGAAACGTCTTCTGGAGGGGAGAAGCTGGAACAGTCCATGAGCAGGATGGTTGGAGTCCCTAAGAATGCTGCGTGACCGGCGCAGACATCTTTTCCTGTAGACGTCCTCTATAGCTGGAAGTGGAGTCCCTGTGATGCGTTGGGCGGTTTTCACCACCCGCTGCAGCGCCTTGCAGTCAGCTACAGAGCAGCTCCCATACCAGACTGTGATACAGTTGGTCAGGGTACTCTCTATTACGCAGCGGTAGAAGTTGCCCAGGATGTCAGTTGACAGATGGTTCTTCTTCAATGTCCTCAAGAAGAAGAGGCGCTGATGGGCCTTCTTGATCAGGCTGGTGGTGTTAACTGACCAGGACAGGTCCTTTGAGATGTGGGTCCCCAGGAATTTGAAGCTGGGGACACGTTCAACAGCTATGCCATTGATATGGATGGGGTCATGTGTCTCTTCCCTCTCCTTCCTGTAGTCCACTATGAGCTCCTTGGTTTTGCTGGTGTTAAGGAGCAGGTTATTGTCAGCGCACCAAGTAGCCAAGTGCTCAACCTCTGCCCTGTAATCTGACTCGTCGTTGTCCCTGATGAGTCCAATCACCGTGGTGTCATCTACGAACTTTATGATGGAATTGGATCCATACATAGGCCTGCAGTCATGGGTGTAGAGGGAGTAGAGGAATGGGCTGAGCACACAGCCCTGTGGTACACCAGTGTTGAGTGTGATGACGGAAGAACGGTTGGGGCCTGACCTAACATGCTGGGGTCTGTTGGTCAGAAAATCCATGATCCAGTTGCAGGTGGAGGTACTGATTCCCAGGTCCCCAAGTTTGGTGAGCAACTTGGAGGGGATAACTGTGTTGAATGCTGAGCTGAAGTCAATAAACAGCATTCTTGCGTAGGTGTTCTTGTCATCCAGGTGTGAGAGTACATAGTGTAGCGCTGTAGAAACCGCATCCTCTGTACTCCTGTTGCTCCGGTAGGCGAACTGATGAGGGTCCAGTGTAGGGGGCAGGCCTTTTTTGAGCTGTGCCAAGACCAGTCGCTCAAAGCACTTCATGACTATGGGCGTCAGTGCCACAGGGCGATAGTCATTTAGGCACGATGGTGTTGAATGTTTCGGCACTGGTACTATTGAAGTGGTCTTGAAGCATGCTGGTACCACGGCCTGGGCCAGGGACAGATTGAAGATGTCTGTGAAGACCCCTGCCAGCTGCTCAGCGCATGCCGTCAGCACACGCCCAGGAATGCCATCAGGGCCAGCAGCCTTACGTACGTTGACATGACTCAGTGCATTACGGACGTCGGTGTGGGTGAGTGTGAGGTGGTGGAGGTCATCAGAGGGTGGGAAATTGATGTTCTTTTCATTGTTGTCCTTGTCAAAACGAGCATAGAAGTTATTTAGCTCATTGAGAAAGGGCACAGTCATGGCTATAGGTATGGAGTTGCTGGGCTTATAATCAGAGATAGCTTGAATGCCCTGCCACATACGTCGGGGGTCAGAGTCCCCAAAATGTTCCTCCACCTTCAGCTTGTAGCTGTGCTTGGCCTTCTTGCTGCCCCTCTTCAGATCTGCCCTGGATGAACTGTAGGCCTGTGCATCACCAGATCTAAAGGCATTGTTACGTGCTTTTAGCAGAAGTCGCACTTCTCTGTTCATCCACGGCTTCTGATTTGGGTACGTGGTGATCTGTCTTTCCGTGGTGACACTGTCAATAGTGGCGTTGATATGGTCCAGGATTGAGTGGGTGTAAGAGTTGATGTTTATGTGGGAGCCACAGGTAGCCTGAGAGGTGAACATACTCCAGTCTGTGTTCCTAAACTTCTCCTGGAGTACAGAGTCAACCCCCTCTGGCCACACTTTGATGGTCCTCACTGATGGCTTCACCCGGTTGATGAGCGGTACATACTTGGGGGTAAGGAACAAGGATAAATGATCAGACTGACCTAGGTGGGGGAGGGGAGTTGCTGTGTAGGCTCCCACAATATTGGTGTAAACATGGTCCAATGTTTTGTCCCCTCTTGTGTGACAGGAGACATGCTGGTAGAATTTAGGAAGCACTGTCTTGAGGTTAGAGTGGTTAAAATCACCCGCCACAATAAATGCTGCCTCTGGGTGTGCAGTTTGTTGTTTGCTAATAGCTGCATGCAGTTCTTTCATAGCAAGCTTAGCATTAGCATCCGGAGAAATGTAAGCGGCTGTTATGATGGTACAAGTGAACTCGCGTGGCAGATAGAAAGGTCTACATTTAACCATGAGAAACTCCAGGTTAGCTGAGCAGTGTCTCTCAACAGTGACAGAGTTCGTGCACCAAGCCTTGTTAATATAAATGCACACTCTCCCCCCTCTTGTCTTACCGGAGTCAACTGCTGCTCTGTCTGCCCGGAGCGTGTGTAGGCCGGCTAGCTCGATAGCATTGTCAGGTATTCCACTGTGAAGCCATGTTTCCGTAAAAATCATGATATTGCAGTTCATAAGTTTCTTATTGTTGGTGATCCGAAGCCGTAGTTCACTCATTTTGCTCGCCAGAGACCGTACATTAGCAAGGAAAATACTGGGTAGCGATAGCCGGTGCGGTGTTAGCTTTAGCTTAGCTCTTAGCCCACCGCGTTTACCCCTCCTTTGTTTACGGTCCTTACGCTGCCTGCGAGCACTTCCGGTCGGCCGGGAAGCCTGCCGAGCGTCGGGAGTTCTCCAGAGCTCCGGGATGAGACGTAGAGTCAGACGTAGGTTGCTGATAAAAAGGTCGTTATCGTTGTTTTGTAAACCAATATTCAAAAGCTCATCTCGGGTGTAAGATGTAAAAGCAGAGCTGTTCTGAACGAACATACCCGAAATGAGCAGAAATAACACTGCTAGTCCCCAGAATCTGGTAGGACGCTGAGCCTCGCGTTGTGCACGCGCCGCCATCTTGTATTGTTTTGTCTTTGGAGTTCAGATGGTTCTCCATTGTTCCTTGTCTGCTTAGTTTGATTTTTTATGCCAATTACTTTTTTTCACTTCCGGCGCCACACGAGTCGGCTGCCTTTTGCAACAGCGGCTCAATTCTGAGTCTTTTTTTTCCCTTCCTCTCTCTTTTGATCCGGTGACAACTCTCTGATCCGGCACACCTTTCACTCCATTTATATCACGGACACACTGATCGCCCCAAATGTCTCCCGAGCCGGTGGACGGAGCCACTGTTTATAGCAGGAGACGGTACAGTAGGGAAGAGCTGCTAGCACTCAACCGCCACCCGGTGCTAACGGAAAAACTCGACATACTGGGAGATCTGAGGCGAAAACGCCGTGGGTGCCGGGCTGGAGTAAGGCGGAAGGCAAGAAATATAAGGTACAGACCCACCCTTCCATCCGTTGTTATGGGGAATGTACGATCGTTACTGGGAAAGGTAGATGAGCTAGCGGCTATCTCCCGCTACGATAGCATATACCGGGAGTGTAGCCTGTTTCTATACACAGAGACTTGGCTAACCGAATTAGCAGCAGATGCTAACATTGAACTGGAGGGTTTCCACGCGATACGGGCAGACCGAACATCAGACAGTGGCAAAGCAAGGGGCGGTGGAGTGATAATGTATGTTAACAACAACTGGTGCAGACCGGGACATATCACTGTTAAACAACAACACTGCAGCAAAGACATTGAGTTGCTAGCTGTTAGCATGCGGCCTACATATCTCCCGAGGGAATACTCACACGTGATCTGCATTGTTGTTTATGCAAATCCGACGGCGAACGCTGGGACAGCGCGTGACATCATCCATTCAGTAACTGGCAGGCTGCAGACAGAACACCCAGATGCTCTTCTCCTCATCTCAGGCGATTTCAACCATGTTTCACTGTCTCCCATTCTACCCACGTTTACCCAGTATGTCACACGCCACACTAGAGACAATAAAACACTGGACTTATTCTACGCAAACACTAAGGAGGCGTACACCTTATCACAACTCCCCCCACTCGGGAGATCGGATCACAACTTGGTTCATCTCTGGCCGGTGTACAAACCCCTAGTGCACAGACAACTTCCGGCCATGCGCACAGTGAAGTTATGGTCTGAGGAGGCAATGGACACTCTAAAGGGCTGTTTTGAAACCACCGCCTGGGAGCAGCTCTGCGATCCACATGGTGAGGACATCGATGGCCTCACTCACGCCATCACGGACTACATCAGCTTCTGTGTGGACAACACCGTTCCCACCAAGACCGTATGGTGTTGCTCAAACAACAAACCCTGGATCAACCCTGAGATAAAAACACTTCTGAGAGAGAAGAAGAGGATCTTCAGGTCGGGGAACAGGGAGATGCTGAAGTCCGTACAGAGGGAGCTGAGGAGAAAGATCAGAGAAGGCAAGGACAGCTTCAGGAAGAAGATGGAGGACAAGCTGCAACAGAGCGACATCAGCGGGGTCTGGAGAAACCTTAAAACCATCTCTGGGCTCCAGAATACCTCCCCCCAGGCCACGGGGGGCAGGGAGTGGGAGAACAATCTGAATCTGTTTTTCAATAGGTTTGACCAACCGCCCTCCCCCCTGACTGCACAACAACCACTGCTGCCTCTAAAGACATCAAGTCTTTAGTCTCTCACCACCAACGGAGATGAAGCTGAATACAGAGGGCTTATCCAGGACTTCGTGGACTGGTGTCATCGGAACTGCCTCCAGATCAACGCGAGGAAAACTAAGTTGCTGGTGGTGGACTGCCGCAGGCAAGGACAACCCCTCACAGCACCAATAAATATACAGGGAACAGACATTGAGATGGTGACATCCTATAAGTACCTGGGTGTTCATCTGAACAATAAACTAGACTGGTCACACAATACTGACGCACTCTACAAGAAGGGACAGCGCAGGCTGTTCCTACTGTGGTGTAATCCTGCACGTGAATCTGTCTTGTCTGTGCTGCTCCGAAGAGGCAGCAAATCATGACAAGTTAGTTATGTTAGAAAGAACAAACGGGATTGAATGGGCTGAAAAATCAACTGAATAGTTTAATGTAGTGACACGGATGCAACACACAGACATGAATGGGTTTGAAATTTTAGGAAAAGAGGATGACGCCTGTGCAAACTTTAATTAAGTTTCATTAACAATAGCGTGGAAGTCATCCCCGACCCATGGGGAGATGGAGGGCTGTCTCTCCTTTTGCTTTCGCCGACCAACTGTCTTTCCCATCTTGTGCGGGGGTCTCTGCCCCAGTCTCACAATCTCTCTCAGCTTGAAACCCGAGACACAATAGAGGCAGCTGTGGACCCATCTCCTGTCTCTGAGGGGAGTTACAGTGAAAAGTGAAATGCTGCACACTCCTTGATCATTTATTTATTCCCCTAAAAATAAACACATTAATCCCTAATAAGTCCGTGATGAAAACAAAAATGTGAATGCAATACAAATAATAAGAGTAACCCCCCCCCCCCATGCCGCATGTCACACTGCCTGTTCATTCATTCATTCCCCTAAAAAAATCCTACATTAACACCCAATCTATAGATTCCAATGGTAAGTCCACAATTAAAATGAGAGTGTGGATGGAATAAAAACAATAGTGTGATCATCATATAATTAAAATGGCAGGCAGTTATATGATGACTCTTACAACTTGCTCTATTAAAATAGAAGAACTCAGCAGTGCCATTTCCTGAGCTCCAGAGCTGCGCAATGTGAAAACACACCACTGAAATATCATTAAACAATGCACTTCTGATGACAGACCTCCTTTTTCCTGGTCAAAAGCAGATTCTCGCGGAATGCACTATAACAGTAATGCACATTAAATTGCATGCTGCCCCACCACTTTGAAATGAGTCACCTCCTCCCAGTACAGAGCGCGCACACTGTCTACTGGTAATTAGATGGCGTGATGCAAGGCGTAAAAAACAAACAATGCACTGACAGAAACTAACAAAACATTGGAGTACTGCGGAAAGGCGGACAGAGAAGTCCACAGATGACCGTCCTAATACGGCCCAAAATGTGGTTTACAATTTTTGTTTTTTGCATTTAAAAAAAAAAAAACTCTCATTAAGTAATTGTTCAAATTTAAGAAACTGATGCCTTTCTTCATTTGTCAGTTTTTTTCTAGTCTGATAGCTACAGACAGACACAACTGAGACATTTTAAAATCATATAAAGCTGTAATTGTTCAGCATGAGCCAGACTTAATAAAATAAATTGAACTAATTCATTATGAGCCTTCAGATTAATCCTTCATCAAAAGTGCTGCTAATTACATCATGTAGACTCACTTTCAATGATTCTTAAAAAATAAAGTGCAACAGATCCAAGGAGCATCAAATTCCGACAGAGTTCTGTTGGTTTAACCCATTGGACCAGAGGAGGGCTAGCAGTGTTGGCGGGCCGGCCGAGCCGCCGGGCAGTTGGCTGCCGGTAACACGGTTCTGTCGGGTAATGTGCTGGCTCCGGCACTCTCAGCTTGGGCCGGGATTTGTCTCGGCGGCCATCTGGACTGCCGTCCATCTAGTTTTCCCACTTTGATCTCTTCATCTCCATCTGCCTCAGTGACTTAACCCCCTGACTGACTTTGCAAACACACTTCTAATGGAGCGCTGCTGGTTTTGGAGCATGGAGGAGTTCAGATCCTTTAAAATGATGGGGGGAGGGGTCTCCCATTTAAAAATAAAACAGCTCATTGGCTAGAGCAGGGGTTGGCAACCTGTGCTATACAAAGAGGCACTTTGTGTGATTTTTGTATCACAAATCAGAACAGAGCCATAAAAATATCTGAGTCTAAAATCTGAGTTAAAACAGCAGAATTACAATGAAAATCTGTCCTGAAAACATCACAATTAAAACGGTTTTTTGCTTGTAAGTTTGCAGCTTTTTTATTGCAAATGTGATACCTTTTCCTCACAAAATTCCTATTTTTCTGGTCATACTTTTATTATTTGCAAAAAGCTGGTGTCTTTCTTGCAAAATTGCTATTTCATCTGGTAATTTATTATTATTATTATTATTATTATTATTATTATTACCGTTATTATTTGCAAAAAAAATTTGTTTTTCTTGCAAAATTGCAATTATATCTGGTAATTTATTATTACTATTAGTATTTAATAATAATAATAATAATAATAATAATAATTTTTTTGTTTGTTTTTCTTCCAGAATCACTTAGGTGTTTTCCTCATTAAACTGTAGTTTTTTCCCCAAAATTTGTTAAATTTGAGCCTTAATGTGTTTTGATTTTGTTGTAAATTTTGTGCATTTTTCTTTGCAAATGTAAAACCTTTATTGAGTAAAACTGAAAACGTTTACATGTAAATTTTTCCCTATAAAGTTATAGGTTTGTTTTGCCATAATCTGCTTTTCTCATAAGATTGTCTTAAATGATTGTTACCCTTTGCTGGTAAAAAATGCTGCCTTTTTCATATAAATTTGCAACCACTTTCTAATCAAATTTTATCTTTTTTGGCTAAATTTGTGACTTTTCTCTTGCCAATTTGTGTTTTTTTTCCCCTCCCCCTTATAAAATTGCAACATTTTACTTAAATTTGTTGAATGTTATTTCATAAATTCTCACCTGTTAGCATAAATCTATTATATTTTTCTTCAGAAATTTCTTAACGTTCATAGACATAAATGTGTTATATTTCTTCTCATAAAACTCCAGCATTTTCCAGTAAGTTTATGATTTTTTTTTTTTACCAGAAATTTTGTGACTTTTTTCTTAAAAATCTGTGAGTATGTTTTCCTCAGAAAATTCCATAATTTTTCTATAAATTTGTGAGGGGTTTTTTGCATAAGGTTTTATTATTATTATTATTTTTATTTTCTGCTTTTAAGGATTTTTTTTTTCAGTTTTGTTTATTCACACACACACATCACACATTATCAACAGCATGAATGAATTACAATATGAATTATCAACAACATCATTAGCAGTATACAATAGGCTTTTTTTTTACATTGTTTTGGAGTGTGAATGGGTCATCCCAAATAAGCTATTTAAAGCTTTTAGTAGGGAGCCCAGTTCTACAATGAAATGATGATGGAAATCTGTCTGATGTCTTTGTGTGAAAGAACAAACAAACATATAACAGACATATAGCACATAATCCCAGCATTTGTTTACACTGAAATAGTAGGTGAGTTCAAGATATATAATCAAGTTATTAAATACTACTGGAGTGAATCAACATATTAAACAAAATTACAATGGAGTAACAACTCATCAGTCAGCAAGTTTGTGTAACAAATAACAGATTAATTATATAATGATAGGAGTTGCGTTTTTAGTTTTTCTTGAAGATGGAGATGGAAGGTGACATTTTTAGATTCTCATCAATTCTCATTCCAAATCTGTGGTCCTCTGCACACAATACTAAACCTGGTGGATTTTAGTCTTCATTTTTCCCAGTAATTTGGTTTTTAATTCTAGTGGTATAGGTGTGTATGGGAAGGAAGGTTGGAATGAGTTCTCATAATTTATAGTTGAGTTTGTGGACAACCTGATACATTATACAGGTATTCTGGAAGTAATTATGCTCAGCAAGTCTTAGAAGATTATAATGATGGAAAAGATGACTAGTAGGAGAATTATATTCAGACCATGATAAGGTACGTAGGACTTTCTTTTGGAGAATTTCTAGCTTTTTTAGGTGAGTTGGAAATGTGTTACCCCATATATTATTGCAGTAATGTAACAGAGGCTCAAATAAAGTTTTATATAGAGTGAGAAGTGCTGAAAGTGGTAGAAAATGTCTCACTTTAAAAAACAGAGCAGCATATTTGGCCAGTTTCTTGGTTAGATCGTCAATGTGACATTTGAAATTGAGAAATTCATCAGTGAGGACCCCCAAGAATTTTATAGAGCTAACTCTTGTAATATTATGTCCATTAATTTTGGGGCAAAGTTCCTTGGTGTCTGGCTTTTTATTGGAACAGAATACAATATAATTAGTTTTACTGATATTAAGTGAAAGTTTGTTACACTGAAACCAGATGTCTATTTTCATAAGTTCACTATTTATTATCTGTTAAAGTTCATTTGGATTCTGGTGAGCAAAAAATAAATTAATGTCATCAGCAAACAGTACTTTATGTAGTAGAGACAAGGAGTTAGCAATGTCATTTATATACAAAATGAATAGAACTGGTCCTAAAATGGAACCCTGGGGAACCCCATGATCGATGGATTTATATGATGACTTGTGGTTATTTGTATGAACATAATGAAGTCTTCCAGACAGATAATTAATAAACCAATCTAATGCAAGGCCTCTGATATCGTAATGTTGTAATTTATTAAGTAGGATGTTATGGTTAATGGTGTCAAATGCTTTAGACAGGTCTAAAAAAAAATGCCAACACCATAGTTGCCTCTTTCAATTGCATCATTGATTTTTTTTTCAGTTAGGTCAAGTATTGCCATATACTGTAGGTAGTGTGTTTCTTTCTGAAGCCATATTGGGATGGGATACTAATGTTGAGCTTATCAAGGTAACTGGTAAGTCTGTTATAAACTACTCTTTCCAAAAACTTTGAGAGAGTAGGCAGAATGGATATTGGACGATAATTAGTCAAATCATTCTTATCACCTGATTTATAAATTGGTATAATTTGTGCAATTTTTGCTATTTGTGGCACTACTCCGGAGATTAGAGACAGATTAATGCAGTAGGTAAGAGGTTCCAGTATTAAATTAATGATACTTTTAAAAATTTTGCTGGAAATTAAATCAGCTCCTGCAGAGTTTGAGTTCTTCATGTTCTTGATGATTTTCCAGACTTCCTCACAATCAGTTGGCTTCAGGATGAAAGAATTCCAGTAGTTTCCTGATAGATAGTGTTTGAAAGAGGCAGCCTGGGGTTGGTTAATTTTATTAGATAAATTTTCTCCAATAGAGACAAAATAATTATTAGATTTATCAGCGAGAATGGAATTACTGGTGAGATTACTGACTGCGCTATTGTTTGGAAGTGTGGGGGCTTTTTGTCCCTATTTAGAACCTTATTTAGTACACTCCAGGATTTCTTGGAATCACCCTGTGATGCGTTTATAAGTTCTGCATAGTAATTACTGTTACTCTAATAATATGTGTTAGTTTATTTCTATAATTAGTATATACATTTTTATTGCTAATATTTGGATTTTTTATGTAGCGTTTATATAATTTATTTTTGTACCTAATAGATTTTAGTATACCCTTAGAAAGCCATGGATGTTGAATAGTACGATTACATGTGACAGTCTTGACAGGAATTGTCCTCTGGATGGATTCTGTTATTTCCTTGGTCAAGGCATCAAACGCAGCAACAGCATCACTACAATTGTAGATTCTATCCCATTCCTTGACATGCAAGTTCTCACTCAGTCGTTGTAAGGATTCTTCTTTAAGTATTTTTAGTTTTAGTTTATGTCGCAAGATTGAGGGCCTAACGGCAATGTCTTCCACAAGGTCAAGAAACAGAACAATGGGGAAGTGATCAGAAATCTCGGAGAGCACGACTCCAGATACCAGTGTGGAATTGCAAATGTTAGTAATGATATTACCAATAATGCCCTAAGATGCTGGGATAGGCTCCAGCCCCCCCGCGACCCGAGAAGGATTAAGCGGAAGAAGATGGATGGATGGATGGATGGATGGACTTGGTGGAGTGAGTGATTCTAGTATAGGTATTCATGGTAGGGAAGAAGGAAGAGGAGTGTAATGTATTCATAAAGTCATTTTTAGCTGCATCATTCCTGGAGAGGTCAATGTTGAAGTCTCCAAGGAGAATACAAGTTTTATTTTTGTTGTTGATTGAGAATAAAATTTCTTCCAGTTTGGTTGTGAAAATATTAAGGTTGGTTTCCGGGTGGCGATAAATCACACCTACAATTAAATTTTTCCCATTTTTGACATGTGTTTCAACAAAAAGAGAGTCAATATGACAGTCTTCCATGACAATAACATCATAAACACCGACATCATGTCTACAAGAGATATACAGACAGACACCACCACCAGATCTGCCACATCTGTTCTTCGTGAACAGTTTATAACCATCAAGGTTTAACCCCTTGCACTCCGGGCAATTTTCCTAAAAATGCCAAAAAATAACGTGCCCAAAGTAAATCGAAAGCTGTTATTCAACCCTTTGAAGCATCTTCATGGGGTTGGTCTCATTTAAAAGAAAACACTTTGAATTTTTTGGCAAAAAAAACATGATCTCTCTAAGTGCTCCGGCCACTGAGTTACAGTCATCTAAACATAGTGAACTTGAAGAAAATAAATTTGGCCTGGGTGTTTTTTTGGATACAAATGCTTGCAAATAACACACAGCTTCAGATCCGGGCTGGAAAATGCAACAGAAATGTAGAACCAAGTGTTATCCAGCTGAGGTCCAAATTTTGTAACAATACCACAAAAAATGAATATATTACACAGCTTTGTTCTCAGGCTGCTCCCAGGCATTTTGGAACTGTGCCAAATTGTGCCAAATGGCACAGTTTGGAAAAACGTCTGTAACTTTTGAATAATTCAATGTAGAATCTTCATTTTGGGCTCTAATGAAAGGTCACATTCAGGGCTGTGTCTGTGTGTGTGTGTGTGTAGGGGGGGTTGTCCCCCCCCGCTACAAAGGACGGAGATCGGCCCTCGCTACATGATGGATTACACTCGTTGCATGTTTCCACAGCAACGCTGTCACAGCGGCTTCCCCCCCGCCCCTCACTACTGTGTGTGTGTGTGTGGGGGGGGGGTTGTCCCGCCCCCCCCCGCTACAGAGGACGGCCATCGCTACATGACGGAATAGACTCATATGGCTATGTGGCGACCGCTGCGCAGTCAGCGCGGCTTCCCCCCGCGGACCGGGGGGCGTTCGGACCGTGAACACCCCCCCCCCCCGATCGGTCTAAAGTCATTTTTTGATTACAATTTTCAGGGATAAATAATAAATTTAGCTTATAACACCTTACCTCTTCACAGCCGCAGAGTCCTGGCGAACTTCTCTTCCCCATTGTCAGACGAACGCGACGCTGGTCCGCTCGTGGATCCCGATCAAAACATAATTCCATTATTGCGGTTTTGGTGAATGATTTATGACTTTTGTCATCGGCCTCCGTCGGTCTATGATGACGGAAGAGAATCCTAAACGTCTATTCTGCTGGAATGAGTGCAGGTCCCACTTGTGGGTGGTCTCCATGCTGCTGGGTCTGTAGCAGGTTCTTCCACCGTGCTTTTTTTCAACTGCTGCAACAGTAAATCTCTCTTCACCCAGCCCGAACTTCTGTGCTTCAATTGGCTCCTGCATTCACAGTAGGCGGGTCCTCCTTCCTAGGTTTTCACTCATTGGTTCTTCAAGGTTTCAGAAACACAATTCAAGGCTCTTATTAGTCGAATGAGAGGTCAATCAGATGAACTAATCTGTTCGCAGCTGTGTCTGCAGCTTTTTTTTTTCAGTGGCGCTTGGACGCCAACACCAACTACATCACCACCATCAGGACCATGCATCCGAGAGCGCACGAGGACGCACGAGTGCGCCCTCGTGCGCCCTAGGACGCAGGGACTTGCCCGCCCGCGGTACAAAGGAGTGCAAGAGGTTAAGGTGTCTATGCATGACTTATCGTTCAGCCAAGTTTCACTACAACCAATTACATCAAAGCTGCAGCCTGTACTGGTAAGTAAAGCAGCTAGATCATGATGATGTTTATTCAAGCTGCTGATGCATGAAAGAATAATTGTATTGGTTTTTAAAAGATGTTAATTGCTCAGGAATATACTGATCACAGCTTATATTCCTTTTATAATCCATAAATTGTGTCACATCCACTCCTTCTTCATTAGATTCATTGAAGATCATTACGCACTATAGTTGATAAAATTTACTGGGATCACACAGCAACAATACACACTTAGAGACACAGACATAGACAAACCCTCATCCATACGGAAGACGGTCAGACAATCACACACACTCAAATACACAAAGATACACTGTCAGCACAACAGTCCATTAGTCCAACAGCACAGAGATACTGGCCTCGTCGCATCGGTTGACTTTTTCTCATGACTGTGCAACAAACATCAATATGAACATTGCAAATTCACATAGAAAAGTTGTAAATTAAGAAAAAAGTCAACCATTTACAAGAAAAGCCATCATTCATCCCACAACCACATTCAACATAATACACCCCATAGTCAAATTATGCAACAGAAATGACACAACGACAGTCCATATTGACAACAATACCAACATCCAACAATAATTGTAACAATAATAAATAAATAATTCTGGTATGTTCAACACAAACACAGACATTACCATCACCATCACCATAACACAATAACACACACAATAACAACCTTTTTCCATTGAAGACACATTGTAATATTACTGCCCTTTATTTTTATATTGCTCAAAAATCATTTGTTTATATGTTGATTTAAATATATGGATGTTTGGACATTGCCTGTGTTTCTCCCCCAACCATTCCACAATTTTACCCCACACACAGACACACAAAAACCCTTCCTAGTAGATCTTACTAAGTGCATTTTAAATTTTGTGTTCCCCCGAAAATTATATTTCCCTTCTCTCTCACTGAAAAGATTTTGTATACTGTGTGGCAAAAGGTTTTTACTGACTTTAAACATTAATTGTGCTGTATAATAATGAACCAGATCCTGTAATTTGAATAACTTTGAATGTAAAAACAATAAATTAATATGTTCAAGATACCCGACTTTGTGTATAACACGGACTGCCTTTTTTTGTAATATTAGCAATGAATTAAGTGTACTTTTATAATTGTTACCCCAGACCTCTATATAATAGGTCAAGTATGGAAGAACTAATGAGCAATACAAGATATGAAGTGATTTGTAATATAGGACCTGCTTAATTTTATTTATAATTGCAATATTCTTTGCGACTTATTTTTGTATGTATCTGTGTGGTTTCCAACTAATTTTATCATCTAGTATTACACCCAAAAACTTGATCTCCTTAACTTTTTCAATAATCACATTATCTATATGAATATGTAAATCTTCTTTATTTTTACAATTACCAAATATCATTACGTTAGTTTTATCGATATTTAGTGATAGAGTTGGCTGCCTTTTGCAACTGCCTTTTTTTTTTTTTCCTTCTTCTTTCTACACCTTTCACTCTACATATATCACGGACACACAGATCGCCCCAAAGGTCTCTCGAGTCGGCGGACGGAGCCACTGTCTACAGCAGGAGACGATACAGCAGGGAAGAGCTAGCTAGCACTCAACCGCCACCCGGTGTTAACGGAAAAACTCGACATACCGGGAGAACTGAAGCGAAAACGACGCGGGTGCCGAGCTGGAGTTTAGGCGGCGTGCAAGAAATATAAGACAGAATAATAAAGAGCGATGGCAAGAACCAAGCAGACTGCTCGTAAATCTACTGGAGGAAAAGCCCCCCAGGAAGCAGCTGGCCACCAAGGCTGCTCGAAAAAGAGCTCCGGCCACCGGCGGAGTGAAGAAGCCTCACCGTTACAGGCCCGGTACCGTGGCTCTGAGAGAGATCCGTTGCTACCAGAAATCCACGGAGCTGCTCATCCATAAGCTGCCCTTCCAGCGCCTGGTGAGGGAGATCGCTCAGGACTTCAAGACCGACGTGCGCTTCCAGAGCTCCGCCGTCATGGCTCTGCAGGAGGCCAGCGAGGCCTACCTGATGGGTCTCTTCGAGGACACCAACCTGTGCGCCATCCACGCCAAGAGGGTCACCATCATGCCCAAAGACATCCAGCTGGCCCACCGCATCCGCGGAGAAAGAGCTTAGACTTTCTGCTGCACATCCACCAACCACAATGCTCCGCACTGTGTCTCTCTCTCTCTCTATATATATATATATATATATTTATAGTAATATGTACATACAGTGGGGAAAAAAAGTATTTAGTCAACCACCAATTGTGCAAGTTCTCCCACTTAAAAGATGAGAGAGGTCTCCAATTTTCATCCTAGGTATACCTCAACTATGAGAGACAAAATGAGAAAAAAAAAAATCCAGAAAATCACATTGAAGGATTTTTAATGAATTAATTGGTAAATTCCTCAGTAAAATAAGTATTTGGTCAATAACAAAAGTTCATCTCAATACTTTGCTATATTCCCTTTGTTGGCAATGACAGAGGTCAAACGTTTTCTGTAAGTTTTCACAAGGTTTTCACACACTGTTGCTGGTATTTTGGCCCATTCCTCCCTGCAGATCTCCTCTAGAGCAGTGATGTTTTGGGGCTGTCGCTGGGCAATACAGACTTTCAACTCCCTCCAAAGATTATGGAGATCTCTATGGGGTTGAGATCTGGAGACTGGCTAGGCCACTCCAGGACCTTGAAATGCTTCTTACAAAGCCACTCCTTCGTTGCCCAGGCGGTGTGTTTGGGATCACTGTCATGCTGAAAGACCCAGCCACGTTTCATCTTCAATGCCCTTGCTGATGGAAGGAGGTTTTCACTCAAAATCTCACGATACATGGCCCCATTCATTCTTTCCTTTACACGGATCAGTCGTCCTGGTCCCTTTGCAGAAAAACAGCCCCAAAGTATGATGTTTTCACTCCCATGCTTCACAGTAGGTATGGTGTTCTTTCTTCTCCAAACACAATAAGTTGAGTTTTTACCAAAAAGTTCTATTTTGGTTTCATCTGACCATATGACATTCTCCCAATCCTCTTCTGAATCATCCAAATGCTCTCTAGCAAACTTCAGACGGGCCTGGACATGTACTGGCTTAAGCAGGGGGACACGTCTGCCACTGCAGGATTTGAGTCCCTGGCGGCGTAGTGTGTTACTGATGTAGCCTTTGTTACTTTGATCCCAGCTCTCTGCAGATCATTCACTAGGTCCCCCCGTGTGGTTCTGGGATTTTTGCTCACCGTTCTCATGATCATTTTGAGCTCACGGGGTGAGATCTTGCATGGAGCCCCAGATCGAGGGAGATTATCACTGGTCTTGTATGTCTTCCATTTTCTAATAATTGCTCCCACAGTTGATTTCTTCACACCAAGCTGCTTACTTATTGCAGATTCAGTCTTCCCAGCCTGGTGCAGGTCTACAATTTTGTTTCTGGTGTCCTTTGACAGCTCTTCGGTCTTGGCCATAGTGGAGTTTGGAGTCTGACTGTGTGAGGTTGTGGACAGGTGTCTTTTATACTGATAATGAGTTCAAAAAGGTGCCATTAAGACAGGTAACGAGTGGAGGACAGAGGAGCCTCTTAAAGAAGAAGTTACAGTTCTGTGAGAGCCAGAAATCTTGCTTGTTTGTAGGTGATCAAATACTTATTTTACCAAGGAATTTACCAATTAATTCATTAAAAATCCTTCAGTGTGATTTTCTGGATTTTTTTTTCTCATTTTGTCTCTCATAGTTGAGGTATACCTATGATGAAAATTGGAGACCTCTCTCATCTTTTAAGTGGGAGAACTTGCACAATTGGTGGCTGACTAAATACTTTTTTGCCCCACTGTATGTATACTAGCTGCTCTTGTTTTTTCTTGCCTTCTGATTGTTGCTCTGAGTGTTGCTATCCCTGTGCTGTTGCAATCCTGGAATTTCCCCATTGTGGGACTAATAAAGGCTTATCTTATCTTATCTTATCTTATCTTATTTAATTCATTATTTAGAGAATGGATTAGTTGATTATAATTGTTTCCAGAATAAAATATATTAGTATCATCAGCAAATAATATTATTTTTAATAATTTAGAAACTTGGAATATATCATTTATATATATGTTAAATAATTTGGGGCCCAATACTGACCCCTGGGGGACCCCACAGGCAATTCCCATACATCCAGACAGATATTCTCCCATCTTCACAAACTGTTTTCTCTCAGATAAATAACTTGTAACCCAATTCAGAGCCATTCCCCTAATACCACACATTTGCAATTTATTAAGAAGTATTGAATGATTTATTGTATCAAATGCTTTTCTAAAATCTATAAATACACCAATTGCATATTTTCCTTGATCTAATGCATTTATTTTTTCCTCTGTTGCTTCCATTATCACCAACGATGTTTTACTCTTGGCTCTAAATCCATATTGGTTCTGATTAAGCACATCGTGCTTATTTAAAAAAGTTTTCTAATCTGTTGTTGAAAAGTTTTTCCAGAATCTTGGAAAATTGTGGGAGAAGCGATACTGGTCTGTAGTTTGTATATTGGTGTTTATTTCCTTGATTGAATAATCGTCTTACTTTTGCTATTTTCATTTTCTGCGGGAGTGAGCCAGTTTGAAATGATAGATTACAAATATATGTGAATGGTTTTAATATGCCATCAACAGTTCTTTTTACTAGTGCCATATCAATACCATCACAATCAGTAGATAATTTATTTTTACACTTTTCAACAACAGATTTTACCTCTAGTTCATCCACCACTGTAAGAAAGATTGACCGAGGGTTATTTCCAATCAATGGAGTTTTCCCCGGTGGACGAAAGGGTTGCTTCCCTGCGCCTTCGGGTTGGGAAACGGGTCCTGACCATCATTTGTGCCTATGCACCAAATGATGTTTCAGAGTACCCACCCTTTTTGGAGTCTGTGACTGGGGTGCTGGAGGGTGCTCCTCCTGGAGACTCCATTGTCCTACTGGGGGACTTCAATGCGCACGTGGGCAACGACAGTGAAACCTGGAGGGGGGTGATTGGGAGGAACAGCCTGCCTGATCTGAACCCGAGTGGTGTTCAGTTATTGGACTTCTGTGCTAACCACAGTCTGTCCATAACGAACACCATGTTCAAGCATAAGGGTGTCCATATGTGCACCTGGCACCAGGACACCCTAGGCCGCAGGTAGGCCGCAGGTGTCCGGCCGCAGATGGATGGATGGATGGATATCCCAGACTCCTTTTATATTATTTTTATTTTCATTTAACATTTTCCTATAGTATAATTTTTTACTAGTTCGTATTATTTCAGTTAATTTATCTTTATATGTTTTATATCTTTTTTCAGATTCTTTGGTTCTTAATTTAATGAAATTTTTATAGAGATAACTTTTCTTTTTACAAGCATTTTGTAGCCCCCTGGTTATCCATCCATCCATCCATCCATCTTCTACCGCTTTTCCGGAGGTCCGGGTTGCGGAGGCAGCAGTTCAAGCAGAGAAGCCCAGACTTCCCTCTCCCCAGCCACCTGCTCCAGCTCTTCAGAGAGGATACCAAGGCGTTCCCAGACCAGCTGGGAGACATAGTCTCTCCACCGAGTCCTGGGTCTGCCCCGGGGTCTCCTCCCAGTGGGACGTACCTGAAACACCTCAAGTGGGAGGCGTCCAGGAGGCATCCTAATCAGATGCCCATACCACCTCAACTGACTCCTTTCAATGTGGAGGAGCAGCGGTTCTACTCTGAGCCTCTCCCGGATGACTGAGCTCCTCACCCTATCTCTGAGGGTGAGTCCAGCAATCTTACGGAGAAAGCCAATTTCAGCCGCTTGTATCCGCGATCTTGTTCTTTCGGTCATTACCCAAAGCTCATGACCATAGGTGAGAGTAGGAACGTAGATTGACTGGTAAATCGACAGCTTTGCCTTAGAACTCAGCTTCCTCTTCCCCACAACAGACCGGTACAACGTCCGCATCACTGCAGATGCTGCTCCAATCCGTCTGCCGATCTCTCGCTCCATTTTCCCCTCACTCGTGAACAAGACCCCAAGATACTTAAACTCCTCCACTTGGGGCAGGAGCCTGTCCCCAACCCGGAGAGGACAATCCACCTTTTTCCGGCTGAAGACCATGGACTCGGACTTGGAGGTGCTGATTCTCATCCCAGCCGCTTCACACTCAGTGGAAAACCGTCCCAGCAAGAGCTGTAGGTCATTGCTGGATGAAGCCAACAGGACAACATCATCTGCAAACAACAGAGATGAGATCCGGTGGTCACCAAGCATGGTCCATAAAAATTATGAACAGGATCGGTGACAAAGGGCAGCCCTGGCGGAGTCCAACTCTCACTGGGAATGACTCCGACCGAGTGTTGGCAATACGAACCAAACTCTCACAACGGTCGTACAGAGACCGAATAGCTCGTAACAACAAGCCCGATACCCCATACTCCCGAAGCACCCCCCACAAAAATCCACGAGGGACGCGGTCAAATGCCTTCTCCAAGTCCACAAAACACATGTAAACTGGTTGGGCAAACTCCCACGAACCCTCAAGAATTCTCGAGAGGGTAAAGAGCTGGTCCGATGTGCCACGGCCAGGACGAAAACCACATTGCTCCTCCTGAATCCGAGGTTCGACCAACGGCCGGACTCTCCTCTCCAGTACCTTGGCATAGACCTTCCCAGGGAGGCTGAGGAGTGTGATCCCTCTAAAGTTGGAGCACACCCTCCGGTCCCCTTTTTTGAAGACAGGAACCACCACCCCGGTTTGCCATGCCAAAGGCACTGCCCCCGACCTCCACGCAATGTTGCAGAGGCGTGTCAACCATGACAACCCAACAACATCCAGGGCCTTGAGGTACTCAGGGCGAATCTCGTCCACCCCCGGGGCCCGGCCACCAAGGAGATTTTTAACCACTTTGGCGACCTCAGCCCCTGTGATAGGCGAGTCATCCCCCTCGTCCCCAAACCCTGCTTCCTCTGTGGAAGGCGTATCAGTGGGATTGAGGAGATCCTCGAAGTATTCCTTCCACCGCCCGACGATATCCCCAGTTGAAGTCAACAGTGTCCCATCCGCACCATACACAGTGTGGACGGGGAGCTGCTTTCCCCTCCTGAGCCGCCGAACAGTTTGCCAGAATCTCTTTGAAGCCGACCGAAAGTCTTGTTCCATGGCCTCACCGAACTCCTCCCATACCCGCGTTTTTGCTTCAGCAACCACCCGAGCTGCGCTCTGCTTGGCCTGCTGGTACACCTCAGCTGCTTCGGGAGTCCCACAAGCCAACCAAGCCTGATAGGACTCCTTCTTCAGCTTAATGGCCCCCCTCACCACTGGTGTCCACCACTTGGTTCAGGGGTTGCCACCACGAGATGCACCGACCACCTTGCGGCCGCAGCTCTGGGCCGCCGCTTCAACAACAGAGGTGGAGAACATGGCCCATTCAGACTCCATGTCTCCAGACTCCCTCGGAATGTGGTTGAAGTTCTTCCGGAGGTGGGAGTTGAAGACCTCCCGGACAGGGGCCTCAGCCAGACGCTCCCAGCACACCCTCACTATACGTTTGGGTCTACCAGGTCTGAATGGCTTCCTCCCCTGCCATCGGATCCAACTCACCACCAGGTGGTGATCAGTTGACAGCTCTGCACCTCTCTTTACTCGGGTGTCCAAGACATACGGTCGCAGGTCTGATGATACGATAACAAAATCGATCATCGACCTGCGACCTAGGGTGTCCTGGTGCCAGGTGCACATATGGACACCCTTATGCTTGAACATGGTGTTCGTTATGGACAGACTGTGGTTAGCACAGAAGTCCAATAACTGAACACCACTCGGGTTCAGATCTGAACCCGAGCCCCCTGGTTAACCACGGGCAATTTTTGTATATATGTTTTTTATTAATTTCTTTAATTGGACAGTTTTTTATCATATAATAATTTAAATATATCAATAAATTTATCGTATGCCAAGTCCACTTTTTTCTCTAGATAGACAACATCCCAATTCTGTAACATTTAGTCTTCTTTTAAAGCATATTCTTTTATAGATAATCTTTTTACATGGTTTATTATTATTCTTAGTCTCATTAACCCCATAATTAACGTCTAAAGAAACAAATACTGGCAGGTGGTCACTAATGTCATTTATTAGTATACCACTCACCATATTATATTCAATAACATTGGTGAAAATGTTGTCTATCAAGGTAGCACAGTGTGTCGTTATTCTCGTAGGTTTTGTAATCTTTGGAAATAAGGTTAAGCTATACATTGTATCTAAGAAATCTTCAGTTGGTTTATGTTGTTTTGTTTTCATTAAATCTATATTAAAGTCACCACAAATAAAGATATCTTTTTGTCTTATTTTTTGCATACATCTTTTCCATCCCATTTCTAAATTTTTCCATATCGGATCCCGGTGCTCTATATATACAACTTACTATTATGTTTTTTTCTATTTTCCGTCGTAATCTCAATTGTTAAACATTCCATACTTTTATTCACTGCTGATGTCATGCTGTCCACTTTTTTTTCCTTTTTAATTTTCTATCAACATACAGTGCTACCCCACCATCACTTTTACATTTCCTATTTTGTGTGTACATCTCATATCCATATAGTTCAAAATTTATATCTTTTTCTTCATTAATCCATGTTTCACTTATTGCAATAATCCTAAATGGTGTGCTAAATTGATCTAAAAACTCCTTAATACTATCAAACTTTGCATAGAGACTCCTACTATTAATATGTATTATTGTCAATGTCTGATCCGAATTCATAATTCCATTTAATTGTTGTTCATTATAATAAACACACTTATTATTAATATGATTAAAACAGTTATTGTCTGGGTCAATATCTCCTAAAATATCTTGTGGTTGCTGTTCAGTATTGACAAAGGTTTCAGCTTCAATTTGCCCTGATACACTTTCATTATTAAATGAGGAAGGATGATTGGTTAAAGTACTAATCATAAGTTATGTCAACATTGTACACCAAAAGGAAAAAAGGAAAAAGAACACAAAAATCTCCACTCATGATCTTACTGCACTGTTATTCTTGCATCAGGGCTCAGGTTTAAATTTGTCTAATTCCTCCATTTCTCTAATCATTATTACTTTAGCTTTTTCTGGAGTTCCAAGCAGTTTAATCCACACCTTACAGTTCTTTGTCCATGTTGATTGTATTTTCCCCTGTTTTCTGAGAGCCCTGGCTTGTCTAACTATTTCAGAGTTCTTTTTTGTTAAATGTTCGTTTATATAGACAGCCATTCCTCTCAGTTTTCTTGCTTGTCGCAGAAGATCAGTTTTTGCTTTCCTGTTGACAAATCGGATGGTGATCGCTGGTTTTCCTTTACTGTCTTTTTTAGGTAACGTGTGGCAAGCCGAAATAGTCTGATTGTCCACAACAATGTTTTTAGAGTTGAAAAAATGTAATACCTGCTACTCAAGAGTGTGTGATTCTGCCAATGTCTCATCCTCCCCATCCTGGTTACCAACTCCTGCTGTCACACGTGCATAGGAGCGGTGTCTGGTGTTAAGACCGCTCACAATGACATCATCCATTCTTGTATACTGCTCTAATTCATCCACACGTCTTTCTAAGAAATTAATTTTCTTGTCTTTTTCCATGACTTCAGCCTTTAATTCACACACTTGGTCCATAAGGCCAATAAGCAAAGTTTGTTGTTTTCCTATCTTGGATATTTCTTCAGTCATAAAATTTAGTGAGAGTTTGATCTCCTCCAACTCCTCTCCATTTATCTGATTCCTTTTCGGAGGCATAATAACTAGACTGGTTGGGATCAAAGGCGGCTCACCTGTTGGCTAATACAGGAGGCGAAGCACGTCCGATGGCTAGTGGAGGCCGCCAGCTGGCCAGCCATCTCAATTATAGCTGTCTGCGACGTCGAAGGCTCCTGATGGCCAGTGATGGCTAGTGAAGGTCACCACCCGACAGCTGAAATCCGCCGGTGAAACCAAGGCTCCCTCGGCAGCTAGCATCGTCCTAGCTAGCGATGAACCCAAAGCAATAAATCCAGCGATAAATACAGTAATAAATCCAAAAAGGCGAAGCACGTCTGATGGCTAGTGGAGGCCGCTAGCTGGCCTGTCGTCTCAATTATAGCTGTCACCCGACTGCGAGGTTGAAGCGCTTCCGATCGCCAGTGATGGCTAATGAAGGTCACCAACTGGCGTCACCACCTGACAGCTGAATCCGCCGGTGAAACCAAGGCTCCCTCGGCAGCTAGCGTTGTCCTTCATTAATCCGCTTCAGCTCAGCTTAACGTCACAGTAGAATCGTCTCTCTCACAGAAAAACACCCGGTTCTTGAAACATGGATTATGCAGGAAAAGTCCCCAAACAAGTGGTCCACGTCAGTGTCCTGACAGCAGAATCACGGTTAGCAGCAGCGCTGATCTCTCGTCTCCACACACCTGTTTCCAATTAGTCGTTAGATTAGTCAACTACCAAAAAAAAGGAAAAATTTATACAATTTATCCAATGAAACATTTATAAGAAAAAGGATTCAGATTTATGATGAAAATACAGCAAATTTATAAGTTACACATTTACAAGAAAAAGCAGCAGATTTATGAGTTAAAAATCAATTGAGTAAAAATTTGCAAGAAAATTTTTTAAATTTATTAGGAAAAAGCAGCAAATTTGTAAGAAAAGTTTCCAGTTTACAAGTAAAAGTTGCACATTTAAAAGAAAAAGCAGAAAATTTGAGTTTAAAAACTCTGAGGAAATATTACAAGAAAAAGTTGCAAATCTATGAAAAAAGTAGCAAATTCATTAGAAAAAATGGACTAATTTTCTAGAAAAAGTTGTAAATTGAGAAATAAAAAATAGTTGAAGGTAATTTGTGACTGAACTTGCCATAAAAACACAACTCTGACTAACACAGGGTTACAAAAATATTTTTTTTGTAAGTTGTCTGTGTTTTTTTCAACTGATTTAAGACAATTTTGTTAAATCCGAAAATTTACATGTACTTACCTTTATCTATCTAAAGTTAAGTACATGTAAATTGAATGTTACTTCATCATTGTTCAAAATTCAGAGAATTTCAAGACATAAAAAAGAATTTTGCATCATATAAAGCGAAAATACCCGTACATGTAAACAAAAATGCATAAAACAACATGTGGCCATAATTAAAAAAGTTGACCAGATTGAACAAAACCAATGTGATCTTTGGATTCAGCACATCAAAATTGTCCTAAATCAGCTAAAAAAAACTGAGACAATAAACTTGGTGTTGACCAGTGTAATAAAGAAGAAGAACTCATATTTGATGCTTTCATCATAGCAGTCTGTTGGGGGCGACAATGACTGTTTCATTTAGGTCTGATCAGATTCCTCCATGCAGCTCTGTCCTTTGCCTTTCGCTGCCAGGAACTCCTGACCTTGTTATCCCAGGCGACGTCCGGGCTGGTATGAGTTGCTTTCTGACTGACCATTTCATGAAACTGCTTGCAAAGTATTTGAGTACCACAAGCTTTTGCTGGACTAGCGGCACATTCTTGGCAGACAGAGGCATTATCAGTGGCAAGGACAGGCCAAGACAAACTGACTCCAGTATCTGTTGCAGTGACTGACCAGATGATAGGTTTGTTTATCTCTGCTCTTTGTGTAGTGCATGTCACGAGCACTGACTGGCAAAAGTCCACCACAGACCTTGCGACAGATGTGCTTATCTGCCAGGATGTCCAGTCTCACCCCGTGTAACTGGGAGTGGTCCACCACAGACCTGTGACAGATATTGTTTTTAGTTCTGCCAGGATGCCCAGTTTCACCCTCCATGCCCTCGGAAGGGCGGGGTTGCCGGTTGAGTTGGCGACGGCCCGACCCATGAGACTGGTAGTACCGGTTTTCATGGTTATCCAGTAGCAAGCAAACCAGTGCCTGACCTGGTTTGACCCTTTAATTTGTTTAAATTCTCCACATTCTTGGCTGTCATCCATGTGCGTTGTGGCCACAGAGGACGGACGGAGAAGCTGTTTTTTAGCGTTACAGTTTAGCCTTGAACTGCTGGCACTTTTTCTGCTGTAAACTTTGTAATAAAATAATCAGGCTCACAATGAGTGTGATGAAGATGGCGCGGACGCTGCAGTTATTCAGTGACTTCAGAAAAGCCATGTGACGATGGGATGTCACCACTGTATGACTTGTTGTATTGTGTGATTATGTTATATCTGTATTGTTGTAAATGTCAGTATGATTATTTGTTAAAATGCACACAGTATTTTGGGATTTGTCTTTGTTAATTTGAATGCCCTTGGGAGATAATTATTATGGTTAAGTATTTGGTAAAATAATTGATAAAGGATTTATTTCACATACCTTTGCCAACATGCTTCCTGTGGGTGTCCAGGCAAAAGACTCTGTGAGGGGTTGAGGGCCTTTTATAGGACACCAGCAGGAAGGAAACATGTATGGTAAGTTAGAGGGGTGGTTTAACATTTGTAAATAAGGGCTGAAATTATTTATTGAATTATTTATATTGTTATTTATTGTATGTTATTTATATTTATATTGTATATACTTGGGGAAATTATTTATGTATTTTTAGATGTTAGTGGGTATGTGTTAAGAATAGGAATGTTGATTGTTTTACTTGGGATTATGGTAGGGGCTAATCAGCCCTAATTATTTCGTATATTATATAACAGGTGTGAGATATCGAGTAACATGGCTTTTTGCTGGTGGCTGATTGCAGATTGCTTATTGTTCTTGTTCTTGTTCTTGTTCTTGTTCTTGGTATGCTTCTTGGTTGGTGAAGTCAGAATCAGAATCAGAATCAGAATCAGATTTATTGCCATTGTTCATGTAGTACACAAACTAGGAATTTGTCTCGGTGCAATGCTGCAACATTAAACATGGAGTAGCATTAAAGATAAAAATAAAAAACTATGCATGCAATAAAATGTAGAATATGAATGAGTAATACTAATCTATGCAATTTAAAATATATTAACAAGCAGCAGATATTGTGGAGTTCCACATAGTGCAGTCGGTAGTGCAAAAGAAAACAGTGATAATTGTCATGAGTCCGGTTGAGCTGCTGTACGTAGTGCACGAGAGTCTAATAAGTCACTTAGTGTTCAGCAGTCTGATGGCAGAGGGGAAGAAGCTGTTCATGTAGCGGGAGGTTTTAGTCTGAATGGACCGAAGTCTTCTACCTGAGGGGAGGGGGGCAAACAGTGCGTGTCCAGGGTGTGAAGGGTCAGCTATGATCCGACCTACACGCCTCCGGGTCTTGGAGATGTACAGGTCCTGGAGGGATGGGAGCTCGCAGCCAATCACCTTCTCAGCAGCGCGCACAATGCGCTGCAGCCTTAGTCTGTCCCTGGCGGTGGCTCCTGCGTACCACACGGTGATGGAGGTGGTGAGGATGGACTCGATGATGGCCGTGTAGAACTGCACCAACATCTTGGTGGGCAGCTTGAGCTTCCTCAGCTGCCGCAGGAAGAACATCCTCTGCTGGGCCTTTTTGATGAGGGAGCTGATGGTCGGCTCCCACTTGAGGTCCCGGGTGATGGTGGTGCCCAGGAAGCGGAAGGAATCCGCAGTGGTGATGGGAGAGTCTGTGAGGGTAAGGGGGGGGGGCAGAGGGGCTGTGACTTTTCTGAAGTCCACGATCATCTCCACTGTCTTCAGAGCGTTCAGCTGCAGGTTGTTGTGGCTGCACCAGGACACCAGCTGGGCCACCTCTCTCCTGTAGACGGACTCGTCACCGTTGGAGATGAGCCCGATGAGGGTGGTGTCGTCCGCAAACTTGATCAGCTTGACAGACTGGTGGCTGGAGGTGCAGGAGTTGGTGTACAGGGTGAAGAGCAGGGGGGAAAGTACACAGCCCTGGGGTGATCCAGTGCTGATGCTAACAGAGTCTGAGACAGTCTTTCCCAGCCGCACATGCTGCCTCCGGTCCGTCAGGAAGTCAGTGATCCACCTGCAGAGGGAGTCAGGCACGTTGAGCAGGGACAGCTTGTCCTGGAGCAGAGCGGGGCGGATGGTATTGAATGCAGAGCTGAAGTCCACAAACAGGATCCTGGCGTAGGTTCCCGGGGAGTCCAGGTGCTGCAGGATGGAGTGGAGGGCCAGGTTGACTGCGTCGTACAAAGACCTGTTGGCTCTGTAGGCAAACTGCAGCGGGTCCAGGAGGGGAGTGGTGATGGTCTTGAGGTGGGGCAGGACCAGGCACTCAAAGGACTTCATGACTACAGAGGTGAGTGCTACAGGTCTGTAGTTGTTAAGTCCAGTGATCCGTGGCTTCTTGGGGACAGGGACGATGGTAGAGGTTTTGAGGCAGGCCGGCACGTGGCATGACTTCAGGGAGGTGTTAAAAATGTCTGTGAAGACAGGAGTCAGCTGGATGGCAAGGGCAGGGGGGGAGGAGGGGGGGCCGCCTTTGATGAATTGGGGACCATGGAGGCAGTGGCGCTGGGGGGAGGGGGGGAGTTGGACACAGCTGACGAGGTGTCAAAGCGGGCATAGTGTTGGGACAGTCTTTGACAAAGGGCTTTGTCATCCTGACCCTTAGAAGCCTGAGGCCGATAGTTGGTGATTTGCCTCAGTCCTCTCCACACAGAAGCAGAGTCGTTAGCAGTGAACTGCTGCTGGAGTCTCTCAGAATACACAGATTTAGCTCTCCTCATCTCTCTGCTAAACCGGTATTTGACCTCCCTGTAGCAGTCCCTGTCTCCACTTTTCAACGCTGCTTCCTTCTCCTTCCTGATCTGTCTGAGCTTAGCTGTGAACCAGGGCTTGTTGTTGGAGTATCTCACCCTGGTGCGCGATGGAAGAATGCTCTCCTCACAAAAGTGGATATATGAGGTCACGGTGTCCGTGTATTCATCCAGATCATGCGTGGCTCCTTTAAACATGCCCCAGTCAGTTATTTCCAAGCACGTGCTCAGCTCCTCCCCAGCTTCACTGGTCCATTTCTTCATAGTGCTCACAACAGGTTTTGTGAGCTTCAGTCTCTGTCTGTATGTGGGAATCAGGTGGACCATCACGTGATCAGATAGTCCGAGCGCAGCACGGGGAACAGCGTGATACGCGTACTTAACTGTAGTGTAACAGTGATCCAGCGTGTTCTGTCCTCTGGTGGGGCATTTAACAAACTGTTTGTATCGGGGGAGTTCGTGGCTCAGGTTGCTCTGGTTAAAGTCGCCAACCACAATAACCAGAGAGTCCGGAAAAGTCCGCTCCGCTTGTTGAATGTGATCCGTGAGCGCGCGCTGAGCCTCGCGCACGTCCGTGTCGGGCGGGACGTAAACAGCGGCCAGGATGAATGAAGCGAACTCACGCGGGGAATAAAATGGCTTGCAGTTGATGAATAAATATTCCAGAGCGGGAGAACAGTGTTGGGAGATCACAGTTACATCAGAGCACCAGCTGCTGTTGATGTAGAAGCAGACTCCTCCGCCTGTGGTCTTGCCGGAGAGCCCCGAGTCTCGATCAGCACGAAACAGCTGAAATCCCTCGAGGAGGAGTGCGCTGTCCGGTGTCCTTTCCTTGAGCCAGGTCTCAGTAAAGCAGAGGGCACACGAGGTGGAGAGGTCCTTAAATCGCATCAGCAGTCTCAGTTCATCTACCTTGTTATTGAGAGAATTGACGTTGGACAGAAATATCCCAGGCAAAGCCGTGCGCGTGCCTCTCCTGCGAAGCCGCACGAGAGCGCCCGCTCGTCTTCCTCTCTTTCGCCGTCTCACTTTTTGGGCTAAAAGGTGAACCAGATCGGCAGCAGGAGCCAAAAAAACTGGGAGTAGGTCCGTGGGAGTGAAAGTCCTGATATTTAGTAGCTCTTCACGGGTGTAAGAGCAGGCAGACACACAATTGACGAACAAAAACAAACAAAACAAAGCGCAGCGAAGCACCATGGCGACCACTGTGGGCGCCATCTTGGGTCATCCCAAGATGATGGGCTATCCATCTTGCTCCTCTACTTACAGGTAAAGCGCAGAGCGCATATGTACTGATGGATGGTGCTGACACGGATAATTATGGGAAAGTCAAAGAAGCTATTTTGATGGTGCATTTTGTTTGAAGGATCGTGTCAGATGTTTTCCTGGAAACCTTTGCTTGTAAGATTATTGAAATAAATGGACTAATGGAAATTTGAAAATCTGCCTCGCCTCGACGCTACATTTTCACATTTGGTGGCAGCAGTGGGTTGGTTCCAAGGTTGTCATAGCCAGGAGCGGCACTGGGGTTAAGCTCCCAGTGCTCATAAAATGCTCCTTACGGCGTGCGTCTCGAAAAGCCTCTGACAACTAAGTCCAACTTCTAGCCTGCCCGTGTGGTTTAGTCTCTAAGCCCGGCGGAACTGCTTTTACTAATAGGAGAAGGGGCGAGGGCGGATCTCTGGCGCCTTAAAACCAGATGCTTTGGGTAGATGGTGGCTCGTCAACCTGGGAAGGTAGCCCATCTAGGGGAAGGTAAACCCTGATTTCAAACCTCTGCTGCCTTGCGGCACACCCGGTCACGGGAAAGGCTTCGGGAGTCAACCCTGAGGAAAAATCCGGAGTCGGAGCCCCTAAGGCAGTTCTCTGTTGTGCTCAACATTGTTCTGGCAGCTCCTGCGACGGCGCTGGTGCCAAACTATAGCAGCCCTGCTGTTCCTTTGGATTCATCAGTGACGTGGAGAGGGGGGACATGCTGCATGGGTAACATCTTGTCCTCCATATCTTCCTGGCCAGGCTTGAATCCTACCAACGCCCAACGCTGGAAGGTAGAACACCGGTGCGCATCAGCCTGTTCAGCCACAGGTGGTGCTGTTCCAGCAGAGTAGACGTTTAGGATTCTCTTCCATGGTCATCATAGACCGACGGAGGCCGACGACGATAAGGCAGTGGTGGGATGTTACCAGGACGTCGTAGTGTTTGGTGGATGGAAGGACCCATGGCGAGAAGGAAAGCGAGGCAGGAGGAGCAGTCTGACCTGGACACAGGTATGGCGGCTGAGGACCCGGGAGTCAGCGGACTGGGCGAGCTCGAGGAGCTAACGTGCCTGGTGAAATCTTTGGTGCGTTCGCTGACTCTCAGAGATCGCCAGCTGGAGGAAGAAGCCGCTCATCAGGAGCAAAAGTGGCAGACTGTGGAGAGTCATATTTGTTGGATGGAGTCGCAGGTTGCGGAGCTGAGAGAGGACTATGGGAGCCGGGCTGAGCGCAGTGGTGACAACGGCGCTGCGGGGGAGGACCTCAGGGTGACGGCCAGTTGGGTCGGCTCACAGGAGGATGATTTGCCACTGCAGGTGCAGCCAAGGAGGCCACGAACGCACCACGAGACCAGGCTGAATCCTCTCTCTCCCGAGGACAATATCGAGCACTACCTGACAACGTTCGAGAGGATCGCTACAGTCTGCCGCTGGAGGGAAGAAGAGTGGGCTATCCATCTTGCTCCTCTATTTACAGGTAAAGCGCGGAGCGCATATGTACTGATGGATGTTGCTGACATGGATAATTATGGGAAAGTCAAAGAAGCTATTTTGAATAAATTTTAAATCACATCTGACACATATAGGAGGAGGTTTCGGTCCTTGGACGTTCATCGGGACGAAACCCCTTGTGAACTTTATGTACGCTTAAAAGACTTGTTATATAAATGGATTAATCCAGAGACCCTAACTTTAAAAGACATTATGGAACATGCAAGACGCATGGAATATGCGCATGGTGAACCCGGAACTGGGAGTCTGGATACAAGAGCGGGACCCGAAGACTGCAGAGGACACTGCTCGTCTGGCAGAGGTTTTTCTGTCAGCCAGGTCTGGGAGCAGGAGACCTACTCTCGGCCGTGACAGATTTTTCACCACACGGAGTGAGTTTAATGAGGGTGAAAGGGGTGGTCCAGCTTGAAATAGGTTGTATTCCAGGCCCAGTCAGATCACAAACGGCAGATGTGATAATAGCAAAAAGTCACGAGTTGTTGCAAATAAAGATATACGCTGTTATCAGTGTAATAAAATCGGTCACACCCAATATTCATGTCCTGCCACAAAGAATCAGAAACCGTCACTGTTATGTTCAGTTCCTAGACCCACTTGTTCAGCCTCAGTGCATAGTGGAGTATATAAAACAAAGGTGTTGCTTAATGGTCAGTATGAAGAGGCCCTGTTAGATTCAGGCTGTTTTCAAACAGTTGTGCTACCTAGTTTGGTCCCTAGGGATTTGTGGAATGAGTCAGAAATAAATATCAGTTGTGTCCATGGGGATAAGAAACTGTACCCGACCGCTGAGGTTTATTTAACAGTAGGGGGTCAAACTTATCTCCTTCGTGTAGCTCTTGTGCCTGATTTGTCTTATCCTGTTATTTTGGGCAATGATGTTCCAACTTTGTTGGACATCATACAACAGGTTAGAGAGGAACAAACGGAGGAGAGACAGGCAGGTGGTGCTGTTGAGCAGAGAGTAAATACACCTGTGGTGAAAAATTGTAATATGGTGACAACCAGGGCACAGAGGGCACAGAGGGCTGCCAATGTTCTTCAGGAATTACCATTTTATGATTCTGAGATAGAGGCAGGCCCTATTAAGCAACCCAAATCCAAGGCTCAGAAGAGAAGAGATAAGGTGTTAGCGTCAGCAAAGAACTTGGGTGAAGAAACACCACAATTAAACCAGTCAGTAGAGTTTGACATCCCTCCTGACATAGCTACATTGCAGAAAGCTGACCCAACACTTAAACCATGGTTTGATAAAGTCTCAGAGATTGAGGGTGTGAAACAGGGTAAAACTGATTGTTTGGCTGAGGCCTTGTATGTCATTAAAAAGGGCATTTTATATCAACAGCACGGTGAAGTTATGGCCATAGCTTTGCCACAGGACCTCACACCAAAGATTATGGAACTGGGACATGTTATTCCTTGGGCAGGTCATCGAGCATTTCAAAAAACTCTGCAGACAATTGCTAGAAGGTTTGTGTGGCCGGGTATGTATACCCAGATAAAGGACTTCTGCACATCGTGCCCAACATGTCAGATTACATCACCTAGGGGAGTAGCCCGTGTCCAACTACACCCACTACCCATTATTGGAACACCATTCGACAGAATAGGGATGGATGTAGTTGGCCCCCTAGAGAGAAGCTCCTCGGGTAATAAATACATTCTAGTAATTTGTGACTATGCAACTCGGTACCCAGAAGCCTTTCCCCTGAAATCTATCAAGGCTAGGCAGGTTGCCAACTGCCTTATCCAGTTGTTTTCAAGGGTAGGCATACCCAGAGAAGTTCTAACAGACTGTGGAACAAATTTCTTGTCCAAACTGTTGCAGCAAGTGTATAAGCTGTTGGGTATTAAGGGTATTAAGACCACCCCATATCACACTCAGACTGATGAACTAGTGGAGCGATTCAATCAGACTCTTAAAAATATGCTGCGGAAATTTGTTTCTGAAACAGGCTCAGATTGGGATCAATGGGTACCTTATTTACTGTTTGCTTATCGGGAGGTGCCCCAGGCTTCAACAGGGTTCTCACCTTTTGAACTACTGTATGGGTGTCAGGTGAGGGGCCCACTGGACTTATTAAAGGAGCACTGGGAGAGTCCACCGAGTGATCAGGACAATGTGGTCTCTTATGTTATTAAGATGAGAGAAAAACTGGATTGAATGACTGCTTTGGCTCAGGAGCACATGAGGACGGCGCAGGCCAAACAAAAAACTTGGTATGACAAGAAGGCCAGAAAAAGGGTTTTTCACCCAGGACAACAGGTTTTGTTATTGCTGCCCTCGTGTGACAGTAAGCTGTTGGCTCGATGGCAGGGGCCATATGAAATTTCTAAGAGATTAAGTTCAGTGACATATGAACTATATATGCCTGACAGAAAGGTAAAATATCAGACCTTCCATATTAACTTATTGAAAGAGTTTCAGCGGCCTGGTCATCAGCAGCAGCAACCTGTTCTTCAGGAGACACATCAGCTCTTGATTTGTGCGACGGAAGTGGATGAGGAGAAAGAACAGTCCTTTCCCACAAATGTGTCAGAGCCTTATTTATTTGAAGTGTCTCATTTGCAGGTGGATCAGCGGAGAGAGTTAGAGGCACTATTGGATCCAGAATTGTTTCAGGAGAGACCTGGTTTCACCACATTGGTACGTCATAAGGTTTATTTGAAAGAGGAAACTGTTCCACGTAGAAAATCATATAGGATCCCGGAACGATTGGTACCAAAAATGAAGCATGAAATTGATTTGATGTTGCAGCTGGGAGTGATTGAGGAGTCAGTCAGTGAGTGGTGTAGCCCGGTTGTGCTGGTCCCCAAAAAGGACGGCTCATTAAGATTCTGCATTGACTTCAGATACCTTAACTCAGTATCTAAATTTGAGTCATACCCCATGCCCCGGATTGACGAATTATTAGAGAAAGTGGGCAAGGCTAGATTTACTTCTACTTTGGACCTATGCAAGGGGTATTGGCAGGTGGCATTGGCACCAGAAACAAAGGAACTTACAGCCTTTAAAACACCTCATGGCAGTTTTCAGTTCAGGGTCATGCCATTTGGCCTTCAGGGGGCACCTGCAACTTTTCAGCGGCTGATGGACCAAGTGTTAAGGAGAGTATCGAACCTTGCGGCTGCCTATTTGGATGACGTGGTCATTCATAGTCAGACCTGGGAAGAACATTTGATACACCTTAGGCAGGTCCTTCAGTTAATTAAGAGGGCTGGACTGACAATCAATCCACGCAAATGTGCGTTTGGACAGCAGCAGGTGGAGTACCTGGGACATGTGGTTGGTCAGGGGGTTATTAGACCACGAGTAGGTAAAGTGGATGCCATCCGGACCTACCCTGTACCCACCACTAAAAAGAAAGTACGATCATTCATGGGAATGGTAGGATGGTACAGTAAGTTCATCCCCCACTTTGCTGAAAGAGCAGCAGTGTTGACTGACCTCACTAAGGCTTCAGCACCAAATAAGGTAAAATGGACAGAGGAGTGTGACAGAGCGTTTGAGGATCTGAAGAGGGCTATTTCTGAGGAGAAGGTTCTCTACAGTCCAGACTTTGCTTGCCGGTTCATTTTACAGACTGATGCTTCAGGGGTTGGCATTGGAGCAGTACTTCTCCAGGAGGAGAAGGGAGAGAGACACCCAGTACTGTTCTTGAGCTGTAAGTTGTTGGACGGGGAGACAAGATACTCTACGGTAGAAAAAGAATGTCTTGCCATGAAATGGGCAATAGGGTCTCTAAAGTACTATTTACTAGGGCGTCATTTTTTTGTTGGAGACAGATCATTGGGCCCTACAGTGGTTGGACAGAATGAAAGATGTAAACAGTCGTCTTACAGGGTGGTATGTGTCCCTCCAACCTTATAATTTTACTGTTCAGTATGTGGCAGGGAAAACCAACCTTGTAACAGATAGCCTTTCTAGAGTACATGACTCATAGAGTACTGTACTCTCGGGAAAGGGGGGAGGAAATGTGACGATGGGATGTCACCACTGTATGGCTTGTTGTATTGTGTGATTATGTTATATCTGTATTGTTGTAAATGTCAGTATGATTATTTGTTAAAATGCACACAGTATTTTGGGATTTGTCTTTGTTAATTTGAATGCCCTTGGGAGATAACTATTATGGTTAAGTACTTGGTAAAATAATTGATAAAGGATTTATTTCATATACCTTCGCCAACATGCTTCCTGTGGGTGTCCAGGCAAAAGACTCTGTGAGGGGTTGAGGGCCTTTTATAGGACACCAGCAGGAAGGAAACATGTATGGTAAGTTAGAGGGGTGGTTTTACATTTGTAAATAAGGGCTGAAATTATTTATTGAATTATTTATATTGTTATTTATTGTATGTTATTTATATTTATATTGTATATACTTGGGGAAATTATTTATGTATTTTTAGATGTTAGTGGGTATGTGTTAAGAATAGGAATGTTGATTGTTTTACCTGGGATTATGGTAGGGGCTAATCAGCCCTAATTATCTTGTATATTATATAACAGGTGTAGAGTAGAGTAGATTAGTTTATTTGACAGGGACAGTGCAATAAACATAGACAATTAATCAAAGACAATCAATCTGATGTGTTGCACATAGAGTGTATAGCTATTAGCTAATTTGCAACTCTTGTCCCTGGATGGGCTTTAGAAAAAAGAATCAAGATAAAAAATATACACAATAACCACATACTGTACATCAATGCAGAAAAATTATATATACACAATTATAAATATTATAAATATTATAAATACACAAATATAACAGCCTGACTCACATTTAACATAAATATTATAAATATTATAAATACACAAATATAACAGCCTGACTCACATTTAACACATATAACATAACTCACATTTGCCTATTTCAGGCCTTCCTCCCTCCGTCACTCACTATAAACAAACACATTTATTCCTTCCCTTCATTCACTCTCACTTTGCAGACAAATAATTCATACATGAGTACATTCTTGTTTATTTTTCAGCCAGTTTTTAACATTTTTAGTGAATGTTTTAAAGTCCGTTATTATTTTAATTACATTTGGCATTGTGTTCCAGATGTGACTGCCCTTTATAGAGAAAGCTGTTTGTCCAAATGTGGTTCTGCGGTGGAATATTTTACAGTTATTGTTAACAGAACTCCTGGTGGCTCTGCTGCTGTCCTGTCTTTGGACGAAACCAGCAAGTGGCTCGGGTGCTGATTTATGGAAACATTTGAACGTTAATTTCAGAAGACAGAGGTCAATGAAGCTCTCAAAACTCAATAGGTTGTATTTTTTTAAAACATTACAGTGATGCCACCTAATGGGCTTTTTGTCCAAGATTTTTAGGGTTTGATTATATAATGAACCTATGTGTCTTATTGTGGAAGGGGCTGCTTGAGCCCAGACTGTCAAACAGTATGATATATGAGAAAAAACCATAGAATGCATATACAGTGCAGCTGCTTCGTAAGGTATGTAATATCTAATTAATTTAAAGCAGTTCAGATTTTTTTTTACTGTTTTTGAAATTTTCTTTATATGAAGATTAAATTTGAGTTGAGGATCTAGTACAATGCCAAGGTATTTGAATTCTGTAGCTAAACTGATGTCATGATCATGTATATTAACTTTAAAATGTTGCAGGTTACATTTTTTGATTGAAAAGCACATTGAGACTGTTTTCTGAAGGTTCAGCAATAGATGGTTCTTGAGGAGCCACTCTTGGACATCAACCATACTTGTAGACAGTACATCTGCAGCCTGTGCTGGAGTCTTGGCAGCTGTGTAAATAACTGCATCATCTGCATAAAGTTGGCATGTTGCAGCTGAGCAGTGTAACGGCAAGTCATTAATAAAAATGCTGAAAAGTAAAGGACCAAGAATGGACCCTTGTGGGATACCCATGCGGTTGTTTAAAAATGAGGATTTATCCTGGTGAACTTTTACACACTGTTCTCTATTCTGGAGATAAGATGCAAACCATTCTAATGTATTTGGGGAGAAGTTAAAAGATACCATTTTGGATAAAAGCAAACTGTGGTTTACAGTATCGAAAGCCTTTTTGAGATCTAGAAAAACAGCTCCTACCACATTACCCCTGTCCAAGGACTGTTTGACGTTTTCAATAAGGCAACAATTTGCTGTTTCTGTTGAGTATCCTGGTCTAAAACCAAATTGATGTGGATGAAGAAGTTGACTGTCTTGTAAGTAGTCTATCAGCTGTGTAGCTACAACTTTTTCAAGAACCTTAGATAGGACTGGTAAGATAGAGATTGGGCGGTAATTGCATATATCGTCTTTACTGCCTGATTTATGAACTGGTATGACGACAGCTTTTTTCCAGCCAGATGGAAATGTACTAGACCTAATGGAGAGATTAATGAGATGAGTCAGTGGTTTGATTAATATTTTGCTGTGCATTTTGAGAAAGGAGGTGCTCATATTGTAGATATCATTAGTTTTTGAGTTTGACAGTGTTTTAACAATACCAACAATTGGGCTGCACGGTGGCGCAGTGGTTTAGCACTGTGGCAGCACAGTTTTACCCTCGGCCGGGGGATCGCGGGGATCATGAGATCGTGGGTTCGATCCCAGCCCCCGACCAACAGTGAGCTGTGTGGAGTTTGCATGTTCTCCCCGTGTTGCGCGGGTTTACTCCGGGATTTCTCCGGTTTCCTCCCGCACACCAAAACATGTAGGTTTAGGGCGCTCGCGCACGCAGCGACCAGCAGCCGGTGGCTTGTCACCAGACTGCAAACCAAATCTACCTACGGGTACAAATAAGTAACAAAAAAAAAAAAAATACCAGCAATTAACTTCTCATTTACCTCATCGATGTGAAAAGTATCTGTTGGAAGTATGGAATTTGTGTTGTTGAGCACATTTGGCAGCACAAAAATTTTTGTTAAGTCTTCCACAGAGCCCACAAAGTGTGAATTAAATACATTTGCCAAAGTAGCCTTGTCACTGACGGTCTTGCCATTGATTCTAAGTTCCTTTACCCCCTTCTGATCGTTTTTTTTATTAGTTAAGTTATTTAAATGCCTCCATAGGGAACTGTTGTTACCCTTTGCATGATCTATCAGTTTATTGTAATAAGATATTTTTGATTTTCGCAGCTCATGTACCACTTTATTTCTTAAACTTTTGTACACAAGGTGATCATTTTGTAGTTTGGAGGTTAGTGATGTTTTCAGTGCATAGTCTCGCCTCTTCATAAGTTTTCTTATTTCATTATTTAACCATGGTAGGCTAATCTTCTGTTGTCTACTTTTAATTTGCTTTGAAAATTTTTCTATAGACTTTGTGATTGTTGCAGTTATAAAATTACAACAATCATCTACTTCACATGTTGCCATGAGCTGCTCCCAATTTTGATTCTCTAAGTAATGTTCAAACTCCTCATTTTTTGATTTGGGGATAATAAAATTTGATTTGTCAATATCGACTCCCCCAAAATACTGTAGTCGCTTTTTAGTAAGTTTCCTGACAGCAAGAACCATGTTATGATCTGAGAGACCAGTTACAAGATTATAGGTTCTGGTTATTCGTTCTGGTTTATTAGTAAATACCATGTCAATAAGTGTTCTGGATTGTTTGGTTATCCTGGTGGGTCCTTTGATGATTTGCTGGTAATTAAATTTAGTCATGAGGCTTTTCAGTTTTTGTTTGTCTTTTTTATCAGACCAGTTGATATTAAAGTCACCATGAATTATTGTTTCTCTGTTCTTCTCAAGTTGTTTAACCAGATCACTTAATTCATTATAAAAGGAAGAGTTGTGTGACGGTGGGTTGTACACTACTGCAATGTTGAAATTCATTACCGGAGAGAGACATACATTAACAGCTAAACATTCAAGTGAAGTATTCAAATCAACCAGTTGACATTTATAGTGTGAGATATCGAGTAACATGGCTTTTTGCTGATGGCTGATTGCTGATTGCAGATTGCTTATTGCTTATTGTTCTTGGTATGCTTCTTGGTTGGCGAAGTGCATTTTGTTTGAAGGATCGTGTCAGATGTTTTCCTGGAAACCTTTGCTTGTAAGATTATTGAAATAAATGGACTAATGGAAAATTGAAAATCTGCCTCGCCTCGATGCTACATTTTCACAAGCCAACACAGACGGTGAATTGAATTGAAACCCTGAGGTTAGAAGTTCACTTCCTCCCTGCTCAGGTTTATCCTCCACACTTGATAATCTACAGAAGCAGCAGAAGAAAATAGAATAAATTCAGAAATGTTTACAGGGATGTGGCTGGTTTATGTTGTAATGTGGCTGGGGTGCTAAATAGCGTTTCCATTATGATCGCCATTAAAATGGCTTATGTCACATTAATTATGATTATAAATTATGATTAATTATGAGTCCACTGTGTACAAAGGTCCTGGTCTTGACATGGTCTCAGCATGGTCTTCACCTCTTCACTCAATAAAATATGAAAAAAAAATGTAAATTTTTAACTTTTTCTACATAGATTTGGAACTTTTTTTGTAAGAATTTCTAATTTTTTTTCTCAAAAATTTGCACCCCCCCCAGTAAATTTAACTGTTTTTTCTTGAAAATTTGCAATGGTCAGGGGTTATTTTTTAAATTGGCATTTTTATCATACCTTTGCACCTTTATTCTTCTAAATTTGGACATCCATCCATCCATCCATCTTCTACCGCTTTTCCAGAGGTCCGGGTCACGGAGGCAGCAGTTCAAGCAGAGAAGCCCAGACTTCCCTCTCCCCGCCACCTGCTCCAGCTCTTCAGAGAGGGTACCAAGGCGTTCCCAGACCAGCTGGGAGACATAGTCTCTCCAGCGAGTCCTGGGTCTGCCCCGGGGTCTCCTTCCAGTGGGAAATGCCCGAAACACCTCAAGTGGGAGGCGTTCAGGAGGCATCCTGATCAGATGCCCATACCCCCTCAACTGGCTCCTTTCAATGTGGAGGAGTAGCGGTTCTACTCTGAGCCTCTCCCGGATGACTGAGCTCCTCACCCTATCTCTGAGGGTGAGTCCAGCAATCTTACGGAGAAAGCCAATTTCAGCCGCTTGTATCCGCGATCTTGTTCTTTCGGTCATTACCCAAAGCTCATGACCATAGGTGAGAGTAGGAACGTAGATTGACTGGTAAATCAACAGCTTTGCCTTAGAGCTCAGCTCCCTCTTCACCACAACAGACCGGTACAACGTCCGCATCACTGCAGATGCTGCTCCAATCTCTCTGTCAATCTCTCGCTCCATTCTCCCCTCACTCGTGAATAAGACCCCAAGATACTTAAACTCCTCCACTTGGGGCAGAAGCTTGTCCCCAACCCGGAGAGGACAATCCACCTTTTTCCGGCTGAGGACCATGGACTCGGACTTGGAGGTGCTGGTTCTCATCCCAGCCGCTTCACACTCAGCGGAAAACCATTCCAGCAAGAGCTGTAGGTCATTGCTGGATGAAGCCAAAAGGACAACATCATCTGCAAACAACAGAGATGAGATCCTGTGGTCACCAAGCATGACACCCTCCATTCCCTGGCTGCGCCTAGAAATCCTGTCCAGAAAAATTATGAACAGGATCGGTGACAAAGGGCAGCCCTGGCGGAGTCCAACTCTCACTGGGAATGAGTCCGATCGAGTGTTGGCAATACGAACCAAACTCTCACAACGGTCGTACAGAGACCGAATAGCTCGTAACAACAAGCCCGATACCCCATACTCCCAAAGCACCCCCCACAAAAAACCACGAGAGACACGGTCAAATGCCTTCTCCAAGTCCACAAAACACATGTAAACTGGTTGGGCAAACTCCCACAAACCCTCGAGAATTCTCGAGAGGGTAAAGAGCTGGTCCGATGTGCCACAGCCAGGACGAAAACCACATTTCTCCTCCTGAATCTGAGGTTCGACCAGCGGCTGGACTCTCCTCTCCAGTACCTTGGCATAGACCTTCCCAGGGAGGCTGAGGAGTGTGATCCCTCTAAAGTTGGAGCACACCCTCCGGTCCCCTTTTTTGAAGAGAGGAACCACCACCCCGGTTTGCCATGCCAAAGGCAGTGCCCCCAACCTCCACGCAATGTTGCAGAGGAATGTCAACCATGACAGCCCTACAACATCCAGGGCCTTGAGGTACTCAGGGCGAATTTCGTCCACCCCCGGGGCCCGGCCACCAAAGATATTTTTAACCACCTTGGCGACCTCAGCCCCTGTGATAGGCGAGTCGTCCCCCTCATCCACAAACCCTGTTTCCTCTGTGAAAGGCGTATCAGTGGGATTGAGGAGATCCTCGAAGTATTCCTTCCACCGCCCGATGATATCCCCAGTCGAAGTCAACAGCGCCCCATCCGCACCATACACAGTGTGGACAGGGACCTGCTTTCCCCTCCTGAGCTGCCGGACAGTTTGCCAGAATCTCTTCGAGGCAGACCGAAAGTCTTGTTCCATGGCCTCACCAAACTCCTCCCATACCCGGGTTTTTGCTTCAGCAACCACCCGAGCTGCACTCCGCTTGGCCTGCTGGTAGACCTCAGCTGCTTTGGGAGCCCCATAAGCCAACCAAGCCTGATAGGACTCCTTCTTCAGCTTAATGGCCCCCCTCACCACTGGTGTCCACCACTTGGTTCAAAGGTTGCCACCATGAGATGCACCGACAACCTTGCGGCCGTAGCTCTGGGCCGCCGCTTCAACAACAGAGGTGGAGAACATGGCCCATTCAGACTCCATGTCTCCAGACTCCCTCAGAATGTGGTTGAAGTTCTTCCGGAGGTGGGAGTTGAAGACCTCCCGGACAGGGGCCTCAGCCAGACGTTCCCAGCACACCCTCACTATACGTTTGGGTCTACCAGGTCTGAATGGCTTCCTCCCCTGCCATCGGATCCAACTCACCACAAGGTGGTGATCAGTTGACAGCTCTGCACCTCTCTTTACCCGAGTGTCCAAGACATGCGGTTGCAGGTCTGATGACACAATAACGAAATCGATCATCGACCTGTGACCTAGGGTGTCCTGCTACCAGGTGCACATATGGACACCCTTATGCTTGAACATGGTGTTCTTTATGGGCAAACTGTGGTTAGCACAGAAGTCCAATAACTGAACACCACTCGGGTTCAGATCGGACAGGCCGTTCCTCCCAATCACCCCCCTCCAGGTTTCACTGTCGTTGCCCACGTGCGCATTGAAGTCCCCCAGTAAGACAATGGAAAAAAGAAAAGGCCAAGCTCCAGCCCCTCTCCAGGAGACTGGTTCCGGAACCGGAGCTGTGTGTTGAGGTGAGGCTGACTATATCTAGCCGGTATCTCTCAACCTCGTACACCAGCTCAGGCTCCTTCCCCACCAGAGAGATGACATTCCATGTACCAAAAGCCAGTTTCAAAAGCTTGGGATCAGTCCGCCAAGGTCTCCGCCTTTGACCACCACCTGATCCACATAGCACCAGACCCCCATGATCCCTCCTGCAGGTGGTGAGCCCACTGGAGGGCGGACCCATGTAACTCCTTCGGGCTGAGCCCGGCCGGGTCCCATGGGTGGAAACCCGGCCACCAGACGCTAGCCATCGAGCCCCTCCCCCAGGCCTGGCTCAGGGTGGGGCCCTGGTAACCCCATAGTGGGTGGGGTACACTGAATCCTTGATCTAGTGTTTATCATGACAGTCTTTTGGATCGTTCTTAGTCTGGCCCTTCACCCAGGACCAGTTTGTCTTGGGTGACCCTATCAGAGACAAATTGCCCCGGACAACATAGCTCCTGGGATCACTGGGGCACGCAACCCCCCACCACGATAAGGTGACGATCCGTAAAAAAACCAGGTTAATTTGGACATATAATTTACATTTTTTCCTGCAAATTTTGAAGTTTTTTCTCATAAATTTGATATTTTTTCGCAAAACTCTGCAACATTTTTCTCATAGATGCAATTTTTTTCTTGAAAGTTTATAGTTTTTTCCTTGTAAATTTTCAACTTTTTTTTAATTTTAAAGTTTTTTTCCCCAAGATCTGTGACTTTTTTTATCATAAATTTGCAACTTTTTCTCATAAATTCAGCATTTCTCTTGAAAATTGGCAATTTTTTCCTGTAAATTCATATTTTTTCTAATCAATTTGCAATTATTTTCTTGTAAATTTGTGATTTTTTTTCATGAAAGTTTAAAAAAAAATTGTTTAACTTTATTCTAAAAAAAAATGCAACGTTTTTCTTCTAGATTTGCCATTTTTTTTCATCGATTTGTGACTTTTTGTCTCAAATTTGCCACTTTTTCTCAAAAGTTTGCAACTTTTTTCCTTATAAATTTGACTTGTTTTCTTGAGAATTATCATTTTTTTCCTCTAAATTTGCAATTTTTTTTTCCTCATAAACTGGCAACTTTTTTCTTCTAAATTTGCAACTTTGTTCTAATTTTTTATTTTTTTCTGAAAAATTTTCATTTTTTCTTGTAGATTTGCAAGGTTTTTTTTTTTTAAAGATTTGTGACTTTTTCTCATATATTTGCAAATTTTTCCACATAATTTTGTATTTTTTTTTCTGTAAATTTTCAACTTTTTTTTATTTGCAATGCTCATCTTGGTTATTTTGAAAATTGACATCTTTATCATATCTTTGCACCTTTATTCTTACAAATTTGTACCTAGTTTACATTTTTTTCCTTTAACATTTCAAATTGTTTCTCAAAAACTTCCCACTTTTTTCAAAAATTTGCAATTTTTCTTGGAGATTTGCAACTTTTTTCGTAAATATTTGTAACATTTTTCTTGTACACAATTTTTTTCATGGATTTGTGTTTTGCCTCATAAATTTACAACTTTTTGCTTATAATTTAACAATATGTGCATATAAATTTTCATCCGTTTTTATTTTCAATGCTCACTTTGGTTATTTTTTAAAGTGGCATCTTTATCATATCTTTGCACCTTTATTCTTGCAAATTTGCAACTTTTTTCTCACAGATTTTATTTAATTTTTTTTTTTTTGAAAATTGGCAGGTTTTTTCCTGTAAATTTTCATCTTTTATTAAATAAATCTGCAATGCTCATCTGGGTTATTTTTTAAATTGGTGTCTTTTATCATATCTTTCTGCCCTTGTTCTCACCTTTATACCTAACTTACATTTATACGTTTGTACTTCATTCTAAATTGGAAAATAACTAATCACCACCAGAGGACAGCACTCTGAATGGCATGAACCAGTGAATAAACTGTGCCTGTGAAAGTGTTGTATAATAGCACTATCAGATAATTTTCATAATCTTCTGCTGATGATGCTCCCTGTCCGTCTGTATCTGAGCAGAGTTTAGCTCATGTCGGCCGTGGCGATACAGAACCTCACAGCACGGACAGAAACTGAGAAAACTGCAAAAAAATATCAGTGGAATGACTGAACTGTTGTGGAATGGGGGAGTTTGGGCTGTTTTTTTCCAACTCCCAGCACTGGCCTTCTGTCCCTAATGAAGTGTTACATGAATGTACATCAGGCTGAATGATGATGATGATGATGATGGGGATGAGGATATTTATTAAAAGAATGCTGAAAATATTCAGATACTCCGGCAGGAGGACTGCAGTGATGAGTATCCAGGCATCAGAGCAGAAATCCATGCATGAGTTAAGATTAGGGGCGTGCCATATCGTATCACACACAATAATACCGGTCTAATTTTTGATACCAGTGAAGAAAGGAAAATTGCAATATTTGGGGTCTGTTACGCTGCCAGCGGAAGTTACTCGTTACCATAGAAATGACAAAAAAAAAAAAAAAAAAAAATGGCGTGAAAAGCAATGCTCTGTGCAATGTCTGCGTCTAGTTGTGAGGAAGTAATTTAGTTTTAAGGCTGTTTCAGACTGCTGCCTTCTTTAAAACAAACAAAAAACAACAACAACAACAAAAACAGTGCAGCCATGTGGATAATCTGACAGCATTTTTTTTTCCGGATGTCAATAACACGGCTTCAGTGAAAAGTTTTACTTCACCCTGAAGCAGTGTTGTTGACATCCAGACTCCAAAGTGTCCAGAGGTTTATTTTCATTCCCTTGTGGCTGCTCCAGATTGATTTATTCAACCAACCGGAAGAAAACAAAACTGTTAACAGCCCCAGGAGTTTTCTGTGCAACGGATATTTCTAACGCAGGTATAATGAGAGAGAGAGAGAAAGAAGGGAGGTCTGATGCAGCGCTCACTTACCTGCAGAAGTGTCTTGTTTGGGGAAACAGCAGACAGGGAGGCCAAATGATGAAATAATACTTTTAAATCAGCCCACTCCTTCCCTGTTTTATTTAGACTCTTCCTGACCCGCTGAAATAACACACTAAATTAATTTAATATGTTAAAATTATCAAGACCTCCTCATGCGCCACAGCACAGAAATGAGATGAAGACAGAAGTAACGTGGTGAATGATGTCTGTGCTTACACTATCCTGCTGTAGCTGCTTATACTGTAGTTTAGGGTTTGTTACCTCCGCCAAGGAGGTTATGTTTTCGTCGGCGTTGGTTTGTCTGTCTGTCTGTTTGTTTGTTAGCAAGATAACTCAAAAAGTTATGGACGGATTTTCATGAAATTTTCAGAGATTGTCAGAAATGGGGTATCCTACAGATGATTAGATTTTGGTGATGATCTGAAAGTGCATACCTCCACCAGGGGCTTTCTTTGTATTTGTGCAGCAGGATTACACAAAAACTACTGCATGGATTTGGATGAAATTTTCACCAGAGGTGGTTCTTGGCCTACAGAGGAACCCATTATATTTTGGTGATGATCTGAGAATGCATACCTCAGCCAAGGCTCTTATCTTCTCACAGTGTGTTAGCAACAATACTCCAAAACTGATGGACAGACTGATGCAATTTTCACCACAAGTGGCTATAGGCCTACACACAAACCCATTACATTTTGGAGGTGATCCATGAGAAACGGAAAGAGCCTTGGCGGAGGTATGCGCTCTATGAGTGCTTTTCTAGTTTTTTTTTTTTTCCACAATATCTTTATTGAACCTTTTTTTTTTTTTTTTAACAAACATGATACAAACAATCAAACACTAACACTAAAGTACTACAAAAAAAAAAAAATGCACTAAAAACACCAACAACCACCAACAAAATCAAATCTTCAACAATGCTCCTCTGTTTAGTCTAGACAATCCAATACATAAGTATACTTATTATGTTCACCAGTTTGGAATTTACAAGGTCCACACACATCATTCACCTTCTTCTTCAAGAGTTATGTTTAAATTTTTTACATAATCAATAAAAGGTCTCCATATATTCTCAAACACAATTTCCTTTGATTTTAGTATATATGTTATTCTTTCTAATGGAAGGTTTGTTAACATCTGTCTTAACCACTGAGTCACATCTGGTCTATGAGTCTTTTTCCATAATAGTGCAATACATTTTTTGGCATTAAGCAAACTGAGGTCTATGAATGTTCTTTCACTTTTATTAAAATTATGCTTTTCTGGGTACAGACCCAACAAAAACAGTTTAGGATTCAATATGATTTGTTTTGAGATTATTTTTTCAATTGTTACCCTCACCTCTTCCCAAAACATTCTTATTAATCTACATTCCCATAAACAATGAAATAGGGTTCCTTTACTTTCCATGCATTTTGTGCATGTATCTGGTATATTTTTGTTATATCTATTTAACTCCTCCGGTGTAACATACATCCGCATTAACCATTTGAAATGTATCAATTTAAGGCGTGCATTTATTGATTTGGTTTGAGCTTCTGTACAAGCCAATTCCCATTGTTCCTCTGAAATTTCAATTTGCAGATCTTCTTTCCAGTAGTTTAATCTTTTCAGTGAATTTTCACTTGAAGATAGTGTCAATGAGTTATAAAACTCTGAAATAATACCCTTTCTTTTACTATCTTTCATCATCATTTTTTCCAAGGATGAATAAATAGGTCGAGTGAGAGCTTTATTTTGATTTGATCGAATAAAGTTTCTAAGTTGAAGATATTTAAAAAAATGTGTTCTATTGAGATTAAATTTGATCCTCAGCTCTTCAAAAGACATTATGTTGTCTGCACCTGGCAAATATAAATCCTGAATCTTTTGTATCCCTTTTAAATTCCATACTTTAAATACAGCGTCCGCTCTCCCTGGTTTAAAATATTGATTACCCCATATTGGGCTAAATTGTGACAATAACTGTGGTTCTTTTAAATAGTTTTTAGCTTCACACCATATTTTGATCATATGCTTTACAAATGGATTTTTAACTTGTTTTTGTAATTTTTTTGCCGAATCTGAGTATATGAATATGGGAAGAGGTAAAGGTAAATTGTATGATTCCATTTCAGTCCAGTGAGGGAGATCATTTGATGAAAAATAATATGTCATAGACCTCAGTTGTGCCGACCAATAATACAACATAAAATTTGGACATTTCAGACCTCCACGATCAAATGGTAAATATAATAAAGACAAACGTAATCTAGCCCTCCTGTTGTTCCATATAAATTCCACTAACTTTTTTTTTATTCTTGAGAATAGATCTAAAGGTGGTGATAAGGGAATGTATTGAAATAAATAAAGTATTTTAGGTAAAATATTACTTTTAAGTATATTGATTCTCCCGATCATCGACATTGGTAGTGACATCCATCTCTGAGTTAACTCATTGATATCTGACATTAAGGCTTCATAGTTGACACTGGCGACTGATTCTAGCTTAGGCATAATTTGGATTCCTAAATATTTAAACTGATTTACAACATTGAATTGATTTACCTCAGGGGCTGGGCTTTTCTAGTTTTTTAATGTAATAAAAAGGTTGCATTAACCAGAGCTAAACTGCTCTTACATTCATAAGGCAATGTTTTCAGGACTATTCAGATGTTTGAAGAAAAACCTTTATAATTTTCAAAACTATGGGACTATGGGCTATATGTAGTCTGCAGTACCAACTTTACTCTCATCTGCTTGTTACCGTTCTCTGCTAAATTTGTTTTATTTTCTCATTTTTAAAACATCTTTTCATAAAGATACATTTTTTTAATTTTGAACGTTTTTTGGCAACAAATTTGTGACCTTTTTCATGCAGAGTTGTAACTTTTTACCTAAAGCCTCTTATCTTGTGTTTTTATTCCGAAAAGGTGAAGAAATCAGAAACAGCACCAGATTAAAATTAAGATTAATTAATCAGTTGTTTTAATAATCAATAGATCAGTTGACTACTAAAATCCAAATGTATAATTTTCCTCCCCGCTGAAGGTTATAATTACATTTATAACTAGTTTGATACCGGTTATTTTAAAATGTTGGCCAACTAAAACTGTGGTGGTTTCTGGTTTCCAACAACAGGGTGGCCTAGGAGGAAGTCAAATTCCCGTCCTGAGTTTTTGTCCCAGTCCACCCCTCAGTGTGCTCAAGATGTGGTGGTTTATAATATTGTCTGCTAATATTTGATACAGAATAAAAAACGTCTGAAACACATTCTAAACTGCTCTTTATAAACTGGAGAAATAAGAGTTTTTGTTTTTACTGAATATGTTGAACATAATTAACGCTGGCCTGTGAAACTGTCCTTTATAACTTTAAAAGAAAAAAATCCTTTCTGTGATATCGTGAAGAATATCATTATTGTGAAAATTCACAGATATATCGTGATATTATTTGTGGGCCATATCGCCCACCCCTAGTTAAGATACAATAAAACAAGTTCTTCTATTGGTGTTGGATGTCATGCAGATTTAAAGAGGGGCTGTCAAGTTCATTGCCTCCCACAGAGCCGCTGCGAGGCCTCGCTGTTAAACGTTCAGAGACAAGGAAGAAGCTGCTCACTATGATGGAGCGTCAGAGCGTTGGAGAATCAGAAACACATATTCTGTGTTTCTGATTCTATTCTATTGTTTCTGATTTTATTCTGTGGTTTCTGATTCTATTCTGCTGTTTCTGATTCTATTGTTTCTGATTATATTCTTTTGTTTCTAATTCTATTTGATCTGGTTCTATTCTATGGTTTCTGATTCTATTCTGTTGTTTGATTTTATTCTGTTGTTTCTTATTCTATTCTACTGTATCTGATAATATTCTATTGTTTCTGACTCTATTATATGGTTTCTGATTCTATTGTGTTGTTTCTGATTCTATTGTTTCAGATTCTAATGGTTCTGATTCTGTTATGTGTTTCTGATTCTATTCTATTTTTCTGATTCTATTCCATTTTTTCTGATTCTACTCTATTGTTTCTGATTCTTATTGTGCCGTTTCTGATTCTGTTCTCTTGTTTCTGATTCTATTCTGTTGTTTCTGATTCTTTTCTATGGTTTCTGATTCTACTCCATTTTTTCTGTATGGTTTCTGGTTTTATTCTATTGTTTCTGATTCTATTGGTTCCAATTCTATTATGTGTTTCTGATTCTGTTTTGTTGTTTCTGATTCCATTCTATTGTATCTGATATTATTCTCTGGTTTCTGATTCCTCTTCCTCTTCTTTTAGATTTGATTGGCGGTTGGCAACCAGCCTACAGATGCATTACCACCACTGACTTGATTATCATCACTCTATATTATTCTATTGTTTCTGATTCTATTGGTTCTGATTCTGTTATGTGTTTCTGATTCTATTCTATTGTTTCTGATTCTATTCTGTTGTTTCTGATATTATTCTTTGGTTTCTTCTTCTTCTCTTTTTGATTTGATTGGCATAAGAACTCCTTATAGAGTAATGACCAGATAGAGTGTTATAGACATCATGTTGACATGGAAATCTCACTGAAGAGGAAGAAGCAGAAGATTGTTCAGAACTCTTTATAAGAACTCCTTATACAAAGATATAGAGTGAAGAAGATAAAGAAGAGGTTGCCAACTGAGAAAAATTCTGACTTTTGATACATAGAGTGATGTTTACTGAGTGAAGGATTACAGCTTCTGTCCAGATAGAGTGATGATATAGAGTGAAGTACGTAGCGGTAATACACCTGTAAGCTGGTTGCCAACCGCCAATCAAATCTAAAAGAAGAAGAAGAAGATTTGATTGGCAGTTGGCAACTAGCTTACAGCTGCATTACCACCACGTACTTCACTCTAAATCATCACTCTATATCTCCTGGTTTGGGATTCTATTCTGTTGTTTCTGATTCTACTCTATCAGGGTTTCCTCTGGTAACATTTCTCAGTGGTGGCCCACCGTGTCAGAAATTTTACCACCACCCCAAGGCGATATGAATTTATTGATAAAGATATATGAAGCAATGACTTTCCGCAAGCGTGCACACGAACAACGCGCGTGGCTGTCATCCGCGCAGTTTAGAAGTGCCCCGCTCACACGAGTTTTCCAGTCAGCAAACAGTGTCTCGCTAAGCGTGACTGTCCGACAGAAACATGAGTTTATTAAAGTACTTTAAATGTGGAAAAAATCTTAAGAGGTATGTAAGCACTGGCGTTTATCATGGTTTTAACCCGCTGGAAATGGGAGCCATAATGGAAGAGTCGCTTAGCTAAGAGATGTGGTTAGAATTCATATGCAGCCAGTTTCATATGAAGGGAAAGGCAAGGAGGACTGATGAATTGCTGAGGATATATTTCACCAACCACTACAATATTAAATTATGTTCTGTAGGAATTGCAGGAATGAAGACACTGGCAATTTCTCTCTTTTCTTGCACAAGCAGGCGTGCCATTTTTATTCTCTAGCAGCAGTGACGAAAAACAACAGCTGAAAATGCTAGCTCTAAACTGAGGTCCTTCAGCGGCTGCCTAGAGAGGTGCCTGATGAGAAAGCCTGAGAGCACAACTACAACTGCTTAAACAGATCATTCTGTACATGAACACATATTGTGGTGAATTATGTCTTTAGAGTCGCTACAGTTCCTGTTATGTACCTGGCAGGTTAAGATGACCGAAATTCACCAAGTCAATGACTTTAATCTGTCAGCAGCCTTCAGACAAACTAAACGTGTCAACATCTGATTTCAAAATAAGGGAGGTTTTTCCTGCTTTCTGAGTGGTGAGATTTCTAAAAAAAAAAACCCTATAAATATAAAGAAATATTATAACAGAAATAACGGCATCCTTGGTCATTTAAGTTAATTTATTTCATTAAATACAATTTTATTAATATTTTTTCTTTGTAATCAGAGTTAAATTATTGTTCTGTTCTGACTGCAAAGTTATGGTAAAAAATGTATATTGTTATAAGGAAAAAGTAAAAAAAAATTACCACAGTCAGTTTCAAATTTATCTAAAAAAACCCCAAAAACTGTAATTTTATTTTTAAAAAACAGACAAAAATTAGTCATAAAATAATCCACAAATTTATAATGTTTCAAATGTACAATTAAAGTCAATTTTACTAGAGGAAATCACAAATTTGAGGAACCTGGTTTCAACTTTAGATTTACAGAGAAAAGTAGAAACTATAAGAAAATTGTTATAAATTTTTGAGAAAAACCTCAAACCTTCAAGACTGAAGTCATTACTCAGGTTTTTAAGTGGCTGCTCTTTGTACCCTTAACTCAACTAGAAATTTTTGGTTGTCTACTTTTAAATATTAATTTCAAAGCACTGCTTTTACATGAGTAGAATTTCTGGCTACTATACCCACCTGATCATATAATTTAAGTATGCCTGAGTACATTACTATTATGAATGTTTCTTTCCCTTCCCTACTCTCTCAATGGAAAAAAAGAAACACTAGAATAAAAATACAAAAAATACACATATTTTTGTCATGACAAAAAAGGACAAAACATGACACTTGATATTTTCTAACCTGTTTGTATACCACCATAGACAGAGAGAGAAGCTGAATTAGACAGAGCTCAGAGAGGGAAAGATGAGACAGAAGAGAGGAGCCAAGGAGAGGAAAGTGCTCAGGCAGAGGAAGGAGAGAAGGATGACACCACTAAAAAGTCTAAACACAGGATGTCAGGGCGGGACCCCAACTAGCCCAATATTCAAGCCTCGGTTGTACAATACTTCAAATGGTAAGTTCCATATGCAACGTTAAGATGTAAAATTTTAAAAAGAAATAAATAGTATAAAATTAACATATTCCGGTATGTTTACCTCCCCCCCAAGGGGAAATATGTTGCTACCATGCCAAGGTCTTTAAGCCAGAGAAAACACTGACTCTATGGTTCCTGATTCTATTGTTTCGACCCACTTTCTGGGCCAAGGCCAGAATTGCCTACTTCTGCCTGGGATCACAAAGTCCATTTTGCCCCTCAGTCAAGGCAAACAGACCCAAGTCATTTTTCACCCCTCAGGCAAGGAAGACGAGCACCTAATAAGTCTTTTCCCCACTTACACAAGGTGGACTTAAACACCTACAAATATTCCAGGACGAGTCTCGAACCCATGACACCATGGTCTGAAAACCTCTACTCTACCACTGAGCCAAAGAGGAATTCCACACTAGCAATTGGCTAGTAACGGAGGTGTGCTGTAAGGTGTCAGGGACTGTACCACTGACTACTTCCCTATGGAGGGCTGCATAACACTGATTCTATGCTATTGTTTGATTCTATTCTGCTGTTCCTTATTCTACTCTGTTGTTTCTAATTCTATTGTCATTTCTGATTCTATTGTGTTTCTGATTTTATTGATTGAGTGATTGAATATTTTTATTTCAAACTTGTAAATGTAATATCAGTAAAACACAAGGCAAAAAATAGTACATAATAAATTACATTTTTCTCTCTTCATTCAGCTGCATCACAACCTACATGCTTGAGAAGTCATAGGATGAAGTCAACACTTATTGAATCCTGCCCTATTCTGGCACGACTGAATCAACTATTCTGTTGTTTCTCATTTTCCAGAGAGATTTTCATGCTGGTGGCTGAGCTACAAACCCTCCATGATCCTCACTTTACCCACAGGGAAGGATGCAGAATGGCCTGTTGGTGGTAGAATGTCAATATTACAAAAAAAAGAGAGAAGGAAAAAGAAAGGGGAAAAATGGGAAACAAGAAAGAAGAAAAAATGGAAAAAAAGAAAAAGGGAAAGAAAAAAGGGGATAAAGAAAAAGTAAGAGAAATGAAAGAAAAAAGAGAAGGAGTGAGAGAAGAAAAAGAAAAAAGATGGATGTCTTTCTATTTTCTGCAGAAAACACGTACCCACAGTGGGTTCGTTGCAGTTTTTCTGCTGCTTTGCCACAGTCGGACACGTCACTCTGAGGAAAACACGAGTGCGTGACGGCGGGCCGGGTAGCCAGAGGTTGACGACAGGCGTTCCACGTCCATGCATCATCCTCTGCCACAGCATGGAGCGTAACAAAGTGAATCTGGCTGCATTATTTAACAACCATCATTTCATTATGTCACGCGGGGTTAAACATAGGTCACTAATTGTGCAGGTATCAAAGCTGGCTCTGCCTTTCATAAATAAGGCATAAACAAACGAGTCGGCGGATGTTTAATGTGGCTACGGTGGGACTTTTGCTGTGATAAATGGGCTCTGAATAATGCATGCAGGTACAACGAGGAGGCTACAACCTTCAGGTTCGCCATCTGGCGTCCCCCGCTCCGGATGCTGAGCTGCAAACGGCGGGATGAGAATTCACCTCCTTCAGATGGTGATGGGGCATTGCTGCCGTTTCTAGGCACAATTACAGGAATTTTCACCGATGTGTGAAAAACTGTTGGAATGATTGGGTTTCTGTCCAAGAATTTTATAGCATGCTTCTGCTTCCATCAGCTATGCACATATTTATCTAGGAGGGACAGGAAAACCACACGGCTGAACACTTATTCTTCATCTCTAATGCGATAGCTAGCACTGACGAGGTCAGTCTTCAGTCACTTCCTGTTTTTCACACCATTAAGAAGACTTCACGGTGGCTCATTTTCAGCTCATTTTCATCCATATCAGTAGGGGATTTGTTATTTTTTAATGGGGGGGGGGAGTCACCAGTTTAGCACGAGGTACAAACATATAAATGTAATTTTGGCAGAAATTTGCAAGAAAAAAGGTGCACAAATATGGTTAAAAGATATAAATTTAAACAGTTTAAAAAGCTTTAAAAAAGCTGCAAATTATAATTGGACAGAATAAAAATTTAATCAGTATCCAAACAAATGTGCAAATTTGCATGAAAAAAGATAAAAAATTTATGAGAAAGAAGTTGCAATTTTACAAGAAAAAGGTTGCAATTTTTTGACAAAAGAAGTTGCTAATTCAAGAGAAAAAAGTTGCCAATTCATGATCAAAAAAGTCGGAAATTTACAAGAAAAAAGTTGTAACTTTATGATTTAAAGTTGCAATTTTGCAAAAAAAAGTTACAATTTTACAAGCAAAGAGTTGTAAATTTATAAGAAAAAAATTGTAATTTTTTTAGAAAAAAGTTGCAATTTTATGAGAAAAAATTTGCAGATTTACTAGATGTTGCAAATTCATATGAAAAAGTTGCAATTTTTTTAGAAAAATTTGCATATTTATGAGGAAAAGTTGCAATCTTACAAAAAAGTAACAATTTTATGAGAAAAAAGTTGAAGATTTTTAAGAAAAAAACTTGCAAAATATGAGTAACCCCCCCCCTCCCTTGATTGACGCCTATGAATTGGGATGGGGGGATGGTTTCACATGACCTAGTGATGCACATGGGTGTGAGAACTATACACCAGACAGGAAGTGATCTGAGTGGAGTTCACAGCAACGTCACCGAGGCAACGACTCAGGAAGCTGAAGGTCACCACTGTAACGCATCACAGTCTCCAGGCTGCAGATAAACGCAGGGTGCTGCGGTGGTCTGTCATGTGATTGTCTTTATAAACAAGTCATTGATGGCAGGAAGATGGGCAGGAAGATATGGAGGACAAGATGTTACCCATGCAGCATGTCCCCCCTCTCCACGTCACTGATGAATCCAAAGGAACAGCAGGGCTGCTATAGTTTGGCACCAGCGCCGTCGCAGGAGCTGCCAGAACGATGTTGAGCACAACAGAGAACTGCCTTAGGGGCTCCGACTCCGGATTTTTCCTCAGGGTTGACTCCCGAAGCCTTTTCCGTGACCGGGTGTGCCGCAAGGCAGCGGAGGTTTGAAATCAGGGTTTACCTTCCCCTAGATGGGCTACCTTCCCAGGTTGACGAGCCACCATCTACCTGAAGCATCTGGTTTTAAGGCGCCAGAGATCCACCCTCGCCCCTTCTCCTATTAGTAAAAGCAGTTCCGCCGGGCTTAGAGACTAAACCACACGGGCAGGCTAGGAGTTGGACTTAGTTGTCAGAGTCTTTTCAAGATGCACGCCGTAAGGAGCATTTTATGAGCACTGGGAGCTTAACCCCAGTACCGCTCCTGGCTATGACAGCCTTGGAACCTTGGCACTTTTTTCTACATTCTAGCAGCTCACACAGGTCTTAACCTGTGTCACACATTTGGTCCAGATTTTCTTTAATGATTTAATTATTGCAGGGAATTTATTTGCCTTTTATTTCTCCAGCCATTCTGAAAACATCTTTTTGAGTCTGTCACTTTAAAACCTTCAGACCAGATTCAACTCCGCCCCCACTCTTACATCACTGTTGGAAAGATTAGCTGGCTAGCTCCTAGCTTTTAGCTCAGATGTATCTTGAGCCAAATACTGGTTATGGTGGAGAATTTCTGTAAAACTGACATTTGTTGGTGACTGAGAAACATCGTTTTAACAGTTTTGTGGAGGTTCTCCGCTGCTGCAGAAGGAGATCCCAGGGCCGACTTGACAAGTTAAGATAAGATAAGCCTTAATTAGTCCCACAATGGGGAAATTCCAGGATTGCAACAGCACAGGCATAGCAACACTCAGAGCAATAATTAAAAAGATAATAAAAATAAAAATAAGAGCAGTGAATATACATACGTACACATAAATATATAAATATATATACACAGTGCGGAGCATTGTAGCAAGATGGAATAAACAGCATAACCGTCTACTTAGTTATCCTACATAATATGAATATGTACCCATACATATTGTCACCCTCCGTAGCGACTGATATTGTCCTAGTTGTATACTGGAGGGGACCATTGTGTAAGTCTGTTGCGTCTTTTGCATTCAATACTATTAGGTCGTCACATTTTTTTGCTATCTCTGCGAGCAGCCCTGCTTAGGTTATACAGTCTGACAGCCGTAGGTAGGAAGGACCTGCGAAACCTCTCGGTTGCGCATCTAGGATGATGTAGTCTACTGCTAAATGAGCTCAGTGTGTTCAGTATGTCCTGCATAGGGTGGGACTCGGACTCCAGCAGAGATGACAGTTTAGCCACCATCCTTCTCTCTCCTATCTCCTCCACTGGGTCAAGGCGCTGCCCCAGGACAGAGCTAGCTTTCTTGATCAGTTTGTTCAGTCTCTTCCTATTGGCTGCTGTAATGCCGTTGCCCCAGCAGACCACTCCAAAAGTGATGGCTGATGCCACCACCGTGCCGTAGAATGTCTTCAGCAGCGCCCCTTGTACACCAAAAGACCTGAGCCTCCTCAGTAGGAACAGCCTGTGTTGTCCCTTCTTGTAGAGTGCGTCAGTATTGTGTGACCAGTCTAGTTTATTGTTCAGATGAACACCCAGGTACTTGTAGGATGTCACCATCTCAATGTCTGTTCCCTGGATGCTGTGAGGGGTTGTCCTTGCCTGCGGCAGTCCACCACCAGCTCCTTAGTTTTCCTCGCGTTGGTCTGGAGGCAGTTCCGATGGCACCAGTCCACAAAGTCCTGGATAAGCCCTCTGTACTCAGCTTCATCTCCATTGGAGATGAGGCCGACGATTGCAGAGTCGTCAGAGAACTTCTGTAGATGGCAGTGTGTTGTGTTGTGTGAGAAGTCCGCAGTATAAAGGGTGAACAGGAAGGGAGCCAAGACCATTCTCTGGGGGGCCCCCGTGCTACCGATGATCGTGTTGGACACACAATCTTGGGTTCTCACAAACCGTGGCCGGTTAGTGAGGTAGTCCAGGATCCATGATGACAGGTGTTGGTCCACCCCTGCACACAGCAGCTTGTCCTTCAGGATCATCGGTTGGATGGTGTTGAAAGCACTGGAGAAGTCAAAGAACATGATCCTCACCACATTCCCGGGCTTCTCCAGGTGGGACAGAGAGCAGTGAAGGAGGAAGATCACAGCATCCTCCACCCCAATGCCATGCTGGTAGGCAAACTGGAGTGGATCCATCGCTGGTCCCACCAGGGGGCGGATATGAGCAACGAGCAGTCTCTCCAGGGTCTTCATCAAGTGAGACGTCAGGGCCACTGGTCTGTAGCTGTTCAGATCTTACCACTGAGCCTGCTAACATGTGTCTTAAAGGGCTCATTGACTGAAAAACGGTGTTATGTCCACAAACCTGGTAAAGAAGACGGACAAGGATGCTGTGCTGGAACTCGAACTTTATTACATGATGTTTAATATTACATTGCACACGTTAGCATTCAGCTCCCTGAGATGACCCTTGAGGACAGGCCATAGCAAAGAGGCCGTGAGATGGCCGACTCTCCCCTATATCGGTCGGCTTGATGACGTCACTGGCCGGCTGCGCCATCACACCTTTCCTGTTATGAAATCCCTTCATAACATTCTCTCCCCCACTTGCAAAACACAGAACACTTGTAATTAAGACCCTCCCCAATTTGGTATGTGTAAGCAAACCCACGTTATCAACACATTTTTTTGTAAACACACACTTCAACATTATCTGTTCGAAACATTCAACACAAAACTTTTTTTTTTTTTAAAGAACCCTTTTGTTTGTTTGCTTGATTTTTCTGAACTTAGAACTAGGGTCTGCGGGTAGACTGCTGCTGGACCCGACGTGGCCGAATGGATTATTCGGTCACTTTGCTGGCCGCGCTCCTAACTAAACAGTCACCTTTTTTTCTTACAGTCTTCCATGGGGAGAACAGTTCTGTCAGAGGGGTTTTGAAGCGGGTCCGTGATGGCCTCAACCCTGGAGTTTTGAAGCAGGCCCATAAAGGCCACTTCCCTGGAGCTGTCGGAGCCCTGGGGCTAATCGTCATGACGCTGTGGCCCGGGTCCTACACTGTGGTAGCTGACTCCCGCAGAGCCTCGCTGTCTCTAGTAGCCACCTGGACACGCCGTAGTTGGTTTGCGTGCTGAACCATACTGTCTGTCAGCCGAAAGCACGCTGTTCCCAGCTTCACCACAATCCTCAGTGGCACCCGTTGTTTCGCTGGCTGCGGCCTGGTCAGTCGCTGTCCCGGTCTCTCGCTGGTGCAAACCTGAACCCAGTCCAAGACTTGGGGTGGCACCTTACTTGGTTTTAAGTGTTGTTGTTGTGCTCCCGGTGGCTCTGCGTGCTTGTTGGGCTTGGGACTTCCGTCATGCTGCGGCGGTTCCATAGTCACCGTGTTTGTTGCAGACCCTTCAACCGTTGTCTCCGTCATCGGTTGAGGCTCGTCGTGGATATGGAAGGTGTTCGGTGCCTCTCCGGCATTGCTCATTGAAGCAGACTCCTCACCTGTCCACTTGGTCATAACATCCGTAGCTTGTTGAGTGAGAGCACGGGAGCAGTCCGGTTACTCCTCTCTTCCATCTGAAGAGCTCTGCTGTGCCACGTCTTGCGTTGTGCTTATGCTTATTTGTTGTTGCTGTGCTTCGGGGCTGTCCGCATGCTCGGGCTCCCTCTCCCGTGGCTTTGATTCTGGGTAAGGGGGGAACAGAGGCAAGTCCAGCTGCTCCCCCTCCAGGCGGCGCTCCTCCTGACAGTGTGGGGTGGCTGGTGTGGTGCTGGTCTTAATCACGTCATCGTCATCCAGGTCCGCTGTGCCCCAACTGCCACATCCGGACCATTCAAACCAAGCGCTGTCCCTAGTGACGAAGCCCAGTCTGTAGAAAGGGTCACATCCCATAATGTTGTCACCATGCACTGTCGCCTGGATCATGAAGTCGTACACAATTTTGGGCTTGCAGCAAACAGTCAGTTCCACTGTTCCAACATTGCACAGTCTGTGACCACCATATCTGTACAGCAGTGTTGGGTTCTTCTTGATTTTGTGGTTGGGGAAAAACTTCTTCACCGTGGCCCAGTTTAACTCTTTAACTGTCCACATTTCATGGATGGGTCACGCGCCCCCAGTGGCACAGCGCAGCAACTGCACCTGTCAACTTATTGACGTCCCCTGGCTACACTGAGAATTTGTACTGATCTGTATTGATCTGACAGTTCAGAAGGTGGAAGACATGCATCGGAGGAATCATGGCTGACATGGAATACAGAAAAGAAGAAGAAATACTCATTATTATTCTTCCTTTTTCCACTTTGATCTCACAACACCAATGTGTGGCCGCTGCCATCATCGGTCATGGAGGCGGCGATTCTGACAGAAACTGCATCATACAGGAAAAATAGCCACGTAATAGAAACGAAATTAAGGTGGGATAATCATAAGAGTTTGTAGATGTGATAGAGAGAGTAAATGACCGACCAAACGTGAAACAACAACCACTATGGGCGAAAAACTGAGCTCACAATACCAAGATGGCCGTACCATGTCATCATGGATCCTCACAGGAAAAATATATCAAAAAGGAAAAATAGCCGCGTAATACAAACGAAATTCACGTGGGATAATCATAAGAGTTTGTAGATGTGGTAGAGAGTATAAATGGCCTAGCAAACGCAAAACAACGACTACGACGGACGAAAACGGACCAGTCACATGAGCGAGCGAGCAAGCCTCCCCTTCCCCTCCCTCGCAACGGGTAAGAGATGAATATATACTTTTTTTTTTTTACATTTTATTGATTTTCTGGTTCATATACTTTGAAGATTAAATAAAAACATACCCCTGTAGAAAAAACGGTGTAAAAAACCCCCCAAACCATTCTTTGTGTAAATGTGTCCAAAGTCCACTTTTGACTGAGTTATGCAATTTATATAGTTGCTGTGACATTATGCAAATTAGATGTGTAAATTTATTCCTATCTGAAACTTTGGATCATATTCTAAATCTTTCTAATTGACAGTAAGTCATTATCTCTTGCAACTTTCAAGTTATAGCCTTGGAAATCTGAACTATTTTATTGACAAAATTTTTTTACCACTCTTGACCACTAGGGGCTTTGACCACCCTTTAACTGTCACAGTCGCCATACAGTGACTGGGACAGCTAAAGAGTTAACATCGACTGCACTGCCGCCGTGTCGAGCAGGAGTGGTACGGCTACTCCGTCTAATTCAACCATGCCGTACAAATAACCAATGATGTCGGGGCTTACAGAATGAATGGTCATTGTTGGTGGGCGGGCCGGCTTACTTGGCGAGCCCCACGGTGCTGTCGACCGACATACTCTGGCGAAATGGTTCAGGCGCCCACACTTGTTACACCATTGTCCTCTTGCTGGGCAAAACCGTGCTCTGGCCTGGTGCATCAGGGACCCACGGCCCCTACAGATGGGGCCTCTCAGAGCAGACCTTTAGCTGACTGCATTCATCTCATACTCTTCTGCCATGTCCTCTTCTTCTTCCGTGTCCACCGTGTTAGCTAGCGTCACCTGTCCGGGTAGCTTCTGTGTTTGGCGCCCATTTAGTTCTGTGGCTAACTTCTCCATTCTATCTATGGTGTTAGCTAGTGTCATGTCATTTGGCACCATTAGCATATCAGCTCGTAGCCTTTTGTTACGTGTGTGCTCAGCAAAGTAGTTAGCAAGAAGTTCGACAGCACCTGCATACAACTCTGTCAGACCCAGTGTGTGGAAAATTCTCTGACCCTCTATGCCAGGTTTGTGGACAAGAAGTACTTGTTTTATTACTTTGTTGAGTTTGTCCAGGTCCGACGCTGCAATTTAGGTCTTGAATGCAACAAGTCATCGTGGCCACGGAATGCTCAGTTCACCTGGGAACTCCAGAAAGGGCCATAGCGGACTCAAGCATGCCTCCATGGTTTAATCTCTTGTCGCCAAATGTTACGTCCACAAACCAGGTAAAGAAGACGGATAAGGATGCTGTGCTGGAACTCGAACTTTATTACATGACGTTTAGTATTACATTTTACACGTTCCCTGAGATACCCCTTGAGGACAGGCCATAGCAAAGAGGTCGTGAGATGGCTGACTCTCCCCTATATCAGTCGGCGTGATGATGTCACCAGCCGGCTACACCATCACGCAGTTCCTGTTATGAAATCCCTTCATAACAGGTGTTTTGTAGGTTTTAACTGTCTCGAATGTGTCTATTAGTCACATAATTATCCAAAAAATATCAAGAGTCAATTCTCTTTATAAAACACACTGCCTTTATCTCGTTTTTCTCTCCCAGAAACATTTTTGACTCTTCCGGGTAAATCATATACGTCATGATTTGACAAAGCCAACCCACCGCCGTCCTTGAGACCCACCCACGCCTTTATTATTGGCCCGCCTAGCTGTCTGTCATGTAGATCGAAGGGGTGCTAAAGCTAGTCTATTAGCCCTTGAGCTATTAGCCCCCCAGCTAACACTGTTACCAGGAGACTCACACCAAGAGTGGCTTATAGTGTTATTTTCCTCAGATCTTAGTCACCCAGTAACCCTCCCTTTTACCATCTGATTCACTGGCCCACAGTCAAAAATAGACCTTGCATTTACTCCGGCCCATCTCCCAATAATTTCATTGAGTCCACAGTAAATCACCAACACCACCAAGACCAGAGGCTGCTGGCTTTCATGGCCAGCTCCCCCAGCTTCCTCCGGGGCTCCATGTAACTCTGCTCCACTCTCGCGGGCAGCGTAGGGGAGCCATCTCGTGACGGGGCATCCCCCAACTGGCCATGGGAGCAAAGCAACATCCCGTAGAGTGAGACACTGCCCTTTGAGATCATGTGGCTTGGCAGCTCAGGTCGGCTAGCAGCCTTGGGTCCCGGGCCAGGTCGGTTGTGGCAATAAGGAGGCCGCCCAGTGTGCGGTGCTAGTGATTTGTCGTGGAATCACGGCAAAATTATTGGGAGATGAGCCGGAGTGACGCGAGATACACCATCGACTGTGGAAAAGCAAACCAGTGCCGCTCATCTGCGCTAGAAGGAGGCTAGAAGCTAAATATGAGAAGCTAGTCAGCTATTGGATAACTGACGTAAGAGGGACGGTAGAGTTGAATAAGTGAAGGATGTTTCTTAAAGTGACGGGCTGTAAATCAGAGTGTTTCAAGAAAGCCAGGAAAATACAAAACAAATTTTCTTCAATAATTAAAAAAATAAAGAAAATGTGAACAAATTATGTCACAAACACTTCATTAAGACATGAGTGAGCTATTAAAATATGGAAAAAGTGCAGTCAATAGCCACGGTTACATGGGCAAAATTTCTTCAATCTAATTACAATTCCGATGGATCCTGAAAAAGCTGATCCAATTAGGACGTGCGTTTCCATGTGTCATATGTTTGAACGGAATAAATCATTTTAACATGTGCACGTCGACATTTCGACATTCCGAAAAGAGTAGAAGAAGCCACTTCCTGTGTTAGCAAGCCCCCCTTCGTGTCGCTCTCTCTTTTTGAAATGGACCTGTATTGTGTTCTTCAGACTGTACTTTTGCTTCTGCTGGTCTCCGTAATGAAGCTACAAGTACAGACTTCTGCATATGACGAATAGAGGGAGACAGCAGGACGAAACAGACCAGTTTTGTTTTACTCCTGCTATGTCTTCCGCTAGCTGCTGTAAAGGCAGAAATACGTCATGTTGACGTGTGGCTGACGTACAGACATGTGCAGTAAATATATTTTCTACCCAACCTTCAGAATAAGTGTTTTCATGAACACCAATAGGATTAACAATTGGCATAACCCACCCGTCTCAATCGGAATGAAATTTTGATCTGAATGAGTGTGATCGGGTCAGAATATTCAGATTAGTGTGTTTACATGAAGCATTTTTATTCTGATCAGGCTTTTAATCCATTTACTTGTGTCCATGTAAACATGGTGTGAGCCCTCTAAAGAATGAATGACTGAAGCGTGAGTGTTGACAGGAGCGTGTGGTTTCAGTGGTCCGTGGGACAGGGCAGGTCCCTGGAAGATGAGTGGCTGAACTGCTATGTCATCTGACTTTCTGAATGCACCACAGTCCAGTTTAAACCCATTTTCCACTCCTATCTTAAAGCTGCTCCATCAGAGTCCAGGAATCAGCAATCTGACTGAGGAACCTCACACATCCGGTTGGCTTTTAAAGGCGCTGCTCACCATGTTGGGTTTGAATGTAAGGAAGTGTTCATTATGATTCATGAATTTGCACATTTGGACATTTAACGATGTGTGGCTCGGGCTGATTACTGTCTGCTGAGTAACTCATTATATTGATCAGTTTAATGGAAACAATATGATCAACAATAGCTCACCATTATATATGTCATGATCAATTTTATGTGCAATTTGTCTTCATTTTTTAAAAGTTAATGTATTTTCCAGTGCGAGACTCGGCATTCCACGATAATCAGAGAAGTAAAACCTCCTGTGTTGTGTCTGATTTATTGTTTACTTTTTAATTACTGGAACAAATGTGTATTACCACAATCAGGTAATCAGTGTAGTGTGGGATTGTGCTGCAATTGCTCTAATCTTGTAAAGACATGTTATTGAATTTAGTCCAGTCACAATTAAAATGATTAAGCTTGCATAATAAAGTAACGGCAGCAGAAATGGGAGTGGGAGTTTTCTGGGGTGACTGAGCACCGCCGTCTACAGGAGCAAAAGCAAAGGTAACATGGGGACATTTTTGTTTTCTTATAATCACTATTTCTATTAAAAACCAAAACCAACGTAGAAGTGACTCCTCCAAATGACAGAGAAATGACATTTTCACACAAAAACACATTAATAAATGAGTGTTGGACTGTGGAACAACAGCGAATCTTAGATCATGTCAGTGTGGATTTTTATGTCGTTGGAAGGCCTGATCAGCCACCTTTACAGTGAGGTACAACTTGACCGGATCATGCCTTTGTTGCTTGGTGGATCGGATGATTGCACTCTCCCACAGTAACAAGGAAAAAACAACACAGCCATTTTACACTTTATTCATTTTATGCCGTCTGGGACCTCAGCAGTGTGTGGAATTCATACATCTGTGCCAGGCACACACCTGGCAGCACTTGAAGCTCCAAACAGGAGAGAAAACCAAGAGGAGAACATGGCAGGGGATTTTGGTTCATATTTTTGGGCCGCTCCCTATGCGATTAGCTGCGCTGCTCATTCCACGATCCGTACATGTCGGCCCTCATTGTAAAGGTGACTTGTCGGGCTTTCTCAGAGCTGTCTTTGAAGCAACTAGGGTGTCGATTTGAAAAGCCTACATCATTTCTTTCAGTAGTTGTTACGTTTACAAGATTTAGGAAAACTGACTACTGTTTTTTACCTCAAGATCTATACTGCCTGCAAAAATTATCCAATCAGAGTCAACCTGCAATATTTGCGTCATCACTGTGTATCAAATCCTGGCACTAAGTTTCAAAGCAATCGGAGCAAAACTGTAGGAGGAGATGATTTCCCAAAAGTGGGACAGACAGATGGACGGACTGTCCCAAAACATAATCCTCCTTTGGCCTTTACCCAGTGGGGAATTAAAAAAAAAAAAAAACACTCAGAACAGCACAAACTGCCCACAAATCTCTGCTTCATCCAGCACCAGCTGGTGACAGTCGAGCTAATACAGCACCAGTTAAAAATCAGCCAACTCCATAAATGACAACGCCACCTACGCCATCCGTACAGCGCCGTGAAAAACAATCAGCCACTAAAGCCCACCATCCCACGGAGGACTGAGATCCTCCAGCCAACAAAATCAAAAGTGACCGTGGTAAGCTGATTCGACTGAAAACTTTATTATACGAAACAGATGCTGACAGTTTTACTCTGTGGACAATATTTGAATAAGGGGGGGACAAATCAAATATATGGTATCGCAGTACTTAAGGAACTGTAGTATCGTGATAGTATCACATCGTGACTCAAGTATCGCAATTGATATTGTATCGTGATGTCTCTGGTGATTCCCACCGCAAACAAAAAGTGAAGAAATGATCATCCTAGAAGTAAATTTCAAATGAGAAACTGAATGGCAGCACATTTTTTGGTGTCATCCACCACCCTGACCCGCTTCTGTATGCTTATTTTAGAGCTTTGGAAATGGAAAATGATGTTTTCCAGATTTAAAATATGCGTACATCCTGAGGTAAGGGCTAGTCAAGACCAGACCAGAGTGTAGAAAGATTTTAAGGGGTTGAGACCAAGTCAAGACAAATACCACAGTGTATGCAGGTCTTGGTCTTGACCCCTTATAGTCTTGACCACAACACTACTTGCAACCATCTTTTATCGGTCAGTCGAAGGTCTTTTTGGTTGAGTGACTACTTGAACTTGAGGACAATCATAGTGAGCCTTGACAAAGTTATGAAGTCTCTGAACTAATGTGGCTCAGTGGGGATGAATAACCTGCCATCACCCACCCCTATTCAAAAGGGTAAATCAAGGGAGGGATGGGTGGACATTTCCCCTCCCAACCGGGAAAAAAAACTGTCCCCCTAGCATCACCATCATAAACTTCTCTATAACATGTTACAGAACTAGAAAATGTGACTTTGAGCCACCGACTGTAAGCAAAAATGCAAAAAAAAAAGTATATATTTTCAACTTTTTCTCAGATTTTTTGAAAAATTTTGACGTCTCATAAATTTGCAAATTTTTTTGTAAATTTGCAATTTTTTTCCTGTAATTTTTCAACTTTTTTCTCAAATCTGTAACTTTTTTCTCAAAAATTGTGAATTTTTCTTACAAATTTGCAAATTTTTTTCTCATAAGTTTACCACTTTTTCCTCAAAAATTTGCAAAATTTTTCCTCATAAAACAGATTTTTTCACATAAATTTGCAACTTTTATCTTGTAAATTTACAACTTTTTTCTCAAATCTGCAACTTTTTCTCATAAATTTTGTGACTTTTCTCTCATAAAATTGCACATTTTTTCTCATACGTTTGCCACTTTTTCCTCAAAAATTTGTTAAATTTTCCCTCATAAAACAGATTTTTTTCACATAAATTTGCAACTTTTATATTGTAAATTTGGAACTTTTTTTTTTCTCAAAACCTTGCATTTTTTCCTTTAAATTGTCAATCTTATAAATTTGCAACTTTTTCTCATAAATTTTGTGACTTTTCTCTCATAAAATTGCACATTTTTCCTCATAAATTTGCAACTTTTTTCTTGTAAATGCAACATTTTTCAAAAATTTGTGACTTCCTCATAAATTTGAAATTTTTTCCTGTAAATTTTCAACTTTTTTCTTCTAAATCTGCAACTTTTTCCTCAAAAATTGTGACATTTTTCACATAAATTTGCAAATTTTCTCTCATAAATTTGCAATTTTTTCTCAAAAATTTTGCAGTTGTTTTTTCCTGTAAATTATAAACTTTTTCTCGTATATTTTTGCAAGTTTTCCTCCAAAATTTGTGACTTTTTTCATAAATTTGCAACATTTTCTTGTAAATTTGCAGCTTCTTTTCTCAAAAACTTGGACTTTTTTCCTTTATATTGTCAACTTTACTGTCATAAATTTGCAAAGCTCATCTGGATGCAGGTAAAATTTTTATTCTGTGTAACCAAATTGTAAATTTGTAACTTTTTAAATGTTTTAATTGGCATCTTTTGTCATATCTTTACACCTTTATTCTTGCAAATTGTATGTCATTCACATTTGTACGTCTTGCTAAATACGTGAACCCCGCCCCACCCCCCTTGTTAAAAAATAATAAATCACCGATATTGAACTTGTTATTTCACTCCAAAATGAAGTGAATGTGATTACTAGAAACGTGCAGATCAGTCATGCATGGACGAGGCTTTCTGGCTCTTCACCAGTATTTACGGGTTCAGCTGGTCACTGCAGCCTGAGAACCGAACAGGTTCCTCAAAAACCCATGAGGCCCTTAACCTAAGGAAGGGGAGGAAATGACACGTGTGCCTGCCCATGAAACTCCCATTTGCCCTCAAATTTCACTTTCAGAGGCAACCCACGTCCTACAAAAAAGGGGTCACGGCAGACAGAAAGCTAAATAAATTGCTCTGCCGCCTGTTCCGACCGAGTCACAGAAACACCTCTCCACGTGCGAGAAGAAGAGAGTCATAGAGGTTTAGAGGTGGCTATCGAATGGAGAAAGATTTAAAACAGAAAGTGGAGAGCAGGGCAAAGAAGGAGTTCTGCAAGAAGTCTATAATCAAAGCGGCGCAGGTGAGAATAAAAGTGGGGTGAGATGAAAGAAAGAGGAGCAGATCAGAGTAAAGGACGGGCAGAGATGAAGCCGGTAGCGGCTACAAAAGCATGCTAAATTGCGCTTATTCTCATCTGAGCATTGGGGAATGGAGGAGTTGAGAGCGATAAGAACGGTTTGCAAGTGGAGTTTTCACGCCCTTGTCCTCTCAGCCGCCGCATCCAATAAACATCCTCCTTGAAGAAAAAGCCATGGAGCAGAAGCTGGAGACTGCCGTGTTTGTGCTGGCCTCGGTTTACCTCGACACAGACGGTGAGACGCTGCTAGCAGGACTGTGGAGATGCTAACAAAGGACTTTCATTGATGTACACATTCCTGCTTTACACACACCAAGGGAAACTGGCTGGAATGTAAAGAGGTTAAATGAAAAAATTCAAATCTACAAGAAAAAAGTTGCAAATTTAAGATAAGATAAGCCTTTATTAGTCCCACAACGGGGAAATTCCAGGATTGCAACAGCACAGGGATAGCAACACTCAGAGCAACAATCAGAAGGCAAGAAAAAAACAAGCAAGCAAGAGCAGCTAATATACATATGTACGTATTACTATAAAATATACAGTATATATACACACAGACACACAGTGCAGAGCATTGTAGCTGGATGGAATAAATATATGAATATATGAACACACAGTTCATACAAAAGCAAAAAGTTGCAGATTTTACAAGCAAAAAGTTGCAAATTTTTGGAAAAAGATTTAAATTTATAAGAAAAAAATTACAAATTTTAAAAAAAAGTTTGAATCTACCAGAAAAAAGTTGCAAATTTTTCAGAAAAAGTTCTAAATTTTTAAGAAAAAAATCAAATTTCTAAAAAAAAAAATTTCAAATCTACAAGAAAAAAGTTGCAAATTTTTGAGAAAAAGCTGCAGATTTACCTTAAAAAAAATGTTGCAAATTTTTGAGAAAAAGTTCCAAATTTATAAGAAAAAAATCAAATTTCTAAAAAAAAATAATTCAAATCTACAAGAAAAAAGTTGCAAATTTTTGAGAAAAAGCTGCAGATTTACCTTAAAAAATGTTGCAAATTTTTGAGAAAAAGTTCCAAATTTATAAGAAAAAAATCAAATTTCAAAAAAAAAAATCAAATCTACTAGAAAAAAGTAGCAAATTTTTGAAAAAAAAAGTTGCAGATTATAAGAAAAAAGCAATTTTTTTTTTAGAAAAAGTTGGTTATAAGAAAAAAATTGCAAATTTAACAACAATTTCCAGAGCCGTTTTTGGATATAAACTTCTTGCCGCATTTGCCATTTCTGGACTGTGGGAGGAAACCTGAGGACCCAGAATAAACCTGCACAAGCAATAAGAGGAGCATGCAAACTTCACACAGGTAGGCCCTGCTGGCTGTGGGACTTGAACCCGTGACTTTCACATTGGGAGGTGACAGTGTTAACCCCTACACCACCATACTGCCTCCAAGCTCATAACTTTTTTCTTGTAAATTTGTAACCTTTCTTCTTCAATTATATAAATGAATGCATTCTTCCTTATAAATTTGCAACATTTATCTTGCAAATTTGCTACTTTTTTCTGAAAATTTGAATTTTTTTCTTGTAAATTTGTGGATTTTCTTGTAAATATTAAATCTGAATCTTATAAGTTTGTAAGCACAGCTTGGTGGAGCAGTGGTTAGCACAGTTGCCTCACAGCAAAATGCTTGTGGGTTCAAACAGAAAAGCCAGCCAGTAGCAGCCCTTCTATGGGCTACCAAACCATCTGACAACACGCCGGTATTATTTCAGTGTCTACTGAAAAAGTTACTGAGTTGAGAACATTTTTGTCCTCAGTGTTCAGCTTTTCCCTCCAAAAATGTGAACGTTTTTTGTTTTCTTTGTGAAATTTGTGAATTCCCACCTAAATGTGGAACTTTTTTAAAAAAAATGTGTCTTTTCACTTTTAATTTGACATGTTGTTTATATGTATTTGTATTTTTTTTCCAAATGTGACCCGTGTTGGCAAAATGAGTGGGAATGCGCACGGCGTCGTTATGAGCTGCAGGCAGGCAGGAGTCAGAAATCATGACTCTTTGGTTGGTAGCGGCAAATCCCGGGAAAACCCCATGAGTGCCTGGTATCATTGGAAAGGTTAGAAATCGGATTCTGTGGAAGCCGTATCTCCCGACCGACTGAACGCGAGTTTTAAACCTAGCCAAAATATAAACAAATGGTCTTTTTCCAGGTCCGTTTTTGTGCACTTCCTACAAATTAAATATCATTGTGAAGGTCTTTCAATACATGGAAAAAACATGGCCTCAGTTCTGATAATTTCCTCAAAGTGACTCGTTTTGCCGGCAGGGGTCACAAATATGTTTCTGAAATATTTCTGTTAAATTTTTCATTGTTCTCATAAATTTGATTTTTAAGGAATTTTTAAAAAAAATGATTCAGCATTAATATGAATGTAGTAAATTTACAAAACAAAGGTTGCACTTTTATGAGGAAAAAAATGTAGCTATGAAAGTAACAAATTTATGGGCACAATTTGATGGAAGTTGGCAAGAAAAAAGCTGCAAAGTTAAGAGAAAAAAGGTTTATGAGGAAAAAGGTGCAAATTTATGGCAAAAAAGTCAAATTTACAGGAAATAAAATGGAAAATTCACAAGACAAAGGGAGCAAATTTACAAGGAAAAAACAGTTGGTTTACTTCACTCACCCCAAAAATGCTTGAGGGTGAACTTGTAGCTTTGGGGCCCCCTGGTGGCTGAGGATGCCCATAGCATTTGTGTACTCCGTTTTATAGCTCGGAACGGCTCTGCTCCTCGCTGCTGCTTGAACTAGTCTAACTGAAAAACTGATCAAACAGCTGTCTGAATGGCCGTCATTTCCTCTCCCTGCCGGTTCCATGTGGCTCCGTCTCTGCCTGCTTGGACTTTCCCTGCTTCAGCTTATTTTCTCATAAATTTGCAACTTTCTTGTAAATTTATGATGTTTTCTTTGTAATTTGATCAATTTTTCATGAAAATGTTAAACTTTCTCATAAAATTGCAGCTTTTCCCCATAAATTTGTTAATTTTTTTCTTGTGAAATTGTGACTTTCTTGCATATTTGCAAACTTTTTCTTGTAATTTTTCACTTTTTTGTATTGTAGTCTGGTCATTTTCTTCTCATAAATGTATTACTTTTTTTCCTTTTAAATTTGCTATTTTCTTGTAAATTTGTGACTTTTTCTCATAAATTTAGAACATTTTTCTTGCAAATCTGGAACATTTTCAAAAATTTTCAACTTTTCTTACTGTAAACTTACTTTTCCTCATGAATTTAGGACTTTCTTCCCTGTAAATTTGTAACTTCCAGTGGGAGTCCATGTGGGCAAACACAGACAGGGCCAGCATGGAACCCGTAGACAAACCCACATGGACCCATGAGGCAGACCAGGTTTAACTATGGTGGGGGCCCACATGGACATGCTGGCCGGGCTGTAAAATATTAAAATTGTGCACGTGCAGATCATGTAAAGCCCCCACACTTTAGTCACATCTGTGTTCTTTAAAGTCAAACACGGGAGCACCGACCTTGGCAGAGGAACCACTCTCTTCGGTCACGTCTTCATTATATTTTATGAATCCAATGCAATCTCCTGGCAGAGTTTTATCATTCAATAAAGACGACATGTGGGCGGAAAACAATAAATAACACCAGCTGATGCCTGCCTCGCACAATAAAGTCGTGAATAATCGAGCGTGACCTCATGTGCCCATAGATGCTGAGAAACACTCCCAAGTTTCAAGATACAACTGAATTATTCGTCAAAAGAGTCCTTGAAGCAAAAGAGGAGAAAGCAATAGTCCACAGGCATGTGCAGAACAAACGGCTGCTCACCGTTCTGCAGGGAGTTAAATTTACATCCTAGTTCATCTTTGCCACAAAGGTACCATTTTTCTGTGGTTACATGGTGTGACCAGGGCTTGAACCGACGCACTGCCTCTCGGCCACGACTGCCCCAGACCTGCTGATTCAAATAGCCCAGCGGTCGGCAACCTGTTCCACACAAAGAGCTGCTTTGGGGTAATTTCTGTCTTTAAAAAAATCGGCATGGAGCCACAAAAATGACAGCGCCTGAAAACCGAGGTGGAACAGCAGAGCTAGAGCTGCAGTCAACGTCAGGATTAAAAGTGTTTTGGAGTCACAAATTTACAGGTTTTTTTTCATTGCAAAATCATGAGGTTTTTGCAACATTTTGTCTAAATTGGCCAGATTTTTTTTAAAACACAATTTTTCTTAAAACTTCAACTTTTTCAAGTGTATTTATGATTTCTTTTCCAGATATTTTCTAACTTTTTTCCTCAGAAAACTGCAACGTTTTCTCAAAATTTGGGAGATTTTTTAAAACTTTAAGTTTCAGATTTTCTCATTTTCTGCTTGTTATGATATTTATTCTGATGAATGTGCAACCATTTTTCATAAAAAAATATTATTGCTTCTTTTCTTTGAAATATATAATTTTTTTCCTCAAGGACTCAGGGAGCCATTATGAATGAATGAATGAATGAATGAATCTTTATTTCGGATGAATGAATGAATCTAATTATCTCCCTGAGTCACCGCTTCCAACCACTTCCTATCCCTTTAATTCTCTCACCCATTCCTCCCTGTCAGTTTCAGCATGAGACAATATAAATAAAGCATTAAAGTTTTTATATAGCAAGAGGAGTCTATAAATACCATTTATACATCTATATCAAATATGAACAGAGCAAATCTGTTTGGCACAATAAGGCAAGCAGATATCTCTTCTGCTTGCCAAGCTGCTGGACAGGACAGGTTTAAAAAAGGAGTCATTATCTATGGGCAAAGGAGCCACATGTGGCCCCAGAGCCGCAGGTTACCGACCCCTGACCTAGACACTGAGCTCAACCTGGATGCAGAACATTTGATTAGTCTGATGCATGGTTCCAAACATCTTTAGTTCAGATTCCAGCCAAAAACACGTCTCCTTAACTTCCTCCACAAAGACTCCAGCGTGGAAATTCTGAGACGATTTTCTAAACCCACGTTGTCCTTCTTGTTCTTTATTTGGACAGAAACTCCATCCCGTCTGCCTGCTAATATCCCTCAGCTAATAATGTGAGCATTACAGTGGTGTTAGCAGAGCGAGCCGGCCTGTCTCAAGTGAGTAATGAGTAAGAACTTGTCCAGAAGAACCAAAGCCCGCAGCAAATCCCGTCTAATTCTCTGCCCAGCATGAATCTCGTTCCCCCCAGCCCTTCGTCTGGGCCTCCGGGGGGATTTGGATCAGCGTCTAATGAACTGTCTTCAATTACCCTTCCCTCCACTGTTTGCCCTCTGCAGCTATCTGTGGAACACAATCAAGTGTCTCCGCCTTCCATTTCCTGCGGGGCCCTGGGGCCCTCTGAAGGTTTCGTGGAGGTTACCATGGGCACACGAAGCCCCGGGGAGCGGTCGGAGGAGCGCTCCAATGAGAACGCTGGATTATCAGGCTTCCACGTTCAGCCTTCACAGGCTGTCAGCTGCTCACTCGGCTCCAAGAAAAGACAATATTCAGGTATGATAATGATCACTGGAACTGGTAAAATTGTTATTTTTCACAAGAAATTAAAAAAAGTTTTAATAGCAAGGAATAATGTGTTTTTTTTTCCAGTTTCTATTCAGATTTCTAAACATTTGTTCCAATAGTTTATTACCATCCAAATCTGCTTATAATGACAGAAGCAGTCATTCAGCAGGAAGCTGTCGTTGTTGTTCGTCATCTCAGGTTTGATTTCACAGAAGACGTCCACAAATCCAGGCCCGGTTATAACTTTTTGTGGGTCCAAAGGCAAGACTGTATTTGGGGGGGCTTAATATTTGTAAGGGAAAAGTTCAATACGGGGGCTGAGAGAGCTCACTGAAATGCAAACAAAGAACAAGTGCAAACAAAAAAAGTGCAAACAAAAGACAAGAGAAAACGAAAAGTACAAACACATAAAAACAAGCGCAAACAAAACACGATGCTGATTTCAGGTGAAATATCCCAGTCACAGCCCCCACAGATGTAGAAACCCCCCGACTGTGGTCGTCTTCACGCCACCAGACTCCGAGGCTCCAAACATGAGCAAAGAATCTGCTTCATGGGTTTTTCTGCAGCCCATGTTGTTTCCTGAGGGCCGTTTTTCGAGGTCAGCCACCCCTGAAAACTCCGGGGAGCTGGAGTCCCATCATGCATCTGTCCCCTGCAGAGGTTAGATAACTGATGATTTCATAACGCACCAGCTCCCCCGTAATGTGGCAAATCTTAACCCTCTCACAATCTTGATGACGATGGCCAGAAATGTGACTGTGATTGTGATGAAAAACTAAAAATCTGCAGCAACCGTACGCGTTCCGATTGTCCCGCCCAGCCCGTCCTTCCTCCCATCCATTTGTTCTGGTGAAATGTAATTCTTGCTGCATCTCAGAAATCAATCCCCCCACCTGAGGTGAGAAATAACACACCATAATAATCTGCTGAGACTCTAAAAAACAGCTTAGCCAATGCAACTTAATAATTTATGTCTGTGTGATGACAAATATCTGGAAAAGCCTTCATATCAATGTGGGGCTGACAACCATGAGAGAAGACCAGCACAGCAGGAGGACGTGAGCGTTTCAAACCATTTCAAATTGAACATCACCACCAGTTTGGAGCTGCTCTCTTTCCCTGTTTGCAAGAACATCAGAGACAGTTCTGACTGTGGATCAGACTAAGCAAATGCTACGCTGGGGAGCGTCCAGGGTCATCGACTCGAGTCAGACTGTCCACCAGAATTACTGATGGAAGCTTTGGTGGCTAACGGGTCCAATGGGAGAATCACGGACTGTGTTGAGCTCTGTACAGACACCTTTCCTGCTCAAATGTTGTGACACCAATTCAGGGTGAGGTACAAATGTAAAATGTAAATTAGGCCCAAATTTGCAAGAATAAAGGTATATATGACAAAACATGCCAATGGAGAAATGAAAAAAATTGTAACTGGGCCATCATGTCTGTGTGGGTCCCACCACAAGTTAAAACTGGGCCGTCTGGTCTGCGCTGGCGGTCTCCTCAACTGCTGCCGGGCGTTGGTGCGCGTTCATGCCCGCCACTTCTGCACCGCGGCCGCCCCAGGTGATTGGGGTGAATGAGTGTGGGTGAGAGCATGGGTGGATGTGAGTGAGTCGCAGCGCGAGTGAGAGCGTGTGCATGAGTGAACGTGGGTGGGTGCAGGTGAATGTGAGGGCGAGTGGGAGTGAGGCTGAGCGGGTACGGGAGTGGGTGGGTGTGGGAAGTGCGAGGGTGGAATTGTGAGGGGGGGAGGGTGCGTGTGAGTGTGTATGGTTGCAAGTGGGTGTGTATGGGAGCATGAGTGTGTGAGTGCATGGGAGTGGGTGTGTGTGCTGGACGGGGAGTGCTGGACTGAGGGGGTGGCACCTCCTAGTACCTCCTGCCATGTGGGCCCCCTCGGACTTGGGGAGGGGGGGGTGGCCCCCCGTGGGGCTCCTGTGCCTTGCTGTGCCACCTTCCTTTGGTGAGGGGGAGTGGGGGTTCGCGGGGTGTATTTAGGTGTCCCTGGGGTGGGTCGGGCCCGCTGTGGGGGTGTCTGGGGGGCACGGGTCGGTCCCTGGCCAATTGGGGCAGCACTGGCCTTCTGGGACCAGGAACCCAGGGGCTGGCGTTGGCCCTGCTGGGGGGCAGGGGCTGGCCGGTCTGGGAACCGCACCGCGCCACCCTCTTGGCGGCCTGGCCTCCCTCGGCCCTCAGCATGTTCATGTGGAGGGACCCACATCCAAGATTCAAAGGCTTTATTATCATGTGCACATCTGTGAAATGCAGCATTTCCTGAGCAATGAAATTTGCTCTGCTCTCCGAACGAATGCCAAGGTAATACAGTAGGTACACATCAATATTAATAAGGTAATAACACACATTAGGCAATTAGGACACCTAAGACACACTTTGATACGAAGACTAATGAATACATGGACATTCTGGCTGGGGTACTTTTTTTTAAATTTTTAAATTGGCATGTTTTGTCATATATACCTTTATTCTTGCAAATTTGTGCCTAATTTACATTTTTACCTTTGTATCTCACTCTAAATTGGTGTCACAACATTTGAGCAGGAAAGGTGTCCGAAGACTAGGGAACCCTCCCCCAGTCACAGCTTCCACGAGTTCCATGTCTGTACAGAGCTCGACAGAGTCCGCGATTCTCCCATTGGACCCGTTAGCCACCAAAGCTTCCATCAGTAATTCTGGTGGACAGTCCGACTCAAGTCGATGACCCTGGATACTCTCCAAATGCTTGGCAGCCCGGCAGCCCTCGGCCATCCCTCCTGGAACAGATGCCTGGTTGTCCCGGGGCTTGTTGGTCTCTGGACATTTGTGCTCTGTGGGGGTTGGTGGTGCTGTCTTGGTTGCTTGGGGTTTCCAGTGTGTGTGTGTGTGTGTGTGTGGGGGGGGGGGTGTTGCTGCCACCTGCCACCGTCTTTGTATGTTTCCTGGCAAACCACTCACGCACACACTTACTTTGCACATGCTCTTATACACATGCACACACACATATGTCTCTCCTGTAACAGGTGCAGATGCCGCCCCCGTGGTGAGACCTTTTCAGTAGAAGAAACTGTCTGTCCTCTGTTCGCTTCTGTTTGTCTTCCCTGTTTGTTCCTCTGCCTTTTCTCCCCCGTCAGGTCCTTCGTGGCCAAAACAATTTAAATAAAGTATTAAAAGCTATTACAAAAGGAGTTTATAAATAATATACAGTACATATACTGTATGTGTACTGTATAAAGCTCTTTTTGGCAAAGAAAATCTTTTGGCACAATAAGGGAAGCAGATTTCTGTTCTGCTCACCTAGCTGCTTGACAGGACAAGGGAAAAAACAAAATCTGGGCTGTCTAATGAGTCCCATGTGGGTTTGTCCACATGTTCCATGTTGACTCCATCTGTGTTTGCCCACATGGACTTCACCTGTGCTACAGGGAAGCGGGTGATCTGTTCACCTGCTTTAAACTCAACTGGGCCCCACATGGGCTCAAAAAGGGGGAGCAGCTTTCAGGAACACTTGTGCCAGAGGCTAAATTATTCAAAAAAGTCACACACTCTCACATTTTTTTCATAAGTTTGTAAAAGTATGAGGAAAAAAGTTAAAATTGAGGAGAAAAAAGCTGCAAATTTACAAGAAAAAAAATGTAAAATTACTTGATAAGAGTGATAAACTTACAAGAAAAAAGTCACAAATTTATTAGAAAAAGTTGCAAACTAACAAAAGTAGAAAATGTATGAGGAAAGTGAAAATTTACGAGAAAAAGTTATGTTTAAAGTAAAAAAAATCCAAATTTACATGAAAAATGTCACAATTTAATGGGAAAAACTCACAAATATATAAGAAAATAGCAAATTTACAAGGAAAAAAGTCATAAATTTATGAGGAAAAAGCTGCAAGATTAAAGTAAAAAAGTGGCAATTTTTTTGAGAAAGTTCCAAAACTACAAGAAAAAGTTAACAAATTTGTACAAAAACTCACAATTTTACAAGAACGAACAAATTTATCAGAAAAAAGTTGCAAATTTACAGTAAAAAAAATCCCAAAATTATGAAAAATAGTTGCAAATTTATGAGTTTCAAATTTTCAAGAAAAATTTTCAAATTAGGGGAGAACAGTCACAAATTTAAACGAGAATAACAACTTTATGAGAAAATAAGTTTAAAATGGGTAAACAGGTAAAGTCAGGTAAAGTCCATGTGGGCAGATACAGATGGGGCCAACATGGAATCCATGGACAAACCCACATAGACCCATAAGACAGCCCCGATGAAATCTTTGGCAGGGCCTACATAGACATGCTGGCTGGGAAACTGCAATTTAATTATGATTTCAGAATACATACATGTAATGTACACCATTACTTGTGTTAGGGTGTACAATACAAGTGATTATCCTTTAATCACCGCTCCATCAAAAAAAACCTCACACAGCAAGATACTTATTGATAACGTATTCACAAATGTCTGTGATAGCCAAATTATTATTAATGATAATAATAATGATAATATTAACAATAATACATTTAATTTGTATAGGGTTTTCCAAGGCACTCAAAGATGCTTTACTTTAAAAAAAAAGCAAAAAAAAAAAGATTCAGGGTTAAAATTAAAGATTAAAAGCATGTCTGAACAGATGGGTTTACAGGAGGTTTACTAATCAATGACGTCTGTGATCACATACCAGTTTTTCCCGATCGTACCGGGCTGTACCAGGACAAACAGAAACAAACTTGTCATAAAAAGATGGAGACAAAACAAAAAAACCCCCAAAAAGATGCAACCTTCCGATTAAGACAACACCTACTAAATTACAATTGGACAAAAATCTACACTGATGATGTAAATGAATCAGACATTTTTCTGTCCATGATATTAAAACTCTTTATAATATTTACTGTCCAGTGGCCAGTAAAACAATAAGGCAGAAGTCAGAAAGGACACCATGGCTGACCAAGGGAATACTAAATGCATGTAGTAAAAAGAATCTTTTAGATAAAGTTTTTTTTTAAAGAGAAGAACAATTGAAGCATAGAAAATCTGTGTGGGGGGGGGGGGGGGCGGTGAAAAGTTCATAGGCTGACTAAGATGGAGTTATGTCTTTCGGGGTAAATTTATGGAAAATGTAAAATATTCAGGCTACAGTGATATAATATCATAAAAGTAGGGCATTTAAGAAGAAGCACACAATGGTGATTTCCTCATCTCAAACAATTTATTGCAACAAAAGCCAACAACAGTGGTGGGTATACCACAACAAAAAATGTCACTGTCTCAATAACTTGTCATGTGCCCTTGAACATCAATTGCAACTTGACAGCGACATCTCATGCTGTTCACAAGTCAACTTATTGTCCGCTGAGGCATGGCATTCCACTCTTCTTGAAGGGCGGCCCTCAGGTCATTGAGGTTGTGGGGTGCAGGGTTACGAGCCTCTACACAGTGACTCAGCTGATTCCATAGGTTTTCTATGGGATTCAGGTCTGGAGAAAGTGCAGGCCACTCCATTTGAGGTACCCCAGCTTCCAGCAGCCGTTCCATAATGATGCAACCTCGATGAGCTGGAGCAATGTCATCCATGAAGATGAAATTGGGCCTGTGTTGTTCATGCAGGGGCACAATGACTAGATTAATGATGCTATTCAGGTAGTATTGGCTTGACATTGTACCATTCAAGAGGTGTAGGGCAGTTCTGTATTGACTAGACACACCTGCCAAGACTGTAACACCACCACCATCAAAGGCTCGCCTGGTGACAACAGTGGCTGACGCATAGTGCTCTTCTTGATGTCTCCAACATCGTTGGCGGCCATCCTTTCTGCTCAATGTGAATCGACTTTCATCAGAGAACAGCACCGAGGCCCACTGGTCCCTTGTTCAGCATAAATGCTCCCTGGCCGATACAAATAATGATGCCAGTGCCTGGTGGTGTGGTCAAGTACCCTTGCAGTTCATCTAGCACACAGACCACGCTGATGTAAATGGTTTCAAAGGATCAGACGTGACACTTGGGTGTGTCTCACCTCCCTTAAATGTGCCTGGAGTTGAGTGGCATTCATTATCCGGTTCCGCAGGCACTGTTCACAATGAAGCGGTCATCAGCGTGGGATGTGGCCAAAGGGCGACCACTTTTATGCCTTTCTGTGACTCTTCCAGTCTCTGTATCTCTGTTGCAACCTGCTGATGACACTCTGTGACACTCTAAGCTCAGTGGCCACTTCCCTCTGAGAACATCCTGTTTGAAGCCTCGCAATGGTGAGGTACTATTGATCAATTGTTAGGTGTCATCTTGGCCTCATGATGTCAAAATGTGAACAGCGTGATAAAGAGGACAGTTTAAATACCAATTCTAACTGAACCAGAAAATTTATTGGACGATTCATGGCTCAAACACCTGTTGTAAATTTTGCTGTTAAGCACCTTGTTAGAGAACAACAAATTATGCAAAAAGCACTGAAATATTGAACAGTTGAACATGTGCATTCAGAAGGCTGGAGAAGGTCAAATTAAGTTCACCTTCAAAGGTTATAGTGCATTTTAGGTGCATCCTGAAATTTCAACCGAAAGTCAAATATCCCCAACTTTTTGTGACTAGTGTATGTTGGAAAATAAACCACATTTGGTCAAATTTAACCACCCATGGTCAGCCTATGAACTTTTCAGCCCCCTCCCATATAAAAAATACAAAAACAAGTTGACAGACATTGTGAGAAATTGTAAGAGATTGCGATAGTAAATATTAGAAGATAATAACACTAATACAAAAATACATTAGCAGAAATTCTCAACAACACAACCAAAAATATTACATATCCAAATATTTTACAGATACAAAACACAATCACGAATAACACTCTGCAAACTTCATATGGTTTCAATGACTTGTCAGCGTTGGTCTTGGTCTGGCCAGGCAAATTGCATGAACCGAGGTAGAAGAGCCTGGAAGTCTAAGAAACTGCAACACTGACTATGTTTACCTGGACACAAGTAACCGGATAAAAAGTCTGATCGGAATAAAAACGCTTCATGTAAACACGCCAATCTGAATATTCTCACACGATCACACTCATTTGGATCAAAATTTCATTCCGATTCAGACGGGTGGGTTATGCCGATTGTTAATCCGATTGGTGCACATATAAACACTTATTCCGAAGGTTGGGCAGAAAATATGTTTACTGTGCATGTCTGTACTTCAGCCACACGTTGACGTGACATATTTCCACCTTTACAGCAGCTAGCGGAAAACATGGCAGGAGTAAAACAAAACTGGTCTGTATCGTCCTGTTGTCTCCCTCTGTTTGTCATATGCAGAAGTATGTACTTGTAGCTTCATTATGGAGACCAGCAGAAGCAAAAGTACAGTCTGAATAACACAATACAGGTCCATTTCAAAAAGAGAGAGACACGAAGCGGGGCTTGTTTACACCGGAAGTTGCTTCTTCTTTACTATTTTCGGAATGTCGAAATGTCGACATGCGCAAGTCAAAATGATTTAGTCCGTTCAAACGTGTGACACATGGAAACGCACGTCCTAATCAGATCAGCTTTCAGGATCCATGTAAACAGTAAAATTCTGATCTGAACTGTAATCAGATTGAAGAAATTTTGAGCATGTTACCGTGGCTACTGTTACCAACTCTCTGTTTTTAAGGAGCACAGATGTAAAGGAAATAACAGACATTGTTAAATTTCTGAAATTGAAAAAATCTACAGATGCTGATGACATAGATATGGATTTTGTGAAAAATATTATAGACTGTGTGCTTGAACCATTTACTTATATCTGTAACCCTTCTCTATAAATCAGTGTATTCCCAGACCAAATGAAAACTGCAAAGATTGTTCCAGGTAATGAGACTGGAGATGTACAACAATTGACAAACTACAGACCCATTTCATTACTGTCTCAGTTTTCAAAGATCCTAGAAAAAACATTTTATATGAGGCCGTACAAATTTATCACAAAAAAATATTTTACATGAGCAACAATATAGTGCTAGACCAAACAGCTACACTTGCTCTGATTGATATTTTTTTATTTAACCTTTATTTAATCTTAATATACCTGGCGCCTTCTCCGCCTGCCCACCAACCACTACTGCCTCCACCTTCATCTAGTCCTACTGTCCACAGCCTCCCCCCAACCCAGGTGAGAGTGGAGCTGAGGAAGATCAAGGCGAGGAAGGCCTTGGGTCTGGACGGCGTCATCTTGAAGCTCCTCAAGTCCTGGGCAGACCAGCTGTGTGTGATTGTGGAGCACATCTTCAACCTGAGCCTGAAGCTGGAGAGGGTACCACAGCTGTGGAAAACATCCTGTGTAGTACCTGTACCAAAGACCCCTCACCCCAAGGACCTGAACAGCTACAGACCAGTGGCCCTCACATCACGCCTGATGAAGACTCTGGAGAGGCTGCTCCTTGCCCACCTCCGCCCCCTGGTGGGACCAGTGATGGATCTACTCCAGTTCGCCTACCAGCATGGCATTGAGGTGGAGGATGCAGTGATCTTCCTCCTTCACCGTTCCCTGTCCCACCCGGAGAAGCCTGGGAGTACTGTGAGGATCATGTTCTTTGATTTCTCTAGTGCTTTCAACACCATCCAACCAGTGATCCTGAAGGACAAGCTGCTGTGCGCAGGGGTGAACCAGCGCCTGTCATCATTGATCCTGGACTACCTCACATACCAGCCACAGTTTGTGAGAACCCAGGACTGTGTGTCTGACACCATCATCTGCAGTACTGGGTCCCCCAAGGAACAGTTCTGGGTCCCTTCCTGTTCACCCTTTATACTGCGGACTTTTCACACAACACACCACACTGCCATCTACAGAAGTTCTCTGACGACTTGGCCTCATCTCTGATGGAGATGATGCGGAGTACAGAGGACTTATTGAGGACTTTGTTGACTAGTGCAATGGAACTGCCTCCATATCAATGCAAGGAAAACTAAGGAACTGGTGGTGGACTGCCACAGGCGAGGACAACCTCCCACAGCACCAGTAAACATCCAGGGAACAGACATTGAGATGGTGACATCCTACAAGTACCTGGGTGTTCACCTGAAAAATAAACTGGACTGGTCACACAACACCAATGCGCTCTACAAGAAGGGACAGTACAGGCTGTTCCTCCTAAGGAGGCTAAGGTCTTTTGGAGTGCAAGGGGGACTCCTGAAGACCTTCTACGATTCGGTGGTGGCATCAGCCATCACATTTGGAGTGGTCTGCTGGGGCAGCGGTATGACGGCAGCTGACAGGAATATCCTGAACAGACTGATCAAAAAAGTTAGCTCTGTTCTGGGGCGGCGCCTTGACCCAGTAGAAGGAATAGGAGAGAGGTGGATGGTGGCTAAGCTGTCATCTCTGCTGGAGTCCGAGTCCCACCCCATGAAGGACATGCTGAATGCCCTGAGGAGTTCATTTAGCAGTAGGCTGTACCATCCTAGGTGCACGGCGGAGAGGTTCCGCAGGTCCTTCCTAACTATGGCTGTCAGACTTTATAACCTAACCAGAGCTGCTCATCGAGGTCGTATTGAATGTACAAAATGTAACAACCTTGCATAATAAATGGTCCCCTCCATTATACAACTAGGACAACACTGATTATTACTGAGGGTGACAACACGGCTGATTCAAATACAAAATATACTGTGTACATATTCATATTCTGCTGAGTAACTTAACAGATCATAATGCTGCCTGTACCACCTAGCTGCAATGCTCCCGCTGTGTACATATGTACAGTATATTCATTTGTTCTTATTATCTTATCTTTTTAATTATTGCTCTTAGTGCTGCTATCCCTGTGCTGCTCAAGTCCAGGAATTTCCCCAGTGTGGGACTAATAAAGTTATCTTATCTTGTCTATTTTATCAGGCAGGACAGATTAAGAACACATTCTGATTTACAATTGTGGCCTGGGGGGAAGGGGCAAGGGACAACTCACGTTCATATCTCCCCAGTTGATGCAAATTAACCAAACCTGCATGTTTTTTGGCCCCTGCTCAAGGAAACCAGAGAAATCCGGGAGTAAACCCACACAGACATGGGAGAACATGCAAACTCTACATCGAATGATCACCGTTGGTCAGGGAGTGGGATTGAACCCAAGATCCCATGGCCAAGGGTGAGTTGTTGTGCTGCCACAGTGCTACCCACTGCGCCACCATGCTGCCTGATTTCTTGATAAGGTAACAACTGCAATTGCAAATAAGGAGCTTGCTATTGGTGTTTTCCTCAATCTAAAGAAAAGCTTTTGACACTTCACCACAGACTATTATTAAAAAAAAAAAAAAAGCCACAAACGGGGTCAGAGGGGTTTTGCTGTCTTGGGTTAAAAGTTATCTCACTAATTGAAAACAATTTGTCCAAATGAATGAATGAATCTTTATTTCGGCTAGATTAAAAGTAAAGATTAAAAAGAAACAGAATAATATAACAAAGGGGGAAAAAAATCCAACAAGGTCAAATTAAACAATAACTCCTCTGATTATACAGTTCAACATAAGTTATCCGAAATGGGTGATGGCTGAAGCCGCAGCTTATATTGCCCACCGATATTCCATCCAAGAATTCAAAAGAAAAACAAAACAAGAGCGATTACAATTTGGAACAAAGCTAAGACAAAATGTGACAAGGAAAAAAAACTAAGCTACAACACAACACAGGCTGGATATGTCAATCCTTATGTGAGTTTACATGTCGTCTTGTAAATATGTTTGGAGTATTTCTTCCTTTAGTTTTTGTTTAAATTGTCCAAGTGTTGTACATGATTTTAATTCAGGTCCAAAATCGTTCCATAATCTGACTCCTTGCACTGAGACACAGTGTTACTTGGTGGTAGTTCTCACTGAAGGTTTTTGAAATATACATGTTCCTCTGAAATGACATTGTTTCTCCCTTAATTGGAACAACTTTTGGATATTTGCGGGCAGTGATAGATTCTTCACCTTAAACATTATTACTGCTGTTTTAAAGTCAACCAGATCTTTCAACTTGAGAGCTTTTAATTTTAGAAAAAGTGAGTTTGTTGGTTCCCTGTAAGCAGCTTTGTTTATTATTCTAATAGCTCTCTTCTGAAGCATAAAGACTGGATATATGTTTGTTTTATATGTATTTCCCCATACTTCAGTACAATATGTCATGTATGGGAGTATTAATGAATGATACAAAGTATATAATGTGGGTTGATTCAGCAAATATTTCGCTCTGTGTAGTATTGCGATTGATTTAGATATTCTACCTTTAATATAATTAATATGTGACTTCCAACACAGTTTATTATCAATTATTACTCCAAGAAATTTAGTTTCGGATACCCTTTCAATCTCTACACCATTTACACTGAGTTTAGATACTAAGTTGTTGTGATGGTTGTTAAAAACTATAAATTTTGTCTTACTTAAATTGAGCGTAAATTTGTTTGAATCAAACCACAGTTTAAGCTTTCCTAATTCCTTTCCGAGCATATCCAAAAGTTGTTCCAAAGTGCTTCCACTGCATAATAGATTAGTGTCATCGGCAAACAATATTAAATCCATTTTTTCTGAGACTTTACATATATCATTTATATACATATTGAATAACAATGGCCCCAAAACTGAACCCTGTGGGACTCCACAAGTAACCTTCAGTAACTGTGAGTTTTTTTACCAACACATACATACTGATATCTATTCTTTAAGTAACTACTTAACCATGACAGTGCTACCCCCCTAATACCACAATTTTGTAGTTTCTTTAATAATAAATTATGATCCACTGTATCAAATGCTTTTTTAAGATCCAGGAATACCCCAACTGAATACTCTTTATTTTCAACGGCAGTTGACATTTTTTCTATAAATTCCATTAGAGCAAATGCAGTTGTCCTCTTGTGTCTGAACCCATATTGCTGCTCACACAATAAATTATTCTTCATTATGAAGTTGTCAATTCTCTCACAGAATATTTTTTCAAGTATCTTGGAAAACTGCGGCAATAGTGAAATTGGTCTATAGTTTGAAAGTTCCCCTCTGCCACCCGTCTTGTATATCGGAATTACTTTGGCTATTTTCATTGCAAATTGAGGAAGTCAACTCACAATATCAAACAGTAAAATGTGGGGTGCCACAGGGATCTGTGCTGGGGTCCTTGTTATTCATCTTGTACATAAATGACACCTGTGATTATTATTGTGGGTCCCTACAAACTAGATTATTTGCTGATGACACCAACCTTCTGTGTAGCAGTAACAACTTGGAACAGCTTCTGAATTCACTGGAAAAGGATCGTAAAGGGTACCTATAATGAATTTTAATCAATAGCTATTTCAGAGGATCAAATGTGATACTTTTTTTTTTTTTTGTTACTTATTTGTACCCGTAGGTAGACTTGGTTTGCAGTCTGGTGACAAGCCACCGGCTGCTGGTCGCTGCGTGCGCGAGCGCCCTAAACCTACATGTTTTTTTTTTTGGTATGCGGGAGGAAACCGGAGAAATCCCGGAGTAAACCCACGCAACACGGGGAGAACATGCAAACTCCACACAGCTCACTGTTGGTCGGGGGCTGGGATCGAACCCACGACCTCATGATCCCCGCGATCCCCCGGCCAAGGGTAAAACTGTGCTGCCACAGTGCTAAACCACTGCGCCACCGTGCAGCCCGGTAGGCCTGCACTTGTAGGAACATTTAATTGGTTTTAAGGTACAAAGATTATTTAATTTATATCTAGAGGTGTATGTGGAAACGAGGTTTACTTCGGATCCAGGCACACACAAAAACTCATTTTTGGGGCACCAGTCCAAAAGCTTGGACCATTTATTAATAACTAATCTTTATACCTTCAATCAATCAGTCTCAAATATTCGTGAATTCTACTGGGTGACTTTAGAAACAAACACAGGAAAAGAAATCAGCAGAAACTTCCATATACCGTTTACAGTTTTAATGATCAGACTCCGATTAAATGACATTACATTCAAAGGATTTGTTGGTCAAGTGAAATCATCACATTTAAAGCATTACAGTCAACTTGTAACTGATTATTGAGCAACAGGGTGAAATCACATTTGTGGAACCAAGGAAACCTTAGTATGAATTTGTAACTAATGAAAATGGAGACTGAAATAACTGTAACAAAATTATTAAGAAAATTGGGCGCAAATTTTATGAAGAAAATTGTAAAAGCTAATTATATGGAAAATAAATTCTGAATTACTCTAAAAATAAAAAAGAAATTTAATGAAAAGAGGAATATTATTTCTCTTTAATTCTCTCTATATATGTAGTTCCTTCTCTCTAACGTCCACTCCCTTGACAACAAGCTGAACGAGCTGAACGTGCTGAACGTGCTGAGAGAAGCTGAACGTGCTGAGAGAAACCCGGAGAGAGTGGAGGGACTGCTGTGTGCTTGCGTTCACGGAGATATGGCTCCACGACAACATCCCTGACGAGGCCATTCAACTAGATGACGGTGTTCCGGGCAGACAGAGAAACGGCGAGCTCCGGTAAGAGCCGTGGGGGTGGGCTATGCATCTATGTTAATAAGAACTGGTACGTTAATGCCATGTTAGTATCTAAGCACTGTTCTCCGTTGGCGGAGTTCCTTATTGTAAATTGTCGGCCATATTATCTGCCGAGGGAATTCAGCAACGTGTTTGTAGCTGCTGTTTACATAGCGCCGAGCGCTAACGCTAACGCTAATGCTAAGAAGGCACTCGGGGAACTGCACGATGCTATTAGTGAAAATCAAACTTCACACCTGGACAGTTTTGTGGTGGTTGCGGGGGATTTTAACCATACCAGCTTAAAGACTGTGCTCCCCAAGTTTAAACAATGTGTAGACTTTAAGACCAGAGGAGTGAATATGTTGGACTTAGTGTACACAAACACAGATGCATATAAGGCAATACCCTGCCCCCACCTCGGCCTTTCTGACCACATATCCGTGATGCTGGTGCCTGCCTACAAACCTCTACTGAAGCGCAGCAGGCCAGTAGTGAAACAAATCAGGATTTGGCCAGAGAGTGCAACCTCTGCACTGAAAGACTGTTTTCTGCACACAGACTGGGAGGTCTTCAAAATAGCAGCCTCCCAGGAAGACAAGACAGATGTGGAGGAGTATGCTGAAACGGTCACCAGCTACATCGCAAAGTGCACAGAGGATGTCACTACAGTGAAGACCATCACTGTACGGGGAAACCATAAGCCCTGGATGACCGCAGAGGTGCGTTCGCTGCTTACAGCCAGAGATGCAGCCTTCAGAGCGAAGGACAGGATCGCCCTCCGCTCAGCCAGGTCTGCGCTCTCAAAGGGAATTAAGACGGCGAAGCGCACCTATGCGGAGAAAATCCAGGGACACCTCTGTGACACTAGGAACACCAAGCAGATGTGGCAGGGAGTTCGGACACTGACGGGCTATAAGTCTAGGCAGGGGGTCGATGATGATGATGCTTCGCTTCCAGACAGGCTCAACGACTTCTTTGCACGTTTTGAAGCATCAAACCCGACAATCAGAGGGAGGGCTGACCCATCCCCACCATCGGTCGGACCAGCTTTTACCATCAACACAGCTGACACACGGAGGACCCTAACCAGGGTCAACCCACGTAAAGCTGCAGGTCTGGACAACATCCCGGGACGTGTGCTCCGAGACTGCGCGAGCGAGTTGGCGGATGTATTGACTGACATTTATAACATCTCCCTGAGTCAGGCCATCGTTCCCAGATGCTTCAAGACCTCTATCATAGTACTGGTGGCAAAGAAACCAGTTGTGTCCTGTCTGAATGACTATCGTCCTGTTGCACTGACACCAATTGTGATGAAGTGTTTTGAATGGCTTGTCAAACCACACATTACAGCCTGCCTCCCTGCATCACACGACCCGCTCCAGTTTGCATATCGTTCAAACCGCTTAACGGAGGATGCTATAGTCACCACCCTGCACTCTGTCATCACCCACCTGGATCAGAAAGACACCTACGCCAGACTCCTGTACGCTGATTTCAGTTCAGCATTCAACACCATTATTCCCCAGAGACTGATGGAGAAATTACTCCTTCTTGGTCTGAACATCGCCACATGTCTCTGGATCCTGGATTTCCTGACTGAGAGACCTCAGTCTGTCCGGGTTGGAAACAACATCTCCAACTCTGTCATGCTGAGCACCGGATCCCCTCAAGGCTGCGTACTCAGTCCACTGTTGTTTACACTTCTAACACATGACTGTGCATCCAGACACGAGGGGAACCAGATTATTAAGTTTGCACACGACACCACGGTGGTGGGACTTATTCAGAGGGATGAGGAATTAATGTACAGGGAAGAAGTGAGAGACCTGGAGGGCTGGTGCAGGGAGAACAATCTGGTGCTCAACGTGGACAAAACAAAGGAGATGATTATCGACTTCCGGCGGTCACAGCTTGAACACGTCCCCCTCAGCATCGGCGGCTGTTTAGTAGAGAGAGTGGAGAACATCAAGTTCCTCAGAGTGCAGATCTCGCAGGACCTGACCTGGAGCAAGAATTCTCCAGGAAACTCAAACAGGCCTCTCTCCCCATCTGCATCCTCGGGACCTTCTACAGAGGTGTGGTGGAGAGTGTTCTGACGTACTGCATTGCTACATGGTACTCCAGCTGCAGTATGTCAGACAAAAAAGCCCTGCAGAGGATAGTCAAGGGAGCTGAGAGGGTAATTGGAGTCTCCCTCCCCTCTGTCCAAGAACTTTTTCAGAACCGTTGCGGTTCAGCATCTCCCTGTTCCCCGACCTGAAGATCCTCTTCTTCTCTCTCAGAAGTGTTTTTATCTCAGGGTTGATCCAGGGTTTGTTGTTTGAGCAACACCGTATGGTCTTGGTGGGAACGGATTTGTCCACACAGAAGCTGAGGTAGTCCGTGAAGGTGTGAGTGAGGCCATCAATGTCCTCACCATGTGGATCGCAGAGCTGCTTCCAGGCGGTGGTTTCAAAACAGCCCTTTAGAGTGTCCATTGCCTCCTCAGACCATAACTTCACTGTGCGCATGGCCGGAGGTTGTCTGTGCACTAGGGGTTTGTACACCGGCCGGAGATGAACCAAGTTGTGATCCGATCTCCCGAGTGGGGGGAGTTGTGATGAGGTGTACGCCTCCTTAGTGTTTGCGTAGAATAAGTCCAGTGTTTTATTGTCTCTAGTGTGGCATGTGAGACAGTGAAACATGGTTGAAATCGCCTGAGATGAGGAGAAGAGCATCTGGGTGTTCTGTCTGCAGCCTGCTGGTTACTGAATGGATGACGTCACGCGCTGTCCCAGCGTTCGCCGTCGGATTTGCATAAACAACAAAGCAGATCACATGTGAGTATTCCCTCGGGAGATATGTAGGCCGCATGCTAACAGCTAGCAACTCAATGTCTTTGCTGCAGTGGCCTGAAATGGGTTTTATTTGCCTTATTTTTAGTAATTTTGGCAATGAATGCACTGAATGAATGCAATGAATGAAAAAAATCTAATCACAGCATGCAAATATGATGTATTGTTGCATAGCCTGTGCTTCAGGCAAGTGCACTAACTTGCATGCATGCTTTGATCAGCACATACAAGGGTAAAGGTGTTGCAAGGTTTGCTTGGCACAATGTGCAAATGTGATCTGCATGAAAAAAATCTATTGATTGATCGATTGGTACAATGCTAATTTTGAGGTCAAATTTTGTATTTCCCAAAAAGGTATGCTGACCAGGTCATGAGCCAAGCCAAAGCAAATGATGAGCTGAAACCCCGGCCCCGAATTCAAAAGTGGACTGCAGTAACTGTGGAGGAGATGAAGGCATTCATGGCACTCCATCTGTCCATGGGAATGGTGGAGAAGCCTGCACTGAAAGACTACTGGGCAGAGATTTGGCCAACATTTACTCCTGGATTTGGCAGAGTAATGACATACAACAGGTTTGCAATCATCCTGTCTTGCCTTCACTTTGCAAACAATGACAACTGGGTTGAATATGGAGAGCCAGGGCATGATCGTCTTTTCAAGATCCGCCCAGTCATTGACTGTGTAGTGCCACGTTTTGCTGCTGCTTATGCTCCAGGCAAGGAACTCTCCCTGGATGAATGACAGTTGCATTCAAGGGGAGGTTGGCCTTGAAGCTTTACAACCCCAAAAAACCAGACAAGTACGGCTACAAAGCATTTGTCTTGAGTGAAGCCAGCACAGGCTATGTGGTGCGGTGGTCACTGTACAATGGACAAAATGGCGATGACTGTGACAGTTTGGGTGCAACTCGTCTTGTTGTGTGCCAGTTGATGGAGCCATACACCGGGAAGGGTCATGAGGTCTACATGGATAGCTATTACACAGGGCCAGCCATCAATATGGAGCTCGCAGCCAAGGACACTGGACGGTGTGGGACTATCAGCAGCAACGGGAGAGGTAATTTGTTTTTATTTTTATTCATTTTTTGAGTGTTATTTATGCCGATTTATTTATGCCAGTTTATTCATGCCATTATTTATTTAGGCCATTACTGTAGGTACACCAAGGGATCTCAGACCAGCCCTGTTGCCGTTGAGAAGGGGAGATGACCCAGTTTTCATGCGGCACGACAAACTGCTGGCCTGTGTGTGGCATGACACAAAGCGTGTCACCATGCTCGCATCCATTTATGCCAACACTTGTGTCCGGAAACACATTCGCACAAAGGGGAGTGCAACTGGTTTCCATGACATAAACAAGCCTATGTGTGTGGACAGCTATAACACCTACATGGGAGGAGTAGACAGAGCCGACCAACGAATGAAAACATACCTGTTTCCACACAGGGCCAAGAAATGGTACAGCCACATTTTCAACGCACTCATGAGCATCTGCATTGTGAACTCCCACATCCTGTACACTAGGTGTACTGCTGGTCCACACAAGCCCCTGAAGCTATTCATTCAGGAACTCATCATAAGTTTGCTTGAGGGGCACAAGAGGAGTGAGGGCAAGAGACCTGGAAGGCCTTCACAGCAAGCTTTGGAGACACCACAGCAACTGACTGAACAGCACTTTGTGGCTGAAAGTACTGGTTCACGTCCAGACAGTGTAGTGTGTTCGGATCGGAGCCGTCCCCAAGGTCGTCGCCAGATGTACTTCAGGTGTGCTCAGTGTGGGGTAGGCCTGTGTGCTGTGCCTTGCTTTGAGCATTACCACACACTGAAGAACTTCAGACTCTGCCACCTTGACAGATGAGGGCAGATAGTGTTACTGACAAAATGATCACAATGACCAAAAACATAAAAATTCGGCTTTGTTGATTGTCATGGTAAAATTATATGTCATATTTCTTGTACTTTTTTACCAATGCGTTACTAATGTGTGTTTTGATTATACTGACTTTGCCTGGTGTTATGCACATTGGTAAATAAAATTTCTGAAATCACAACCTTCTCTGTCATCTGTGACTTTTTTGTGGAAGGTATTGAACATTTCATTGGTGCAATATGCAAATTAGGTCCAATTATGCACTATGCATGGATGCAAGTTCACCTGGCAGACACTTGGGTACCTCTGCAACACTTTTGTAATTGGGACTGTGCATCTAACTATAATCATTCTGAAGCTATAGTGTTGTAAAATTTGGATTGTCGCAATATGCAAATTAGGTCAAATTATGCACAATGCATGGATGCAAGTCCACCTGGTAGACACTTGAGTTCCTCTGCAACATTTTTGTAACTGGGACTTTGCCTCTAACTATTACCGTTCTGAAGCTATTGTCATTTGAAAATTTGAGGTCAAACTCTGCGTTTTCCTGCCAAAAATTCTACACACACAAAGGGTCAATGTTCAGTCAAAAAAACAAACAGTCCAGCAGTTGACAGAAGCAATGCAAACATATTCTGCAGTTGTCCACCAGGGGATAATGTTGAGCTGTGGATAATCCCTAGAGACCGGGGAATGCACATCTGGGTCTGGGATGTTTCAAACTGGTACTTAAAGCATAAAACTGTCTGGTTGGGAGGAAGTTCAGGGATTTACGATTGCAGACTAGATCCGTTCCTGGCACGAAATTGGGAGCCTTATTGTTCTTTTTACCATGGAATGTGTTTTCAAACGGTGGTCCTTAGGTGAAGGAAACAATTCTTCACCAGACTGTTAGGTGAGACAATTTCTTTAAGGTGAAGAGTGATTTTATAGATTAGAGCCAAAGGGATTGATGCTACATACTAGTGGTTCTATCCGGTAATTTTGGTCATGATCCCTTCTCAAATACACGCAAGTTTCAAGTCACTGCTCTGTCAGTCAGTCATGGTCAGAGACATCTTGCCTCCTCCATGGCCAGTTTCAGCATGGTAGTGACACACAGTCGTTGCTTTGTGTGATTGACTGGGCTGCAGTATTGCAGTCAACAAAGTTTGGACATTAGAATTTTATGACTTTTTACAACCATGTACAAATAAATCTACCCACATATAATTTAATGAAATAAAATTCTAGTATTTCAAGATTTATTCAATGTGTTCTGAAGTTACTTGACTGGGAACTTGCCTGTTCATCAGGTCCCCTTCAGCTGCTGGTCCCCGGAAGTACCTGGGGATCATGCCATCAATGAAGGCCATTTCCATGTACGGTCTGTGCAGTATACCGTATATCCGTGAAGATTTTGTGCAGTTTTCAACTCGGCTCTTGACCCACTGAGCATCTGCTGAACATGCTTACTCGCCTGCGGTAAACACGTTTCCTCATCTGTGGTAAAGCCAGAATCAATGACTGTATGTCACTTCTGGCCAGCAATGGCTGCTCCCCATTGGTTTTGACCGAGCAGTTTTCATGGGATAAAGTTATTCAATATACTGACTCTAGGGGTTATTTTTACTGAATAAACACATTTTTGGCTTATAAGTAATACCTAAAGCAGGATTAATGTTGCTATAATGACCAGAATTGGTGTCCTTTGATAAATTAAAAACCTGGTTTGACTATGATAAATTAACACTGAATTTAAGTAAAATGAAATACATATTTGGTAATCGGCCACCCATACTAGTAAAAAAAAAAAAAAAAAAATCATGATAGATGATGTTGAGTTGGAAAAAGTTACAGAAGTCAAATTCCTTAGAGTAATTATAAATAACAAACTACACTGGAAGCCGCATATTTGGGGCGGTAGTGGCTCAGGAGGTAGAGCTGGTCGTCCAATAACCCGAGGGTTGGCAGTTCAAATCCCACTCTCCCCAGCCATCCTGCCATTGTGTTCCTGGGCAAGACGCTTTACCCTCCAGTGTCCATGACACTGGGTATGAATGCGTATAAATGTTCGGTAGTGGTCAGAGAGGCTGCTGACACTGATTGGCAGCTATGTTTCTATTAGTCTGCCCCAGGGCAGCTGTGGTTACAGAAGTAGCTTACCACTACCAATGTCTGTGGAGTGAATGGATAATGCATCCATTGTAAAGCATCTGTGAGTGTGCATGAAAAAGTGTTCTACAAATTTGATGCATTAATCCCATACTTGACATACTGTGCAGAAGTATGGGGGGACACTTACAAAACCGATACACAATCAATATTCGTACTACAAAAACAAGCAAAAAGAATTACAAAAAACAGGATATAGTCAACCATCTAATTCACTTTTTCTCAGTCTGAAAACCTTAAAATTTCATGATGTAGCTGACCTCAAAACAATCCAAACAATGTATAAAGTAAGACATTGTGCACTGTCCAGCAACATTCAGCATCTGTCCCAAGTTCGACAAAAACACCATGCACTGAGAGGAAGTCACATGTTCAACAAAACGCTGTTCTGACATTTTGCCATACTTATCAGAACGGCCATACCCTGGGTTACTGCGCATGAGTGTAACAGGAAATACACTCGATACAGCTGACGGAAGGTAGAACAATTATGTAATGTTAGTGCCATATTTGCAGTGCAACAGTTACATAACAATATGGAGATGCATATTATTGATTTTGTTGTTGCAGTGTATCTGTTATATAGTATATTTATATATTTTTATAGGAAAAAAAACTCACAAATTTGTGAGAACAAAGTTGAAAATTTAAAGAAAAAAATCAAATTTACAAGGAAAGAAACAGCAAATTTTTGAGAAAACATGGAATTTTTGGAGGAAAGAGTCACAAATTTTTGAGATAAAAATTCAAGTTTACAAGAAAAAAGGTGCAATTTTAATGAGAAAAAAATTGCAAATTTTAGAGTAATAAAAGTCAAAAATTTATGAAGAAAAACGTTAAAAATTTAAAGAAAAAATGTGTAACTTTATGAGAAAAAAAAATTTATGTGGAAAAAAACTTGAAAATTTACAGAGAGAAAGATTGCAAATTTATGAAAAAAATTTTTTACAGGAAAACAAGTCACAAATTTAGGAGAAACATTCAGGAAAAACATTAGAAGTTGAAAATTGACAAGAAAAAATGCAAGTTTACATGAAAAGAATTAGGAAATTTTTGAGTGTCAAATTTATGAGGAAAAAAAATTAAGTTTGCAAGATAAAAATGCAGCTTTGTGAGAAAAAAGTTGTAAATTTTGGAGTAAAAAAGTCACAAATTTATGAGGAAAAAAAATTAAGTTTGCAAGATAAAAATGCAGCTTTGTGAGAAAAAAGTTGTAAATTTTGGAGTAAAAAAGTCACAAATTTATGAGGAAAAAGTTGAAAATTTACAAGAAAAAAAGACACAAATTTCTAACCCATAAACCCAAAAAAGAAAAACTCTTAAGACCTGCTGAACTTTTTTCGTCTACATTTGAAACGTTTTCCAAGAAATTTGTGACTTTTTTCCTAATAAATTTTCAACTTTTTCTGCATATATTAGCAACTTTTTACTCATAAATTTGTGACTTTTTCCTCATAATTTTTTTTTACTTTTGTCCTAATAAACTTTAAACTTTTTTCTGCATAAATTTGACATTTTCAACTTTTTCTTCAACTTTTTTTTACATTTTTCTATTAATTTTTCAATTTTTTCCACATAAATTTGACTTTTGATAAATTTTAACCTTTTTTTCATGTAAATTTGCACATTCCTCTCATGTCTCTCCTCTTTTCTTCTATTATTTTTCATCTCCCCCACACAAATTTTTCCACTTTTTTTCTTATGTGACTTTCTTTGTGTAATTTGACAATGCTCATATGCTGTTTTATTCCCTTTATTTTTCTATTCATATAAACAGGTTTATTCTTACAACATGTTAAAGGCTTTGAACTCTTTCCCAGAACAAAAACAGGAGTCCCACCTCCCCCCAGTCTCACACAGGACCCCCAAACCTCTAGAACCGGTCCTGGATCTGAAGCTTTGTTATCTTCATGTTCTGCCTCCTCACCGTGAGCTATTACCTTATTGAAAACACAGGAAATTAAAGATCTAATGTCGGGCTGATTAATTCAGTTAGTGTTTGAGGAACATCAGGTTATTAACGTGCTAATTTTGATCTTTTTTTTGTCTTGGATTACCACAGGAAATCAGACAGAGGATGGGGGTGGAGTGCTGGTGGTGGGGAGAAGTGAAGTGGAAAATGCGACGGCGACGCAGTGGTGTTTCAATCAGCCGATCTGTGCTCGATGATGAACTAATTATGATACAGTCAGACATGTCGATGGCCCGACGCTCTAACACCTGTTTGGATGAGAACGGAGACACTCGCCGCTGTTCTTCTCATTTCCTGCTTCCTCTCTATGCAGGCGGCGCCGACGTGATTTCAGTTCACCCAATTTTGCCGACTTTAAACATCAGAACACCTCCCAGGAAAACTACCATCCTCCACATGTGGGTTCATGTGGGTTGCACTTACATTTTTAATTCCATTCCAACAGTCTTACAACAAAATAACGTCTCATGGTGGAGGGCTCCGTGTGTCCTTCCAGGAGCTATGCTGTCCTTGGTATGGTCTCCTAAGAAAAACTGGTCCTGGGAGAAGGGCCAGACCAAGAGCAGTCCAGTAGATTCACATGAAAACAGTTACATGAAGACCCAGGGTACCCAGAGGAAGGAAGGAAGGATGGATGGATGGATGGATGGATAAGTGGGTGGGTGGATGAATGGATGGATGGGTGGATGAATGAAAGATTGATGGATGGATGATGGGTGGATGGGTGAATGGAAGTATGGATGGGTGGAAGGGTGGATGGATGATGGGTGAGTGGATGGATGATGATGATGGATGAATGATTGATGGATGGATGATGGGTGGATAAAATAAATAGGAACTGTACATGTCCATTTGAGGAATGGCCATAAAACATCTATATTTTGCTGTGCTGTTCTACTGTACAATGACAATAAAGCCTCTTGTATTCTATGACCATCTACTGTATCTCCACATATCTCCAACTAGAATGCAGTGAAATGATAAAGTCAAATGGTACAAAAGTTTAAAAGAGAAACTGTAACGTTGCTTCGCAGGTCATCAAACATGCCAGTCATTACACCAAAGTCTACAACAATATTTATCTTTGTGACATTCTGCATACGTTGGCTGTATTTAAGGTGGAATAAACACCACATAGACCTGAGAGGAGGTACAGTGTCAGGAGTACCGTGTCATTCAGTTTCCCCTGCAGCAGAGCACGGTTTTGTCTCTGTTTCATGGTCTTGCTGAACACAGAAGTCCGCTCTATGAGCAGCCTGACCAACTCGTTCATCTCACACTTGGAGTCGTTTTTACTCAGTCTGGTCTCATCTTGGACAAAATGGACTCAGGATTTTAATTGAAAACCATTTAAGACCAGGACTTATTTGTCTGTATAATTAGTGTGACTGCAAAGAAATATTATGAAATGTAACAATAAAGGCGTTTGCAGGTTTAATTTCATTTAACCATCAGTAGGTGATTTTTAAGGAGGATTTTTTTTTTCTTGGGGGTGGGGGGGGGTCATCCCCCTTGTTAGAAAATTACCCAAAACCATCCCCTTTGTGAACCTGCCGTCCCTCCATCCACATTTATAAATCGGGGGGGGGGGGGCATTGCCCCAACCCTAAAAAACAGATACCGTCTCCCTCAGTATCTACATCATCCATTTTGATCCACCAATCTGAAAAAAATACAAATAAATCTTGGTAATTTGCAACTTTTCTCTCATAAATTTACAATTTTTTTCCTGTAAATTTTCAATCATTTCTTCTACATTTGCAATGTACATGTGGATGCTGCTTAAACTTTCATTCTATGCAATAAAATTGTAATCTGAGACTTTAATTGGTATCTTTTATCATATTTTTACACCTTTATTTTTTGCAAACTTGCACCTAATTGACATTTATACATTTAATGCTACCGGTCAGAGTAACGGTCACAACCCCGCCCCCTTTTAGACAAGAGGGAGAAAATGTTTCTGTTGAGTTTGTGATACAGGCTTTATCTGGGCTTGGTCGTGACTGGGTCTCGATTCCTTAAGTCTTGGCCGTGTCTTGGTATTGGTTAGTGTGGTCTTGACTACAACACCACCATTAGCCGTTAGCTCCTGAAGCGTACTTCAGGATTATTTTATCTACAAAAGGATTAAATTAATTAACGATAAGATACATTTTTTGCTGAAAACAAAGTAACAAAACCAATTGTCACATCTGACGTCCACCATGCGTTCACTGAGCTTCACATCTTTGTTACGTTTCTCCTCCACCGTTTCAGACAGAACGACTCATCAGGCCTCCGACGCCTCGTCCCCCTGTTGAGCTCGTCTTAATCTCAGGGATTTCGGCGTATCAGTGATCAGGCGTGCCCGTACAGCTGCTGAGCGCCCGTGTTTGCTGATGTCTTTCCCCACACGGTCCCCCGGCAGAGCTCATTTAGCAGCCTGATGCTTTGTAATTAATGCTAGAGCAGGATGGAGTTACAGGTGCCCGGTTTGTCCCCAAATTCGGTTTTCAGACTGTTAACGAGTCTATTAGTCTCTTGTGAGGGATGTGGTGTTGGTGGTGGGGGGGCAGCAGATGTTTGCTGGCATGGAGTGAAGTGGGTGTTTACATGTGTGAGGAGGGAGTTTCTGGCATTTCTCCGCACATGCAGACGGTCTCTGTCACTGTCCAACAGGACTCAGCAGTCCAGGGAGGCAGCAGCAGATGTGGTGGGGGGGCATCCCCCTGGTCAACCTGGAACCCCCCCATCCCCATTCATATGTGTAAGCAATGCAGAGGACAGGGGGGACATTTTCCCACCCAACCTGGAAAGGAAAGACAGTTGTCCCGCAATATCATCATAAACCACTTTGATCATCTTACACGACTGAATATGGATTTGAAACACAAATTCTAAGGAGAAATGCAAAAAAAGTTATAAATTTGTAACTTTTCCACTCATAAATCTGCACATTCGTTACTGTAAATTTTTAACTTTAAATCCGCAACTTATTCTGTAGAACTGCAACTATTTTCTTCTAAATTTGTAATTTTTTTTCTCACAAATTTTGAACTTTTTCTAGTCATCATCATCATCATAGCAGTCTGTCAGGGGCGACAATGACTGCTTCATTTAGGTCTGATCAGATTCCTCCACGCAACTCTGTCCTTTGCCCTCTGCTGCCAGGAACTCCTGACCTTGTTAACCCGGGTGACGTCTGAGCTGGTATGTGTTGCTTTCTGACTGACCATTTCATGAAACTGCTTGCAAACTATTTGAGTACCGCGAGCTTTTGCTGGACGAGCGATACATTCTTGGCAGATAGAGGTATTATCAGTGCCAAGGACAGGCCAAGACAAACTGACTCCAGTATCTGTTGCAGTGACTGACCAGATGATAGGTTTGTTTATCTCTGCTCTTTGTGTAGTGCATGTCACGATGCACTGACTGGCAAAAGTCCACCACAGACCTTGCGAAAGATGTGCTTATCTGCCAGGACGTCCAGTCTCACCCCGTGTAACTGGGAGTGGTCCACCAAAGACCTGGTTTTACCCACGAGGTGTTTTTCTCCCTCCAAGATGCGCAAGACAGTTGACTCCCTCATCAAACTTCTGTGTGGCAGAAAAATAGCATACCTGTCAAGGCATACCTCATGCCTCCCTTACTGGGGGGGCTTTCACACCTGTACTGAGTACTTAAAAACTGCATTTATCGGCGGATGAAAGAAAACCGAAGCAAAAAAAACCAAACAAAAACCAAACAAACAACAACAACTGCAACATGAACTATTTCAAACACATTTATTCAAATGTACACTTATATGGACACAATCTTGAGCCATAACTTTTTGGTAATGTGAAAATAATAAGCCAAGTAGCACAAAAAAAATAAATAAAAAAATAAAAAATAAATTTAAAAAAATAAATGATAATAGTGATAATAAATAAATAAAAAAAACAATATTTTTCAAATTTACATTAGCACAAGGTAGATTGTTTAATTTGAAAGTACACAATAAGAATAATTCTGAATATAGTTCTTAATTGTCAGCTAGATATATACACTTGGAATTAAAGAGTTTTTAACTGTCAGCAAAAACATCACTTCTGCTAGTGATGCATTGGATTTGGAAGGCGTCGGTTCTCTCACTGGCTGAAAATGTTCATCCATCGATTGATACGTTTTCGATTTGGCTACACAGCTTTTGTGGCCCTGTGTAGCGAAGTGCGACTTCAGGTCGAAAATCCCCGATGCAGTCACTTTTATGCTCTTCCTACATGGAACACAGAAGGAGTGTGTAGGGCCCTCTGGAGAAGCCTTGATCCATTCAGCGTATTTTCCCTTCTCGAAGCTCGGACTCTCCCATTCTTTTCGGTGACGTCCAGTCCCTCGATTTCCCTTTCCTTCAAGCTTTGTTTTCTTTGCCGGCGGCGCGCTGCATGAAGCCATTTTGAAAATCACAAAAAGACTGCTTAGGTGCGCTTGTGGAGGATCGAAATAAGTGCAGGCGGACATGGCAAAGTGAAGTTTAAAAGGGTGCTGCCTTTATTCATCCTCCATCACGAGGCTCGCCCAGCGCTGTGGCAGCGCACTGGAGCGAGCCCTGCGTCTCAAAGTCAGCAACAAGCAATGCAAGTGATCAAAAAGAGAGAGAGCAAGAGATATGCAGTCAACTTACATACCCGGCTACAGACAATGCATGCATGGCATATTAGCATCACAGTATACAGCAGGAAAGCATGGACATTTGCATTAGAGTCACATATATCAGCTGCAGGATTACTGGCGCCGGAATTCCTCTCTGTTCCGGAGCTGCAGGACAAAAAAGGGTGCGAGGCACATCTGCATAATGATCAGTCCACACCTCTCACTGTTCTGATAATTGCTCACGCTGAGCGCTCTGCCAGCCCCGTAGGTTGTGGGGGTCACCACACGCTCAATTTCGCCAGGCATCGAATTACTGTTCAGTTGATTTTAGGTTCTCTCAATAATTTTTTTTTCCGCTGTATATTTTTCTTTTTGGCGTACAGAAATGGCAATACACCCGTATTTGCTAAAATTGCATTTTCCCCTTATTAAAATACGGCGAAACCGTATCACTTGACGGGTATGAAATAGCCATATCACCTGTAATACTGAACAAGAGGTGGAATAATGCAACCTTCCTCTGCTGTCTGAAGCACCTCCAGTGAGAGGACACGAGCATCTTTAAACGCAGCGCAGTCTCCGACTACAGGACCAGGGTGGAAGATCTTCTGGCGTTTCTCGGTTTTGTGGTGGAGTGTGGAACCTCTTTGCTTAAGTAATATGGCTGCCAGCGAATGTAAAATGATCATCAAAGGCTCTGGATGGGTGTGCTTTAAAGTGCTGTGTCCTATTGTGTATATGATGGCATCGTCCTTTTGTCTGTATGACGGCATCGCGAGTCCTGATGGTCTGTATGACATCATAAAAACATCAAGGCATAGGGACATCACAGACGCATCATAGGCTGTGCTATGATGTCCTATTACTGTGACAGATTTCTTGAATTCTTGAATTTATTATTATTATTATTATAGAGTGATGATTTCTTGAATTTATGGAGTGATGATGAATGAATATGTTTGTGTGTGTAAATAAAAAAACAGTATAAATTTGCAACTTTCTCCTACAAATTTGCATCTTTTTCTTGTAAATTTTCAAAAATTTTTGTATAAATTTGCAACTTTTTTCCTGATGAATTCTGGTCATAACAATGCTGCCATACTGCACCCGGCAGTCTACAGTGGTGTGAAAAAGTGTTTGCCCCCTTCCTGAGTTCTCATTATTTTTGTATGTTTGTCACACTTGAATGTTTCAGATCATCAAACAAATTTAAATATTACGAAAAGATAACACAAGTAAACACAAAATGCAGTTTTTAAATGAAGGTGTTTATTATTAAGGGTAAAAAAAATCCAAACCTACATGGCCTTGTGTGAAAAAATGATTACCCCCCATTAAAACATAAATTAACTGTGGTTTATCACATCTTTGGAAAGCTGAGTTTAGTTTCTTGAGTCACACCCAGGCCTGATTACTGCCACACCTGTTCTCAATCAAGAAATCACTTAAATAGGACCTGCCTGACAAAGTGAAGTAGACCAAAATATCCTCAAAGCAATTCAAAGAAATTCAGGAACAAATGAGAAACAAAGTAATTGAGCTCTATCAGTCTAGAAAAGGTTATAAAGCCATTTCTAAAGCTTTGGGACTCCAGTGAACCACAGTGAGAGCCATTATCCACAAATGGCAAACACATGGAACAGAGATGAACCTTCCCAGGAGTGGCTGGCCAACCAAAATTACCCCAAGAGCGCAGTGACGACTCATCCACGAGGTCACAAAAGACCCCACAACAACATCCAAAGAACTGCAGGCCTCACTTGCCTCAGTTAAGGTCAGTGTTTGTGACTCCACCATAAGAAAGAGACTGGGAAAAAATGGCCTGCATGGCAGCGTTCCAAGATGAAAACCACTGCTGAGCAAAAAGAACATAAAGGCTCATCTCAGTTTTGCCAGAAAACATCTTGATGATCCCCAAGACTTTGGGGAAAATACTCTGTGGACTGACGAGACAAAAGTTGAACTTTGTGGAAGGTGTGTGTCCCATTAACATCTGGCGTAAAAGTGACACAGCATTTCAGAAAAGGAACATCATACAAACAGTAAAATATGGTGGTGGTAGTGTAATGGTCTGGGGCTGTTTTGCTGCTTCAGGACCTGGAAGATTTGCTGTGGTAAATGGAACCATGAATTCTGCTGTCCACCAAAAAATCCTGAAGGAGAATGTCCGGCCATCTGTTCATGACCTCAAGCTGAAGCGCACTTGGGTTCTGCAGCAGGACAATGATCCAAAACACACCAGCAAGTCCACCTCTGAATGGCTTAAGAAAAATAAAATGAAGACTTTGGAGTGGCCTAGTCAAAGTCCTGACCTGAATCTGATTGAGATGCTGTGGCATGACCTTAAAAAGGCGGTTCATACTCAAAAACCTTCCAATGTGGCTGAATTACAACAATTCTGCAAAGATGAGTGGGCCAAAATTCCTCCACAGCGCTGTAAAAGACTCATTACCAGTTATCGCAAATGCTTGATTGCAGTTGTTGCTGCTAAGGGTGGCCCAACCAGTTGTTAGGTTTAGGGGGCAATCACTTTTTCACACAGGACCATGTAGGTTTGGATTGTTTTCCCCTTAATAATAAACACCTTCATTTTAAAACTGCATTTTGTGTTTACTTGTGTTATCTTTGTCTAATATTTAAATTTGTTTGATGATCTGAAACATTTAAATGTGACAAACTTACAAAAAATGAGAAATCAGGAAGGGGGCAAACACTTTTTCACACCACTGTAATTGGTACCTCACATTTCACCCTGCACCTGATAGTCCTGCATTGTACAGCGGGTATGATCCATGTATCTGTACAGGTCACCATCTATTCATCTATGATGTGAAGAAGTTATTTAGGTGGCTTTCCTGTCCACAGGTAATCCCTGTGTCTATGATGCTGTGTGTGTTTCTGTTGTTTGGTCGTCTACTGTCGTGCTGCTGTTACGCTGGAATTTCCCAGTTTGGGATCAATAAAGTACATCTATGTATCAAATTTGCAATTTTTTTGTTTGTTTATTTCCAATTTTTTTGTATATTTGGAACTTTTTTCTCATAAACCTGCAACTTTTCTCAGAAATTTAGATTTTTTTTCTTCTTGTAGTCAAAATTTCAATTATAAATTTGCAGCTTTTTCCTTCAAAATTTTTGACATTTTTGCTGTAAATTTGAAACTTTTTCTCAAAAATGTTTTAAAAATTATTTTCTCAAGTTTGCAACTTTTTTCCTTTTAAATCTGAAACTTTCTCATAAAATTGAAAATTTTCTCAAAAAAATTTCTTTTTTTCTTGTAAATGTTCCAAGTTGTGTCTCAGAAAATTTCAATTTGAAATTTTTTCGTGTAAATTTTCAAAAATGTTCTCATAAATTTTAACTTTTTTTTTCAAATTTGCAACTTTCTTCTCAAAAATGTGCAAATTTTTTCTAAAAAAAATGAAACTATTTTCTCACGAATTTGCAGCCTTTCTTCCTGCAAATTTGCAACAGTTTCTTGTAGATATGCAACATTTTTTCTCATAAATTTGTGATTTTTCTCTTGTAAATTTTCAGCTTTTTTCTTGTAAATTTACAATGCTCATCTGAACTGTGGTTAAATTTTTATTCAGTGTAATTAAAGTGTAACTTGTGACTTTTGAATTTTTAAATTGTTATTTTTATCAATTTTTTGCACCTTCTTTCATGCTAAATTGTATCTGTTTTACATTTATCTGTTTGTACGTTGTGCTAAATTCATCACCCCAACAATCCACCCACTGGGTAACAAACATGTTTATCTCGATGGCATGTTAATAACAGGGCAGAAATGTCACTACTTCCAGTTTTAATCTTCGATTGTAATGATAATGTTTGGCTCTTTGATGGATTATTCTTCATTCCAGCGATGTTTTTTCGTCTAATTTTGAAGCTTTATCAGAAAACTCACTGGTGACTTGCGAGCAGCGCGAGACGCTGGAACACATCATCATGTCGACTATCAAACACGTTAGAGCTAATAGGTTAAAAAACAACATCCAGTTTACACGTCGAGTCAAGGCTGAACAACAGAAGGCTTTTATTTTATTTTCACTTCTCATTAGTGTGAATATTTATTCTTTTCTGTGTCTAATTTTGTATCCGATGACTCAACAAACATCAAACATTTTCCAGGTTTATGTTGGGAAATGAATCAACGAACAGGAATGACAAAAAAAAAAATAATAAGATTTTCTATGTTGCAGAACAACTTTTAACCTCTTAAAATTAAAATGTTAAAATTTAAAATGTTTCAAATTTTCTACTGCCACTAAATGAAGAAATAATTTGATTTTCTCTAAATATGCTAAATTTAGGGCAATTGATTGGAATGCTAAGTGGTTAAAGCTGATTCTGCAGTAGTTATCATCTTAAAAGAAAGAAAGAAAGTGTAACACTGCATTGCTATCAAGGACCAGCTCCTTTATATTTTTCAACCAGCATGTCCATGTGGGCCCCACGATAGAGGGGATGCACTGGAACAGAATTCTTGGCAGTTAAAGGACAGTTACCATAGTAACACAGCACTGAGTGGCAATCACATGTGGCAGCTTTAGGCTGGGTGTCCACCAAATGCATTTTTTCCACTCTGGGCGACTGTTTTCTATTCATTCTCTATGTAGTTCAGTGTTTACAGCCCTGAGCGCCCTTGGCTAAAACTTTTTGAGCGCTGGCCGTTTTTTGTTGCGGTGCTCAGGGCGTTCAGCATTGAAAAAAGTTCAACTTTTCAGACTGCAGCTGAGCTCATCAATGTCAGACCTTTCTAAACAGCCAATCAGAATTAAGGAAGGACGGGACATGGGATGCCGATACACTCTCTATTCAGACTCCTGTTTTCCGTGTCATTATTTTTTACATTCAGAGCTACTAAAACACATTTCTTGTCCTTTGTTATTTAGAATCAGAATCAGAATCAGAATCAGAATCAGGTTTATTGCCAATGTTCATGTAGTACACAAACTAGGAATTTGTCTCGGTACAATGCTGCAACATTAAACATGATAAGATAAGAGAAATAAACTATACATGTAATAAAGTGTAGGATAAGATTAAGTGATACTGGTCAACAGTTAAAATATATATTAGCCAGCAGCAGATACTGTGGAGAACTATATAGTGCAGTCGGTAATGCAGGAAGAAAACAGTGATGATTGACATGAGTCTGGTTGAGCTGCTGTACATGGTGCACGAGAGTCACTTAGTGTTCAGCAGTCTAATGGCAGAGGGGAAGAAGCTGTTCATGTGACGGGAGGTTTTAGTCTGGATGGACCGAAGTCTTCTACCAGAGGGGAGGGGGGCAAACAGTACGTGACCAGGGTGTGAGGGATCGGCTATGATCCGGCCAGCACGCCTCCGGGTCCTGGAGATGTACAGATCCTGGAGAGATGGGAGCTTGCAGCCGATCACCTTCTCAGCAGTGCGCACGACGCGCTGCAGCCTTAGTCTGTCCCTGGCAGTGGCTCCTGCGTACCACACGGTTATGGAGGTGGTGAGGATGGACTCGATGATGGCTGTGTAGAACTGCACTAACATCTTGGTGGGTAGCTTGAGCTTCCTCAGCTGCCGCAGGAAGAACATCCTCTGCTGGGCTTTTTTGATGAGTGAGCTGATGGTCAGCTCCCATTTGAGGTCCCTGGTGATGGTAGTGCCTAGGAAGCGGAAGGAATCAGCAGTGGTGATGGGAGAGCCTGAGAGGGTGAGGGGGGGCAGAGGAGTAGTGACTTTCCTGAAGTCTACAATCATCTCCACTGTCTTCAGAGCGTTCAGCTGCAGGTTGTTATTGCTGCACCAGGACGCCAGCTGGGCCACCTCTCTCCTGTAGGCGGACTCGTCGCCGTTGGAGATGAGCCCGATGAGGGTGGTGTCGTCCGCAAACTTGATCAACTTGACAGACTGGTGGCTGGAGGTGCAGGAGTTGGTGTAAAGGGAGAAGAGTAGGGGGGAAAGTACACAGCCCTGGGGTGATCCGGTGCTGATGCTAGTATAGTCTGAGACAGTCTTTCCCAGCCGCACATGCTGCCTCCGGTCCGTCAGGAAGTCGATGATCCACCTGCAGAGGGAGTCAGGCACGTTGAGCAGGGACAGCTTGTCCCGGAGCAGAGCGGGGCGGATGGTGTTGAATGCGGAGCTGAAGTCCACAAACAGGATCCTGGCGTAGGTTCCCGGGGAGTCCAGGTGCTGCAGGATGGAGTGGAGGGCCAGGTTGACTGCATCGTCTACAGACCTGTTGGCTCGGTAGGCAAACTGCAGCGGGTCCAGGAGAGGGGTGGTGATGGACTTGAGGTGGGACAGGACCAGGCGCTCAAAGGACTTCATGACTACAGAGGTGAGCGCTACAGGTCTGTAGTCATTAAGTCCAGTGATCCGTGGCTTCTTGGGGACAGGGATGATGGTGGAGGATTTGAGGCAGGATGGCACGTGGCATAACTTAAGGGAGGTGTTAAAAATGTCTGTGAATACAGGAGCCAGCTGTTTCGCACAGAGTCTCAGGGTGGAGGGAGACACGCCGTCTGGGCCGGGGGCCTTGCGTGGGTTCAGTCTGGAGAACTGTTTGAGCACATCCTGCTCACTGATGATAAGGGGAGGGGGGGAGGAGGGGGGGGGTGCCTTAAATGAAGTAGGGAATGTGGAGGCTGTGGAGCTGGAGGGAGGGGGGGAGTTGGACACAGATGACGAGGTGTCAAAACGGGCATAGTGTTGGGACAGTCTCTGACAAAGGGCTTTGTCATCCTGACCTTTAGGAGCCTGAGGCCGATAGTTGGTGATCTGCCTCAGTCCTCTCCACACGGAAGCCGAATCATTAGCAGTGAACTGCTGCTGGAGTCTCTCTGAGTATAGAGATTTGGCCCTCTTCAGCTCTCTGTTAAACCGGTATTTAGAGACTGCTATTAAAAAATAAGTAGAAAGTCTGACCATCGGAAAAGCAGAAGTGCTGAGCTGAGAGTGACAAGTTGTTGCTGGGATACAGGACACAAACTTTTCTCTTTTTCCCAGAGCGCAGTGCACAAATGTTGAAAAAAAAAAAAAAAGCTCAGGGCAGTCGGGCGCCAAAAAACATTTTTGGTGGACACGCAGCTTTATTTTGTATACAGTAAAACATAAAAATCACACAAAATATTTAGTCACAGCAGTGCACAGAGTACTTTTTTTTTTGCTCTAGATGTTAATTCCAGACCATACACTTGACTGTAGTGATGTGTGGGTAAAGACCAAGGAGCACATGGCAAGGGAAGAAGTGACTCAGAGCCTCTAATAATTTTTTTAATCTAATTTTTTGTCAATTAATCAAGACAGAATGATGAGGTTAGCTCTCCACAATACAAGCAGGTACTCTGTGTACTGCTGTGACTGAATATTGTGTGTATTTTTTGTGTTTTACTGCATACACCCTAATGCTGCCACTCATTTTTGCCACTCAGTGTTTTTTAACTGACATGAGTCCCATTCGGTGACATCATACGCATACCCTCTATAGGTCAAAACTGGGCTGTCTTTTGGATCCAGGTGGGTTTGTCTGCTGGTTCCATGTTGGCCCTATTGGAGTTTGCCCACATGGACTTTACCTGAGGTCCAAGTGAGCAGGTGATCTGTTTACCCGCCTGAAACCCATCTGCGACTCACATGGGTTTAACATGGGTGAGCACGTTTCAGTCACAACTGTTCCATCGGCAAAATGACACAAAAAAGTCACAAAATTATGTGAAAATTTATAAGAAAAAAGTGACAAATTTACATAAAAATAGCAGCAAATTTATGAGAAAAAGTCACAAATTTACTTTGAAAAACATGAAAATTTAGGAGAAAAAATTACAAATATACAAGAATTTTTTAAAATCACTTCAAAAAAGTTACAAACTTTCAAATTTTTTTAGCATATTTAAAAAAGTCAAATTTATGAAGAAAAAATATTAAAAGTTGCAAATTCACAAAAAGTAGAAAATATGATAAAATAAATTGAAAATTTATGACAAAAAGGTCACAAATTTATGAGCAAAAGTAAGTTTACAGTAAAAAAAATTGAACATTTTTGAAAAATTTCCAAATTTACACGAAAAATATCACAAATTTATGGGAAAAACTCACATTTACAAGAAAATAGCAAATTTTGAAGGAAAAAAGTAATAAATTTATGAGAAAAAGTTGCAGGATTACAGTAAAAAAGTAGCAAATTTATGAGAAAGTTCCAAAATTACAAGAAAAAGTTGGAAATCTGTAAGAAAAAGTTACAATTTTACAAGGAAAATTAACAAATTTATGAGAAAAAAGTTGAAAATTTATGAGTCAAATTTCCAAGAAAAAAAAAAAAGATCAAATTCAGGGGAAAAAGCCACAAATTTACAAGAAAATAGCAAATCTATGAGAAAATAAGTTGAAAATAGGTAAACAGGTGAAGTCCATGCGGGCAAACACAGATGGGGCCAACATGGAATCTGTGGACAAACCCACATGGACCCATAAGACAGCCCAGGTTAACCAAAGTTTGCACCATGTGAAAAAATTCACTTCACATTGGTATGAATGCACCATAAAAACCATAACCAGGCACAAGCTCAGCTAGCTGCAGGTTGAGATATACGGACCATATGCTGGAATGTCAGAAAAATCCTCCAGAACACACTAGAATAAAGGAGAGAACCCACAAGCACAGAGCGGGTCTTTCACCTACCATTAGAATCGGTCATATATTATTCATGTGACCTTAAAATCGGAGCTGCACCACACAGTTGTCGTTTAATCAAAGACATTCCATCAAGACGACCAACCAATAAGGGCGATTGTCACATCTGCAACAAAAGCCAAACTCATTCCTCCTGATTTATCTTGACGCCAAATAAATGCTGCATCATCGCTCCATTCTGCCCCATCACATTCATCTTTTAATCTCTTTTCCGAATTGCTTATAAAATGGAAAAAAAGAAAAAAGGTAAGCCCAAATCTATTCAGTAATCTGCGATTTTGCTCAATTAGCATTGACTTTCTAATACACAGGCATAAGCAGGCAACCTTCTCTGCTATAGTAAAACAAAGAACTGGTGAAAAGCAGCTTCACAGCATTATGGGATATATCCTAAATTGAGAAAAGCGTGCTGTCAGCCCATTGTTTTGATGTGCATTGATTGAAGTGAAAAGCCTGAGCCATTATTCAAAGCCATCCAGCACTCAATTAACACTCCATTTGCATTGTGGCAGAGCTCTACAACGTCCTTTTGATTAATACATCTCCTTCTCCCTTGCCAGTCAATCATGAATCATCCTCTCCACGACGGAGCAAGACCGCACTCCCCCGCAGGGAAGGGAAAAGACGGGAAGGTGGAGGGAGATTAGGGTGAGGAGTGGAGGACAGAAAGAGAACTGATAAGAAGATAGAAAGGAAAATATGGCTAAAAAAAGGAATGGAGTAAAGGTAGTATGGGCAGATGAGGAGATGAACACGGCAGAGCTGTAAAACATGGTATTAAGGATGGATTAATCACGATCAGTCCTGCCCTATGGAGCCATCATAAGATAAATACAACCCACACAATAAATAAGTGGGAAAAAATTATGAAGACAGCAAGTGTTACTGGTGTTTAACAAGTCTGTTAAGATTATTGAACGTAGATGTTTGAATCTGCCAGTAACACTTTATTAGACAGCCCACAAATTACTGTTAGTACAGGGTGAGAAGCAGGAAAAACGGCATAAGTAGCAGGAAAAACGGGATATGCACCAGGTAAAACAGGGTAGGTACCAAGAAAAACAGGGTAAGTAGCAGGAAAAACCAGGTAAGTAGCAGTAAAACAGGACAAGTACCAGGGAAACCAGGGTAAGTACCAGGAAAAACAGGGTAAGTAGCAGGGAAAAAAAGATACATAGCAGGAAAAACAGGGATAAGTGCCAGGAAAAATGGGAAAAGTACCAGGAAAAAACAGGGTAAGTAGCAGGAAAAGCAGGATAAGTAGCTGGAGAAAAAGGGTACGTAGCAGGAAAAACAGGATATGTAGCAGGAAAAACAGGATACGTAGCAGGAAAAACAGGGATAAGTACCAGGAAAAATGGGATAAGTACCAGGAAAAACAGGATAATCAGCAGGAAAAACAGGGGAAGTAGCAGGAAAAACAGGGGAAGTACCAAAAAAAACAGGGAAAGAAGCAGTAAAAACGGTCAGTAACAGGAAAAACAGGATGTGTAGCAAGAAAAACAGGGATAAGTACTAGGAAAAATGGGATAAGTAGCAGGAAAAACATGGTACATAGCAGAAAAAACAAGATACGTAGTTGGAAAAACAGGGATAAGTACCAGGAAAAACAGGGAAAGTAGCAGGTAAAACAGTGCAAGTAGCAGGTAAAACAGAATAAGTACGGTCAGTAGCAGCAAAAACAGGGATAAGTACCAGGAAAAACAGGGAAAGTAGCAGGTAAAACAGTGCAAGTAGCAGGTAAAACAGAATAAGTACGGTCAGTAGCAGCAAAAACAGGGATAAGTACTAGGAAAAACAGGATAAGTAGCAGGAAAAATGGGATAAGTACAAGGAAACATGGGATAAGTACCAGGAAAAACAGGATAAGCAGCAGGAAAAACAGGGTAAGTAGCAGGAAAAACAGAGTAAGTAGGAAAAACAGGGTAAGTAACAGGAAAAACAGGGATAAGTACCAGGAAAAATGGGTCAAGTAGCAGGAAAAACATGGTACGTAGCAGGAAAAACAAGATACGTAGCTGGAAAAACAGGGATAAGTACCAGGAAAAACAGGGAAAGTAGCAGGTAAAACAGTGCAAGTAGCAGGTAAAACAAAATAAGTACGGTCAGTAGCAGCAAAAACAGGGATAAGTACTAGGAAAAACAGGATAAGTAGCAGGAAAAACAGGAATAAGTACAAGGAAAAATGGGATAAGTACAAGGAAACATGGGATAAGTACCAGGAAAAACAGGATAAGCAGCAGGAAAAACAGGGTAAGTAGCAGGAAAAACAGAGTAAGTAGGAAAAACAGGGTAAGTAGCAGGAAAAACAGGGATAAGTACCAGGAAAAATGGGATAAGTAACAGAAAAAACAGGGTAAGAAGCAGGAAAACCAGGGTAAGTACCAAGACAAACAGGGTAAGTACCAAGACAAACAAGGTAAGTAGCAGGAAAAACAGGGATAAGTACCAGGAAAAATGAGTTTAGTAGGAAAAACAAGGTAAGTAGCAGGAAAAAAATGGAAAAGAACCAGGAAAAATATGATAAGTACCAGGAAAAACAGGGTACAGTGGTGTGGAAAAAGTGCTTGCCCCCTTCCCAATTTTTCATTTTTTTGCAGGTTTGTCACACTTAAATATTTCAGATCATCAAACAAGGTTAAATATTATACAAAGATAACACAAATAAACACAACATGCAGTTTTTAAATGAAGGTGCTTATTATTAAGGGTAAAAAAAAAATCCAAACCTACATTGCACTGTGTGATAAAAGTGATTCCCCCCCCCCCATTAAAACATAAATTAACTGTAGTTTATCACATCTTTGGAAAGCTGAGTTCAATTTCTCGAGTCACACTCAGGCCTGATTACTGCCACACCTGTTCTCAATCAAGAAATCACTTAAATAGCACCTGCCTGACAAAGTGAAGTAGACCAAAAGATCCTCAAAAGCTAGACATCATGCTGCGATCCAAAGAAATTCAGGAACAAATGAGAAACAAAGTAATTGAGATCTATCAGTCTCGAAAAGGTTATAAAGCCATTTCTGAAGCTTTGGGACTCCAGTGAACCACAGTGACAGCCATTATCCACAAATGGCAAAAACATGGAACAATGGTGAACCTTCCCAGGAGTGGCCAGCCAACCAAAATTACCCCAAGAGTACAGTGACAATACATCCCAGAGGTCACAAACGACCCCACAACAACATCCAAAGAACTGCAGGCCTCACTTGCCTCAGTTAAGGTCAGTGTTCATGACTCCACCATAACAAAGAAATTGGGGAAAAATGGCCTGCATGGCAGAGCTCCAAGATGAAAACCACTGCTGAGCAAAAAGAACATAAAGGCTCATCTCACTTTTGCCAGAAAAAATCTTGATGATCTCCAAGACTTTTGGGAAAATACTCTGCGGACTGATGAGACAAAAGTTGAACTTTTTGAAAGGTGTGTGTCCCATTACATCTGGCATAAAAGTGACACAGCATTTCAGAAAAGGAACATCATACCAACATTAAAATATGGTAGTGGTAGTGTGATGGTCTGGGGCTGCTTTGCTGCTTCAGGACCTGGAAGACTTGCTGTGGTAAATGGACCATGAATTCTGATGTCTACCAAAAAATCCTGAAGGAGAATGTCCGGCCATCTATTCGTGACCTCAAACTGAAGCGCACTTGGGTTCTACAGCAGGACAATGATCCAAAACACACCAGCAAGTCCACCTCTGAATGGCTTAAGAAAAACAAAATGAAGACTTTGGAGTGGCCTAGTCAAAGTCCTGACCTGAATCCTATTGAGATGCTGTGGCATGACCTTTAAAAGGCGGTTCATGCTTGAAAACCCTCCAATGTGGCTGAATTACAACAATTCTACAAAGATTAGTTGGCCAAAATTCCCCCACAGCGCTGTGAAAAACTCAGTGCCAGTTATCGCAAACGCATGATTGCAGTTGTTGCTGCTAAGGGTGGCCCAACCAGTTATTAGGGTTAGGGGGCAATCACTTTTTCACACAGGGCCATGTAGGTTTGCATTTTTTTTTTTACCCTTAATAATTAACACCTTCATTTAAAAACTGCATTTTGTGTTTACTTGTGTTATCTTTCTGTCATATTTAAATTTGTTTGATCTGAAACATTTAAGTGTGACATACAAACAAATGAGAAATCAGGAAGGGGGCAAACACTTTTTCACACCACTGTATTTCTAGGTTTTTTTTTGGACCAACTAGAATGATAACCTTAGTCTTATCTGAATTTAATAGCAAGAACTTACAAGTCACCCAAGCTGGGTGACTTTTATTCTGCTAAATTTGCAGCATCCATATAAAAATCAGGGCCTCCAAACACAATCTTGATTAAGCGGCCCCAGAGCCAGCCTTGCCTCACTAACATGGATCAAGCTCCGTTTTTGTGAAATGTTCACAGCACATCTGTCAGCCAGCAACAATCTGAACTGGAAGCATTAGCTCCTTGATGGAGTAAACACATTATGAAGACTTTTTTAATCCAACCATCAATATTTGATGAGTCTGGAGGCAGAATGTATTTGCTTTGGTGCTGATGTACGGCGCTGAATAGAGTCCAAATGTTCGAAGGAATGTCTTTTGTTATATATGATGATGATGATGGGGAATAATCGGAGCTAATGCAGACATATTAGCAATCTGACAAAGAATCTAAGCTGAAAACAAAGTTCTTCAGTCTAATATTCCATGTGACAGGACGATCTGAATCATGGCAGTGGGTGGGAATTTTGATCAACTTCTGTTAGTGGGGCCATTTTTACATTTAAAGACAGTTCTCACCTCAAACCCAAATGTGCCTCTACTGATGGTTTCAGATATGGGTGATGTGGGCGGGTGCCCAAGGTCCTTTTCTTTTGGGGGTGCCATGAGAGTCAGAAAAATAAAATTAATAATAAAATATGCATAATTATTTGTGCTGACCATGTATTTGTGGCAAATGGGCACCCTCTATAGGTGGGATGCTGGTGCCCTCTGGCTGCAGCTAGCAGAGTCCGTAGATCAAACTCCATTATGGCAGACATTCAAAGTGAGGCAAAGGAGGAAAAAAAGGTTAAAAGGAAGGTTTTGTTTCTTAAATTATGCAGTGTTTGAATTTTAAAAAATTGGTGAGCCCTAAAACGGCACACTTTTGGTTAGTCAGTTCAATTCAGCTTTATTTATAATGCGCCACATCACAACAAAAGCTGTCTCGTGGCGCCACAGTGCAGATAAAAAAAAAAAAATCACACAGTCACAGAAAGACCCAGCAATCAGACGATCCCCTATGAGCAAGTACTAGGTGACAGTGGAGAGGAAAAACTCCCAATTGGAAGGAAGAAACCTCTAGCAGAACCAGGCTCAGGGAGGGGCAGTCGTCTGCTGGGACTGGCTGGGGATGAGGGGATAGGGAGGATGGAAAGGACAGACATAAAGAACATAGCAGTAAGATGCCAAGTACAATATTGGAGATCAACCAGCAGTATGGATCAGATAACAATAGAACAAGAGTGGGGTTAAAAGACACAAAAACCCTCCTTAAACGAAAGCTATATTAAAAAGGAAGGATTTTACCCTGTTCTTAAAGACAGAGACCGAGTCTGACTCCCGGACCCAGAGTGGTAACTGGTTCCAGAGAGAAGGGGCTTGGTAGCAGAAGGCTCTGCCTCCCACTGTACTTTTGGAGATTCTGGGCACCACAAGTAAGCCAGCATTTTGGGAGCGTAATGCTCTGTTAGGATGGTAAGGTAATATCAGATCTTTTATATATTGGGGGCCAGATTGTTAAGAGCTTTGAAAGTAAGAAGAAGGATTTTAAACTTGATTCTGAATTCAATGGGAAGCCAATGGAGGGAGGACAGAACCGGGGAAATATGATCTCTTTTTCTAGAACCAGTTAAAACTCTAGCAGCAGCCTTTTGAATCAATTGAAGACTTTTTAAAGATACTCTAGGACAACCAGATAATAGCAAATTACAGTAATCTAATCACGAACTGACAAAGGCGTGAATCAGTTTCTCAGCATCACCCAGAGACAAGATGCTCCTGATCTTAGCAATATTGCGCAGATGATATAAGGCGGTCCTAGAAACAGTTTTAATATGTGAATTAAAGGACAAATCCTGGTCAAAAATCACTCCAAGGCTCCTCACACAACTGTTCAGAATGAGAGTGGCAGCATCTAAATTAAGGGCATAATCTGAAAAGGAATTTCAAAGATATTTTGGGCCAACAACAATGACTTCAGTCTTATCAGAGTTCAATAGTAAAAAATTACAAGTCATCCAAGCTTTGATGTCCTTAAGACAGGCATCTAGCTTGGCCAACTGGTCACAATCATCGGGCTTCATTGACAGGTATAGTTGTGTGTCATCAGCATAACAATGAAAATGTATACAGTGCTTTCTGATGATATTGCCCAGCGGGAGCATATATAGACTAAAAAGAGTAGGGCCCAACACAGATCCCTGTGGAACTCCGTGAGTGAGCTTAAAGCTGGAAGAAAATCCATCATTGACATGGACAAACTGAAATCTATCAGACAAAAAAGATCTAAACCACTGCAACGGAGTTCCACTGAGTCCAACAAAGTGTTCCAATCTATCAAGTAGAATGGCATGATCGATAATGTCAAAGGCTGCACTGAGATCTAAAAGAACAAGAACAGAGACAAGTCCATTATCAGATGCAGTCAGGAGGTCATTAGAGACCTTCACCAAGGCAGTTTCAGTACTGTGATGAGCTCTGAACCCAGATTGAAACACCTCAAACAAACCAACTCCCTGCAAATGGTCAGATAATTGCACAGCAACAACTCTTTCCAGGATTTTTGAAATGAAAGGCAAATTGGAGACTGGTCGATAATTGGCCAAAACTCCAGGATCGAGCGTCGGTTTTTTAAGTAAAGGTTTAATTACAGCAGTTTTAAAAGCCAGTGGAACATAACCCAGAGTTAAAGAAGAATTAATGATAAGAAGAATACGGCTACTAATAATTGGGAAAATAATTTTAAATAACCTGGAAGGAATAGGGTCCAGAAGGCAAGATGAAGGCTTAGAAGAGAAAACTACCCTATCCAACTCCAAGAGGTCGATTGGAGTAAATCTATCCAAGCAGATATCAAATGACGGAGCAGCAGTAGTTAATGTACTAGAGTTTACGGTAGGAAGAATCTGACTAATTTCATCTCTAATAGATAAAATTTTAAGATTGAAATAGTTCAGAAAGTCCTGACTAGAAAGCTCATGGGGGATGCGAGGATTGACCGAGTCATGGCTCTTTGTAAGCCTGGCTACAGTGCTGAAGAGAAACCTGGGGTTATTCTTGTTTGCTTCTATTAATGCAGAATAATAGCTTGATCTAGCTTTTCTAAGAGATTTTTTATAGATTAAGAGATGATTTCTCCACGCCAAGTAGAATTCATCTGAATTAGTTGAACGCCATTTTCTTTCCAATTGACGAGCCTTCTGTTTCAAGCCACGAGTTTCTGAGTTAAACCAAGGAGTAAGAAATCTCTGGTTAGACTTTTTCTTTTTTAAAGGGGCTACCAAATCTAGAGTCCGATGCAGAAAGGCAGTAACACCATCAACCATGCTATCAATCACGAATGGAGCAGACTCTCCATCACTTATTTCAGGTGTTTCTGTTGTGTTGACCCATGGCATAGAGGAGACAATCTGCAAAAATTTAGCAACAACGTCATCAGAAAGACATCTGCTGTAGTAGTATTTTTCTTTAGGAAATAAGTGATCAGAGATAATGAAATCAAAAATTAACAGACAATGGTCAGACAGTACAGGATTATGAGGAGACACAACCAGATTTTCGATATCTATACCATTTGTCAAAACAAGGTTCATTGTATGGTGGAAATAATGGGTAGAATTTTTTACTTTTTGGGAAAACCCCATTGAGTCTAAAATTGAATTGAAAGCCTTATTAAGACAGTCACTCTCAACATCAACATGTATATTAAAGTCCCCTACAATAATTATTCTATCAGCTTTCAGCACCAAATCAGCTAAAAATTCGGCAAATTCCGATAGAAACTCTGAGTAGGCCGTGGGAGGACGATAAACTATGGCAAAGAGAACTGGGATCAAGCCAAGATTGCCAACAGGCCCCACACTGAGGACCAAACCTTCAAAGGAATTAAAACATAATTTCTGCTTAACATTAACCAGCAATTTAGGATGGAAAATTGCCGCCGCTCCACCACCATGACCAGAACCTCTGGGGTTATGACAGTTTAAATACCCAGAGGGAGTAGATTCATTCAGACCAACATAATCATCAAGCCCGAGCCAGGTCTCTGTGAGGGATAGTAGATCGATCTGGTGATCGATTAATAGATCATGGACCAGAAGAGACTTAGAAGATAGAGACCTAATGTTTAATAAGCCACATTTAATTTTTAAACTTTGGGGGGGAAGAGAGGCCAAATTATTAATTATATTAATTTTAGAGACTTGAGGCTGGATTAGAATTTTCCCAACATTTTGTTTAATCAATCTGGGAAGTTTATGCATTCTGTTTTTGTTTGTTTTTTAACTTTTTTATTAACTTTAAAGGGAGCAGAAAAAGGTTCTCTAAGGGAGGAGACAGGGGCAAAGTTGAAGGGTGGTGGATGAGGAAGAGCTGCAGAAGTGCGAGTGTTTTTCAGGTTGTGTTGTATTTGTCCTGGGTTACAATATTTAGGGCAACGGGAGACAGACTCAGTCTCTGAAGGATTATAAATCAAAGGCTGATCCAAATGGTAAAGACCACCCGAGTTAACGAGATTGATATAATATGTGGGAACAGGACCAAAAAAAGGGCAGATTGGCAAACCCAGAAACTTCAGATTGAGTAAACACACCAAATTTCAGACACCGTACCAGAAAACACCGAATAAAATAGAAAAGATTGTCTGTTAAAACACGTGCACCAAGTCTATTTGGGTGGATGCCATCAGGCCTCATAAGTGATGGGCGGTTCCAAAATAAATTAAAATTGTCAACAAAACCAATGTTAAAAATAGGACAAGTAAAACACAGCCAAGAATTAAGGCTGAGAGTTCTACTAAAACGATTACAGCCTCGCCTGAGAGGTGCCAAAGGCCCAGAGATGAGCGCACGTCTGCCACAGTTCATGAGAGTGGACAGAAGGCTCCTGAAGTCACTTTTTAAAATCTCAGATGCTTCATCTGGGATGTTATTGCATCCCACATGCACAACGACAATTTGTACGTGAGGGAATTCATTCAGCAGGTCAGGAATAAGAGCCTCAATATCAGAGACTCTAGCCCCGCGAAAAAATCGAGTCACACAGTACCTGCTTCTGACATTCCTCATGATCGAGTCACCAATTACCAGCGTCGTCTGGGGGGGGGGGGGGGGGGGTTGTCGGTGGATTCTGATGTGGAGAGAAAATCTGAAGAGGATGATGATGTTGTTGCGAAGGCGGAGAGATGCGCTCTTTTCTTCTGTCTGGAGCAGGTGTGTAATTTGACACACCCTGGGTGGTCTTTATCCGGGGTTTGCGGACATGAGCCGCCGCTGAATGAGAGGAGGGAGGATGAGGGGCGTCCACGGGCGGGCGGCCAGCGTCCAGGTGGGGAAAATCCTCAAGGGAAAGGATATCAAATCTGTTATCCAAGGACACCGGAAGAGAAGAGGCGCGGCCCGTTCCGGTCGATCGACGGTGGCCATTAGCTGGTCGAACCAAGGTCCAGGGCGCAGATGGAGGATGAGAGGGACCAAGCAAAGCTTTTGGTTTAGCCCCGAGACGAAACCAGTGATTGCTGCTGAGGTCATGGACGTCTGCGGAGGCTGGAGCAGGTGTGGAGGTAGGTGGAGACGAGCTCAGCTCACCCAAATAAGTAGCAGTTTCCGCCAGCTGCGAGGCGGTGGCCGGGGCCGATGATCGCCCGAGAATGATGGTGTCGATATGGTCTTCGGCCTCCCGAATCTTGTAGAGATTGGAGAGCCTCGTTTCCAGTTCAGAGACCTTCTCGACGAGCGATGAACAGCGGGAACATGACGGAGAAGGAGCCATGGCGTTCCAGGCGCTGAGATGGGTAGCCCGCAGCTAGCCAAAAACAGCTACTCGTGCGTCCGAACGGACTTTTAGGCAAGGCCAATACTGAGATAACAGTAAATAAAAACTGATAACAACAAACAGGGATAAAAAATAAATAAATAAATAAAATCAATAAAAACAATCAATAAAAACAAACAAAAACGGAGAAAAAAGTAGTCTGACGCGAGTGAGTGTCAGACGCAGCTGTCAACGTCAAACGCAGCTGTCATCAATCCAACTTATCACAGCTTATGATAAGTTGATGATAAGTTATCACAGCTTATGTGATGAAACAGTTTTTCTCCAATGTGTTGTGGTCATCTTCAGTTTACTGGCCACATGAATTAATTTCAGGGCTATGCAAAGAGCATTTGAAGGGAAGGGGTGCAAAGTAAAACAAGAGCACTCTGAGGCGAGTGCAATAATCCCCGCCTCCGTTTTCTTTGAAGATACCAATACTTACTGACGGAGAGCAGTTTTCAACTTTTCAATATAATTACTGTGACAGAACAAAATTATGATAAACCCATCATCCACAAATATACAACAAAGTTACAACCCATAGTTGTAGGTCAGGATCCTGAGGTGAACCCGCATAGCAAGTGTGGTGACCCTAGAGAGCTTTGCACGTTCTATAGGAAGAGATCAGAAGGAGTCCCAACCTTGACCTTTGACCTTTTGACCTCAAACCTGTAGTCAGAGGTTATGGTCTCAGAGTGAACCTGTGTACCAGGTTTGGTGACCCTAGCTTTCTTTGTTGTTGAAATATACTTTATAAGGCATTTTGATGTTGACCTTTGACCTTGCAATCCAAAATCACAGTCATACTTCAGGGTCACAGGGTGAACTTGTGTACCAAGTTTGGTGGGTGGCCTGAGTTTTAGTTGTTGTACAGTAAAAAGGCATATGAAATGCTAACCTTGACCTTTGACCTTTTGAACCCAAACCCATAGTTAGGTGATGGTGTACGTTGTCCAAGATGTGCATTAGAAATAACTACTGTATTGATTTGAAAAGCCTTCATCATTTCTTTCAATATTTATTGTGTTTAGAAAATTTAGGGAAAAATTTGACCTCTGACCTTTGACATAAGGTCATTTGATGACAGTGAAATTGCAACACGAGCATCATCAGAGTACGTATATCAAACCATGGTAACAAGTTTCAGAACAACTGGAACAAAACTGTAGAAGGAGTTGATTTCACACGACAGATGGAGAGGGTGAGCACCAGCAAGTTCCTGGGGGTGCACCTCTCTGAGGACCTCTCCTGGTCCAGCAACCCCTCAGTGACATCTATTTATTTAGTTTTTATTTGTTTTGTGTACTTTATTGATCCCCAAAGGGGAAATTCAGTGCATCCACCTAGATGAATGAAGCAGCCACGGTACGGCGCCATCCCTAAACCATTCACAAACACATTCACACCTAGGGCCCCTTTAGAGTCTCCAGTTAACCGAACTTTGCATGTTTTTGGCCTGTGGCAGGAAACTGGAGCAAACCCACCCAGACACGGGGAGAACATGCAAACTCCACACAGAAGGGTCACCGATGGTCAGGGGGTGGGATCGAAGCCACAATGGTCAGGGGCGGAATCAATCCTGTAACCTTCTTACTGTGCTGCCACAGTGCTAACCACTGCACAACTGAGCTGGCCAACATCAACCTCTTCCTGTGGTAACGTATCATCACTTACTGTGTTGCTGTCTGGTGTGGTGTGCTATGCCACGCTCTCCTCCCTCTCCTGAGGATTATTGCCTTTAATTGGATTTTAATTACTTTTTTCAATCTACCGTCACCTCTCAGTGTTGTTTAACATGCCTCTTACGCCTATGTGCGCACTCAGTGTCACCTAATCACCCTTTTCAGCCTTCTGTTAACCATTCATCTGTGTTTGTGTTAGCCACTAGCTATAGCTGCTAGCTCTCCTTCTCCTCTGGTGTGCTCTCTGTGTCAGATGTTTAGCTACACCTCTGCCTCTTTCAGTGATAATGGTAAATGTAATAAATGTTGTCTTTTTGAGGGGCTCAAGGCAAGGTTGTGTGACTTGGAATCCCGGCTCCGCTGCATTGAAACACCGTCAGCGCCAGTTAATAATGACGGATTCCCATTAGCTGCAGTGGAGCACCGTAGCATAGCTGTCCCCTGGCAACCACCTCTCCTGAGCAGCCAGGAGAGAATGGGTGGGTGACGGTGAGAAGGAAGAATAGTCGCAAGCCCTTGGTTCACCATCAACCTGTTCACGTTTCTAATTGATATTCCCCGCTCATCGACACACCTGCTGAGGAAAAATGTCTGATCATTGGCGACTCTGTAGTCAGAAACGTGAACATCCAGACTCCAGTGGCCATAGTCAAATGCATTCCTGGGGACACAGCAGAAGACATCAAGTCAAATTTGAAAATGCTGGCTAAAAGTAACTGTAAATACTCCACAACTGTTATCCACGCTGCCATGAACGACATCCAACTCCGGCAGTCAGAAGTCACAGAACATAGAGGCAGATTTGCTAACATGCTGCGCCATCGCAAAACCCTGTTTAGACATTAAAAAAACTACTGTAGAGATTTACTAAAGGGCGCAGGGCAAAATTAGCAGTGAAAAGGCGTGGACTGTTAATTCTGCGTCTGGCCTCATTGCATATAGTATTTGTGGGAGTTGTCATGTCAAAGCGCAAATTTGAGGGAGGAGAGTATTGAAATGTCTGGCACAAGGCGATTTACTAAGGTCTGCAGTTTTCAGTCTCCTGCTAAATGTGCCAGGATTTAATGCCCAAAAAAGTTCATCTTAATTCATCTGCACCTGACATGATAGCAATCGTTGGTGCCAAGACACCGGCGAAAGTTGAGGGCACGTGGCCAGAGACAGAAGCTTCTCTCACGCGTGACTTTATTTGGCATGACAGAAGAACAGATTATACGGTCTCACAGAGATTGGTGTTATGCTGGACTGGACATCAGCTGGCAGGTTTTTTTTAAATTTCATTTGTTTATACTGTATATAGCTTACTACATGAATTTGCATCCATACAATAGGACAGACGAGCCCTTCCTAGCTACAGTGGACATACAGATGTGTCAGCCAGTAGTGGCTTTTTTTCCTCTTTTCTGTGGAGGTTCAGACTCGGACTCTGGACTTTTCCTCTCTGATCAGCTCCCCCTCACTCTTGAAGCAAAATCTTCCACATTGTCAGTTTTCTTTGTTGTTTTTTTTCCTCTAGCCATATTTCTATATTTACAGTATTTCTTTTTGCTTTGCATAAAACTGCAATTCAGTTCCCTCTTCTCTTTATTTCTCTCTGCCAGATCAGGATACACAATACAGGAGGAAAACAACAATGAGATCATTAACAAAAAGAGTGCACAGATATACATACAAACATCCCCCGAAATTGCAACACCATAACTCAAAGGCATTTATAAAAAGTTGTGAAATGGGAGACTTGTACATTTTGTTAAAACAAAGTTATTCACACAATAAGAGTCTCCATCAGACCATCTTGATGTTTCTAGTGTTAACAAAATAAACACGTTGGTTAAAAAATCAATTTATTCATGAGTAGTCCTTTTTTAAACTAGATACAAATGCTTCATTTATACATGTTAAACAAAAGAGTCTGCCATGTTAAATTAAAATCTGAATTTTGAAATATGACAAACAAAAATAAACTATTTTAATGGGGTCTGCGCTTAAATGCTTAAAAAAGCTTTATATACAGGTATTATGGTCCTCCGAACTGGCTGTGCCTGATGACCCGCTTCTTCATCAGCTGTGCCTGTGCGCAATTGTGCGGTGCTCTTGGTGAATAGGTGATCATTATTGAAATGAAATGTCTGCGTCTGTGTTCATAATTTTGCGTGTTGTTAGTAGATCACTGGCAAAAATTGGCCACTCCCTTAGGCGCTCTGTCTAAATTGCACACTCGCTAATTTGCACTGCCTTAGTAAATCTGCCCCTTAGCGTGGAATCAGTGTGTAGCTTTGCCAAAACGATGTCTGCCTCTGTAGTATTCTCTGGGCCCTTCCCCAACCTGACCAGTGATGACATGTTTAGCCGCTCGTCATCCTTCAACCGCTGGCTGTCTGTGTGGTGTCCTGCAAATGATGTAGGCTACATAGAGAGTTGGAACCCATTTTGGGGAAAACCTGGTCTTATTGGGCGAGACGGCGTCCATCCCACTTTGGATGGTGCGTCTCTTTTATCTAACAATCTGGCATCATTTTTATCCAAAATTCCAAAGCCTTGACAACTCAGAGTTGGGACCAGGAAGCAGAGTTGCAGTCTTACACGCCTCTCTGCAACTTCTCTCCATCTGCCACCCCTCAACTTAGCCCCTGTCTTCCCCATCACAGGATCATTGTCTGCTCCCTCCAAAGTAAATAAGAATATATCTGGGAGCATTACTGTACATAGACTGCTGCTGTTTTTCCAGCCTGATTTCTTTTTTATATTGCACACACCACTGAAGAGAGAGAAACACCATTTCAATTCTCCTGTATGTCCTGTATGTATAGTAAAATTGACAAATAAAATCTTTGAATCTTGAATCTTACCGTCTATGAAGTGAGGTGAAACAGGAAGTCATAGGTCAGGGGCTACAATTCCTGCAAAAATAATCCAATCAGAAGCAAACTGCAATATCTGCATCATCAGTGTATATCAAACCAAGGTACCAAGTTTCAAAACAATCGGACCAAAACTGCAGGAGGAGTTGATTTATGGGACAGACGGACGGACAGATGGACGACCTGACCCATAACATAATCCCCATTTGGTCAAAGATCAAAGGGCTCTTGGACCCCTTTGGGCTTTGAGCGGTGGGTGATAAAAAGGACACATAGAATGAGATTTGTTAAAAATATGGGTCAACTTTATATCTTGCTTAGTTGGTATCCGTTTTACTTTCATAACTATACACTCATGGACATATTTAGTACCGCACAGATTTTTACAGATCATCAACTCACACAGAGACTGTGGTCTTCATCATTAATTATGAAAAAGAATGACAAAAAAGATAAAATGGTCAGCTTCAACCGAAAAGAGATTATCTTTTCAAAATAAAACCATCTTTGCAAAAATCTGAAAAAAAACAACTTTTCTTTCAATAAATAAATTATTAAAACTTCATTCAAATGAGTAATTCTTTGCCAAAAATTAAAAAGGCCATTTGCTTAGTCAGCAAAATGAGCCCAAACCCTCCCCTCTGTTAAACTGCCACCCTCCATCCCCCCAAAGACTGCAAGGATAGTTTATACAGGACAACGTAGTACAGGAGCATCTCATTAAATTAGAATGTCGTCCAAAGCTGATTTAGTTCAGTAATTCAGTTAAAAAAATGAAACTCCTGTATTATATGGATTCATTACACACAGAGTGATATATTTCAAGTCTTTATTTCTTTTAATTCTGATGGTTATGGCTTTCAGCGCGTGGAAACCCAAAACTAAGTTTCTCAAAAAATTAGAATATTACATAAAATTGATGTTGGCTGACTGACAAGCATGTCCATGTACCACTCAATACTTGGTCGGGGCTCTTTTGCATGAATTACTGTATCAGTGCAGCGTAGCATGGAGGTGATCAGCCTGTGGCACTGCGGAGGTGTTCTGAAGTCCAGGTTGCTTTGACAGCGGCCTTCAGCTCGTCTGCATTGTTGGGTCTGGTGTCGCTCATCTTCCTCTTGACAATCCTATAGATTCTCTATGGGGTTTAGGTGTGTGTGTGTGGGGGGAGTTCACACAGGGCATCATACAAGCCAGGACCGCCACTGCCTGTCTCCATGTACAGGAAAAACTTAGATCATCATGTAGAATTTTATATAAAGAAGAAAGTTGCACATTAAAAAAAAAAGCTAGCAAATTTATTAAAAAAAAAATAGGCACAAATTTATGAGGAAAAAGTTGCAAGTTTAGGTGAAATATTTTTTGCAAATTTCCAAGGGGAAAAAGTTGTAAATTTTCTTTGAAATCATAGCAAATTTACAATAAAAAATATTACAATTAAAAGTATTAAAAGCATTCAAATTTAACCAAAAAAATAGGAAAATTTTAACAAAAAAGTGGCAGATCTATGAGAAAAAAGTTGCAAATTTGGAAGAAAGCAGCAAAATAAGAAGTAGCAAATTTACAGGAAAAAAGCTGCATATTTATGAGGAAAAAAAGTTCCAAATGTTCTTTGAAAATCATAGCAAATTTACAATAATAATTATTATTGAAATTTAAAGTATTAAATGCATTAAAATTTACACTAAAAATTTGTAAAATTATAAGAAAAGAAGTTGCAAATATGCTAGAATTCTTCTTCTGCTAGCTCTTCCCACGTTCTAGCGGGGTCGCTGTGGCAGGCACCGATATAGCTGCCATATCCTTATAAGGTAAGAGAAGCCTGCATTCGTCCCACAATGGGGAAATTCCAGGACTGCAACAGCACAGGGATAGCAGCACTCAGAGCAATAGTAGCATATAGCTTGTGTGATAAAGTAGATTTATAACAGTGAGTGGCATGATGACGTCACCGGCTGGTGTTGTCATCACGCCAACATACATAAGGGAGGAGCCGGCCATGTTATAGGTCTTCTGCCGGCACTCTCACTCACGGGTACTGGAGCTCAGTCACATGCTCTGTATATTTGACATTTATCATAATAAAGTTCAGTTCCAGCAAAGTCTACTCGTCCGTCTCCATTACCAGGTTTGTGGACATAACATTTGGTGAGGAGAATTAGCAAACCATGCCTAAGACTGCTGAGGCCTTTCCTCGAGCTCCCAGGCGAACCACCCGTCAAGTGGCCACATTGGCTGGACGTGTTTGAGGCATACGTTGCAGCATTGCACCTGGGAAAGTTGGATAAGGGAAGAAAGTGGGCACTGCTTGTCCACAACCTGGGCATAGAAGGAAAGAGGATTTTTCACACGCTCGGTCCAACGGACTCGTATGTAAATGCTGTGGAACTGCTAGCTAGCTACTTTGCTATGCCAGACAATGTGCTAGCGTGCCATACTGTATAAGATTCTGCCAGAGGCGACAGGGAATTGGTGAGTCCACCCAACAACTCGTTGCTGATTTGAGACAGGTGGCCAACATGTGCCGATTTGGATGTTAGAGAACGAGATGGTCCGGGACCAATTGGCCAAGCACACAAACAAAACGAGGCTAAGGGCTAAGATGCTAATGGCGCCAAATGATACGATGCTAGCTAACACCATCGAGCTAAAATTCCTATTGGAGTCAGTGGACCGGTTAGCCTTGGAGCTAGGTGTGTGCCAACAACAACTACAGCTAGGACAGCCACCACTAACCAATGCTGTCGGTATGGAGAAATATGGAGACACGGCTTGAGGAGTTCGAGGCAAACTCTGTGAACCGGAGGACCAGTCCGAGAAGCCCCGCATGTGGTAACTGTGGCTCCCCGTCACACCACGAGAGAGCACGTTTTTGCCTGGCAAGAGGACAACGGTGTATCAAGTGTGGAAGGTACAATCATTTCGCCAAAGTGCGCCTGTCGTAGATGCTGTGGGACCCGCCAAGCAAGGAAAACTGCCCACCAGCAACCACCATCCACGCGGTCAGCTCCGAAATTGATTCCTGTGCAAACAACATGGTTGAATTGGACAGCCTGGCTGTACCACTGCTGCCTGACACCGCAGAGGTTAGCTTGATGCTAAACTGGGCCACGATGAAGAAATTTTTCCGCAACTACCAAATTAGAAAGAACCCCACAGAGTTGTACGGATATGGTGACAGAGTTAGCAATGTGGGTACCATCATGCTAACGTTCTACTACAAGTTGACAATTGTTTATAATTTCAAGCTTCAAGCAGATACACATGGTGAAAATATTATAAGCTGTGTCCTCTTCTACAGACTGGGCTTCACTATCTGCAACAGCGCTGGGTTCACATTGTCCGGTTATGGCAACTGGGACACGACAGACATGTACGATGATGATGTGGTGTGGGATGAGTTTAAAAAGGGTGACACTGACACCAAATCAACTGTCCCATGCACAAAGGAGGAGGGCTGTCTCGGGGGGGGGGGGCAGCTGGAGTTGCTTCAGATCCTCACCCAGCCGGAGACTATGGATGCCGCTGTGGAGTTGCAGGAGAGGGAGCCCGTGCATGCAAAGGACCTCAGGACATAACAACCGGGCACGGACACTATGATGCAGCACAACAACAACAAAGCACATCAGATGGGGGAGAAGGAAAAAACAGACTGCTTCAGTACCCATGCTCAGCATCAGTCTATGGGGGTTACGACTGAGTCGATGGGTGAAGAGTCCGCAACAGCGAACAACACGGGAGAGACGCCGGATGCCTTCAGTACCCATGACCAGCTTTGAATTACGGAAACGACAACGGTGGAGTTGGGTGAAGGGTTCATGATGAACATGATAACGACAGAACTGTTATGGCACGACGGGGGTTCTAAAACGGATGGACACATGGCGCCACTGTGATCACAGTGGCATATGAGACTGAGCGGTGTCACTCAAAGTCATGGACTGGGTTCGAGTCCACATCGAAGAGAGACTGGTCAGTGTCTGACCAAGTCATGGCCGCCGGGACCGTGGACACCGCTGAGGAACGTGGCACGGCCAGGATCAGCGTGCTTTCGACTGACGGATGCTTCAGTACGCAAACCTTCTCTGGCGTGTCCAGGAGGCTGTTCCGGATGGCGAGGCTTCACAGGAGTTAACGGATGCAGTGTGGGACCCGGGCCCCAACATTATGAAGATCAGTCCTGGTCCCGGGGGCCCAGCATCTCCAGGGGCGCATCCGCCGTAGACCTGATACAAGGTCCCTCCAGCAGAACCGCCTTCCCCATTGAAGACTGTATGGGAAAAAAAAAAATGACTGTTTAGTTAGAAGCACGGTTGAGGCAGTGGCAGAATAATCCACTCAGCCACATTGGGTCCAGGGGTGGTCCATCCGCTGACCCTAGTTCAGGAGTTCTGTGTTGGGTTTTTTTTCCAAGGGGAGGGTGAATGTTTTAAAGTAGATTTATAACATGATGATGTAGCCAGCTGGTGTTGTCATCATGCTGGCATACATAAGGGAGGAGCCGGCCATGTTATGGGTCTTCTGCCGGCACTCTCACTCACGGGTGTAGGAGTTCCGTCATACGTTCTGTATATTTGACATTTATTGTAATAAAGTTCAGTTCCAGCACAGCCTACTCATCAGTCTTCATTACCATGTTTGGGGACATAAAAGGTTGGAGCTGAGTTTTTATGCCGATGCCCGTCCTGACACAACCCTGCCCAGTTAATCCAGGCTTGGGGCCGGCACAGTGAGTATTCTGGCTTGTGCACCCCCTGTGGCTGGGTAACCAATATTTCCCTCTTCCGTTCCATTTTTGCTGAGCACCAAGCTGGACGGCAGGAAGTTTCATTTTTATATGTGACCCATGTTGGCAAAATGAGTCGGAATGCGCACCGGGTAATTACGAGCTACAGGCAGGAGAAGTCATAAATCATGACTCTCTCTTTGTTTGCTGGCGGCAAGTCCTGGGAGATCCCCCGTCACTGCCTGGTATTATTATAAAGCTTAGAACTGCTACTTTCTAAAAATACATGGTTTTGAGGAAGACGTAACTCAGGACTGATCAAACTCAAGTTTTCAAGCCAGACAAAATGTAAACAAGAGCGGCTTGTTGCTGGTCTGTTTTTGTGCAATTCCTACAAATTAAATATCATTTTGAAAGTCTTTCAATACAGAATATGCAAATAACCAGGGTTTCCGCTGGTAACATTTCTGTGTGGCGGCCCGCCGCACTAAGGAAGTATGCCGCCGGGCCTATGATATATTAAGTTAAGAAAAATTAAATATGAAAGAAACGCTCCGCAAGCACACACACAAACAACATGTGTGATAGTCAACTGCGCGGAAGCGCCCCGCCCACCCGGCACCCGCGTGACTGTTTCTGCAGGCAGAGTGTGTCTCTCTAGCGTCGCTGTCCGAGAGAAGCATGAGCTTATTAAAGTGCTTTAAACACGGAAAAAAGTACAAGAGATAAGCGGTGGAGGCATTTGTGGTGGATTCAACCTGCTGGTAACTGGAACAACAATGAGGAGTCGCTTAGCTAACAGGTGTGGTTAGGCCTCATTGCAGGGAAAGGCAAGAGTGACTGATGAATCGCTGACGATTTACTTCACCAGCTACTGCAATATTAACTAATAATTTATGTTCACTATTATGTACCTGGCAAGTTAAGATGACCGAAATTCACAAAGTCAATGACTTTAATCCGTCAGCAGCCTTCAGACAAACTAAATGTGCCAATGTTTGGATTTCAAAATAAGGTTTTTCCTGCTGTCGAGGCGGTGAGGAGATTTCTAAAAAACTGTAAGTGCACAGAAATATGATAACAGAAATAACTGCATCTTTGGTCATTTAAGTTAATTTATTTCTTTAAATATAATTTTTATAACTATATTTCTTTGAATTCAGAGTTAAAGTTATTGTTCTGTTCTGGTCCTACAAAATTATGGTCAAAAGCTTAAATTGTATGAGGAAAAAAGTAAAAAAATTGCCACATTCTGTTTCACATTTATTAAAAAAATCCAGTAATTTTCTAATCATTTGCCTTTGTCCAGGACAGGCCCCTTCACTGTCCAGTTTTAAAACTCCTCTTAAAACCCATTTTTATTCTCTGGCTTTTGACCCAGTTTGAGACGTTGATTTTATTTGTTCTTATTGTCTCTGTTGTATGACGATTATTTTGTTTGGGAGGAGACCCCGGGGCAGACCCAGGACTCGCTGGAGAGACTATGTCTCCCAGCTGGTCTGGGAACGCCTTGGTATCCTCTCTGAAGAGCTGGGGCAGGTGGCTGGGGAGAGGGAAGTCTGGGCTTCTCCGCTTGAACTGCTGCCTCCACAACCCGGACCTCCGGAAAAGTGGTAGAAGATGGATGGATGGATGGATAAAAGTTCCAAATCAATGAGAAAAAAGCTGTAAATTTAGAACAAAGTAGCAAAATAAGAGAAAAAAGCAACAATTTTTCAAGAAAAAGTTGCAAATTTACAAGAAAAAAGTTGCAAATTTTCTTTGAAAATCATAGCAAATTTCCAATCATTAAAATTAAAAGCATTAAAATATTAAAATTTGTACCCAAAAACTTGCACAATTATTAGAAAAAAGTTGCAAATTTACGAGAATAAAATTTGCAAATCTATGAGAAAAAAGGTGAAAATTTAGACAAAAAATAGCAAAATACAAGGAAAAAAGCAAATTTACAAAAAAAATTGCAAATTTTCTTTCAAAATCATAGCAAATTTATAAAGTTATTAAAATTAAGAGTATTAAAAGTATTCAAATTTGCACTAAAAATTTTGAAAAATTATAAGAAAAAGTTACAAATTTATGAGAAAAAGCAGCAATTTTATAAGAAAAAAATTTTCGTTGAAAATTGTAGTAAATTTACAATAAAAATCATCAAAATTAAAAGAATTAAAACCATTAAAACTTACATGAAAAAATAAATTTATGATTAAAAAATTCACAAATGCACAAGAAAAAAAATGCTGAATATTTACCAGAAGATGCAGGAAATTTATGAGAAAACATTTCAAATTTACAAGGGAAAAATCTACAAATTTTCTTTAAAAATATAGCAAATTTATAATGAAAAAGTTGAAAACTGACAAGAAAAAAGAAGTAAAATTCTAAGAAAAAAAAATTGCAATAAAAAAATGGACAATTTACAATTAAAAAAGTTTATTATTTATCAAAAAAGGGAGAAAATCTATAAGAAAATCAGGTGCTAGCTTATACAAAATGGTGCAAAAATAACAGTAAAAAACACTGTGGTTTTACAAGAAAAGCAGTTGGAACGTTTTGTAAAAATCACAAATTTAGGAGAAAAAGTCAGTTATGAGACAAAAGTTGCAAATTTGTGATGTTGCAGGTAATTTTAATTAAAAATGTTGAGGGAGAACTTGTAGCCCCCTAGTGGCTGTTGCATGTGCGTACTCTGCTTTCTATCCAGAAACGCCTCTTCCTTCTGCCTGATCTGTAATTTGATGGCTCGAGATCACCTCCTCCTGCAGACCAAACAAATAACTATAAAACCATATTTTGGCAGAGATTTCCCCTGTGAGGAGCCAGCATTCTTTTTTTAATCCCCACTGTTGCACTCAAATATGAATACAAATTAACATCAAGTGCCCTTAGCCGTCTTTTTCTTGATTAAGAGGCCGTTGCAATATTGGAGGCAGACAGACAAGAGAGCGATGCATTTGGGACTCGGCATGTTTACTCACATTTTGAATTTGCTTTTACAGATTCTGATAGAGAAAGACACCACAAGCCTACATGTTAATGTTTTTTATGAACAGGTTCAGATATGCAGCAAGAAATCAATAAACACACGATTTTGAATGAAAATGTCTCCATTATTGTATTTGAAGTGCTACAATTTCACAAAGGAACAGCCTGAAGTCACCAACTGAGGCCCAGACATTCTCCTTCAAGATTTTCACATTTCCTTAAATTACGGCAAGTCTTCCAGGTCCTGAAGCAGCAAAGCAGCTCCAGACCATGACTCTACCACCACCATGTTTGGCTGTTGGTGCGATGTTTTTTTTAGGAAATGCTGTCAGTTTTACGCCAGATGTAACGGCTTTCAAAAAGTTCAACTTTTGTCTCGTACGTCCACAAAATATTTTCCCAAAAGTCTTGGGGATCATCAAGATGTTTTGGGTTTTTTTTCCTAATGAGAAAAAAGTTTATAAAAAAAATTACAGACAAAAAGTCACAAATTTATAACAAAAAAAAGTGATAGACTTATGCTGGAAAAAAGTAGCAAATTTTGAGAAAAAAAAGTTGAAAATGTACAGGAAAAAAGTTACAGATCTATGAGGAAAAAAGTTCAACATTTAAAAAACATCATTTCTGTGTCTTGCTGGTTGATGATGCTGTGGTGCAGGTGTAGTGTGGCTGACTACTGATTGAAGGGTCAGGGGTTCAATTCCTGCGCTGCCTGCAGTCTGCATGTCCAAGTGTCCTTGAGCAAGACACTGAATCCCCAATTGCTCCTGGTGGGTCAGACCAGCGCCTGTGCATGGCAGCTCCGCCACCGTGAGTGCGTGGACAGCAGGATCTGGAAAGCACTTTGGTCATCTAGAGATGAGAAAAAGCGCTGTATACTGTAAGTGAACACCAGTCACCATATTGGGGGATGACTCTCTGTTTTTTTCAAGGTTTTTTTTTGGGGGGGGGGAGGTGACAGATCAACATGTGGAATGATTTGGGGACATTTTGCTCCTGGGGGGGGGGGGGGGGGGTTAGCATTCCCCTTCATTCCCCTCAAATCACCTACAGCGTACAGGCCTAGCAGGTCAGCCCGACACAAATTAAATTCCCAGGAAAACCCACACACCTGTTCTTGTAGGAACTGATAGTTCTCAATTAAAACGTGTTCCAGTTGAGCGTGAGGAAGCATTACTACTGTGGACCATCAACAGGAGAACGACACACAAATCCTGCCAAATAAAACTGCTCTCATTACCTCCATGACTGGTGGCAAAAACATCACGGAGGCCACAAAAGGAACAAATATCTACATGTTCATTTAGTGAGCAGCGGAGCGCGGGAAAACTGACGGCAGTGTGTCCCCAAGAGGAAGGGAGAAGAATGAAGACGGAACACTGCAGAGACGGCAGTGGCAGAGATAAGGGATAGAGAGGCAGGAATGGGGGAACGATGATGGATCAAGATTAATGGCGTGGATGGAGACATACACAGAGCGTGGAGGTGTTGAAGCGAGGAAGGAGATGTAGCTATAAAAGTAGAAACGAGCGACAACAGGAGCGGGGAAAGGAACAAAAATCCAACAGCATCCTCCAGTCGACATTAAAGTCATGACAAAATAATGAGCGACGCCGCCGCTGCAGCTACATGAGGTTTATATATAGGCCTTTTATTCTAAACACCCAAACCTAGCTGGAGAATTTGTCTCCTCTGGGTCTCTCAGCACTTAAAATACTGAATATGGTGCAAGACAAAAGAAATCTCATCATTTTTATGATATATTTAAGTTTTCATGATGGCATATAGGAAATATTGCAAAAGCTGAAATGTAATACGTTCAATGCATTTACTGCTTATGGGATCATTGTACAGTCTAATACAGTCTGTAAATTATCAGTACAGGTGAGTACAAGGTCAACACTGGGAAAACCGGGCAGAAATGGGCTAAAAACTGCTTAAAGTGGTGTAAAAATGAGGGTAAAAATAGTAAAAAAAAATAACACAGGGGAAACTACAGCCATAAAAACATGCTTTTCATCTGATTTTTACAATAATTAGGGGAAGGTCGAGGTGGAAGAATGGTGCCAGCAAAATCTGTCTAATCTGGATGAAAATTTAAAGGGAAAAAAGTTTGAAATTTACAAGAAAAAAGTTGAACATTTATGTGAAAAAAGCTTTTAAAATTACAGGGAAAAAGTTGCAAATTTACAAGAAATAAATTGGAAAATTTATCAGGAAAGTCACAATTTTTAATGAAAACTCTAACAAATGTAAGAGAAAAAAACAATGAAAATTTACAGGAAAAAGTTGAAAATTTATGAGAGAAAAAAAGTTGAAAATTTCCAGAAAAAAAGTAGAAAATTCATGAGAAAAATTTTGAAAATTTACATCACAAAAGCAACAAATTTACGACAAAAAACTGAAAATTTACAGGAAAAAGTTGAAAATTTATGAGAAGTAACTTGGAAGATTTATCAGGAAAGTCAGTTTTTAATGAAAAATCTAACAAATGTATTAGAAAAAAACGTTGAAAATTTACAGGAAAAAAGTAGAAAATTTATGAGAAAAATTATGAAAATTTACATGAAAAAAGCAACAAATTTACGACAAAAAACTGAAAATTTACAGGAAAAAGTTGAAAATTTATGAGAAAAAAAATGAAAATTTATGAGAAAAAAAAGTTGAAAATTTCCAGGAAAAAAGTAGAAAATTCATGAGAAAAATTTTGAAAATTTACATCAAAAAGCAACAAATTTATGAAAAAAAATTGAAAATTTACAGGAAAAAGTTGAAAATTTATGAGAAATAAATTGGCAAACTTATCAGGAAAGTCACAATTTTTAATGAAAAATCTAATAAATGTATTAGAAAAAAAGTTGAAAATTTACAGGAAAAAGTAGAAAATTTATGAGAAAAAAATGAAAATTTATGAGAAAAAAATATGAAAATTTCCAGGAAAAAAGTAGAAAATTTATGAGAAAAATTATGAAAATTTTCATGAAAAAAAACAAATTTATGACAAAAATTGAAAATTTACAGGAAAAAGTTGAAAATTTATGAGAAAAAAGTTGAAAATTTATACGGAAAAAAGACAAAAATCTGCAGGAAAGCAGTCACAATTTTTTTCAAAACTGCTGCAAATTTATGAGAGGAAAAAAAATCAAAGTTTACAAGAAAAAAGCTGAAAATTTATGAGAAAACAGATTAAAATTTACCAGAAAATCTTGAATATTTATGAAAATAGATGAAATTTTACAGGAAAAAAGCCGAAAAATTATGAGAAAAAGATGAAATTTTACAGGGAAAAGTAACAAATTTATAAGAAAAATTATGAAAATTTACAGCAAAAAAGTAAATTCATGAGAAAAAATGATAAAAATTTAAAGAAAAAAAGTTGAAAATTTATGACAAATTATGAAAATTTTCAGGCAAAAAGCAACAAATTTATGACAAACTGAAAATATACAGGAAAAATGTAAAATTTATGAGAAAAACTGAAAATTTACAGGAAAAAGTAACAAATTTCTGAGAAAAAAGAAAAATTTACAGGAAAGAAGTTACAAATTTATTACAAAAATGCTGCTAATTTTTGAGAGAAAAAAAGATCATAGTTTACATTAAAAAAATTGTAAACTTGTGAGAAAAATGAGAGGAATTTACAGGAAAGAAGGAACAAGTGACAACACGGTCTCTCCTTCGGTCCGCACACTTCTTCCATCGGGGATGCAGCGCTTGGATCCCTGCAACTGAAATATAAACCACATTTGGTCAAAGCTGACCACTATGAACTTTTCAGCCCTTTTTTTTTTACTGTAAACTTTTCAGTTTACAGTGAAAAAAAAAAGTTGCAAATTTATGAGAAAGCTTCAAATGTTCAAGAAAAATGTATCAAATTTATGGGGAAAAGTCACAAATTTACAAGAAAACATGAAATTTATGAGAAAATAAGTTGAAATGAAACCAGATAAACAGGTAAAGTCCATGTGGGCCAAGAGGGAACCGGTGGACAAGCCCACATGAACCCATGAGACAGTGCAGATTTAACCTGCGGTGGCCCACATGGACATGCTGGCTGGGTGGCGGCCTGTTTATAGCTGACAAAACGCTGACGGACCGCCGTTTCATTTCCTTCACAATAAGGAGACGACGGGCTAAAGCAAAGGTTTTCAGCATGCAGACTAAGCCACATCTAGTGCACGCTAGCTGTGTGCTCAGCACCTGCTCCGCTCCTTCATCTGGTCCTGCTCTGCTGTTCCACGGCGAGCGTTCCATCTGAAAACCTTATATGTCAAGCTCCCCCAGTGGAGAGAAGATATACCTGACAACAAATTAATGAAAATGTCACTTGACTTACACCTCCATCTCCCCCTTCACGAATGCTCCAGCGAACACATTAACACTCCAACACTTTGTCTTGACGCCTCCGATCACCCCCCCACATTCTTGTGTGTTCATGCCATTTGAACCCGCCACTGTTTGATTAAAAAGAAGAGCAAGGCCTGTGCAAGGTTTTGAATAATATTTTACCTTGTGTCGACACGGGAGAGCCGTGGCCCCCGCAAAAGCCGCGGACTGCAGGTTAATGGAAGCCGTGACAGCTGAAACCCATTCCATCAGCAGTGGTTGTCTGGAGAAAAGGTTGGAATCTGGGCCACGGCCAACCGAACGGAAATGTCAAAGTTAGGGGGGAGAAGGAAGGAAAGTTCGGAAAATGCATATGTCACATCTGTGCAGAGGGCTGAAGTCAAATTATTACACTGATTACATTTAAAATTAAAAAAAAAAAATCACACAAACAACAGTGGGAGCATGGCGGTGGAGAAGTCATGCCCTCACCCCAGAAGCTCTTCTTTATGGAGACGGGAAAAAGAATGGAAATGCCACAAAACTGCCGATGCATTCACACTGCAGGCGACGCCGTCCAGGAGTCAGAGGATGGAAGTTCAATCTGAGGCAGCACAAAAACTCACACACAGGCTGGTGTCCAGAAGTTAGGGCGGGGTCCACAAGCTGCAGCTCTGGAGCCACGTGTAAAAAAGTTCAAAAACAACAAAAAAAACTCACATTTCCAAGGAAAATGACTGCACATCCATGAGAAAAATATCAAGCAAACACAGAAAAAAGAGAGAAGACCTAAAATTGTATTTTAAAAAAAATCTTGAAAATTTGGAGAAAATGTTTCAATTTTCTGATTGATTTAACTAACAAGTCACAAAATTTCTGGGAAATGAAATGTAAATGCTGCAGTTTTACAAGTGAAAGGTAATAAATTTACAACAAAAAATGCAATAAATTTATGACAAAATTTCTGGCAAAAATACTCAAAATTTATGGAAAAAGCTACAACTTTGAGGAAAAAAAATCCACAAATTTGCAAGATAAAAGTCAGAAAAGCACTGCTGAAAAAAGACAATTTAACAGAAAAAGCTGCAATTTTGTTAGAAAACTGGTGCATTTTATGAAAAACACTGGATTTTTACCTGAAAAAAGTCACAAATTTACCCAAAAAAGCAATTTTTCTAAGAAAAAATCCAGAAAAAATGTTGTATTTTTAGAGTGAAAAATGAAACAAATTTGCAGTGAAACGTTTTTGATTTTACTCGACAAGGGTATTAAACTTTCCAAGAAAAACGTGGCAAATTTATCAAAAAACTGGGACACATTTATTCCACAAATATAAGTTTTGCAAAAACACTACAGTCCTCACCCACTTGGACTCAAAGAACTACGTGCGAATGCTGTTCTTGGACTTCAGCTCAGCATTCAACACATTATCCCCCAGCACCTAATACAAAAACTCAGACACTTGGGACTCAAAACCTCTCTGTAACTAGGTGCTGAACTTTCTCACAGGGAGGCCACAGAGTGGGTCAGCAGCAACACCTCCAAGACCATCACACTGAGCACAGGGGCTCCACAAGGGTGCGTGCTCAGCCCACTTCTCTTCACCCTACTGACCCATGACTGTGTACCAGCCTAGAACACCAATCACGTCATCAAGTTTGCAGACGACACAACAGTGGTGGGCCTCATCACCAACAATGACGAGGCCAACGACAGAAATGAAGTGAGCCAACTGGTCCAGTGATGTAAACACCATCTCTTCCTGAACGTGGGAAAAACCAAGAAGATTGTGGTTTACTTCAGGAGGGGACACACACAGCATCCCCCTCTGATCATTGATGGAGCAGCTGTGGAGAGGGTGAGCAGCACCAAGTTCCTTGGGGTGCACATCTCTGAGGACCTCACCTGGTCCAACAACAACACATCACTTGCCAAGAAGGCTCAAGCTCACCTCCATTTCCTCCACAAACTGAAGACAGCATGAGCACCCCCCATCATGTGCTCATTCTAACGAGGCACCAATGAGCGCATCCTCACCAGCTGCATCACTGTGGCATGGAAGCTGGACTGCCTCCTGCTGGAAGACACTATAATACACAGTGAAAGCAATCAGCAAGCCCATTGGTGCCCCTCTGTCCCCCCTCTTGGATATCGACCTCACCCGCCTCACCCGCAGAGCCATCAATATAGCAGGTGGGCAGCATGGTGGTGCAGTGGTTAGCACTGTTGTCTTACAGCTAGAAGGTTCCTGGTTCGAATGCCCAGGCTGGCAGGGGATGGAACCTTTCTGTGTCGAGTTTGCATATTCTCCCTGTGCTGCGTGGGTTTACTCCGGGGGCTCCGGTTTCCTCCCACAATCCAGCGACATGCATGTTAGGTTAATTGGCTGTTCTAAATTGTCCCTAGATATCTGTTTCCTATAGGCCCTTAGAATAGAGGGTTAGTACTAGTGAAAGCGCTTTGAGTGGTCTTTGTGACTGGAAAAGCGCTACATAAGTGTAGGTTAGGTGACACCTCGCACCCCTCACACTCCCTCTTCAACCCCCTGCCCTTGGGGAGAAGGTACTGGAGAAGGTACTGTCCCAAACAATAGCTGTTGCCACAGAAAGACTGGCACAACAACAGTAATCTGCTGCTGTATGTCTCTGCACCTTATTGCAACCATTTGCACAAATGCCAAACCTGCTGCTGACTGTTTTTTGCAATATTGACCATGTGCAGTCCTATCTGTCACTGTCTGCACCTACACTACCGCACTGAACTTGCAACTACGAGTATTACTGCTCTACCTTTTCTGTATATAGGATTGCTAGATTTCATCGCTTATCTTTATTTGCACTATAGGATGTCTGGGTTTATCTTTTGTTACCACCTGCACTATGGGCAGCATTACTGTACATAGATTGTGTTATGTCCATAACCAATACTTCAGTGATGAGGCTGAAGATGCAGTGGAACAGAACTTTATTGTATAAACTCACTGAAGTCTAAGGTGCTCCCGTCAAGGCAGAGCTGCTGGTCAAAAAGAGACCGTGCCTGTTCCGGGTCAACATTTTATACTCACATTTTATACATAACACAGAATATCATATTACTCATATTTAATACATTAACCCCCCGTCCCCATAGAAAAGTCCAAAACATGCACACCATTTAGACCCACCCAAATTTATAACCTGAATCACACACTAACAATAAGTACAATAACAGGGCCTATCCATGCAAACAAATAACTAAAACTGGAGGGGGACAGGTGGACTACTGTCCAACCCCCACACAGCCAGACAGGTTGTGCCATGTTGGGCAGCTATGCCGCCACCAGTGTGTGAATGTGTGTGTGAATGGGTGGATAGCAGGATCTGTAAAGCACTTTGGTCATCTAGAGATGAGAATAAAAGCGCAATATAAGTGAATGCCATTTACCATTTACCCCCACACGGCCAGATGGGTTATTCTGCCGTCTCTATTATCATACAGTCCATGGGACAAAGAAAACTGCCGTGGTCCTAATAAAATACTTAAAACAATCCCAAAACATATGTACAACCAAATCTTTCATTTCCTCAATAAACAGTTAATATGTATATCCACACCCCACAGCGCCAGCCTCCACCCCAACACACTCACCCCATAACTTGGGTAGATCACATAACCCTCATGCAATTAAATGCAATAGTACAAACAGTGTTGGGCTCTTCTTTTCTTTTTTTTTTCTTTTTTTTTACAAACTGGGCAATCACATAAGTCTGTGCGAAACACACCAACAACATGGGTTGGTGCGGTTCACACATATTAACATTATTGCACAAACCTCCTTGATAAAAGTGTCTCTCACTCTTTTTTTTTTTTAAACATGAGCTTTTAACCCAGCCACTTTTATTCAGCTACCATGCTGACAAAACAACAACGTAACCCCGGTAGTGCACACATCAACTTTACAATCATTAACATGTTAATAATCAAACCCAGAACACATCGCCCCGTTGTCACCATAGAGTCTCGATGGGAGACCAGCCCCCAGAGACCCGTCTGGCAGGTCCCGACCAGAGCAGCTTCTTCGCTTCACCCCCAGAGATGAACCACCTCGGCCCCCTGACACCTCCTTCTCCTCACCGACACGTCTCAGCTCGTTGGGGTGTCTCCACGAGCCATCAGACATTTGATGATACCCGTCCTCCCGGACGGCCACCACCTGCAGCCATCCCTGGTCCTCTCATTGTTTTCACTTGCCATGGATCCCTCTCAGCTGAGCCTCCGCCCTGAATTGAACCACATCAGCGACCAGCAGGGGAGCTCGACTCGGCTTCAAACGTCCACGATGTCTAGACCGAGCTTCCTCTCTGGGTCGAACCGCTCCAGCAACCCCACGAGAAGCCCAACTCGGCCTTCAGTGTTCCTGTGTGGCATGTCTGTCCACCGTGCCAGCTGGTCCTGCCCCGCTCTCTTTCATTTAGAATGCCGGCGAAGCTGTTACAGCCCCTTGCTTTTCGGTACCTCCAGGCCAAATTCCAGAAGCAGAGGGAGCCGTCCTCATAGCTCCACCAGCCGTCACTGGGGTTCTACCATGCCGCCCAGTTCCCACATCAATGGTAACTTAGGCCCTGGCACCGGAACTCTCCCGTGGTGGCCCTGGGTGGGATTGGTCCTGTCTATCTCCCAGAATACTAGGCCAATCTTCATCCCATACCGCATCATCCACCACACAGGGAACTGATCAGTCCCACAAACCACGGCCTGACCACTCCTCTCCGATACCGCTGGTGATTGTAAAGCCCAGTCCATAAAACAGGTTGTAGCTCATCACGTTCGGCCCCTTGACAGTCACCACAAACTGGATATTTGAGACCACAGCCGACTTGCACCTCGCCGTCAGCTCCAGCGAACCCACAATGGCTAACCTGTTACCTCCATGGCCACAATACGGCGTTGACAGTCCTCTTACACAGTAATGCGGGAACAAACTTCTCACAGTAGGCCAGTTCAACACAGATGCCGCTGTGCCATGTCCACCAACAATGGCACTTCCACACCATCCAGCATCACATCACAGTAAATACATCCATCTGTGCTCGGGGAGACGGTGTGACTAACCATAGGAGTTGTGGCGGGGGAATCTGTTCTGTATCTCCGTTCCACTTGCTCAAACTTTTTGCAGGCCCTGGCGAAATGATGTAGGAGTCCACACTTGCCGCAGTGTTTGCCCCTCGCCGGACATTCTCTTGCCTTGAATCGGTGCTTGGTGGACCCACAGCCCAAACATCTGGGTGACCCCGGTGCAGACCTAATCTTAATAGCGGTAGCGTAATCTTCTTTATCTTCTGTGCTGTCATTGCTACCCGGGTCCACAGCCTATGCCACTGATTGTGAGTCAGACTGCCTCAACGTTTTTCTCTCACCAAGGTCCTTTGATAGTTTCTGCTGCTTCGTATTGTTGAGCTATCACCACAGCTCATTCAACGTCAGTTCACCGGAGTGCGTGAGGAGCCTGGACCGTTCCGCAGAACATAGCATGTGCTCCGCTAACTGTTCGCGGACCATTTCTTCCTCCAAAGCCCCGAATTGGAACTCTCCAGCCAGCTGGCACAGGTTCACAACATACCGTTGCACCGACTCTCCCGGCCACTGGTGTCGCTGTCGGAACTGGATCCACCGGATGATGACATTCTCAACAGCGTGAAAGTAGCGCACCATTAGCTCAACCACGTCCTCAAAACTATCACTCTCTCCCAATCTGCTGAGAATACGTTGCCCTTCCATGCTGAGATTATGGACCAGTATCGCTCGTGCACACAGTTTCTCCAGTTCGCTGAGGTTCAATGTCACCAAATAATTTTGGAATGCTGCAAACCACTTCGCCCAGGGAACTGGTGGCTCGCCTGGGAGCTCCAAAATGGCAGAATAATAGAAACTCCTTTTTCCATAGTTTTATCCTCGTCGTCAAATGTTATGTCCATAACCAGTACTCCAATGATGAGGCTGAAGATGCAGTAGAACGGAACTTTATTGTATAAACTCACTGAACTCTAAGGCGCTCCCATCGAGGCAGAAGTGCTGGTCAAAAAGAGACCGTGCCTCTTCCAGGTCGACCTTTTATAATCTGGGTGGCGGCGGAACCGGAAGAGCGTAGCCGTCATCCATAACACACAATATAATATTACTCATATTTAATACATTACAGACTGCTGTTGTTTTTCCAGCCTTATTCCTTTTTCTTTTTTTTATATTGTGCACACCACTGAAGAGAGAGAAACACCATTTCACTTCTCCTGTATGTCCTGTATGTATAGTAGTATTGACAAATAAAATCTTTGAATCTTAATGAGGAAAACCACACAAACGTGCAAGAAAAAAAATCACAATTTGGTGCAAATAATTTTAAAAATTACAAGAAAACATTTTAATTTTGTGAGAAAAACATCACAAAATTTGTAATAAAAAAGCTGCAAATTTGATTTAAAAAACACTCTTAATGCTGATGTTGTTGGGACAGATTGTGGTTCTAACTCTGCTGTTTTAAGTCAGTTTTAGGATCCAATCAAGGTTCATATTTTTGTTCCATCGTCTACATTTGGTCTGGTTAAGTTTGATTTCACAATGCTTCTTTTCCAAGCAAACTAACAACTTTAGGTGATGCCCCTACATCTTGTTGTCATGACAACATCCATGTTGTTAGCACAGACCAGTCATGAGCAAACATGCTACTCACCCTCCAAGGTGTTTCCTACAGCTCTGGACACATTCGTAACCTCACATTTAATAGTAAACTGATTCAGACTCCATCATGTCAGTGGGTGAACTAGTTTAGCGAGGTGTAACGGAAATTATGTAATTTGTATCTTTTAATAGAAATGATTTCAATATTTCTGCTTTTCTTTGTCAGAAGAAATTGGTCTCTCTTCTGCTCAGTGTTCTCTGGTTAGGAGGATATTGTCTGTTGTAAACCGGAGTTCTGGTTGTAAGGTTTATTATTACCCAGGATGGGGAGAGCTGGAGGGGGCTGACTGGTTTCCTGTGTGGTGCTTGTCTGTCACTGATTAATGGAACAGAGGCATGTATGTGCATTGTTGTTTTATGGCTTCCTGTGGATGTGGGTCTTTTAGACCCTATTCCTACCAGGTTATTTAAAGAAGTCTTCCCACTTATTGGTAGCTTTATTCTTCAAATAATCAATTCTTCATTAACTTTAGGCCATGTACCGCAGGCTTTTAAAACGGCTGTAATTAAACCCTTACTCAAAAAGCCAATGCTGGAGCCAGGAGTTTTAGCTAACTATAGACCAATCTCTAATCTCCCTTTCATTTCAAAAATCTTAGAAAGAGTTGTTGCTACGCAGTTATTTGACCACCTGCAGGGAAATGGTTTATTTGAAGAGTTTCAATCTGGGTTTAGAATCCATCATGGTACTGAAACAGCCTTAGTGAAGGTCACTAATGACCTCACCGCATCTGATAATGGACTTGTTCCTGTTCTTGTCCTTTTAGACCTTAGTGCAGCTTTTGATACTATCAATCATAATATTCTACTTGATAGATTAGAACACCATGCTGGACTTAATGGAACTTCGTTGCAGTGGTTTAGATCTTATTTATCTGATAGGTTCCAGTTTGTTTATGTCAATAATGAGTTTTCTTTCAACTCAAAGCTCAGTCATGGAGCTCCACAGGGATCTGTGCTAGGCCCTACACTTTTTAGTTTATATATGCTTCCCTTAGGCAACATTATTAGAAAGCACTGTATACATTTTCATTGTTATGCAGATGACACACAATTATACGTGACAATGAAGCCAGATGATAGTAATCAATTAGCCAAGTTAGAAGCCTGTCTTAAGGAAATCGAAGCTTGGATGACTTGCAATTTCCTGCTATTAAATTCAGATAAGACTGAAGTCATTCTTGTTGGTCAAAAAAACCTTAGAAATACCTTTCTAAATCAAACTTTTAGTTTGGATGTGGTTACTCTTTCTCTTAATAGCTCTGTGAGGAACCTTGGAGTTATTTTTGATCAAGATCTGTCTTTCAATTCACATATTAAATTTGTTTCTAAGACTGCCTTCTATCATTTGCGTAATATTGCCAAGATTAGGAGCATCTTGTTTCAGAGTGATGCTGAGAAACTGATCCACGCTTTTGTTAGCTCTAGATTAGATTATTGTAACTCTTTATTATCAGGTTGTCCCAAAACATCTTTAAAAAGTCTTCAGGTGATCCAAAATGCTGCAGCAAGAGTTTTAACAGGTACTAGAAAGAGAGATCATATCTCTATGGTTATGGCCTCCCTTCATTGGCTTCCCTAGAGTTTAGAATTAAGTTTAAAATCCTTCTTCTTACTTACAAAGCTCTAAACAATCAGGCCCCTTTTTATTTAAAATATCTGATACTACCATATTATCCTAACAGAGCACTACGCTCCCAAAATGCTGGATTACGTGTAATACCTAGAATCTCCAAAAGTGCAATGAGAGGCAGAGCCTTCAGTTATCAAGCTCCTCTCCTGTGGAACCAGCTGTCAATCTGGATTTGGGAGTCAGACTTGATCTCTGTTTTTAAGAATAGGGTTAAAACCTTCCTTTTTGAAAACGCCTACAATTAGGGAGGGATCATGTGTCTCTGAACCCTCCCTTAGTTATGCTGCTAATAGGTTTAGACAGTCGGGGGACCTCCAGTAATGAACTGGGCCTCACTCCTTTCTTCACTCTCAATGATTTTTTTTTTTTTTTCTGCTGGTCATTAACATCTGTTTGTTCTCTCCCATAGATTGAGTCCCCATCGTGCTGTTTGGTCTCTACATGTCTGTTCTCTTCATCTTCTCTATCCCCTCACCGCCCAACCAGTTGCAGCAGATGACTGCCCCTCCCTGAGCCTGGTTCTGCTGGAGGTTTCTTCCTGTTAAAAGGGAGTTTTTCCTCTCCACTGTCACCAAGCACTTGCTCATAGGGGATCACCTGATTGCTGGGGTTTTTCTGCAACTGTGGGGGTTCCCCCTACAGTTGAAAGTGCTATGAGATGACTGTTGTTGTGAAATGGCACTATATACACTACCGTTCAAAAGTTTGGGGTCACCCAGACAATTATTTTGTGTTTTCCATGAAAAGTCACACTTATTTACCACCATGAGTTGTAAAATGAATAGAAAATATAGTCAAGACATTGACAAGGTTAGAAATAAGGATTTGTATTTGAAATAATAATTTTTTCCAGATACTCAGCCTGCTCAAAGGAAGGTCAGTTTTATAGCTTCTCTAACCAGCTAAACTGTTTTCAGCTGTGCTAACATGATTGCACAAGGGTTTTCTAATCATCCATTAGCCTTCTGACGCAATGAGCAAACACATTGTACCATTAGAACACTGGAGTGATAGTTGCTGGAAATGGGCCTCTATACACCTATGTAGATATTGCACCAAAAACCAGACATTTGCAGCTAGAATAGTCATTTACCACATTAGCAATGTATATTAGATATTAGAGTGTATTTCTGATTAGTTTAAAGTTATCTTCATTGAAAAAAACAGTGCTTTTCTTTCAAAAATAAGGAAATTTCTAAGTGACCCCAAACTTTTGAACGGTAGTGTAAATCAAGTTGAATTGAATTGAATTGAAAAGTGAAGTGTACTACTCTGCTGAGGTAGACTTCCTCACTCACTGCTGTTGGCTCTGGGTCATCAGTGGTCTCTCTTGAACGAGAATAAACTTGACAAAAGACAATAATGTGTCAATTCTTTAATACTCTCAGAATGATAAATGTGACCCGTGCTGGTAAAATGAGTCTGAATGCACACGGCGTCATTACGAGCTGCAGGCAGGAGAAGTTAGAAATCATGACTCCTTTTTTTGCTAGCGGCAAGTCCCAGGAAAAAACAAAAAAACAAAAACCAACAACCCATGAGTGCCTGGTATCATTGGAAAGCTTAGAAAACATACTTTCTAAAAATACATATGTTTTTGTGGAAGACATAACTCACGACCGATTGAACGTGAGTTTCAAACCTAGCCAATTAATAAACAAATCGTCTTTTTCCGGGTCCGTTTTTACACACTTCCTACAAATTAAATATCATTGTGAAGGTCTTTCAATACAGAATATGGAAAAAAAAAGGTTACCTCAGTTTTGATAATTTCCTCAAAGTGACTCATTTTGCCAGCACGGGTCACAAATCATAATTTCCATGACAGAGGCTAGAATATTATCTAGTTTTGTCCTTCTCATCAGCCATCATCATTTTCAGCTGGCACTGCTCCTCCATTTTTTTTTTATTAAACTTTCTCATCCTTTCAAAACAAACTTGTCATAAAAATGCAGAAACTTACAAAATATTTTCAAAGTCACTATTTATGCTGCTAACAGCCATATTTCCTCTCTCCGAGTGCTACCACAGCTTCTTCTCCCTCTTATCGGCTGCCTTAACTTCCTGTGTTTGGTCTGAAAGTCCAAACCTTTCTGAAAATTGCTTTCACGCTGTAAACAAACTGGACCAAGGTTCAGTTTGATCAGGACCCAGACCACCTCTTTTTTGCCCTGCCAGATTTTGTCTCATTGGTCCGGACTGTGGTTCAGAGGAGGTTTCACAACTAAAATTTTGATCCGAACAAAAGAGGTGCCATCACCTCACGGGAACTACGAACACTGAAGCCAGCCTCCGCACCCTCCTGGAGTCCCTCAGATGAAACAGAGAGTCAATCATCTTATCGGCTGCATTTTAGGTCAAAGCCATTTTACTATTTTTTGCCGTGTTTCGCTGCTTCCGGACGGCGCTGACTGCGCTGCTACTGCTACCAGGTTGGGGAGTTGTGTGGCCACACGTGACACATCTTAAAGGGGCAGTACATGAACACTCTCATATACACAGAACAAGAAGAAGGAAAGACCTGAAAAAAAACCAACATGAGCAGGATTATATATGTTCGATGTCCTTACGGTCATTTTTTCTTTGAATTCACCCCTTGACGTTGATTGTCACAAATTCGCATCAATCCGCTTCCGCTCCAAACGCAACCAAAATACCGTCCGTATTCCTCCACTACCGGTTGATGCACTTCCAACACATACCTAGGAACCTTTTGCAAGCATTAGTTTCTCGTAGGAACGGTCAGAGACGGAGCACCATCCATTTCCTGATTGCTACGCTCGCCTCGTGCCACGTCTGCATTTTCAGAAGACAATCGTGGAAAAATTGTCCAATCTCAGGTAAGTTGTACTAAGATAAAAATATGTAAAGGCTTATTGTGTACTTTTATCACTACCACGAAGGAGTGGAGCACCTATGACGAATATTTTTGAAGATATTAGACGATTTCAGTGTGATGCTAATTCGCTACATTCAGCCACAATGGATAACCTCCGTCGGCCACAACGGCCGCAAATAAGGTGCCGTATTTAGATGGTGTTCAACACTCACACACATTTTCTTTAGAAACTGCCATTCTGAAACTCTACACCATAGTTCACGTGAACAATAAATAACATAGCATGCTGGATGTGAGAGAGGAGAGCTGGAGCTGACTTCACAGCAGTAGCTTTTTCCTCATCACCTGTGTATTTTCCCTGTGTATATATCATATTGATATATACACAGGGAAAATTGATCCTGCACCAGGCCAACCAGACATTGGAGCCAGTGGAAACTTTGTGCTAAAGCTTGCATAAGTTATCCATAGTAATGTCAACCACCTGCTGTACTTTGACAACTGGTTTTCCTCCTTGAATTTGTTTGTTGCTCTTGCAGACAAGGGGATACCAGCCCTTGGGACCGTGCAGCAAAATCGTCTGCATGGGTGCAGTTTCAGTGCAGACTCAGAGATGAAGAAGAAGGGAAGAGGGACATTTGAAGAGCAGCAGGCCGTGGTGGATAACGTGGACATTAGAGCAGTCAAGTGGTTTGACAACAGAGGCGTGATTGTTGCCAGCACTTTTGCCAGCGCCCAGCCCGTTTCCATGATACAAAGATGGGATAGAAAACTGAAAAGGAACGTGTCTGTGGAATGCCCAGGCATCATCAGCCTTTATAACGAGTTCATGGGTGGCGTTGATGCTCTTGATGCACTGATCGCCTACTACCGCATCCACATCAGGTCCAAAAAATACTACCACCAGTTGTTTTTTCATTTTGTGGATATGGTAATAGTGAACAGCTGGTTGTTGTATCGGCGTGATTGTGAGTCACTAGGTGTACCCAGAAAGAAGCAGAAGGATTTGCTGGAATTCAGATCATCCATCGCACAGGCCCTCTGCAAGGAAGGGAAGGACCTGACGGAGAAGAAAAGGGGGCGGCCTTCATCTGACATTGAATGGCAGTTTGAGAGGAAGAAACGTCGAGGTCAAGCCAAGGCCATTCCTGCACAGGAAGTCCACACAGATGCTGTGGGACACTGGCCAGAGGTGGAAAATGGGCGGCAACGCTGCAAACTTCCACAACGCAAGGGCCAGACTGTGTACAAATGTGCAAAGTGCAACATTCATCTGTGCCTCAACAAAAACCACAACTGCTTTCGGGAATTCCACAAATAAACTGAAGCAATGCACACTCTTCGCATTGAAAGGACAGTCAAACTGAGTGGGAGGAAAGAGGTGTTTCCAGCAGGGTTTTGTTCTTGTTCATTGCTTGTGTTTTGTGTTTATAATGTGTTTTTTATAGTTCATTGTAGTGGTTTATGATAGTTTGGCAGTCATGAGAGTTGAAAATACTGAAAATAACTTTGTTGCATAAATAAAAGACTCTTCATACTTGAGATGGGAACAGGTGCTTTTTTTAACCTTTTTTTTTACCATAGATGCCTGCTGTCGCTAATTTGCATCATACCTAAAATTATATCTACTTTACGTGCTATAGTCAAATTAACTTTCTCAACTTAATTTAGCATCTACTTGAAAGCAAAAACACAAGTGAATTTTTTTTTTCATAATTGGAAATAAATTCAGGCTTCAAAGTCGCCCAGCCCTACCTCTGGTCTTGGTTTGGTATGGACAACACTATGACCAGACCACAAGCCTTTATTTTATTCTGAAAATTTTGGAAATGTGCTTGTTTTTTTGCCCAGGGCTGATTTGTGACAGGATAGCAGCTAGATTGAAAAAGAAGATTTTCAAGACGGTAGTGAGACCTGCTACAATGTATGGTTTGGAGGCGGTATTAGAAATGAGTATATCAGAGAGACAGCTCAAGTTGAGCGGTTTGGAGACAAAGTTAGGCTGCATTCAGACCAAGATAGTCCGGGGGTCTCGGTTCGACTGGGTGGGTAATGCCAAGAATTTTCACACCTTTGTTTGGTTTGGTTTGCATTCACACTGCAGTGGACCAAACTGGTCAATGTCACGCATTTACAACAGCTGCTTTTTTGGGGTGCTGTCGCCAAAATCACCACTGACCAGGAAGAAAAAATCTTGGCGAAGAAGAAAAATCCAGCTCATCCTTTGGCCAGGACCAAAAATGGAAATCCGTTCCCTTCAGCCAGGTTGTCTGTCTGCCACAAATGAGACATTTTTTTTTAACTTTTATCCTTGGCTTTCTCCGGTAAAAGGATTTCTCTGATTTGCTTGGTTGTCTTCATTGCTATTTTCTACCCAAAATGCACTACAGTAAATACCACTTCCTCTTCTCAGACTACGTGTTGCTATGGTTACACAAAAGCCGCGGGGTACTTCCGCCCTTTGGTCCGCTGGATACGCCGTTTGGATTCACACTGCAAGCGGAGTGCATCAGACTTCGTTTGCAAGACAACTGAGGCCCCCGTTTTAAGGGGGACCAGATTTCACTTGTTTGGTGCGCACCAGAGTTCCAATGCGCGTTCAGATGGCACCAAAAGAACCAAACTACTCGCAGAAGCCACTGTTTGGTCCTTTAGTCTGGACCAAACAATGGCCATCTGAATGTGCCCTAAGAGAGGCAAGGCTGAGATGGTTTGGACATGTGCAGAGGAGGGATAGTGGAGACACTGGACAAAGGATGTTGAAGATAGAGCTGCCAGGCAGGAGGAAAAGAGGAAGACCACAGAGAAGATTCATGGATGCAGTGAAGGAGGACATGGAGAGGGTTGGTGTTACAGAGGAAGATGAAGGGGTAGGGTGAGATGGAGGCAGATGATCTTCTGTGGAGACCCCTGAAGGAAGCAGAAGGAAGAAGCAGAAGGAAGAAGAAGCAGAAGATTTTTGATTTTTACAAAAACACGTTATTTACAAATTTACAAGGACATCGACAATAGTAAGGTAAAAATGCTACTGAGTGCATACAAAATTTCATCCTCGCATACAGTACAAAGGACATCTCTATAACACCATATTTGCCTAAAACCATCCATGTCTCCAGTTATCTTAAAAAAGCTGAACTCCAGTCTCAGTCTGGATTGGATGTTGCAGCGCCACACTGAGGCCGGTTCTTGAACTGGTTTACCTTCTATTTTATTTCTTCTGCTTACATGTATTGCCAGCTTGGCTTCACCAGTGATAAAATTCAGCAGTTGCCACTTTTTCTTACTTGTTTTTCTGTATCCTGCATCATAAATAAAATGACCCACAGAAAATTTTTCACCAAATAAATTAAAAACTTTTAAAGAGTGAAGAGCACTGTAAGCCTCTTCCACTCACTAAAAACATGAAACACAGTCTCCCGGAGACTGCAGAAAGGGCCCTGGTTTGAAACAGCAGGATTAAGAACAGAAATAAAAGCATTTGAGGCAGTTGCTCCATGTAAAATTCTCCACTGGAGGTCTGCTGTCTTTTTTTTAATTGGGGGTTTGTACAAAACTCTCCACTGTGGACTCAATCCTTCCCCGATCAGCTTCTCAGTCCACACACTGGGAGGTCTGCTGTGAAGTCCTGCTCTGTTGAAGACCTTAACAAAATTGATGTACAGCGTTTTTTTGTCAGCATTGTGTAAGATCAGCTGTCTGGAGTTGTGTGTTTTTGTGTTTTTAACAAATGGCCAGTTAGATCACCAAGATCAGGGCTCATGAAGACCTCTGGGAACAGGTCACTGTGGTTGGGTTCATTTACTCCTCTGCTGTGGTCCACCAGAAGCCATCTTTCCCTCCCACCGAGCCTCTGGCTCCAAAGTTCCAGGACCCTCTGAGCCACTCTCAGACACACAGAGACACTGAACCCCCAGCTGCTCCTGGTGGCCAGGCTAGCGCCTGTGCGTGTATCAATCAATCAATCAATGCATCAGATTTATATAGCGCTTTATCATAGACACTCAAAGACGCTTTACAGAAATTAAGGGTCATCCACCACCTAGATGGATGAAGCAGCCACAATACGGCGCCATACCTTTTAACTATTCACACACACATACATTCACACAAAGGGCCACTTTAGAGTCTCCAATTAACCTAACCTGCATGTTTTTGGGATGTGGGAGGAAACCGGAGAAATCCCGAGGTAAACCCACGCATACATGGGGAGAACATGCAAACTCCACACAGATCACTGTTGGTCGGGGGCTGGGATCGAACCCACGATCCCACGATCCCCACGATCCCCCGGCCAAGGGTAAACTGTGCTGCCGCAGTGCTAACCACTGCGCCACCGTGCAGCCCAAGTATGGCAGCTCTGCCGCCATCAGTGTGTGAATGTGTGCGTGAATGGGTGGATGGCAGGATCTGTAAAGCGCTTTGGTCATCCAGAGATGAGAAAAAGCACTATATAAGTGAACACCATTTGCCATTACTCTGGCAGACCGGATACCCAGTAAGGTAGCTACAGCCAGGGAGTCCGTTAGCGGTGGTCCTGCTGCATTCACCAGTTATTGCAGAGTCACAGTCTTTGTTCTCAGGAGTGCTGCCATCAACCCAGGAGTGGTCTCAGTGCAGATGTCCAACCTTGCTCCATGAATCAACGGCTCCCTCAAGAGCCAAAACAGAGAGTCAGAGTTTTTGCATCGTTTAGCGTTAAAAAGGTTCCAGGACTTAAAAACACTTTGATAAAACAGAGGCAACCCACTTAAATTTAAACATTTTGAATTAATTAAAAACATAGCATAATCCAGTCCCAGATTACTCACACGCCTGAAGATGCAGCTGGCCACTTTTCTCCACATAAGATCTGCCAGCCCTGTCAGAAACCTCTGCACAAACTGTAACCGAAAGGTGGCATTTCCGCTGGCCAGGTGTACGAGGCCCTGTCCCCCCTCCTCTCTGGGTAAAAACAGCACCCCCTGTGGCACCCAGTGCAAATTATCCCAGAAAAAGTTCACAATTTTTGTCTGGATCTGGGACAGTAAACCTGGGATCTAGGCAGGTTAATCGGTGCCAAAGCAGGGAGGCAACCAGGTTGTTTAGCACAAGCATCCTCTCTCTGTAGGACATCTGAGGGAGCAGCCATCTCCACTTATTCATTTTGCCTTCAATTTTTTGACCCACATTCTCCCATTTCCTCTGGACCATGACATCATTACCAAGAAAACCCCCCAGGTATTTTATGCCATCTTTTTTCCATGCCATGTTTTGTGGCAGAACTGGGAGGCCACCAAGCCAATCGCCAACAGCAAGGGCTTCACTTTATCTCCAATTCACCCTTGCTGCTGATAAAAGGGTGAAAGCACCAGTTAAACCAATTAAAACATTAACGTCAATCTGATTTTTAATAAAAACAAATACATCATCCGCATAGGCGGATAAAACAATCTATTAAAAAAAGGTAAGGCGAGGCCATCAATGCTTGTGCGTATTTTATGGAGGAGGGGTTCCAGGGAGAGTGCATAGAGCATACCAGACAAAGCACAGCCCTGCTGGATGCCTCAATGCACTCTGAAAGGAGCACACAAACTGCCATTCATTTTCAGTATACTCTCAACACCAGCATATAACACCTGGATTTTGGCTATGAAACCAGCGCTGAACCCACATCTCTCCATGAACTTCCAGAGGAAGTCATGCTCAACGTGGTAAAAAGCCTTTTCTTGATCTAGAGAAATCAGACCAGTATTTATACCCAATGAGCTGGAGACTTCCAAAACATCTGGAATTAGGTAGACATTGTCTACCATGGACCTGCCCGGTACACAGAACGCCTGGTCCTGATGAATGACCTGCTCCATAGCTTCTCTCAGCCTGTTAGTCAAAGCCTTGGACAAAATCTTGTAATCCGTGCAGAGGAGGGATACGGGCCACCAGTTTTTTATGTCCTGTAAATCTCCTCTTTTTGGTAGGAGGGTGACCAAAGCCCTGCGGTAGGACATTGGCAGAGAGCCTGAACAAAAACTTTCATTAAAAACCTCTGGAATGTCAGGTGCTAAAATGTCTCAGAAAGCTTTAAAAAACTCTACAGTGAGGCCATCTATTCCCGGAGGCTTCCTCCCCTTCATGCGCTGAAAGGCAGCGTACAATTTGGGTAACTGAAGAGGCGGTCTAACTGTGAGTTGGTGTCCTCAGAGACCTGAGGTAGTCCACTGCAGAACCCCTCAACCAGGCCATTGTCCTACCTGTAGTCAATGGTGTACAGAGAGGAACAGAACTCAACGGCATGATTTCTGATCTGTTCAGGCTCGATCAGTTCCTGCCCTGTATTGGAGACCAGGGAGTGGATTACTTTTTTTTTGTCCATGCTTCTCCAGACTGAAGAGCAAGCTAGAGGGAGCATCCATCTCAGTGATGTTTTGAATTTGGGCCCGGACTACGGCGCCTTGTACTTTAGTGTCCAACAGCTGGGCTAAGGTCTTTTTTTTTGGCTTTGAGGACTTCAATACATCCTTGATTTCCTGTGGACTCACGAGAGGTCTCTAACTCCACAATATCTATCTCCAGGTCTCTGATAGATCTACAGGTGTCATGTGTGACACTGAGTGCATACTGCTGACACAATAGTTTAATTTCTGTCTTACCATGGTCCCACCATTGCCTAAGAGACGTAAAATCTTTTTTTCTTTTGTCTAAAAGCAGTCCAGAAAAATCTTAAAGCCTCTTTGAAACCTTTATCAAATGTTAAAACTGAGTTAAAATGCCAATATGCAATCTTAGGGGCAAAATTCTTTCTCAAAACCTGACACACAACAAGAGCATGATCAGTAAAACCAACTGGTAAAATTTTACAGGACTTAAAAACATTACAGTGGTGCTTAAAACAATACAATCGATCCAGTCGGGCTAAAGAAATCCTGTCCTCTTTGAGGTGAGACCATGTGTACTGTCGGCAGTCAGTGTGCGTCCTTCTCCACACATCCACCAGGCAATGAGAATAGACCAGCTGTCTCAGTGCCTGTTGGGAACCTGCATGTGGCTGTGTGGTTTCGATTTAAAAACTCATTTTCAGTACAATTAAAATCCCCACCCAATAATAAAAAATCCTCTGAACTGCAACTGTTTAATTTACCATTAATCTTTTGTTAAAAAAAAACAAAAACAAAAAAAAACTCTTCCTGTCAGTACCATTGGTTGGAGCATAAATGTTGATAAAAAGCACAGTAAAATGTTCAAAACGGGCTTTGGCTAAAAGACATCTGCCTTTGATAAAATGCTCAACCTCCAGAGACATTGGAACAAACTTCCTGGAGAATAAAAAGCCCACCCCTCCACTGGCTGTAGTGTTGTGACTTAAAATCAGTTCGCCTTCCCACTCTTTACTCCAGTCTGCCTCTATGCTTGGATCACCATGTGTTTCCTGTAAAAACAACACATCAATGTGCTTCGTTTTTGCTGTTTCAAAAACTAGTGCCCTTTTCGTTGGTTCCTTGGCACCATTTACATTTAAACTCCCCATCTTAAAAAAAAAAAAAAAAATCCAATAGAGGAGTATTAAAACCAGAGTAAAAAAACAATTAAGAAGAAAAGTAAGAGAGAAAACATTATATTCTTCATCATCATTATAAGCCAATTTGTTTTCTTACTTTATTCATCTGTTTTCTCAGTCTATAAATTTCCTGATCTGTGAGGTCTGTTTCAGCTCTGTTTTTTATAAGCTGCCTGACAGAGTTATAACAAGCTGCTTATTGGGAAAATATTGCTGTATATCCAGCCCCTTCATGCCCTCGGTCTGCTGTAAAAACAATTTGAACACTTTTGCAGGATAAATGATGTCCTCCTGGCTAACAGGCAGCTGTGTACTATTGTGTGAAAACACACTGCTGTCAGACAGACAGACCTCACTGCCACTGTCAGACAGAGCCACACTATTCGCAGTATTCTGTCTGACCATCAGCCGACCAGCTTTACCACCTGCAGACACAGGTGGAGCTTTGCTTCTATGGAGCTTAAGAGAACCCTGTCTGGATTCACACACCTCCATATCCTCTATGTCAGCTGCAGCATCATCCTCACAAAGACCTCCTGATGCTTCCCCTGCCCCACACCGTCCACTTGTTCCTCCACCAGTCATACACAATTCACCAGCCACCTCAGCTTCTTCACACAGCTCTCCACTTATTTTAGTTCCCTCACCCACATCACTCATTTCACCATTCAAAGCACCAACTTTGCCCAACTCACCCATGACCCCACCTGCCTCAACTGTTTCATCACTCAGATCACCTGTTTTCGCACTCACAACATCCACCACCTCACACACTTTACTTTCCACCTCACCTGTTTCCCCATTCCCCTCACCTGCTTCACCCCCACCCTTTTCCCTCTCATCACTCAAATCATCTTTCTCCTCACCCCCAACACTGTCCTCCACCTCACCCACTTTAATCTCCACCTCACCTGTTTCTCCAATCCCCTCACTCGCTTCACCCAGACCCTTTTCCCTCTCATCACTCACCACAGTGCTGTTCTCGCCCGGACTCTGTCTCACCTCCGGCAGCTACTCAGCTGTAATGTTGGCATCTTCAGCCTGCACAGAGATGCCGTACTGCTCGGTGGCGGCCGGCCTCGGCCGTGACGTGGGCCGGTTGGCGGTAGCAGCTTCCCGCTGCTCAGCACAAGTGGCCCCCCCGCCACCGGCGGTAGTCCCGGCCACGTCCCTCAGGTTGGGACTGGCACGGTTAGGACAGGCCTTCACTAGATGTCCCTCTTCACCACACCCAAAACATTTTAACGTGGCGGATGTTGCAAAAAGAACATAATCGAACTCATCCTCCTGCACCTGAAACACACAATTAAACGCCTCCACCTTATTGTTGGGGATCATGAAGAGTTGCCTGCATTGGGACATGACGTGCCTCAGCAGGGGAGACTTGCAGCCCGACAGAACTTTTCTGATGGGTGACACCACTTTTCCAAACTTTGACAGCTCTCTAACAAGCTCATCACTAATAAATTGGGGAACGTTCGAGAGTGTTCTGTTTTTTAGCCGGCTGTGACAGCGGCATGATTGATTCAAACGTCCCATTTACTGTGATTCCGCTCTCAATCAAAGTGTTTACCTGGTCCACCCTTTCCACAAAAAACACAGCAGCCCCGTTCATGCAGGCCACAGATTTAATGGCATCATCCTCTCTATCCCCTCACCCCCAGCCAGTCGCAGCAGATGACTGCCCCTCCCTGAGCCTGGTTCTGCTAGAGGTTTCTTCCTGTTAAATGGGAGTTTTTCCTCTCCACCGTCGCTAAGTACTTGCTCACAGGGGATCGTCTGATTGCTGGGTCTTTCAGAAATTGTGGGGTTTTCCCTGCATTTGGTAGCGCTATGAGATGACTTTTGTTGTGATGTGGCGCTATATAAATAAAGCTGAATTGAACTGAATTGAAAGTCATGCCCGATAATCTCCCCAACAGCCAGTGCAACCTCCTCCACGCTGTGCAGCGAGCCGACACCAGTTTTTCGCGTCAGCCTGGAGAAGGCCATGGCACCTGAGAGGCCGAACAGCGCCACAGAGCCTGGCCGACAAAAAAAAAAAAAACACAAAAAACTAAACCAGACAAACACCACTAAGTTAACAAAGCCAAACTAATATAAACCACCAGTTGTGTCAAAAGAACAGAAAAGATGGAAATATAGCACAAACTCTCAGCTTTTTTTTCTTTTCCACTCACACTCCTCTCACGAAGAAGAAGAGCTAAATTTGTTGGCAACAAAAAGGGTTTGGCATTTATTAAAGCAAACAAAGTAATCGAAACTATGACAGCGATGGGTCCTTTTATAATTTTCTGGAATTAAAACATACATGGGATACTCCCACCAGTGCGGGTCTCACCGTGGTAACAGCCGTTCCATTTGCTATTTTTTCTGCTCCTGCTGCACTTTAACAGACATGAAAGCAAGGCTTGCATCATGATCCTGTGGTAGGTATGCCGGACTGTAAAGTAGCCGATCAGAAGCACTAAAACCATCGGGGATTGGAGGGGAAGTTCAAAGCTTTCCTCCTCTAAAAGCAACAAAATAAATTACATTTAATTGGGCCTTCCCGCGGTAAGAATGTCTCTCCTAAGGCCAGTATTAAAAGTACTTGTATCTCGACCCCAAACAGACCTTTTTTTCAGTTCTTTCCTGCCTCGCTCTGTTTCGTGTGAACATTTTATCTCATCTGTATTTTCCAGGATACTTTGGTTTTAGGGAAGAGCTATCTTCCTTCCAGTATGTTGCCTCCGAGGACAACAAATTTCCGATGTAATCTAAGCCAGCGTCTCAAGGAGGTACAAATTTTCTCTGCTTCCACATTTAGTATCACATTCATTCATCATTTTAAAACAGTGGAGAACATTTTTCATTCAAGAATAATATTCTTTCTAAACATGACATGACTAAATAAAAACACAGCAAACTACAGTATGTCAGATTTTACCGTATTTTCTGACTTATCTACAAAGCTACAGCCATGAATTATCATCTAAAAAGTGGCCCAAATGCTGAAAAAAATGAGGTGTACATATGCTTGGCGTTGTGCAACAGCAAAGCAGGCAGAGGGTGGACACAGATGCAGGCGGGAGTTGCAGCAAATGATTTATTCCATAAAGGAAGATAAAGGAACGCTGGAGTAAATGGAAACAAACAGAGGCATGTGAGTCAGGAAAATAGAACTTAACGAGCCAAACACTGAGAAATATGACTAAAGAAAACTGATGCTTGAAGGCTGCAAAAAACAACTAATAAACACAGAAGAAAAAGGTGCAAAAAAACAGGAACTAAACACAAATAATGACTGGGGAAAAAACAGAGCAAAGAACACAGGCTAGGACACGAGGGAGGATGTCAGGGAGAACAACAAACAACGCCACACTGAGGAGGAGACTGGAAAGAATATGAAAGGAGGGAGACAGTCAGGGCATGGGCAACTGGTGAAGATGAGGGGAATGACACTAATGAGGGAGACGAAGACACACATTTAAAACAGTCAAGGAGGGATACTGGACAGAATATGAAGGGACGGAGACAGTCAGGGGATGGGTAACAGGTGAAAATGAGGGAGACAGACACATTCAAAACAATCAAGGAGGGAGACAAGACAAAAAAAACACCAGGAAACTACAAAAAAAAAAAAAAACACATGAAACTAAACCTAATAATCAACTGAGAAACCAAGGACTAAAGAGGAACATAATCTTAAACACAGTAGAAGTAATTAAAACACAACTACAGAGAGAAACATAACAGAACCCAACAGTAAAAAATGGGAGGAACATCAATTCGAACTAAGGAGGAAGTCAGAAGCTAAACAGAACTATTTTATACTTTTACATATTCACATTTGGATTATACATCAGTTAGCTTAGGCTGTGTTTGCTTCCAGAGCTATGAGCTAATAAGCTAGCATTAGCCGCACATTGGCATCATCGGCCAAGGAGATCGGCAATGAATAAACAGAGAGGGTTGACTTAGAGTATGCTGCAGGTGGGGTGAACAAACAGGCTCATTAGCTTTTAAAACAGATAATAATAAATTGGATTTAGATAGTGCTTTTCATGGACATTGAAAGACGGTTTACAATGGACACATTATTCATTCACTCCACAGACAAACAATGATAGTGGTAAGCTACCTCTGTAGCCACAGCTGCCCTGGGGCAGACTGATGGAAACGTGGTTGACAATCTGTGCCAACGGCCTCTTCGACCACTACCAAACATTTATACACATTCATACCCAGTGTCATGGACACTGTAGATAAGGTGGGTAAAGTGTTGTATAATTTGACTATGGGTGTATTATGGTGAATGTGGCTGTGGGATAATGATGATTAAGAGTGATACTGTAATTTGTTGGGTATGGAAAAGGGGTGGGACTATATAAGCGTTGGCTTCTTCCCACTCCTTTTGAACATTTTTATTTTTGGCTTGTCTTTTTGTTTTGTTTTGAATTCTCTTCTTTTTTTTTTTTTTTTAGAATGTTCAAATAAAAATCAATGTCAAAGTGTCTTTCCCAAGGACACAATGGCAGGATGACTAGGAAGGGCAGGATTTGAACCACCAACCCTCTGGTTATTGGATGACCCGCTCTACTTCCAGAGCCACTACGACCCAAAGATATAACGAAAACAGTCAGTTGTGAGGAGGGCTCCTTTGACTGGCTGTAAAATGGTGCTGCAGTGATTAAACACTGCAGCATTTTGTCCAAAGTGCGTCCCGGATATTTGAGGTTTAGCGCAGCAGCACATCCCCGATGAGCTCCAGAGGTGGTGTCCCCCCAACCACAACTCTGTAATCAGTGCTAGAGCTGCTTTGGTAAAGTAGTGGAGTGCAGGTAAAAGTGGTAACCATTCAGAAACGAAGAAGCCTATGACTGCCCTTTCCCAGCTTAACAGTGTGGTTTAGAGCATTTGTTTTAAACTGCTCCATCTCTGAGGAAAATGGATCCACCCATAGGCCACTTTACACCAGAGGCAGGTATAGATCTCCCCTTTAGAAAGCCATTTCTCTGGCAATCACATCATTTAATCAGAGTTCAGCAGCTGCACACACTGTCTCATCATTCTCTTAATTGCTTTCAGTTCTTGGATGCACAGTTTCTCCTCACTGGAAATTTCTAATTTAAATCCTTCTCATTTTTCCCCTCAGTTCTGATTCTCCGTAGAGCAGCCGACTGTTCTCTTCTCCGCAGCAGCAGCAGCAGCTAAACTGCAGGCATTAATCATTTCAGAGTCATTATCAGCATTTTAAAGGTGAAAATCCAAAACAAATTGTTTTTCTTTGGCCTGAGCTTAATAGGATTGTTTTCTTGTAATTTGCAGCCTTGGAGCCTTTAACACAAACAATTAAAAGTAAATTGTTAGTCGTACATATCTTTTTCCACTTTAAGTGACATTAAATCATTAATGAGAAAAGGTGCATGAAATCATGGACATATGCGACCTAAGCAAGAGGTTAGACGTCACCCAATATCTCCTCACCAATTAGACATCATTCCTAATATTGATTTGCTTGATTTTTATTCATTTTTTATATCTTACTATAAAGCAGTACTAGCATTTTTAACATCACTACATAGATTATTATTTGGTAGCATTTTATAATTACAGAGTAAAGGTAGAGTAAGTACAGTGGTGCTTGAAAGTTTGTGAACCCTTTAGAGTTTTCTGTTTCTGCATAAATATGACCTAAAACATCATCAGATTTTCACACAAGTCCTCTAAGTAGATAAAGAGACCCCACTTAAATAAGTGAGACAAAAAACATTTTACTTTTCCATTTATTTATGGAGAAAAATGATTCAATATTACATATCTGTGAGTGGCAAAAGTTTGTGAACCTTTGATTTTAGTATCTGGTGTGACCTTCTTTTGCAGCAATAACTGCAAACGTTTCTGGTAACTGATGACCAGTCCTGCACATCAGCTTGGAGGAATTTTAGCTCATTCCTCTGTACAGAACAGCTTCAGCTCTAGCAGGTTGGTGGGTTTCCTCTCATGAACTGCTCATTTCAGCTCCTTCCACAACATCTCAGCTGGATTAAGGTCAGGATTTTGACTTGGCCATTCAAAACACATTAACTTTATTCTTTGTTAACCATTCTTTGGTAGAACGACTTGTGTTCTTAGGATAGTTGTCTTGTTTCATGACCCACTTTCTCTTGAGCTTCAGTTCATGGACAGATGTCCTGATATTTTCATTTAGTATTGGCTGGTATAATTCAGAATTCATTGTTCAGTAAATGATGGCAAGCTGTCCTGGCCCAGATGCAGCAAAACAGGCCCAAGCCATGATACTACCACCACCATGTTTCACAGATGGGATAAGGTTCTTATGCTGGAATTCAGTGTCTTTTCTTTCTCCAAACATAACACTTCCCATTCAAACCAGAAAGTTCTATTTTGGTCTCATCCATCCAACAGCCTTGTCCTCATGATCTCTAGCACACTGCAGATGAGCAGCAATGTTTTTTTTGCAGAGCAGTGGCTTTCTCCTGTCAACCCTGCCATGCATACCATTGTTGTTCAGTGCTCTGATGGTGGACTCATGAATGTTAACATTAGCCAAAGGGAAAGAGGCCTTCAGCTGTTTAGAAGTTACCCTGGGATTCTTTGTGACCTAGCCGACTATTACATGCATTGCTCTTGGAGTGATCTTAGTTGGTCAGCCACTCCTGGTGAGGGTAACAGTGGTCTTAACCCTTTGACAACCTTCTATTTATGGACATAAAAAGTGCCCTCACTGTCTATGTCATGTCATGTGACGTGTCATGTGAGATCATAAAACCCCCAAGTTGTACTAAGTATTCCACCTCACAAGGTGGCAGACACGTATAACTTACTGCTTTTGCCTTGGAGGACTAATGGCCCCCATATAACCCCCCCACACACACACTTCTGGATACCAGAGAAGAAGAATTTATAAACAAATGTTGATCAATCGCAAGATGGAAGAGGCATTTGCTCCCAAATTTGCCAACTATGATTCTAAAAAGAAATTATTTAGCTTATGAAGGTAAATATTTACATTTTGTTATAACAGAGGGTAGGCGAAGCTGGTTGATGTTCACCTGCCATTGACCTCCAGCGCCATGTGACTGGACAGAGCAATCGCGCCGGTTCCCAGTCGTCATATGAGATAAATTGCGGTGGAATAATCATAACAGTTTCTGGATGTGGGAGAGAAAGCAAAAATGACCAACAGAAGGCAAATTAACGACCAGGATAGACAAAAATGGATGAAGCGAGAGCCGCCTGGTCAACGGTAAGTGACAAATTTCTTTGTTTACATTGTAATTGATTTTCTGGTTCATATACTTTAAAGATAAGATAACAAAATGCCCAAAACAACAAATGGTGACAAAAAACAAAACCATACTTTGTGTAAATATGTCCAAAGTCCGCTTTTGACTGAAAGTTATGTAATTTGATATGGCTGCTGTGGCATTATGCAAATTAGATGCATAAATTTATTCCTATCTCAAACTTTGGATCATATTCTACATCTTTCTAATTGACAGTAAGCCATTATCTCTTACCACTTTCAAGTTACAGCTTTGGAAATATCTAACATCTGAACTGAATATTTTCTTGAAAAAACTTTTGACCACCAGGGGGAGAGGAGGAAACAGCACAATGGTGCGCCATAGGCAGTAATTGGGTTAAAGTTCCTCCATTTGTACAAAGTCTGTCTTACTGTGGATTGGTGGAGTCCAAATTCTTCAGAGATGGTTTTGGGACCTTTTCCAGCCTGATGAGAATCAACAACCCTTTTTCTGAGGTCCTTACAAATCTCCTTTGTTCGTGCCATGACACACTTCCACAAACATGTGTTGACACTTGGGTAGATCTTCAAATAAAAGATTTTTAAATAAAAAAAATTCTGTGCCCACTCACACCTGATTGTCATCCACTGATTGAAAACACCTGACTCTAATTTCATCTTCAGATCTCCTGCTAATCCTAGAGGTTCACGAACTTTTGCCACTCAGATATGTAATATTGGATCATTTCCTCAATAAATAAATGAAAAAGTAAAATATTTTTGTCTCATTTATTTAACTGGGTTCTCTATCTTCGTGTGTGAAAATTTGATGATGTTTTAGGTCACATTTAAGCAGAAACGCAGACAATTCTGAGGGGTTCACAAACTTTCAAGCACCACTGCACCAGAGAGGGAGTGGGGGGGGGGGGGGTTAAAAAAAGTGGAAAAACTGCAAAAAAAAAAAATCAACAAGATAAAGCAGCTGCCACAAATACCCTTACGAACGGCTGCGAACACCGTACAAATGATTGTTGGCTATTTTGTACAGCCTTTTTAAGGCAGCTGTAAGAGAATCCAGCATAGACTGTTCATAAGTCCGTGGCCAGGTCGATGGTCTTGTCCAAGATTTCTACGAACACCCCATGAAAACTCCTCATCATAGGGCGGCCTTACGAATGCCATAGGAACAACGTAAGAACTACACAAGATGTTGGTCATAAGTATGCCTCAAGAACACTTTAAGTTGTTCTGGATGGCCCCTTACAGCAGTCATAGGAAACGCCATACGAATCCTTGTTCATAGGAACTGCCATCCAGCCAACTGCATTATGGGTGTATATACGTTGAGCCGTTGCTCCATGTGAATAAATCAGCCTCTGTAGTCCGGCCTGCATGCAGCTTTCATGCCGAGGATCTTTCCGTCTAAGGCGTGTTTATTCTGGAGAGGATATAGTCAATTGTATTTCTCATTGCAGCAGATTTAACGTATCAGAGTTTTTCAGTTTTCATATTTAATAGTTAGAGCTTCTGAGGTGTTTTCTCATTGTCCTGATCATGAGATTTCACCGGTGTGTCGTCAATGAGCTGCAAATTCCTCCATCACCGGTGGAGAACACAAAGCTTGTGTGACCCATGAAGCTATGCCAAGCTGTAATAACAGAGGAAAAGCCTGTCTGGTGGAGATAAACCCAGGATTTTTGATAATAGAAGCTCCGATCTGTTTTGTGTAGACTGGATTGGTTTCTTTATTATGTTGAATCAGAAGTTTTCAGCCAGAGCCGTTCTGGTGTTCTATAATTCTGTGCTACTTATCGAGACGCGCTACCCTGCGTCTTCGCACATGTGCAGACCCATGCACATAGAGTTCACCTGGAAAGTATTCACCGCATTTCACTTTTTCCACATTGTATTATGCTACAGCCTTATTCCAAAATGGATTAAATTCATTTTTTCCCCTCAAAACTCCACACCCAAAACCCCATAATGACAATGTGAAAAAAAGTTTTGGGAGATTTTTGCAAATTTATTAAAAATAAAAAAAACTAAGAAATCACATGTGAATAAGTATTCAGAGACTTTGCTCAATACTTTTTTGATGCACCTTTGGCAACAATTACAGCCTCAAGTCTTCTTGAATATGATGCCACAAGCTTGGCACACCTATCTTTGGGCAGTTTGGCCCATTCCTCTTTGCAGCACCTCTCAAGCTCCATCAGGTTGGATGGGAAGCGTTGGTGCACAGCCATTTTCACATCTCTCCAGAGATGTTCAATTGGATGCAAGTCTGGGCTCTGGCTGGGCCACTCAAGGATGTTCACAGAGTTTTCCTGAAGCCACTCCTTTGATATCTTGGCTGTGTGCTGAGGGTCGTTGTCCTGCTGAAAGATGAACCATCGCCCCAGTCTGAGGTCAAGAGCGCTCTGGAGCAGGTTTTCATCCAGGATGTCTCTGTACATTGCTGCATTTATCTTTTCCTCTATCCTGACTAGTCTCCCAGTTCCTGCCACTGAAAAACATTCAGACGGCATGCTGCCACCACCATGCTTCACTGTGGGGATGGTATTGGCCTGGTGATAAGTGGGGCCTGGTTTCCTCCAAACATCACGCCTACCATTCACGCCAAAGAGCTCAATTTTTGTCTCATCAGACTACAGAATTTTGCTTCTCATGTTCTGAGAGTCCTTTTTCTGTACCCTTCCCCAGATTTGTGCCTTGAGACAATCCTGTCTTGGAGGTCTACAGACAATTCCTTTGACTTCATGGTCTGTTTGTGCTCTGACATGCACTGTCAACTGTGGGACCTTATATAGACAGGTGTGTGCCTTTCCAAATCATGTCCAATCAACTGAATTTACCACAGGTGGACTCCAGTTAAGCTGCAGAAACACATCAAGCATGATAGTGGAAACAGGATGCACCTGACCTCAATTTTGAGCTTCATGGCAAAGGCTGTGAATACTTATGTACATGTAATTTGTTAGTTTTTTTTATTTTTAATAAATTTGCAAAAATCTAAAAAAAAAAAAAAAAAAAAACTTTTTTCACGTTGTCATTATGGGGTATTGTGTGTAGAATTTTGAGGAATAAAATGAATTTAATCCATTTTGGAATAAGGCTGTAACATAACAAAATGTGGAAAAAGTGAAGCGCTGTGAAGACTTTCCGGATAAACTGTAAGCTCTGTTTCCACCCCCATAATTTCATGCTACTGTAAATGTCAAACTTTGGAAAGTTCCTGTACAGTAGGTAAAATTATGCTGTCAAGTTGTCCTTTGTCTCTACAGCTATCAGAGTCGTGTGCATAAGCTCCGTCACGTCATGCTACTGTGAACATTAACGTGCATTTTTGAAACAAAGGAGCCTCAAGCTCATGAACGATCTGTAGCCTAATGCTGGAGAAAGAACTTTGTGTGTGTGTCTTCTGACCTGCACATGTACAGTAATGTGAAAAAATTAGGACACCCCTTTAAATAATCAGTTCTTTATTAAGAAATGTTGACATATCTTCTGTATATCTAACATTGTTTTTGTTTTTATTTGCATGGGTTTTTTTAAAATTTATTTTAGCAATTGTAAGTGGGAATGAATGTGGGAGTGTCCTAAAAAATATGGGGGGTATCCCAATTTATTCCTCACTATTTGTTTAGAATTACATTTTACAGAAAATTTGGAAAAAAAAGTCTTTAATTCATTTTTAATTGTTTAGTTGTATTAAGTGACTCTCCCAGTATTTTTAACATTGATATTAAATATCCATATGTCCAAATATGTTAAAAAAAAAACCCACACACAGGTTTATACGGGATGTCCTAATTTTTTCACATGACTGTAAGCATATATGGGGTGGGGGGGGGGTGGGGGGTCAAATTTGACCAAATCTGGTTCACTTTTCAACATAGACCCCCCCTTTGGTCCTTCTTCCAGTGGTGTTGCAGCGCTTGGATCCTTGTGGTTGAAAAGTACGCCACATTTGGTCAAATTTGACCACTATGAATTTTTCAGCTCCCCTCGTATATGAAGAATAGAATAGAATAGGCTTTATTGTCACTGAACAGTTGTACAGTGCAATGAAAATGTGGGTGCTCCACCAGGCTACTGTGCACCAAAGTAAAAGAGAAGGATTTGATAAAGCACAGTTACACAACACACAATTAAACACATGATTGAAATAAAAATAAAAATAGCCCACAAGTATAGACACAGGTATGGTAGCGGCTTCACGGATGGAACTATGTACATAAGAGTGTGGAGTGCAGAACGCACAATTGAATAAAATGACCCAAGGATTATGGAAAATATGCACATGTATGGCAGTGGTTTCACGGATGGGTCAATGTACATGAAAGTGAGGAGTGCAAAGACAGGTGTGTTACTGTGATAATTAAAAGGTCCTCAGTTCTGTGCATGTGAACATTCAGAGGGAGGGGGGTGGGGCCTCTGACTGTTTGCAGTCCGGATGGCCCAGGGGAAGAACCTGTTTGTCAGTCTGGAGGTGTGGGACCTGATCGCTCTGAACCGTTGTCCAGAGGGACGCAGGTAGAACAGGTGGTGGGCGGGATGTGAGGGGTCTCCTGTGATGGCCTTGATTCTTCTGAGACAGGAGGATCTGGAGATGTCCTCCAGGGAGGGCAGAGGGCCGCTGATGATTTTTTGGGTGGTGATGATGACCATCTGCACAGCCTTCTTGTTCTCAGCCGCGGAGCTGGTGTACCACACCCAGACAGTAGGTGAGCACGCTCTCCACTGAGCAGCGACAGAAGGCCAGCAGCAGCTGCTGGTCCAGCTGCTGCTGGGCTTTCTTCACCAGGGCCTTGGTGTTGACAGTCCAGGAGAGGTCAGAGGAGATGTGGGTGCCCAGGAACCTGAAGGTGGGGACGGTTTCCACGCGGTCGCATCTTTGAATTCTTCTGACTTGTAAACATTTGTGCATTTTTGAAACAAATCAACAGAAAAGTAATTTATAATAAGTGGGTACTGGAAATTACACAATAAACAAATAAATATTGTTTGTAGTTAGTGAAAATAATGTTTCACATACAGAAATGGGAATTTTTAAAGTTTATGATAAATTCGGCAATCAGACGGAGCAAAGAAATTAAGGAAAATAAAACAACTAAACTGAATATTGTGGACTAATTAAACACATTAGACATTTATATGATCTGCAGAATATACACAGATGGTACTGATAAGCAACGGGAACAGTTTTTGACAAAGTAGCATAAATCAATGGACTCTGCTGTCGATCAGGGCTACCAGTACCATTTTTCGATAGGGCAGCACAGATCCACAGAACACCAGCCGATAAATCAGAGTACGCAAATACAACAAACCCCATCAGTCCCCCAAGCTTCGAGGTCATCCTCAACTTTTTGGGTTTGACAGCTAAAATAACTTTCAATTCTTTTTCCACATTACTTTTCAACACTGGAGTGATGGCCTAGTTCAGGGGTGGGCAATCATGTGCCATGGAGGGCCATTCTACTGCAGGTTTTCTGCTCCACCCAGTCTCTTCAGCAGGTGTTTTCAATGATTAGCAATCCTTGAAGCTGATCAGAGCACACACCTGCTGAAGAGACTGGGTGGAACAAAAAACCAGCAGTGGAATGGCCCTCACTGCCCACCCCTGGCCTAGTTGATAGAGCATCCGTCCCACAACCAGGAGGTTGGGGTTCAAGTCCTGGCCGGGTCACAGCAAACACCAGATAAAAATGGCACTTCCTGCCTTGTAGCTTGGTGCTCAGCATAACAGAATGGGGGAAGGAGAAGTTGTTTGTGGCGGCGCCTTGTATGGCAGCGACCCCTCTGATTCTACATGTGATTAACATTGTAGAGGAGAAACGTCATTTTGTTCTACTGTACATGATTGGCTGGATGGACTGAATGACAGAGACGGCTGCTGCTTCTTTTTTCTTTACATTGGCAAATTTGTTCTTGTAAATGTGACTTTTTCTACTAAATTTGTCAGTTTTTTCTTATAAATATGCCATTTTTTTATAAATTAAAAACTTTGTTTCTTGCAAATCTTCAATTTTTTTCCACATAACATTTCACTTTTTTTATTATTACCATTTAACATATATTTTAGAATAGAACAGAAGAGGCTTAAAATTGTGGGTGCTCCACCAGGCTACTGTGCAATAAAGTTAAGAGAAGAATTCAAAATAAAACAGTTCCAGAACACACAGTTAACCATCTGACTGAAGTAAAAACAAAAGTAAAAATAACAAGTCGCCCGCAGGTATATACACAGCTACGGTAGCGGCTTCGCGGGTGGAACTATGGACATAAGAGTGCGGAGTGCAGAACACATCATAGAGTAAAATGGCCCAAGTGTGGCGGTTTGGGATAACCCCCACAACAGACTGGGACAGACAGCTCGCTGCTTCTGGTTTTTTCCGCCGCACTACTGTGATGTAATGTGCCATTCATGCATTGTTTCACTACTGTGATGTTAATGTGACATTCATGCATTGTGTTCATGCATCCTGTCCCTACTGTGTCTCTCAAATGCAAATGCCATACCTACTGCTGTGAATGCCTTTCATGCATTGTCTGTAACTGGGTATAAATACCGCACATATTCTGTAACTCACTCTCTCATTCCTTCAACTGCTGCTGACACACACACTCTGTGTCCCTTTGCTAGAGAGCCTGAGGATCCCGCTCCAGTCTGCTCACACAGGGCTGGAGCGGAGTTCCTATGATGGCGGTATGATTTAATAAACCTGCTTAAAACCTCACTTCGCTGCCTTTATTTTATCATCCGCTTCACAAGGATTATTTTCCTTATAAACTTATGACTTTCTCTGTAAATTTGCAACTTTTTTCTTGAAAATATATATTTTTTAATCTTGTTAATTTGCAACAATTTTCTTGGAAATCTGATATTTTTTCTTGCAGATTTGCAATATTTTTGTCGTATTTTTAACTTTTTGTCTCAAATTTGCTGCTTTTTTTTGTAATTTTTTTTCTTATTAATTTTCAGCCTTTTTCCTGTCAAATTTGCTTCTTTATCTTGTTAATTTGCAACATTTTTGGGGGGAAATCTCACTTTTTCTAGCAAATTTTTTTCTCATAGATTTTTAACTTCTTCTCTCGTAAATTTCGGGGTGGAGGATGCCATGATCTTCCTCCCACATTGTTCCCTGTCCCACCTGCAGAAGCCTGGGAGCACTGTGAGGATCATGTTCTTCGATTTCTCTAGTGCTTTCAACACCATCCAACCAGTGATCCTGAGGGACAAGGCAGTGTTTCCTCTGGCTTAAAGACCTTGGCGCGGTGGCAACATACTTTTCTGGCAAAGGGGGGGGGGGGGGGCGCAGAAAACACATATGTATGAATATGTTAATTTTATACTATTTTTTTTTATTTTGCACATAATAATAACAGTTCATCAGATTTATATAGCGCTTTATCATAGACACTCAAAGATGCGTTTTACAGATACATTATTCATTCACTCCAGACAGACAATGGTAGTGGTAAGCTACCTCTGTAGCCACAGCTGCCCTGGGGCAGGCTAATGGAAACATGGCTGCCGATCCGGGCCAACGGCCTCTCCGGCCGCCACCGAACATTTATACACATTCATACCCAGTGTTATGGACACTGGGGCAAGGTGGGTAAAGTGATGGCAGGATATCTGGGGAGAGTAGGATTTGAACCACCAACCATCCCATTATTGGACGACCCGCTCTACCTCCTGAGCCACTGCTGTACATATGGAACTTACAATTTGAAGTATTGTACAACCAAGGCTTGAATGTTGGAATATTGGGCCAGTTGGCGTCCCACCCAGAAGTCCTGTGTTTGGACTTTTTACTGGTGTCCTCCTTCTCTCCTTCCTCTGCTCTCACCTCTTCTGGACCCTCTGCCTGAACACTTTCCTCTCCTTGGCTCCTCTCTTCTGTCTCATCTTGCCCTCTCTGAGCTCAAATTCAGCTTCTCTCTCTGTCTATGGTGGTGTACATGCAGGTTAGAAAATATCAAGTGCCACGTAAATGAAAGGAGACAACCAAAAATTTCTAATTAAGGGTACAAAAAGCACCACTTAAAACTTGAGTAATGACTTCAGTCTTGAAGGTTTGAGGTTTTTCTCCAAAATTTATAACAATTTTCTTGTAGTTTTCTACTTTTTTCTGTAAATTTATCTAAATGTGTGGATTATTTTATGGCTTATTTTTGTCTGTTTTTTTTAAATAAAATTACTGTTTTTTAAATAAATTTGAAACAGACTGTGTTTTTTTTTTTTTTACTTTTTTCTCATAACAACTTATATTTTTGACCATAACTTTGCAATCAGAACAGAACAATAATTTAACTCTCATTACAAAGAAAAAAAAATAATAAAATTGTATGTAATGATTTAAATGATCTTAAATGACCAAGGATGCTGTTATTTCTCTTATAATATTTCTATATAGTTATAGTTTTTTTTTCAGAAATCTCCGCACCGCCAAGAAAAACCTCCCTTATTTTGAAGTCCAAATTCTGGCATGTTTAGTTTGTCTGAAGGCTGCTGACGGATTAAAGTCACTGACCTGGTGAATTTCGGTCATCTTAACTTGCCAAGTACATAATTGGGAACATAACTTAATATTGTAGTGGCTGGTGAAATATATCTTTAGCAATTCATCAGTCCCCCTTGTCTTTCCCTTCATATGAAGCCAGCTGCATATGAATTCTAACCACATCTCTTCGCTAAGCGACTCTTCCGTTATTGCTCCCATTTCCAACAGGTTAAAACCATGATAAATGCCTCCAGTGCTTACATACCTCTTATGATTTTTTTTTTCCACGTTTAAAGTACTTTAATGAACTCATGTTTCTGTTGGACAGTCAAGCCTTATTCATGCTGCATTTCCTCTCTAGTCTGCCTTGGTCCACGTATGCTTTGGACGAGCCTGGCACACACGCGGCACTGTACATACTCACTTTTTTCATCCCAGGCCAAGCGGTTGACGCATGCACACAACCATCATTTGTAGTTTCACTCCCGCCCGATAGGTAGCGCCAAGGCACTGATGCACCAGGATTTTCACCAACGAGGAAACGGCGGACTTCTTCACAAAGTTTCTCTTCAAACAGAGTCCATTTCTGTTGTTTGACTTCCCGGTTTTCACTCCTTTTCCACGAAGATGTTGCTGCCGCTAGCGAGACACTGCCTGCTGACTGACTGGAAAGCTCGTGTGGGCGGGGCGCTTCTAAACTCCGCACGGATGACGGCCACGCACGTTGTTTGTGTGCGCACTTGCGGAAAGTCATTGTTTCATATATTTTTCTTAAATTCATATCTCCGTCTTGGCGAGGTGGTAAAATTTCTGGAGCGGCAGGCTGCCACCGAGAAATATTACCAGAGGAAACCCTGCAAGACGCTATGTGCAGCGGTGGACCAGCACCTGTCATCGTGGATCCTGGACTACCTCACAGACCAACCACAGTTTGTGAGAACCAAGGACTGTGTGTCTGACACCATCATCTGCAGTACAGGGGCCCCCAAGGAACAGTTCTGGTTCCCTTCCTGTTCACCCTCTACACTGCTGACTTTTCACACAACACACCACACTGCCATCTAAAAAAGTTCTCTGATGACTCTGCGATTGTTTGCCTCATCTCTGATGGGGATGATGCAGAGTACAGAGGACTTATCCAGGACTTTTTGGACTTGTGCCTGCGGAACTGCTTCCAGGTCAATGTGAGGAAAACCAAGGAACTGGTGGTGGATTACTGCAGGCGAGAACAACCCCCCACAGCACCAATAAACATCCAGGAAACAGACATTGAGATGGTGACATTTTATAAGTACCTGGGTGTTCACCTGAACAATAAACTGGACTGGCCACACAACAGCAATGCACTCTACAAGAAGGGGCAGCACAGGCTTTTCCTCCTGAGGAGAATCAGGTCTTTTGGAGTGCAGGGGGCACTTCTGAAGACCTACGATTCGGTGGTGGCATCAGCCATCACATTTGGAGTGGTCTGCTGGGGCAGCGAAATCATGGCAGCCTGCAGGAAAAGACTGAACAGGCTGATCAAAAAAGCTAGCTCTGTTCTGGGGCGCCGCCCCAACCCAGTGGGGGAGAGAGGAGGATTTTTTTTTTTTTTTTTTGTTACTTATTTGTACCCGTAGGTAGATTTGGTTTGCAGTCTGGTGACAAGCCACCGGCTGCTGGTCACTGCGTGCGCGAGCGCCCTAAACCTACATGTTTTTGGTATGCAGGAGGAAACCGGAGAAATCCCAGAGTAAACCCGCGCAACACGGGGAGAACATGCAAACTCCACACAGCTCACTGTTGGTCGGGGGCTGGAATCGAACCCACGATCTCATGATCCCTGCGATCCCCCGGCCGAGGGTAAATTGTGCTGCCACAGTGCTAAACCACTGCACCACCGTGCAGCCCAGGATGGTGCCTAAGCTGTCATCTCTGCTGAAGTCCAAGTCCCACCCCATGCAGGACACGCTGAACGCACTGAGGAGCTCATTTCGTGGTAGGCTGGTCACCCTAAGTGCTCGAGGGAGAGGTTCCGCAGGTCCTTCCTGCCTACGACTGTCAGACTTAATAACCTTACCAGGGCTGCTCGTAGAGGTCGTATTGAATGGACTAAATGTAGCAGCTTTGCACAATAGAGATTGTCCCTCCAGTACACAACTAGGACAATAACAATCATTACTGAGGGTGGCAACAACACTGATTCAAATGTAAAATATACTGTCTGGGTCCACATTTATATTCTACCGGGTAATTTAACTAACTGCAATGCTGTTGATACCATCTAGCTGCAATGCTCCTGCACTGTGTATATAACTGTGTACATGCATATATTTATTTATTTATTTACTGCTTTGGCTAACCAGTTCTTAGCTCATTATCTTATTTACTATTGCTCTGAGTGCTGCTATCCCTTTGCTGCTGCAATCCTTAAATTTCCGCATTGTGGGACTAATAAAGGCTTATCTTATTTCATAAATTTGCTGCTGTTTTCTTGTAATTTTTTTATTATTATTAATTTGAAACCTTTTACCTGACAAATGTGCTTCTATATACCGTAAATTTGCAATTGTTTTCTTGGAAATCTGACTTTTTCTTGCAAATTTTTTCTCATAGATTTTTAACTTTTTCTCTCTTAAATTTGCAGCTTTTTTCTTGCAATTTTTTTTTCTTTTTAATTTGCAACCCTTTTTTTCTTGATAAATTTGCTTCTTTATATTGTTAATCTGCAACAATTTTCTGGGAAAGCTGAAATTTTCTTGCAAATTTTTCTCAGATTTTTAACTTTTTCTCTAATAAATTTGCAGCTTTTTTCTCATCTTTTTAACCTTTTCTAGAAAATTTTGTTATCTGTGTAAATTTGGAAATATTTTCTTGCAAATTTGCCTTTTTACTCGTAAACTCTTCACTTTTTTTCCTCATGAATTTATAACTATTTCTCATAAATTTGTGAATTTTTCCTTGTATATTTACATTTTTTCTGGGAAATTTGAAACTTTTTCATTTTAAATTTATAACTTCTTGTCTTGCACATTTGCCAGGTTGGTCTCTTAAACTTCTGACATTTTTCCAATAAATCAGTCATTTTTACGCCTCAGAGTGCATAAAGGCCGGTACATACTCTGCAAGAACAGAGAAATGTGTTTGTTTTCTCAAGGTGGCAAGAACACAAAGTATTTGCAGGTAGAGTTGGAGATTGGATCTGGAGATATGGTGTTCCTTAATGGTGAGTATGGGGATACCCCGGGCCCGAGGATTTTCCTGTGATGACAAGGTTATTTGAATTTTACAAGGTTTTAATCCTTGCTTGTATTTTCCAGGTGGGTGCAGGCAGAGGGATTTGAGGACAGGAGGAAACAGAGAACCATTGAGGAGAGGCGTAGGATAAAGTCCAGGTAGGTAAAAATTAATAGGGATGTTTGCGGGCTTATGTGGGGGTCGGGGGGGGGGGGATGGTCTTTCGGAAGGTGAGAACACAGAGGCAGACAGGAGTTCGGGGCAGGAGAACCAGAGAGAAATTAAGCCGAAGCAATCCCACAAGTAAGTGAGGATAACGGGACTCCTTTATACCCCAGCAGCAATCAGGGCTGGTGTGCTGATGAGGAGCAGCTGCAGGTAATCAAGGTGATTTAGAATGCTGCAAGTGCGGACTGTGTTCTCACCTCTAGACCATAACAGTTTCTGAGCAAAATGTGTGGCAGGTGAAGCAGTTGCTAGGATACAAGGCAGAGACCTTTTGTTTTAAGAGCACTTTTGAAGTGCTTTGATGTACTCTGTGAACATGCAGCTCAATAATGCCACAAGCACAAGAGGCTTCAGCACCTATGGTGCTTTCATTTTCTCATGAATTTGCAACTTTTACTATGTTGAAGCTTTTTTCTTCTAAATTTTGTACTTTTTTCTAGCACATTTGCAATGTTCATAGTGTTGCTGGTTAAAGTTTTTCTTCTGCATCAACGGATTTGGATCAAGTTTTCACCAGAGGTGGCTCTTAGTATTTGGAGGTGATCAGGGACAGGAAGTGGATTCTGAGACACTTTTTTTGCCACTTTCTTTAACATTGCGAGATATGATGTGCTGTAATGATACAAAGAGCATTCAGAGAGCGCAGACTTCCACCAAGGGTTCATTAGATTTTTTTTTTTTTTTCCATTGTAAAGGGTTTGAACCATTTCAAAAACATGGGCACCCCTGAACACAATCCCACCTAGGGCCCCCAAAAAGCTTGTGACGGCCCTGTTCCCAGCTTCTGTCACCAAATTAACTCTCAGAAACGTGAGCTCATCACAGTTCTACGTGATGCTGAGCGGTTCACCTCACATCCAAATGAGCAGGGTCTGAGGTCTGCCCCCATCATCACCTGTTGGCTGCATGCATCAGCTGCTGATAAGCAGCGATTCAGCCACCATGACACAAACATGAAAGATGCATTTGGCTGCCCCGCCCATCTCCACACACTGTGACCATTAACCAAAAGGCGGCGAGTACAAGCCGGATCAGAAATAGATGGTGCATGTCTGCGACGGCCGTGGAGCCAAACTGACAGATTAAAAGCAAACGTAGCACTGACAGCAAACCGCCAACGCAGCGGAATAAACACACAAACCGACGCATGCCCGACAGGAAGTGCTCCTAAACCATAATCTGCTTTTGTGCGAGGAGCCGTCCCTGCTTGTGTGGAGAATCGTGATGTCAGAAAGGGCTCAAACGTGTCACGGATGACTCCTAATAGGACAGATTTGGCCGCTCCGCTGCCAGATCAGCTCCAGGGAATGTCAGCGAGAGAGAGGAGGGAGAAAATGTTCTTTCTCATGTAAATTCTCCCAAACAGGAAGCAGTGAAAACATGGTGGCCTCTAACCGCCTGACGCTTCGGTGCGTGTTCAGACACGTCTGTGGAGGCGTGGGACCAACCCTGAAGACCCACAGGAACCTCACTGCTCATGTTTTCAGTGTGCTCCCAAAGACATTTTCCACAAAAGTTTCTAGTAATTCTGCAAAGATTTTCTTGCAAAATTGCTACTTTTTCCTTTATAAGTTTGCAACTTTCTTATAAATCTGATACTTTTTTGAAACTTAAAACTTTTTTAAACTTGAAATTTGAAACTATTTTCTTACAAATGTGTACATTTTACCTCCAAGATATATTTTTTTTAACTTTTTCTAATACATTTGTGACTTTTTCATGTAAATTTATACATTTTTTCAAGCAAATTTGCAATGTTTTAATGAAAACTTTTTGACTTTTTTGTTGCAAATCACAAAATATTTTCAATTTTTTTGTCATCAACCTTTAACATAGAGTCATGTGAAAAAAAATAGGACACCCTGTGTAAGCCTTTGTGGGTTTTTTTTATACATATTTGGACATATGGATACTTAATATCAATGTTAAAAATACTGGGAGATTCACATAATTACAACTAAACAGTTAAAAATGAATTAAAGACTTTTTGCAAATTTTCTGTAAAATGTAATTTTAAACAAATCGTCGGCCTCCGTCGGTCTATGATGACCATGGAAGAGAATCCTAAACGTCTACTCTGCTGGAACAGCACCGCCTGTGGCTGAACAGGCCGATGCGCGAATGACAGTCCCTGTCACACAGGTCACACTTGTGGGTGGTCTCCGTGCTGCTGGGTCTGTGGCGGTTCTTCCTGCGGGTCCTTTTTTCATCTGCTGCAGCAGTCAGTCTCTCTTCACCCGCCTTGAGCTGTCTGGTCAGGGTGCCTCTCCCTTTGGAGCGGTCCGTTGCAAGGTCCTCCCAGTGCTCTGTGTTGATATCCAGGGCCTTCATGTCTCTCTTGCAGACGTCTCTAAAGCGCAGCTGTGGGCGGCCAACGTCTCTCCTGCCAGTTGCCAGTTCTCCATAGAAGACGTCTTTGGGGATTCTGCCATCCTCCATACGGTGAACGTGGCCTAGCCAGCGGAGCCTGCGCTGCCTGAGTAGAGTGGACATGGAGGGAAGGCCGGCGCGGGACAGAACTTCTGTATTGGGCACTTTGTCCTGCCAAGATATGTCCAGGATGTGGCGAATGCAGCGCAAGTGGAAGGAGTTCAGTCTCTTTTCCTGCCGGGCGTATGTTGTCCACGTCTCACTCCCATAGAGCAGTATGCTGATGACGCAGGCGTTGTACACTGCCATCTTCGTCTTGACAGAGAGTTTGGGATTCTCCCACACTCGTGTGGTGAGGCGAGCGAGTGTGAAGGCTGATTTTCCAATCCTTTTGTTGATCTCTGTATCAAGGGAGAGGTTGTTGCTGATCGTGGACCCCAGGTACGTGAACTGATTCACGACCTCCAGCTTGTAGTCATCAATGGTGATGGTTGGTGGTGCTTCCATGCCTTGCGCCAAGACGTTAGTCTTCTTCAGGCTGATGGTAAGCCTGAAGTCCTTGCATGCCTGGGAGAAGCGGTCCATCAGGGTCTGAAGCTCCTGCTGTGTGTGGGTTGCGACTGCAGCGTCGTCTGCGAACAGCATGTCTCTGATTAGAGCCTCGCGTACTTTGGTTCTGGCTTTCAGGCGGGCAAGGTTGAAAAGCCTGCCGTCAGATCTTGTGTGCAGGTAGATTCCCTCTGTTGCTGTGCTGAAGGCATGCCTCAGGAGCATAGCAAAGAAAATCCCAAAGAGGGTTGGCGCAAGTACACAGCCCTGTTTCACTCCGCTGCGTATGTCGAATGGCTCTGAGACGTTGCCATCATGCTGCACTATCCCCTGCATGTTGGTGTGAAACGATTCGATGAGGCTTTGCAACTTTGGTGGGCATCCTATCTTTGGCAGGATCTTGAAAAGGCCCTCTCTGCTGACCAGATCGAACGCTTTGGTGAGGTCGATGAAGGTGACGTACAGAGGCATGTTCTGTTCTCTGCATTTCTCCTGGAGTTGGCGGATGGAGAATATCATGTCAACCGTCCATCGCTCAGCGCGGAAGCCACACTGAGACTCGGGGTAGACACGTTCGGCAAGCTTCTGTAGACGAACGAGAACAACTCGTGCGTAGACTTTGCCAACAACGCTGAGGAGGGAAATGCCCCTGTAGTTGTTGCAGTCGCTTCTCTCTCCTTTGTTTTTGTAGAGGGTGATGATCTTGGCGTCCCTCATGTCCTGTGGTACGGCACCTTCCTTCCAGCACTGGCAGAGGACATCATGCAATGGCAGCAGTAGGGCGGTCTTGCAGTGCTTGATCAGGTCAGGGGGTATGCCGTCGTTGCCGGGTGCCTTGCCAGCGGCCAAGCTATCAATGGCCTTACTGAGTTCGTCGATGGTTGGCTCGGCGTCAAGTTCGTCCATGGATGGCAGGCAGTCGATGGCATCAAGGGCTGACGGTGTCACGGTGTTCTGTCTAGAGTAGAGGTCGGAGTAGTGTTCCACCCATCTCTCCATCTGCTTGTTCTTCTCTGTGATCATCTCCCCAGTGGAAGATTTGAGGGGGGCCGTCTTGCTCTGAGCCGGACCAAGTGCTTTCTTGATGCCATCGTACATACCACGGATGTTCCCTGTTATGGCAGCGGTTTGAATGTCTTGGCTGAGCTGAGTCCAGTACTCGTTGGCACAGCGCCGAGCAGTCTGCTGAACTTTGCTTCTCGCAGCCCTGAGAATCTGGAGATTCTTCTCGTTTGGGTACTTCTTGTACTCAGCAAGTGCTGAGCGCTTGGCTTCAATGACGGGGGTCATCTCGGTCAACTTGGCATCAAACCAGTCCTGTGACTTCGAGGTCTTCCTCCCAAAGGTAGCCAAGGCTGTGCGGTAGATGGTGTTTCGCAGCTCTTCCCACTTCTGCTTTGCAGATTCTCCTCCTTGTGGTACACCAAGTTCCTTCTCAAAGGTGGAGGTAAACTGCTCAACAAGTTCTGGTTGGGCCATCTTGCTGGTGTCAATCCGTGCCTTTCCAGGTTGTCTAGCACGATGGAATTTCTTCAGCTGCAGCTTGACCTTGCAACACACCAATGAATGGTCTGTGTCGCTATCTGCACTCTGGAACGAACGGGTGATTAGCACGTTCTTCAGTGAGGTGCACCTGGTCAGGATCAAGTCTAGCTGGTGCCAGTGCTTTGAGCGCGGATGTTGCCAGGAAACCTTGTGTTGGGGCTTGGTCTTGAAGAACGAGTTTGTGATGCACAGATCGTGATATGTGCAGAACTCGAGCAGCCGCTGTCCGTTGTCGTTCATTCTGCCCACGCCAAAAGGTCCAAGACAGGAGGGCCAGGAGTCGTGGTCAGCACCCACTCTGGCATTGAAGTCTCCAAGGAGAATGAGTTGTCCAGAGTTGGGGATGATCCTGACAGTTGTTGTGAGATTCTCGTAGAACTCGTCTTTTGCCTCTGGTGTGGCTGTCTGTGTTGGGGCATACACACTGACGAGGGTGACTGGGCCTTGAGTGGTGTTCAGGCGGAGGGTGAGGAGTCGTGCAGAGCCAGTGCTGCCCGGTTCCACCATCTTCAGCAAAGTGTTCTTCACTGCGAAGCCCACTCCGTGTTCCCTGTGTTCGTCACTGCCCTTTCCCTGCCAGTAGAACGTGTAGTCCTTCTCTCTCAGTGTGCCTGCATCAGCTAACCGTGTTTCCTGGAGAGTGGCGATATCCACTCCCAGTCTCTTCAGCTCATTATTGATGATGGCAGTCTTCCTGGTGTCGTTGATGTCCTTGAGGTTAGCAGCGAGTCCTGTCATCATAGTGCGGACGTTCCAAGTTCCCAGTTTTAGAGTTGGTCTCTTTTGTTTTATTGTCTTGCCTGGTGCGAAAGTTCTCAGCCTGCTGTTTGGATTTCTCCTTATCCCCATGCACCCAATGAGGAAAGCAAGCTGTGGCGGGACAACACCTTATTGGCTGGGGGCTGCCCAGCTTGAGGCGGGCGGTAGCTGTCCAGTGAGATCTGATGATCCCTCCCACCGTCGGGAACAACCCCTGGCGCCACGCTCTACACCAATTGAGCAGTGGCTTATAACCGGTAACTGTCATTCCCCGTGTTTTGTCTACGCCAAAGGCGAAGCTGGAGTGTCCTCTCCAGTGATCCGGTGTTCTACCTTCCAGCGTTGGGCGTTGGTAGGATTCAAGCCTGGGCAGGAAGATATGGAGGACAAGATGTTGCCCATGCAGCATGCCCCCCCTCTCCACGTCACTGATGAATCCAAAGGAACAGCAGGGCTGCTACAGTTTGGCACCAGCGCCGTTGCAGGAGCTGCCAGAACAATGTTGAGCACAACATAGAACTGCCTTAGGGGCTCCGACTCCGGATTTTTCCTCAGGGTTGACTCCCGAAGCCTTTCCTGTGACCGGGTATGCCGCAAGGCAGCAGAGGTTTGAAATCAGGGTTTACCTTCCCCTAGATGGGCTGCCTTCCCAGGTTGACGAGCCACCATCTACCCGAAGCATCTGGTTTTAAGGCGCCAGAGATCTGCCCTCGCCCCTACTCCTATTAGTAAAAGCAGTTCCGCCGGGCTTAGAGACTAAACCACACGGGCAGGCTAGGAGTTGGACTTAGTTGCCAGAGGCTTTTCGAGACGCACGCCATAAGGAGCATTTTATGAGCACTGGGAGCTTAACCCCAGTGCCGCTCCTGGCTATGACAACCTTGGAACCTTTTAAACAAATAGTGAGGAATAAATTAGGACACCCCCCATCTTTTTAGGACACATCCATATTAATTCCCACTTAACCTCTTGCACTCCAGTGTATCGCGGGCGGGCACGTCTCTGCGTCCTAGAGCGCACGAGGGCACACGAGGGTGCTGCGTCCTAGAGCGCACTGAAGAAAAAAGCTGCATTTCCGTTCTTCCACTACAGACACAGCCGCGAACAGAAAGCCAAAGGAGTGCTTTGATTGGTTTAGATGTGACTGACCTCTCATTTGACTAATAAGAGCCTTGAATTGGGTTTCTGAAACCTTGAAGAACCAATGACTGAAAACCTAGCAAGAAGGACCCGCCTACCAACGGCTGCGAATACAGCCAGCCAACTGAAGCACAGAAGTTCGAAAGCTGTTTTGTGTAAGGCTGGGTGGAGAGAGACTGACTGCTGCAGCAGATGAAAAAAGGACCCGCAGGAAGAACCGCCACAGACCCAGAAGCACGGAGACCACCCACAAGTGCGACCTGTGTGACAGGGACTGCCATTCGCGCATCGGCCTGTTCAGCCACAGGCGGTGCTGTCCCAGCAGAGTAGACATCTAGGATTCTCTTCCATGGTCATCATAGACCGACAGAGGCCGACGACGAAGGCTGGGTGACACACACGCGTTCGCCAGTCTTTTTTTCTTACTACTGTTATTTGTTTTGAAAAATCATTCGCCAAAACCGCAATCATGGAAGCGCAAAACCGCAATAATGGAATTATGGTTTGACCGGGTCGTGTGACCAGAACCACGAGTCCGTAACAAGCGGACCAGCTTCATGTTCGTCTGACAATGAGGAAGAGAAGTTCGCCAGCTACACTGCTGTTGTGAACAGGTAAGTGTTATAAGCTAAATTATTCTTTATCCCTGAAAATTGTAATCAAAAATGACTTTTGACCGATCGGTAAATTACAACTGTGCGTAGTAGACCGCGGCGCACCGTGACCGCGGCGCACCGTGAACGCGGCGCACCGTGAACGCAGCGCACCGTGAACGCGGCGCACCGGGCGATGTCCGTCCTCTGTAGCGGGGGGGGGGGGACACCCTCCCCCCCCACACACACACACAGCTCTGAGTGTCACCTTTCAGTAGAGCCCAAGATCAAGCTTCTATATTGAATCATTCAAAAGTTACAGACGTTTTTCCAAACTGTGCCATTTGGCACAATTTGGTACAGTTCAAAAACGCCTGGGAACAGCCTGAGAACAAAGCTGTGTAATATATTCATTTTTTGTGGTATTGTTACAAAATTTTGACCTCAGCTTGATAACACTTGGTTCTACATTTCTGTTGCATTTTCCAGCCCGGATCTGAAGCTGTGTGTTATTTGCAAGCATTTGTATCCAAAAAAACACCCAGGCGAAATTTATTTTCTTCAAGTTCAGTATGTTTAGATGACTGTTACTCAGTGGCCGGAGCACTTAGAGAGATTATGACTGTTTTGCCAAAAAATACAAAGTGTTTTCTTTTAAATGAAACCAACCCCATGAAGATGCTGCAAAGAGTTGAAGAACAGCTTTTGATTTACTCTGGGTACATTATTTTTTGGCGTTTTTAGGGAAATTGACCAGAGTGCAAGGGGTTAAAATGGCTAAAATGAATGTTAAAAAATGCAAATAAAAACAAAAAACAAGGTTAGACATAGATATGTGAACATTTTTAATAAAGAACTGAATATTTAATGGGGTGTCCTAATTTTTTCAAATGACTGTACATTTTAACATACATTGGCGCCACCCAGCTCCAATTCCTGCTCCACGGCGCCACCCAGCTCCACCACCTACTCTGACTCCTTTCCTGTCTGCTCCAACTGCTCATGAGGTGCGCTTTACAGCTCCTGCCGTCCGTGAGGTGCACACTACAGCTCCAGCCACTTCTGAGGTGCACATAACAGCACCGGCCATCCCTGAGGTGCACGCAGTGGCTCCAGTTGTCTCTGAGGTGCACGTAATTGCTTCTGCTGTCCCTGAGGCACACAATGCAGCTCCAGCTCCTGCGGTTCATCCTGAGGAGGTCACCCCTGCAGCAGAGGATCAGGAGCTCAGCCAAGTACTGCTGCACGGTGGCGCAGTGGTTAGCACTGCGGCAGCACAGTTTACCCTCGGCCGGGGGATCGCGGGGATCATGAGATCGTGGGTTCGATCCCTGCCCCCGGCCAACAGTGATCTGTGTGGAGTTTGCATGTTCTCCCCGTGTTTGCGTAGGTTTACTCCGGGATTTCTCCGGTTTCCTCCCACATGCCAAAAACATGCAGGTTAGGGAGTTAAGGGGCGCTTGCGCACGCAGCGACCGGCAGCTGGTGGCTTGTCACCGGACTGCAGAACAAATCTACCTACGGGTACAAAATAAGTAAAAAAAAAAAAAAGTATTTTTCTTTCCATTCTTAACATCAGTTTTAGTTAAGTCTTGCCTAGCTGCTGGTGTTTTTGGCGACGCCTCACCCTATTTCCCTCCATCAACATCGTCGAGGAGGGGGCCGCAGGAGGACCATGTTCCAGCCATTGTTCCCGAGGTCAGAAGACCTCCAGCCATCGCTCCAGAGATTGGCGTGCCTCCACCTGCCGATTTGGAGTTCAGCGGGCACCTGTCGGCTGTTCCTGTGGACTGTGTATCTCAGCCAACTGTTATGGACCTGGTGACTCTCCTGCCATCTGGCTGTGAGTTACAGACCCCTGTATACGCATCTCCTGAACCAGAGTTTTCTGCAATTGAGTGTCCTGCAGCAGAAATTTCTGTAGTAATGTGTCTGGAACCAGAAAATTCTTCAATTTCTGCATTTGTGTGTCCTGGTCCAGAGGTTAAAGTTGCGATGTTGTCACCTCCTGAGGTTGAGATGTCCATGCTATAATCTCCTGAGGGTAGAGAGACCATGGTACCACCCTAGAGGGTAAAATGTCCGTGCTGACATCTCCTGGGGTTGATATGTGCATGATATCATCTCCAGGGGTTATGTCCCTGCTACCATCTCTTAGCTTAGTTAGTTAGCATCATTTAGTTAGCTTATTAAGCTAACTAAAGAATCTCATAGATAACGCTGCGAGCAGACACATCCGTAGCTGGACCTGGTGGTGTAATGCCCAAACACTATACACAGTGAGCATAAATAGCAGGTTTTTTCAATACAGTGCTGTGAAAAAGTATTTGCCCATTTCTGATTTCTTATATTTTTGCATATTTGTCACACCTCGAACAAATTTTAATATTAGACAAAAATAACCTGAGTAAATACAAAATGCAGTTTTCAGATGATGATTTCATTTATTAAGGGAACAAAGCTATCCAAACCTACCTGGTGCTATGTGAAAAAGTAATTGCCCCCTAACTGCACCGAAAACTAAAAACTGGTTGTGCCACCATTGGTGCCAACAACTGGCAATGAGTCTTTTCCATCGCTGTTGAAGAATTTTGACCCACTCTTCCGTGCAGAATTGTTTAAATTCAGTCACAACAGAGGGCTTCATGAACTGATGGCAGGATATTCTCCTTCAGAATTTTCTGGTAGAGAGCAGAATTCATGGTTCTGTCAGTTAGAGCAAGATGTCCTGGTCCTGAAGCAGCCCCAGACCATGACACTACCACCACCATGTTTGACTGTTGATACAATGTTCTTTTTATGAAATTCTGTGTTAGTTTTATGCCATATAAAACAGGACATATGTCTTCCAAACAGTTCAACTTTTGTCTCGTCAGTCCCCAGAATATTTTCTCAAAAGTCTTGAGGATCATGTTTTCTGGCAAATGTGAGACAAGTCTTTGTGTTCTTGTTGTTCAGCAGCAGTTTTTGTCTTGGAACTCTCCCATGGATGACATTTTTGCCCAGTATCTTTCTTATTGTTCTTATTGTTCTATCATGGACCAGAGTCCAAACTGAGGCAAGTGAGGCCTGCAGTTCTTTAGATGTTGTTCTAGGTTTTTGTTTCTCATCTGATCTTGAATTTCTTTAGATCACAGTGTGATGTGTTGCTTTTTTGAGATCTTTTAGCCTACTTCAGGTTGTCAGACAGGTTCTATTTAAGTGATTTCTTGATTCAACAAGTCTGGTAGTAATCAGGCTTGGATGTAGCTACTGAAATTGAACTTGGCTTTCCAAAAAATATGGTTAATCACAGTAAATTCATGCTGTAACAAGAGGGGCAATTTCTTTTTCACATAGGGCCAGATAGGTTTGGATAGTTTTTGTTTTTCATTTAATAAATAAAATCATGATTTTGAAACTGTATTTTGTATTTATTCAGGTTATTTTTGTCCGATATTAAAATTTGTTTAATGATCTGAAACATTTAAGTTTGACAAATATGCAAAGATATAAGAAATCAGGAAGGGGCAAATACTTTTTCACAGCACTGTATATAAGTGGACATAGTAGATACTAGTAATAAAATTCAAAACTATGACATGCAAAATCCAATCTACACTTGTGAATGATGTCTAGTTAAAACATGATATCACATCTAGCTAGCCAGCTGCCACATAGTTCATACATACAAGCAAACAGAATCAAACACATGCGCAGTGGGAAAAAAGAAAAGTTATAAATTTACAAGAAAAAGTAGCAAATTGAGGAGAAAAAAGTTGCAAATTGAGTAGAAAAAAATTGCCGATTACAAGAAAAGAGATCAAAATCTGAGAAAAAAGTAGCAAATTTTTGAGAAAAAAGTTTCATAGTTGCAAGAAAAAGTTGTAACTTTGCAAGAAAAAAGTTGCAAATTTACAAGAACAAAGTTGAAAATTTTTGAGAAAAAAGTTTCAAAGTTGGAAGAAAAAGTTGTAACTTTGCAAGAAAAAAGTTGCAAATATACAGTACAAGAACAAAGTTGCACATTTTTTGAGAAAAAAGTTTCAAAATTGCAAGAAAAAGTTGCAACTGCACAAAAAAGTTGCAAATTTTTTAGAATAAGGTTGCAAATTTTTGAGAAAAAAGTTGAAAATTTAACCTTTTAAAATTCTGGTGTTCCGCTGGCAGGACATTTCAGATCTTCTCCTGCCACTCCATGAAGAAAGAATTTGATTTTCTTTCTGTCTGCTAAATTGAGGGAAACTGGCTGGAACTGTGATGATCAGGCGAATGTGCATCCCCCCTCCCTCCTGTTTCTGTGTTTCCCGGCTCCGGACCTCATCAGTGCATCTGCATGATTGACACACCAGCTGCTTCCTGGTCTACCAGTGTATTTAAGAGCCAGTGTGTGAAGAGTTCGCTGCTGGATCACTGGGTATTGCTGCCAGTGCAACTCCAGTCAGTGTTGTTTGGCAAACTCTGTTATCCTATTGTCTTATCTTATCTTATTGTCTTAAAAGCGCTATATAAGTGCAGGTTAGTTAGTTAGGTTAGTTAGTTAGTTAGTTAGTTATCTTCCTGTGTCTTCTCCTCCTCAGGTTTGCTGCCACTCCAGTGGTGTGTGTCCAGGGCTGTGCACGCTCGCCTGTACCAAACTACTCAAGGATAACATCATCTTCACCCAGGTAACCCAGTCATCTCCCTCCATCCCGTTGTCAACTCCCTGCATTCTCCAGTCTCTCCCCTTTGGTGTTCCACACTGGAGTTCACTGTTGGGCCCTCAGCTTATGTAGTAAGATTCTCTTCCCCATCACCATAACCAAACAGGGGTTTGGTTATCTTAGCCATTAACCTCCTCTCTCTTCTCCTGTCTTTCAGGCTATGTCTGGCTCCAGCATGCCCCTGTCTTTATTACCTCCGCCAAGGAGGTTATGTGATCGTCGGCGTTGGTTTGTCTATTTGTCTGTTTGTTTGTCTGTCTGTCTGTTTGTTTGTTTGTTTGTTTGTTTGTTTGTTAGCAAGATAACTCAAAAAGTTATGGATGGATTTTCATGAAATTTTCACAGATTGTCAGAAATGGGGTATCCTACAGATGATTACATTTTGGTGGTGATCTGGATCACCGTCCAGAAGAAAACCACAATTACGGAAAATGCCATTTTCGTCAATAACTACTGAACCACTAATCCTATCATTGTGAATCCAATTGCTAGTCATATGTTTTCATGGTCAAGGAATCTGAAAACGTACACATAAACACTGTATGGGGGGAACTGTGGCGCTTGGCGGAGGTCTGCGCTCTCCGAGTGCTTTTCTAGTTATATTTAAGTTGGTGTGTTGTTTGTGTTTTTCATTAGTTGTTTCGTGTGTTGTATGTTTATTAAGTTAGCGTGTTTGTGTATTTTACTTTTCAATAAAGTTGTGTTAAACTTTAGTCTCGAGTCTCAGTGTTCATCTTAAGTAGCTCAAGTAGGCTCATTTTGTCTTTTTTTTAATTATTTACCTTTTGTTCTTATTAAAGACAAAAATAGAAAGGAGATGTTTTTACCTTCTTTACATGTTTTGACTGTTCACTGCAGCCTTCGTCGGAAGTGTCAGCTGATTGCTGCGAGGTGTCATTTTATCAGCTGACTTTCGTAGGCGGGGCCAGCCCTGCAGACCTGTCAGATCCACTGAGCCGGCCCCGCTTTCTGCCGAGATCCTCATTTCACATGATGTCATTTCATTATTCACAAAGACCCCTATTGACGTCACACTACACATAGTGCAAGAACGCCTCAGGAATGACAGAACCCTAAAAAGACGCACCAATCTCACAGTTCACGACATATCTGAACTATTACAATTTGTTGCAAAATCCACCTATTTTCAATACAGAGAAAAAATCTACAGAGAAAAAGAAGGATTTGCAATGGGAGACCCACTATCAGCCATTATGAGCAGTATTTTCATAGAGGATCTGGAAAACAAAGCCATCAACACAGCACCCATACAATGTAAACCCACCCTCTGGAAGAGATACGTGGAAGACATATTGGAGAAAATAAGGAGAAAGACACACACAAGAACTCACTGACCATCTGAACAGCACGGACAGCACTGGGAACATAAAATTCACACATGAAGAGGAAGAAAATGGCACCATAGCCTTTCCGGACATGAAAATCCACCACAACGATGATGGCAGTATAAAAATCACAGTGTACAGGAAACCAACCCACACGGATCAATACCTACTATGGACATCAGAACACCCCGCAGCACACAAACTATCAGTTGTCAGGATGTTATATGAACAGGCCACCATCATCACAGACCAAGAAGACAGACAGGAGGAGGAAAACCACATAAAACATACACTCATACGCTGCCAATATCCAGCATGGGCCATAAACAAAGGGAAACAGCAAGTCAAAAACAAAGAAAACAAACAGGAAACAAGACACAGAACAAAAACCGAAATCAAAAACAAGGACACCATAACCATACTATACATCCGAGGGATAATAGAACCAATTCAAAGGATCATGAAAAAATACAAAATAAACACAGCAGTAAAATCACACAAAAAATTAAGACAGTTATTAGTACACCCCAAGGACAAAATAGAACAAGGCAAAAAATGCAATGTAATACATGAAATATCATGCAGATCATGCAACAAAACCTACATTGGAGAAACTGGAAGATCATTCATCACAAGAAAAAAAGAACACCAGAAGGAATGTGAGAAGGAAACACAAGGATGACTCACAAGATCACAAAAAGAAAAGGCAGAACAAGAAACATTAAAATCAGCAATATCAGATCACTGCAAAAGAAATAATCACATCATGGACTGGGACAACGCAAAAGTTATTGGATTGGAGAGCAACAGACACAAACGCTGGATCAAGGAGGCCATAGAAATCAGGAAGCGGGGAAAAGATACCATGATCCGGGATGAGGGGGCCTTTGACATGTTAGGTTAATTGGCTGTTCTAAATTGTCCCTAGATATCTGTTTCCTATAGGCCCTTAGAGTAGAGGGTTAGTACTAGTGAAAGCGCTTTGAGTGGTCTCTGTGACTAGAAAAGCGCTATATAAGTGCAGGTTAGTTACTTAGTTAGTTAGTTAGTTAGTTATGCTTTCCCACATCTGGGACCACATTCTCCACAGACCATCTGACGGTGGAAGGCGGGGCCGGCTCAGTGGATCTGACAGGTCTGCAGGGCTGGCCCCACCTACGAAAGTCAGCTGATAAAATGCCACCTCGCAGCAATCAGCTGACACTTCTGACGAAGGCTGCAGTGAACAGTCGAAACATGTAAAGAAGGTAAAAACTTCTCCTTTCTAGATTTGTCTTTAATAAGAACAAAAGGTAAATAGTTCATCTGAAGAGGTTTGCCCTGCATTTAAGCCTCTTGGGTACTTAATTATGACTGAACAATCCAGCCAGGATCGGGGCTTAGCGGGCGCTACCTCAAGTGAATAGTCAGTGCTTATGCATGTGGATGCCACAGAGCGCCAGGTCATGTTTTTGACCAAACAGCTCCAAAGTATTACTCAGCAATTGGCTACTGTCACAGAGCACTTGTGTCGACTTCCTGGTGTAGCTGCTTCCCCTCTTGTGCCTGCTGCACAGATGGCTCCTCCTATCGGCAGTACCATTTCCATTCCCTCAACTGCCCCCTATGTGGGGAAGGTGGGGGGATGTAAAGGGTTCCTTCTCCATTGTCGGTTGTATTTTCAACAGGTGGAGGGGGAGTATGGGGATGAATTGGCTAAAATCCAGTTCATGACCCTGCTACTAAGGTCTGACTGGCTGCCGAACAGTTGCCGTTGAAGATGGAATCACGGAAGCTGTCACCCCGCTATCTGGGTCCCCACACCATCTCCAGCATCATTAATGATGTCACCGTTCAGCTGGACCTGCCCCGGCTCTCCGCATTCATCCGACCTTCCATGTCTCAAAGAACAAACCCCTCTCTGCCAGCCCCCGGTGCCCTTTCCCGAACTCCCCTCCTCCACCACGGAACCTCGGCGGCCATGCCACCTACACTGTCCAGAAGATTTTGGATGTCTGCTGTAGGGGCTGGGGCCTTCAATATCTGGTCCACTGGAAAGGTTATGGATAGGAGGAGAGGTCGTGGATCCCCGGGTCCCACTTCCACGACAAGGGCATGGTGCAGGCCTTCCATCGGGTGCATCCCCAGAAGCCCAGAGGGTTGCCAGGTGGTGCCCCTTGAGGGGGAAGGGGGGGGCACTATGATGATCAGGCGAGCGTGCATCCCCCCTCCCTTCCTGTTTCTGTGTTTCCAGGCTCTGGAGCTCATCAGCATACTTGTGTGATTGACACACCTGCTGCTTCCTGGTCTACCAGCGCATTTTAAGAGCCAGTGTGTGAAGAGCTCACTGCTGGATCATTGGGTATTGCTGCCAGTGCAACTCCAGTCAATGCTGTTTGGCAAACTCTGTCATCATGCAGTCTTATCCTCCTGTGTCTTCTCCTCCTAAGGTTTGCTACTACACCAGCAGTGTGTCTCTGGGGCTGTGCATGCTCGCCTGTACCAAACTACTAAAGGATAACATCGTCTTCACCCAGCTCACCCAGTAATCTCCTCCATCTCGTCAACTCCCTGCATTCTCCAGTCTCTCCCCTTTTGTGTTCCATGCTGGAGTTCACTGTCGGGCCCTCAGCTTGTGTAGTAAGATTCTCTTCCCCTGTCATCATTCCCCGTTTGGCTATCTTAGCCATTAACCTCCTCTCTCCTCTCCACTCTTTCAGGCTACGTGTGGCTCCAACGTGCCCCTGTCTTTATTATATTTAAGTTGGTGTGTTGTTTGTGTTTTTCGTTAGTTGTTCGAGTGTTGTTTGTTTATTAAGTTTGTGTGTTTTGCTTTTCATTAAAGTTGTGTTAAACTTTCCTCTCAAATCTGAGTGTTCATCTTAAGTGGTTTGCCCTGCATTTAAGCCTCTTGGGTGTTTAATCATGACAGAAACACCCAGGGGTTAAACCTCTTAAAATTTCAGTGTTCCACCAGTAGGATGTTTCAGATTTTCTCCTGTCACAAGAAAGAATTTGATTTTCTTTGTGTATGTTAAATTGAGGGAAATTCCTGGAATGCTAAAGAGTTTAAAGGAAAGGTTCAAATCTACAAGAAAAAAGTTTCAAATTTTTGAGAAAAAGTTGCAGATTTGCTAGAGAAAATCTGCAGACGTATAGGAAAAAGTTGCAATTTTTTAAGAAAAAAGTTGCAAATTTTTAAAGATCCACTCCGGCGGCTTTAAAACCACCTCAAAAACCGATGTGTTTTGCCCAAAATAGTATAGTTTGGCTTTAAATAGACACAAAAAAACCTTTCATTGCCTTACAATGGCTTGGAAAAAGCTTTTATGACTTTGACCTACTTAAGTATGAGCAGATGTATGAATATTTTCATTAACTCCACCCATACTCCCGCCCACACCGGAGTGGTGGCTCAGTTGGTAGAGCATCCGCCCCACACCCGGGAGGCAGGGCTTCAAATCCCGGCCGGGTCATACCAAAGACCACATAAAAATGGTGCTTTCTGCCTTCTAGCGTGGTGCTCCGCATAATGGAATGGGGAAAGTAAAGTTACACACAGAGCTACCAGAGGACTGACCCCCCGCTGTAGCTTTCTCTACTTACAGTAGCTGTGTGGCCTAGGGTCAGAGAAACGGAGATAGGCGCCGCCCATATACACCTTCAGGTGTAAAGGGATTAACTAACTAACTAACTATACTCCCGCCCACTAGTAGCTGGAAGAAGATGAGGGCATTGTACAAGGCTTTGAGAAGGCGATTCAACTTGAGGAAGTACTGTTGTAGGTGAACCCATGGAAGAGTTGCTGCCTGGCCTGGCATGGAGGCTGGAAGGCTCCTCGCTGGTCTCTGGTTGCCCACTCACCATGGATCACCTCGTTGGGGGCCGGTGAGCAGTTCCGACGCACTCCCCAGCCTCCTTCCTTCAGAGCTTGCCTTGCTTCAAGCTGCCCCGAGACGAACTGTTTGGCGGCCATCAGCGAGGCGATCCGCGGTGAGTGTGTAACCAGAGTCTGCTCCTTTGGGGGAACAGGGAGGAGCCGAGGAATGCTCAGTCAGTTCCTTCGGCGCGCTCTCTCTGGCTCGCTCCAAGGAGAGGCACGGCGGCTGACGGGATGCACCAGTGGGTGTTCCCAGTGAGGTGAGGGGAGCCCTCCAGCTGGGCAGGGACCGCCTCTCTGCTTCACCGAGAACAATCCTTCGGCAGGTTCACCGACGACAGTGATACTCGCCTGGCCGTTGTGCAACACACACCAGGGCTGTCTCCCCCAGCATGCAGGCTGCAAACCCGTGTTCTGTCCAGTATTTTAGCAGAGACACTGAGGTTTGTCCAAATAAAATAAATCATTGCTGTCGTATTTTTATGTCTGTGGGTAAGACATGTAATTTAAAAGAGGATTTCTCGCTCACACAACCAAAAATCGAACACATATGCGGGGCTGAAAAGCTCATAGTGGTTAAATTTGACCAAATGTGGTTTATTTTTTAACATAGTCTCCCCTTCAGTCCACACACTTCTTCTATCAGTGATGCAGTGCTTGGATCCCTGAGGTTGAACAATAAACCATATTTGGTCAAATTTGACCACTATGAAGTTTTCAGCCCCCCACCCCCACCCCCATATAATCTTGCTCCTCCCTCTTCCCCTGAGACAGTCAAGTAGGGGTATCAGTGCTTAGCCTGACTGCTTAATGTTCTAACCAATCAGGCTAAGGAGGAATACTGATGTAGCTGGAAATGCTCTTTCCAAATGTGCCTTTTTTAGGGGGATGGGGCTTAAGCAGACATTAACAGCAGAAAAACACATGGGATTTTGGAATGATTTTGCTCTTGATATGTTACAAGCATTCATTCATTCATTCATCTTCTTCCGCTTAATCCTTTTCGGGTCGCGGCAGGGCTGGAGCCTATCCCAGCATCTTTGGGCGAGAGGGAGGGTCCACCCTGGACAGATCGCCAGTCCATCTCAGGGCCAACACAGAGAGACAGACAACCATTCACTCTCACAGTCAGACCTAAGGACAATTTAGAATCCCCAGTTTGATGCCAATTAACCTAACTTGCATGTTTTTGGCATGTGGGAGGAAAATGGAGAAATCCCGGAGTAAACCCACGCAGACACGGGGAGAACATGCAAACTCCACACAGATCACTGTTGGTCAGGGGCTGGGATCGAACCCAGGATCCCCCGACCAAGGGTGAGTTGCTGTGCTGCCGCAGTGCTAACCACTCCGCCACCGTGCCGCCCGTTACATGTTAACAGAAAAAAAAAACAAACAAAAAAACCCCACTTTATTTTATGGGTTCACCTGCAACAGTACTTCCTCAAGCTGGATCACCTTCTCAGAGCCGTGCACAATGTCCTCTCTTCTTCCAGCTACTGGTGGGTGGGAATATGGGTGGAGCTAATTAGAATATTCATAAATCTGCGCATACTTAAGTAGGTCAAAGACATTAAAGCTCTGTCCAAGCTATTCTAAGGCAATGAAAGTTTTTTTTGTGTATTAAAAGCCACAATATACTATTTTGGGCAGGACACATTGGTTTTTGAGGTGGTTTTAGAGCCACCGGAGTGGGTTGTTAATGAAAAAAGAAGTGAAGTTTGGAGCCAGAAACCAACCGTGAAAGTGAAGAGGAAAAACAAACAGGAGCAGTGGGACTCAGACGCCAACCTCCTGCATGGCGGCTCTATTTTTAGCAGCGCTGTGCTCAGACGGGACGAGGCGCAGCGGTGACGGCGTGACGCCTCAGAACTCGTGGTCACCTTGATTTGTGGTTTGAATAACCGCCAGCCCATCCATTAGAAACAGCCACAGCCACATCTGTAAAATCAACCGTTCACTTCGAAAAGGATTAGAGGGATTCTGTCTCGGTGAGCCTCCAAGGGACTCGTGCTTATTCACAGACGGGCGGCCCCATTTTTTTTGACCCCCGCGCCCTTTAATGGGTTACCTTGGCATGGCACTGACATGCTGATATTAAAATGCTTCCAGCAAGGATAACTGTTAAGACCTTTATCTTATTACAAATGTTTTAGCATCCCTTGTGTGTGTGTGTGTGTGGGGGGGGGTCTCCTCTCTAACAGTTCCAATCCTCATTGACGTACAAGGTCACTACATTGTTTAAAAAATAGAAAAGACTGAGGAGAATTTCTTGCCTTTTTTATCATTAGTCCGCAGCTTTGAAATATGACAGCATGAGCTTGGAATGACTGCAGACAGGGCCGTTTCTAGGTTTTTAGGGGCCCTATGTAAGATTGTGTTGGGGGCCCGATTATTTTGTGAAGAGGAAAAGTGCAAACCCCTCAAAATGGAGAAAAAAAAAATTATGCCACCAAACAAATTGTTGGAAAAACAAAAATCTGGATCATTGTCAAGATGAACAGAAAAATTAAACCACTGCAGGATGTTTTAACACCTTAGCATTCCAGCCTGGTCCCCTAAATTTAGCATATGCAAAGAAAATCAAATTCTTTCTTCACTGAGTGACAGTAGAAAATTTCAAACGTCCCACCAACAGAAAATTTTTTAATTAATTAATTAATTTGTTTTAAGAGGTTAAAAAGCCCCAACGATGCAGTTCTTCCACATGTTGACACAGGTGTTAAATATGGAATATCTGCGACATGATCACATGATGTGGTCGGAACACTTCAGGGTTTAATTATTGCAGCACCATTTTACACACAACAAAGAAGCTTCCTTTTTATAGGATATTTCTTTCAATGCTAATTAGCCCAAGCTCAACCAATCCTTATTTCATTATTCCTGAGATTTTTGTTTTGACAGCGATGCCATGTTTGATGCTAACATTAGCCTTTAGCTTTGGTTGTACGACTAAGTAACATGCTAACAGATACTGGCTGCGGCAGGGGTGTCTGGTGTGAGTGATAGCATATGACCGGTCCCCACGGCGTAATAAGGACAGAAATGAAATGGAAATACCGAATAGCTAACTCTGCTAACAGCTGCTGATCGAGGAGACATCAGGTCGAGAGTGTAATCAATGATAATGAAATATGTTAAAACTAGAGGGCACTCAGATTGCATACCTCCACCAAGGCTCCGTCCCTCCCTCCCTTTATCCTCCCCTCTGTCCCTTTGTCCATATCTCCATCCATCTGTACAATGTGAGATAGGGCCTTGGTGGAGGTATGTACTCATGGATTACCTCCAACATCTAATGAGTTCATCTTTGGTCCAAGGGCCACCTCTGGTGAAGATGTCATTCAAATCCATCTAGGAGTTTTTACGTGATCTTGCTAACAGACAGAGAGAAGGCAGCAAAAACAATATGACGACATTATAATAGCAAGACTGTCATAATTGTATTGACCATCCATTGGGATTGGGCAATTCCATCTTAAATCAGCATCATCATTTATTGAATCTTTCAGGTCAGTTTCCATTTCTTTTCCTCCTCTCTTCTCTCTTACAGTTTACTTACAAGGTTCATAATTATTAAAGGTGCACTCTGGCTGCTCTAAAAACAAATGTGCAATGCCCAGAATAGTATATTGTGGCTTTTTACCCACAAAAAAAACCTTCATTGCCATAGAATTGCTTGGAAAGAGATTTTAAATCTTTCACCTACTTAAGTAGGTCACAGGGGATCGTCTGATTGCTGGGTCTTTCAGAAATTGTGGGGTTTTCCCTGCATTTGAATCTGACCTCAACCTGAATCTGTTTTTCAATAGATTTGACCAACCGCCCTCCCCCCTGTCTGCACAACAACCACTGCTGCCTCTAAGAAATCAAGTCCTGCTGCCCACTCCCCACTCCACCGACACCCCCCCCCACTCCCAACACACAGCCCCCCATCCTGACCCTGACCAAGACCCAGGTGAGGACGGAGCTGAGGAAGATCAAGGCGAGGAAGGCGTCGGGACCGGACGGCATCAGCGCAAAGCTCCTCAAGTCCTGTGCAGACCAGCTGTGTGGGATTGTGACGTATATCTTCAACATGAGCCTGAAACTGGGGAGGGTACCACAGCTGTGGAAAACATCTTGTGTGGTACCTGTACCAAAAACTTCCCACCCCAAAGACCTGAACAGCTACAGACCGGTGGCTTTGACGTCCCACTTGATGAAGACCCTGGAGAGACTGCTCCTTGCTCATCTCCGCCCCCTGGTGGAACCAGCGATGGATCCACTCCAGTTCGCCTACCAGCATGGCATTGGGGTGGAGGATGCGGTGATCTTCCTCCTTCACCGTTCTCTGTCCCACCTGGAGAAGCCCGGGAATATGGTGAGGATCATGTTCTTTGACTTCTCCAGTGCTTTCAACATCATCCAACCGATGATCCTGAAGGACAAGCTGCTGCGCGCAGGGGTGGACCAGCACCTGTCATCATGGATCCTGGACTACCTCACGAACTGGCCTCAGTTTGTGAGAACCCGGGACTGTGTTTCCGACACGATCATCAGTAGCACGGGGGCCCCCCAGGGAACGGTGCTGGCTCCCTTCCTGTTCACTCTTTATACTGCGGACTTCTCACACAACACAACACATTGCCATCTACAGAAGTTCTCTGATGACTCTGCGATCGTTGGTCTCATCTCCAACGGAGATGAAGCTGAGTACAGAGGGCTTATCCAGGACTTTGTGGACTGGTGCCATCGGAACTGCCTCCAGATCAACGCGAAGAAAACTAAGGAGCTGGTGGTGGACTGCCGCAGGCATGGGCAGCCCCTCACAGCACCAGTAAATATACAGGGAACAGACATCGAGATGGTGACATCCTATAAGTACCTGGGTGTTCATCTGAACAATAAACTAGACTGGTCACACAATACTGACGCACTCTACAAGAAGGGACAGCGCAGGCTGTTCCTGCTGAGGAGACTCAGGTCTTTTGGTGTACAAGGGGCGCTGCTGAAGTCATTCTATGACACGGTGGTGGCATCAGCCATCACTTTTGGAGTGGTCTGCTGGGGCAGTGGCATTACTGCAGCCGATAGGAAGAGACTGAACAAACTGATTAAGAAAGCTAGCTCTGTCCTGGGGCAGCGCCTTGATCCGATGGAGGAGATAGGAGAGAGAAGGACGGTGGCTAAACTGTCATCTCTGCTGGAGTCCGAGTTCCACCCTATGCAGGACATACTGGATGCACTGAGGAGCTCATTTAGCAGCAGACTACATCATCCCAGGTGCACAACCGAGAGGTTTCGTAGGTCCTTCCTACCAACGGCTGTCAGACTGTACAACCTAAGCAGGGCTGCTCGCAGAGATAGCAAAAAGACGTAACAAACTAATAGTTTTTTTGAATGCAAAAGATGCAATAGACTTACACAATGGTCCTCTCCGGCATACAACTAGGAACATACCGGTCGCTATGGAGGGTGAGAATATGTATGGGCACATAATCATACCATGTAGGATAACTAAATAGACGGTTGTGCTGTTTCATCCCACCTAGCAACAATGCTCTGCACTGTGTGTGTTTATATATTTTCATATTTATTCCATCTAGCTACAATGCTCAGCACTGGGTGTGTTTATATTTATATATCTATATATTTATTCCATCTAGCTACAATGCTCCGCACTGTGTTTTTATATATCTACATATTATTCCATCTAGCTACATTGCTCCGCACTGTGTGTGTTTATATACTTGCATATTTATTCCACCTAGCTGCAATGCTCCGTACTGTGGGTGTTTATATATTTACATATTTATTCCATCTAGCTACAATGCTCTGCACTGTGTGTTCATATATTCATATATTTATTCCATCCAGCTACAATGCTCTGCACTGTGTGTCTGTGTGTGTGTGTGTATATATATATTTTATAGTAATATGTACATATGTATATTAGCTGCTCTTGCTTGCTTGTTTTTTTTTCTTGCCTTCTGATTGTTGCTCTGAGTGTTGCTATCCCTGTGCTGTTGCAATCCTGGAATTTCCCCGTTGTGGGACTAATAAAGGCTTATCTTATCTTATCTTATCTTATTTGGTAGCGCTATGAGACTTTTGTTGTGATGTGGCGGTATATAAATAAAGCTGAATTGAATTGAATTAAGTATATGCAGATCTATGAATCTTCTAATTAGCAGCCTGTAGGGCTTGCACGTGATTGGTTGCCATGACTCCTGGCAGGGGTGGGGGGGCTGCAAGTCCGTTCACGATGCTTTTGAACGTTAAAGGTTTGCCTATATCTTCAAAAGTAAAAAGCGAAACATTTTTCTGAAAATGGTCTAGACAAGAGATAAGTGTGTAGTTGCCAAATATGTGTTTACTTTTTACTAACAACCAGTCCCCTGGCCGCCGGTGACTGAGCAGTGGGGGGAGGAGGGTGGCAATTTGAATGTGGCTGCTCTCAGTTCACAGTGAGGCACCCCGTCCACTGGTAAGTGAACTGATTTGAATGTGGGACATTCAAATCGGGTCCGCGTCCCCGCCTCTCTCCGCTCTCTATCTGCTGTTACCCCAACCTACTCTGCCTCATTCCTCCTGCTCCTTGGCTCCTCCCTCTTCCCCTGAGGTAGCCAACAGTATCCATCTGATTGGTTAATGTTATACCCAACCAGGCTAAGCAGGAATGCTTACGTAGCTACTAACGGTCTGTCCTAACTCGCCCATTTCAGGGGGCGTTACCAAACTGGAAATTCACAGTAAAAAAACACAGACTTCAGACTGTGGTGTGATTTTGCACTTGATATGTCTTGTAAGTCACAAAAAACATGTTACAGACATGTTAACAACAGAAAAAACTTTTTTGCTGGAGTGTCACTATAAGCAATATTACACAACAGTGCAGTATCATATCACTGTGGTGTGCGGTAAACGAGCATAATAGAACAGGCCAATTGTTATTTCACAAACATAAAACTGAACATTGTCCAGAGCTTAAGTTCACTGTGTTGGCATACTGTGTGGGTCATTTGGATGCAACGACATCCTTGTGTGCTGGACGGAGTTATGTCCACAGCACACCAAACACCGTCTGAAACTGCACACTTTGCTTGCTTTTCCTTGGCATCTTCAGATGAAATAATGTCAATCATCACATGCTATATGGATGGAGACCACATTCCTTTTTGTTTCATGCTGTTTTACTTTTTCTGCAGTGTTTGGATATAATTCAATTCAATTCAATTCAACTTTATTTACATAGCGCCATTTCACAACAACAGTCATCTCATAGCACTTTCAACTGTAGGGGGAACCCCCACAATTGCAGAAAGACCCCAGCAATCAGGCGATCCCCTGTGAGCAAGCGCTTGGTGACGGTGGAGAGGAAAAACTCCCTTTTAACAGGAAGAAACCTCCAATAGAACCAGGCTCAGGGAGGGGCAGTCATCTGCTGCGACTGGCTGGGGGGTGAGGGGATAGAGAAGAAGAAAAGAACAGACATGTAGAGAGCAAACAGCACGATGGGGACTCAATCTATGGGAGAGAACAAACAGATGTTAATGACCAGAAAAAAATAAATAATTGAGAGTGAAGAAAGGAGTAAAGCCCAGTGCATTATTGGAGGTCCCCCGGCTGTCTAAACCTAGTAGCAGCATAACTAAGGGAGGGTTCAGAAACACATGATCCCTCCATAATTATAGGCTATATCAAAAAGGAAGGTTTTAACCCTATTCTTAAAAACAGAGTTTGAGTCTGACTCCCGAATCCAGATTGGCAGCTGTTTCCACAGGAGAGGAGCTTGATAACTGAAGGCTCTGCCCCCCATTGTAGTTTTGGAGATTCTAGGTATTACAAGTAATCCAGCATTTTGGGAGCGTAGTGCTCTGTTAGGATAATAGGGTAATATCAGATCTTTTTTTTAAAAAAGGGGCCTGATTGTTCAGAGCTTTAAAAGTGAGAAGAAGGATTTTAAACTTAATCCTAAACTCTATGGGAAGCCAATGAAGGGAGGCCAGAACTGGAGAGATATGAGCTCTCTTTCTGGTACCTGTTAAAACTCTTGCAGCAGCATTTTGGATCAACTGAAGACTTTTTAGAGATGATTTAGGACAACCTGATAATGGGGTGGCGCAGTGGTTAGCACTGCACCAGTACAGCAACTCACCCTTGGCAATGGGATCCCTGGTTCGATCCCAGCCCCCGACCAACAGTGATCTGTGTGGAGTTTGCATGTTCTCCCCGTATCTGCGTGGGTTTACTCCGGGATTTCTCCGGTTTCCTCCCACAGGCCAAAAACATGCAGGTTAGGTTAATTGGAGACTCTAAAGTGGCCCTAGGTGTGAATGTGTGTGTGAATGGTTAAGGGATAGCGCCGTACTGTGGCTGCTTCACCCATCCAGGTGGATGCCCTCAATTTCCCCTCTGGGGATCAATAAAGTATACAAAATCAAAAATCAAATCAAATCTAATCTAAAGCTAACAAAAGTGTGGATCAGTTTCTCAGCATCACTCTGAGATAAGATGCTCCTCCTCCTCATCATCATCCTCATCATAGCAGTCTGTCGTGGGCGACAATGACTGTTTCATTTAGGTCTGATCTGATTCTTCCACACAGCTCTGTCCTTAGCCTTCCGCTGCCAGGATCTCCTGTCTATGTCCAACTTCTTCAAGTTTCTTTTTACAGTGTCTTTAAATCTGAGCCTTGGTCTACCCTGATTGCGTTTGTCCTCGCATAACTGTGAGTAGAGTAACTGCAGAGGGAGACGCTGGTGGTCCATCCTCTCAAAATGTCCGAGCCATCTCAGGTTCATCTGTATTAGCATGTCCTCCATTGATGGTAGACCAGCTCGTTTCAACACTTCTATGTTGGTTATCTTGTCTTTCCATGAGATGTTCATTATGGCTCGAAGGTGTCTCATCATGTACGCGTGGAGTTTCTTCACCTGCACTCTGTAGACAGTCCAAGTTTCAGCACCGTACAATAGAGCAGCCAGTACTGTCACTCTGTACACTTTGCATTTCACACGGATAGACACATGTCAATTGTTCCACAGTCTCTCCCTCAAGTTTCCAAACATAGCACTCGCTCTTCCCATTCTGAGAGATAGTTCATCCTCCAGCCTAGCATTCTCTGAAACAGTACTCCATAGGTACTTGAAAGTCTTGCACTTGACAAGTGGCTCTGTACCAATGCTGATCTCTTCTGGTAGTGATGTTGATAACTGGAATTTTGGTGGTTGATAAAGACACTCTGTCTTCTTGATGTTGATTTGGAGGCTGAATTGGCTAGCTGCTCTTGCAAATTTCTCCATTAAAGATTGCATATCTTCCACGCTGTGTGCATCTAGAACACTGTCGTCGGCAAACAGCATTTCTCTTACTACCTTTATTGATGTCTTACTCTTGGCTTTAAACTGTGCCACATTGAACAAGTCTGCTTCTTTCCTTGTTTGAATGTATACTCCTTCTGAAGTGTCTCTGAAGGCCACCTCAATCATGGCTGCCAGATATAGTGAGAAGAGTGTAGTTGCCAGCACACACGCTTGTTTCACCCCGTTGCTTACTGAAAAGTCTTTAAATACTGAACCACTCATTGCCACGTTTGCTTGCATACCTGTATGGAGTGCCTCAATCAGGCTGACAAACTTCTTTGTACAACCATATTTCTTGAGTACCTGCCAAAGTCCTTGTCATGAAACAGTATCGGAGGCTTTACTGAAGTCTATGAAGACTACATAAAGCGGCATGTTCTGTTCAATACACTTTTCTTGAACCTGTTTCAAGCAGAAAATCATGTCCATTGTGCTTCTTCCACTTCTAAAGCCGCACTGGGTTTCCGGTAGTACATTCTGCGAGATGTGTTCACTGAGTCTGTTAAGTAGTACACGTGAGAGAATCTTACCAACAGTGGCTAGCAGTGATATACCTCGGTAATTTCCACAGTCTTTCCTGTCACCTTTCTTGAACAAAGGCACAATACTTGCATCCTGTGGGGCCTGGGGGCCAATGACATCCAGCTGGCTCGCCGCATCCGCGGAGAGAGAGCTTAGACTTTCTGCTACACATCCACCAACCACAATGCTCCGCACTGTGTGTCTACAGTATATATATACGTATATATACTGTATATATATATATATATATATATATATATATATATATATTTATTTATAGTAATATGTACATATGTATACTAGCTGCTCTTGTTTTTTCTTGCCTTCTGATTGTTGCTCTGAGTGTTGCTATCCCTGTGCTGTTGCAATCCTGGAATTTCCCCATTGTGGGACTAATAAAGGCTTATCTTAATCCTTCCAGTCTTGAGGAACTTTCTAGGCATCCCATATCTCTTGGATGAGCCTGTGCAGGCAGTTGGTCAGCTGAACACCACCAAATTTCCACACTTCTGCTGGAATTCCATTCCTTCCTGAAGCTTTACCATCCTGTGTTGTCCTGATAGCTGCCATTAGTTCATCAAAATTTGGTGGTTCATCTAGACTTGATACAGCTGGTCGCTGCACTAGAGCTTCTTTAGCCTCTTTAGTGAGATCTCCAGGGATTTTTAGTAGTTGGCCAAAGTGCTCTGCAAATCTGTCCAGGATCTTGTCTTTCTCCTGCAAACCGTTTCACTAGCCATAGCTTTTAGTTGGATCAATCCTCTTGGTTTAGGGCCGTAGATTTCTCTCAAACCTGTGAAGAATGTTTTCATGTCCTTCCTGTCTGCTGCAGTTTGAAGTTTCTCTGCTTTTTCATCCCACCAGTTGGACTTCATCTCTCTGATGTACTTCTGTAGCTCACTCTGAGCCTTTGACTATTTCATCTTCTTCGACCTTGTGTTACACTGTAGGTTTCCCTGCCTAGCTGTATTCCTCGCTTCTAGTAGTTTCTTCAGGTGTTCATCATGCTCATCAAACCAATCTTGATGTTTCCTCTCAGGGTGGCCTAATACATCACACGCAGTCTGATACACCATATCCTTCAGTGTTGCCCATTTCTCTTCTATGTCATTCTCTGAGTTGTTGCTGTCCCAGTCTTTCAAGTTTTCATTCATTTCCTGTGTAGGTTCTTCCTGCTTCTTTTGGCCTTTCAGTGCACTAGTGTTTAGCTTCCCTGGTGGCTTCACACCCATCCTGCAGTGCTGTTTTCGTCTCCAAATCCTTAATCTAGATCTCAGCATAACATGATCAGTACCACAGTCCGTGCCTCTCATTGCTCTGGTGTCCAATACATCCCTTATGTCTCTCTGCCTGACTTTGATGTAGTCTAATAAGTGCCAGTGCTTGGATCTTGGGTGCATCCATGTCTTCTTGTGTGTGTCCTTGTGCTTAAATAGAGTGTTGGTTATCACAAGGTTGTACTCTGAACATAGGGCTGCACAGTGGCGCAGTGGTTTAGCACTGTGGCAGCACAGTTTTACCCTCGGCCGGGGGACCGCGGGGATCATGAGATCGTGGGTTCGATCCCAGCCCCCGACCAACAGTGAGCTGTGTGGAGTTTGCATGTTCTCCCCGTGTTGCGCGGGTTTACTCCGGGATTTCTCCGGTTTCCTCCCGCACACCAAAAACATGTAGGTTTAGGGCGCTCGCGCACGCAGTGACCAGCAGCCGGTGGCTTGTCACCAGACTGCAAACCAAGTCTACCTACGGGTACAAATAAGTAACAAAAAAAAAAAAAAAAAAAAAATAGTGCAAGTAGAAGTTCTCCATTAGCATTGCACTTGCCTAGTCCATCACTGCCTAGCACTCCTTTCCATTTCTCAGTGTCCGAACCAACTCTGGCATTAAAATCTCCAGTGAATATCAGCCTGTCATCAGTCGGTACACGCCTGATAGTCTCACGTAAATCACTGTAGAACTCTTCCTTCACCTCCTCTGTGTTGGTCATTGTTGGGGCATATACACTGAGTGTGGCATACATCTTCCGCTGTAGTGGGAGTCTCATAGTCATTATTCTGTCGTTGATTGGCACCAGTTCCTCATCAAGCATTGCTGCTATCTCCTTTCTAACTGCAAAGCCCACTCCTGCTTCTCTCCTCTCTTGAGCTGATCTCCCACTCCAAAAGAAGATGTACCCACGGTCTTCCAAGCTGTCATATCCAGGCAATCTTGTTTCACTAAGTGCAGCTATGTCTACATTGTACCTGTTCATTTCCAGGGCTACAAGCGCGCTCTGTCTTTCTAGGTGCTGTGATGTTGTTCTGTCCAACAGAGTGCGTACATTCCATTCTGCTACACACAAGGCTGCTGTTTTCCTCTTCTTTTGTCTTCCTGCTCCTAGCTTACTTTTCACTGTCTGTCGGAGTGTGAACAGATCAGCGCGGACCTTGTAAGCCCGGGCGACGTCCGAGCCGGTATGAGTGCTTTCTGATTGACCATTTCATGAAACTGCTTACAAAGTATTTGAGTACTACTAGCTTTTGCTGGACTAGCAGCACTTTCTTGGCACATAAAGGTATTATCAGTGGCAAGGACAAGCCAAGAAAAACTGACTCCAGTATCTGTTGCAGTGACTGACCAGATGATAGGTTTGTTTATCTCTGCTCTTTGTGAAGTGCATGTCACAATGCACCGACTGGCACAGTCCACCACAGACCTTGCGACAGATGTGTTTATTTATCTGCCAGGATGTCCAGTCTCACCCTGTGTAACTGGGAGTGGTCCACCACAGACCTGTGGCAGATATTGTTTTTAGTTCTGCTAGGATGCCCTGTTTCACTCTCCACGCCCTTGGAAGGGCGGGGATGTCAGTTGAGCCGCGGACGCCCCGACCCATGAGACAGGTAGTACCGGTTTTCATGGTTATCCTGTAGCAAGCAAGCCAGTGCCTGACTCTGAGACAAGATGCTCCTAATCTTGGCAATATTACGCAAATGATAGAAGGCAGTCTTAGAAACGAATTTAATATGTGAATTGAAAAACTGATCTTGATCAAAAATAACTGCACGGTTCCTCACAGAGCTATTAAGAGAAAGAGTAACTGCATCCAAACTGAAAGTTTGATTTGGAAAGGTATTTCTAAGGTTTTTTGGACCAACAAAATGACTTCAGTCTTATCTGAATTTAATAGCAGGAAATTACAAGTCATCCAAGCTTTGATTTCCTTAAGACAGGCTTCTAACTTGGCTAATTGATTACTATCATCTGGCTTCATTGACAGGTATAATTGTGTGTCATCTGCATAACAATGAAAATGTACACAGTGCTTCCTAATAATGTTGCCTAACGGAAGCATATATAAACTAAAAAAGAGTAGGGCCTAGCACAGATCCCTGTGGAACACCATGACTGAGCTTTGAGTTGAAAGAAAACATTATTGACATAAACAAACTGGAACTTATCAGATAAATAACATCTAAACCACTGCAACGAAGTTCCATTAAGTCCAACATAGTGTTCTAATCTATCAAGTAGAATATAATGATCAATAGTATCAAAAGCTGCACTAAGGTCTAAAAGGACAAGTACAGAAACAAGTCCATTATCAGATGCGATCAGGAGGACATTAGTGACCTTCACTAAGGCTGTTGCAGTACTATGATGGATTCTAAACCCAGATTGAAACTCTTCAAATAAACCATTTCCCTGCAAGTCGTCAAATAATTGCATAGCAACAACTCTTTCTAAGATTTTTGAAATGAAAGGGAGATTAAGAGATTGGTCTATAGTTAGCTTAAACTCCTGGATCCAGCGTTGGCTTTTTGAGTAAGGGTTTAATTACAGCTGTTTTAAAAGCCTGCAGTACATGGCCTAAAGTTAATGAAGAATTGATTATTTGAAGGAAAAAGCTTTTGGTACGTGGAATGTCACCTCTCTGGTGGGGAAGGAGCCTGAGCTGGTGTACGAGGTTGAGCGATACCGGCTAGATATAGTCGGCCTCACCTCAACACACAGCTCCGGTTCCGGAACCAGTCTCCTGGAGAGGGGCTGGAGCTTGGCCTTTTCTGGAGTTGCCCCGGGCGAGAGGCGACGAGCAGGGGTGGGTATTCTTGTATCGCCCCACCTTGCTGCCTCTATATTGGAGTTTTCCCCGGTGGACGAAAGGGTTGCTTCCCTGCGCCTTCGGGTTGGGAAACGGGTCCTGACCATCATTTCTGCCTATGCACCAAATGATGTTTCAGAGTACCCACCCTTTTTGGAGTCTGTGACTGGGGTGCTGGAGGGTGCTCCTCCTGGAGACTCCATTGTCCTACTGGGGGACTTCAATGCGCACGTGGGCAACGACAGTGAAACCTGGAGGGGGGTGATTGGGAGGAACGGCCTGCCCGATCTGAACCCGAGTGGTGTTCAGTTATTGGACTTCTGTGCTAACCACAGTCTGTCCATAACGAACACCATGTTCAAGCATAAGGGTGTCCATATGTGCACCTGGCACCAGGACACCCTAGGTCGCAGGTCGATGATCGATTTTGTTATCGTATCATCAGACCTGCGACTGTATGTCTTGGACACCCGAGTAAAGAGAGGTGCAGAGCTGTCAACTGATCACCACCTGGTGGTGAGTTGGATCCGATGGCAGGGGAGGAAGCCATTCAGACCTGGTAGACCCAAACGTATAGTGAGGGTGTGCTGGGAGCGTCTGGCTGAGGCCCCTGTCCGGGAGGTCTTCAACTCCCACCTCCGGAAGAACTTCAACCACATTCCGAGGGAGTCTGGAGACATGGAGTCTGAATGGGCCATGTTCTCCACCTCTGTTGTTGAAGCGGCGGCCCAGAGCTGCGGCCGCAAGGTGGTCGGTGCATCTCGTGGTGGCAACCCCCGAACCAAGTGGTGGACACCAGTGGTGAGGGGGGCCATTAAGCTGAAGAAGGAGTCCTATCAAGCTTGGTTGGCTTGTGGGACTCCCGAAGCAGCTGAGGTGTACCGGCAGGCCAAGCGGAGTGCAGCTCGGGTGGTTGCTGAAGCAAAAACCCGGGTATGGGAGGAGTTCGGTGAGGCCATGGAACAAGACTCTCGGTCGGCTTCAAAGAGATTCTGGCAAACTGTTCGGCGGCTCAGGAGGGGAAAGCAGCTCCCCGTCCACACTGTGTATGATGCGGATGGGACACTGTTGACTTCAACTGGGGATATCGTCAGGCGGTGGAAGGAATACTTCGAGGATCTCCTCAATCCCACTGATATGCCTTCCACAGAGGAAGCAGGGTTTGGGGACGAGGGGGATGACTCGCCTATCACAGGGGCTGAGGTCGCCAAGGTGGTTAAAAATCTCCTTGGTGGCCGGGCCCCAGGGGTGGACGAGATTCGCCCTGAGTACCTCAAGGCCCTGGATGTTGTTGGGTTGTCATTGTTGACACGCCTCTGCAACATTGCGTGGAGGTCGGGGGCAGTGCCTTTGGCATGGCAAACCGGGGTGGTGGTTCCTCTCTTCAAAAAAGGGGACCGGAGGGTGTGCTCCAACTTTAGAGGGATCACACTCCTCAGCCTCCCTGGGAAGGTCTATGCCAAGGTACTGGAGAGGAGAGTCCGGCCGTTGGTCGAACCTCGGATTCAGGAGGAGCAATGTGGTTTTCGTCCTGGCCGTGGCACATCGGACCAGCTCTTTACCCTCTCGAGAATTCTTGAGGGTTCGTGGGAGTTTGCCCAACCAGTTTACATGTGTTTTGTGGACTTGGAGAAGGCATTTGATCGCGTCCCTCGTGGATTTTTGTGGGGGGTGCTTCGGGAGTATGCGGTATCGGGCTTGTTGTTACGAGCTATTCGGTCTCTGTACGACCGTTGTGAGAGTTTGGTTCGTATTGCCAACACTCGGTCGGAGTCATTCCCAGTGAGAGTTGGACTCCGCCAGGGCTGCCCTTTGTCACCGATCCTGTTCATAATTTTTATGGACAGGATTTCTAGGCGCAGCCAGGGAATGGAGGGGGTCATGCTTGGTGACCACAGGATCTCATCTCTGGTGTTTGCAGATGATGTTGTCCTGTTGGCTTCATCCAGCAATGACCTACAGCTCTTGCTGGGACGGTTTGCCGCTGAATGTGAAGCGGCTGGGATGAGAATCAGCACCTCCAAGTCCGAGTCCATGGTCCTCAGCCGGAAAAAGGCGGATTGTCCTCTCCAGGTTGGGGAGAGGCTCCTGCCCCAAGTGGAGGAGTTTAAGTATCTTGGGGTCTTGTTCACGAGTGAGGGGAAAATGGAGCGAGAGATCGACAGACGGATCGGAGCAGCATCTGCAGTAATGCGGACGTTGTACCGGTCTGTTGTGGTGAAGAGGGAGCTTAGTTCCAAGGCAAAGCTGTCGATTTACCAGTCAATCTACGTTCCTACTCTCACCTATGGTCACGAGCTCTGGGTAATGACCGAAAGAATGAGATCGCGGATACAAGCGGCTGAAATGAGCTTTCTCCATAGGATTGCCGGACTCACCCTCAGAGAAAGGGTGAGGAGCTCAGTCATCCGGGAGAGGCTCAGAGTAGAACCGCTGCTCCTCCACATTGAAAGGAGTCAGTTGAGGTGGTATGGGCATCTGATTAGGATGCCTCCTGGACGCCTCCCACTTGAGGTGTTTCAGGCACGTCCCACTGGGAGGAGACCCCGGGGCAGACCCAGGACTCGGTGGAGAGACTATGTCTCCCAGCTGGTCTGGGAACGCCTTGGTATCCCCTCTGAAGAGCTGGAGCAGGTGGCTGGGGAGAGGGAAGTCTGGGCTTCTCTGCTTGAACTGCTGCCTCCGCGACCCGGACCTCCGGAAAAGCGGTAGAAGATGGATGGATGGATGAAGAAAAAAGCTACCAATAAATGTGAAGACTTCTTTAAATAACCTGGTAGGAATAGGGTCTAAAAGACAAGTTGAAGGCTTGGATGAGGAAACTATTTTGTCTAACTCTTAAAGGTCAATTGGAGTAAACTGATCCAAACAGATGTCAGTTGAAGGAGTTGTAGTAGTTAGTGTATTTAAGCTAACGGTGGGAAGAATCTGACTGATTTTATCTCTGATAGATGAAATTTTATTATTGAAAAAGTTCATAAAGTCCTGACTAGTAAGCTCTAAGGGAATGCTAGGATTGACAGAGTCCTGACTCTTTGTCAGCCTGGCTACAGTGCTGAAAAGAAACCTGGGATTATTCTTGTTCTCTTCTATTAATGCAGAATAATAACTCGTTCTAGCTTTTCTAAGAGATTTTTTATGAATTAAAAGATGATTTCTCCAAGCTAAATAGATTTCATCTAAATTAGTGGAGCGCCATTTTCTTTCGAATTGACGAGTCTTCTGTTTTAAGCTATGAGTTTCTATGTTGAACCAAGGAGTTAGAAATCTCTGATTAGACTTTTTCTTTTTTAAGGGGGCCACCAAGTCTAGAGCCTGATGCAGAGAAGCTGTAACACTATCTACCATGCTATCAATTACAGAAGGAGCAAGCTGTCTATAGCTTATTTCCGTTGTGTTGACACATGGCATAGAGGAAACAATCTGCATAAATTTGGTAACAACATCATCTGAGAGGACACTACCAGGTTTTCTATTTCTATGCCATATGTCAGAACAAGGTCCAACGTATGGTGGAGATAATGGGTTGAATTTCTTACTTTCTGAGAAAACCCCATCGTGTCTAATATTGAATTAAATGCCATATTAAAGCAATCACTATCTACATCTACATGTATATTAAAGTCCCCTACTATAATTATTCTATCTGATTTCAGCACTAAATCAGCTAAGAATTTGGCAAATTCGGATAAAAACTCTGAGTAGGTTGATGGGGGACGATAAACTATGGCAAATAAAATTGGGTTTAGCCTAAAATTGCTAAAATGTCCAATACTGAGGACCAGGCCCTCAAAGGAATTATAACGTATTTTTTGCTTTACATTAACTAGTAATTTGGAATGGTAAATTGTTGCTACTCCTCCTCCATGACCAGAACTTCTGGGATTTTGACAGTTTAAATAACCAGAGGGAGTTGATTCATTTAAACCAGCATAATCCTCTTGTCCTAACCATGTCTTTGTAAGGGATATTAAATCAATCTGATGATCAATTAACAGATCATGGACTAGCAGAGACTTGGGAGTTAGAGACTTAATATTTAACAAACCACATTTAATTTTTAAATTATGAGGAGGAACAGAGGCCAAGTCATTCAATTTAGAGGCTTCATGTTTAATTTGAATTTTACCAACTTTTTGTTTAATCACTTTGGGATTCTTATACATTATATTTTTATTTGCTTTGGAGGGAGCAGACAATGATTCTCTGATGGGGAAGACAGGGGCTAAGTTGAGGGGTGGCGGATGAAGAGGAGCTTCAGAGAGGCATGTAAGATTGTGGCTCTGCTTCCTGGTCCCGACTCTGAGTTGTCAAGGTTTTGGAAATTTGGATAAAAATGATGCCAGATTGTTAGATAAATGAGACGCACCATCCAAAGTAGGATGGATGCCGTCTCGTCTAATAAGACCAGGTTTTCCCCAAAATGAGTTCCAATTGTCAATGTAGCCCACGTTGTTTGCAGGACACCACACAGACAACCAGCAGTTGAAGGATGACAAGCGGCTAAACATGTCATCACTGGTCAGATTGGGGAGGGGCCCAGAGAATACTACAGAGGCAGACATTGTTTTGGCAAAGTCACACACCGATTCCACGTTAAGTTTTGTGACTTCCGACTGCCGGAGTCGGACGTCATTAATGCCAGCGTGGATAACAATTGTGGAGTATTTACAGTTACTTTTAGCCAGCACTTTTCAAATTTGACTTGATGTCGCCTGCTCTGCTCCCAGGAATGCATTTGACTATGGCTGATGGAGTCTCTAGGTTCACATTTCTGACTACAGAGTCGCCAATGATCAGAGTTTTTTCCTCAGCGGGTGTGTCGCTGAGTGGGGAAAAACGATTAGAAACATGAACAGGTTGGTGGTTAACTGGGGCCTTGTGACTAGGCTTCCTTCTCACTGTCACCCACCCAGTCTTCTCGCTGCTGAGGAGGACCGGAGGACTGCTAACAGGGCCTATGCTAGGGAGCTCCGCTGCAGCTAGGGAACGTCCGTCAAGATTAACTGGCACAGACGGTGTTTCAGTACAGCAGAGCCGGGATTCCAAATCAGACAACCTTGCCTCGAGCGCCTCAAAAAGACAACATTTATTACATTTACCGTTATCACTAAAAGAGGCAGAGGTGTAGCTAAACATCTGACAGAGAGAGAACACCAGAGGAGAAGGGGAAGGAGAGCTAGTAGCCATAGCTAGTGGCTAACCCGAAGTTAACAAAAACACCGATGAAAGGTGAACAGAAGGCTAAAGAGGGTGATTAGATGACACTGAGTGTGCACACAGGTGCAAGAGGCTTGATAAACAGAAGTGAGCACTAACGGTAGATTGAAAAAAGTGATTAAAATACAATTAAAGGCAAAATCCTCGGGAGAACGAGGAGAGCAAACCACAGACAGACAGTCAGCAACACAGGAAGTGACGATACGTTACCACAGGAAGGTTCCACCAGGAATCAAGTCCCCCTGATTCCTCATCAGGTCCCCCTGATTCCTGATTATAAGAGTGCACTGCTTCTGGATTGCGGACGTGCTTGGCTCTATGGCGTGGCCATGCACATAACTCTGCAGGCACGTCTTAAAGGGGAAGGTTCAGGTTCAGGTTACTTTATTTGTACCCGTAGGTAGATTTGTTTTGCAGTCTGGTGACATCCATATTTACAAGCCACAAATTACATTCAACATAGACACAAACACAGGCACACATGAAGCTGACTATAAACATGATAAAAATACTCAAGGCTCCATCAATCAGGGTATAAAAAGACAAAGAGATGAGAGAAAAACCAGAGGTAAGAGAGAAGAGTCATATTTAAAGTTAAAAACTAGTCAAAGAGGTTAAAAACTCAAAGGTCTAAAACTCAATAAAATATTTAGAACCCAAGTAACATCCTACAAAAATAAGTAAATATAAAATGGAGTTAATAAATAGGTACCTAAATTATGTGCAATATATTGTTACAGCTTGTTCAACTCTTTGACAGCAGCAGGAACAAAGCTGTTTTTGTAGCGCTGGGTTTTACTTTTTGGGACAGCAAACCTCCGTCTTGAGGGAAGAAGCTGAAAGTTGCAGTGCAAAGGGTGGGAGTCTTCATTTAAAATGGAGGTAGCCATCCTCTGTACTTGTCTGGTGTACAGGGATGTCAGGCTCAGCTGTGGCTCACCAAGAAAATGACTGGACCATCTAACTACCTGATCCAAGGATTTCCTCTGTTTCAGTTTTATCTGAACAAACCATGACACTAAAGAAAAGGATAAAACAGATTCAATAAAAGCCCGATAAAACATTGTCACTATGGTTCGGTCAATTTGGAAGCGTGCAAGTTTTCTCAAGCAATGCAAATGTTGCTGACCCTTTTTGCACACCCTTTCACAGTTCTCTTCAAACTTTAAATTACTATCAATAATCGTCCCAAGATATTTGTAGGATTGTACACATTCAGTGGTCTGGCCTTTTAGTATGGTGACTTTGTGCCTGGGAGTTTTCCTCCTAAAGTCAATAATCATGTCTTTAGTTTTTGTCGTATTCAGCTGCAGGTAGGAATCCTCACACCAGTGAACAAAATCATCAACTACTGGGCCGTGGCCACTCTCACCATCCTGGAGGAGACTGACAATAACTGAATCATCAGCATACTTTATGATGTGTCTGTTGTCATGTCTGCTCCGACACATGTTTGTGTACAGGATGAAGAGTAGTGGTGACAACACACACCCCTGAGGAGAGCCAGTAGAAGAGCACTTTAGGTCAGTGTACCATTGACCCTTACTCTCTGCGTCCTGTTGGTTAAGAAATCCAGAATCCAATCCACCAGATTATTGCTCAAATCAAATTGTTGCAGGAGCCTTTCAGCTAAGATATGAGGTTGGATTATATTAAAGGTGGAGGAAAAGTCCACAAATAAAAGCCTGGCGTGTGTCCCATTAAAATCCAGATGTTTAAAAAGCACGTTAAACAGAGTGACAGTGACATCCTCCACTCCTCTGTGAGGCCTATAGGCAAACTGCAGAGGATCCAATACCTGCTCAGTCTGCCTTAGGACCTCACATCTGACCAGTTTTTCAAAAATTTTCATTAAAATTGAAGTCAAAGCAACTGGTCTAAAGTCGTTTACCATTTTAGGACAGCTGGATTTTGGAACGGGAACAACCACGGCTTCTTTCCGGATCTTAGGCACATGTTGTGTCTGTAAGGACTTACTGAAAATGTAATGAAATATAGGACTCAGTTCACGTGCACAGGACTTTACCAAGCGCCCACATATATTATCAGGGCTCTGACTTTTGTTCACTTTTACAGCACAGAACTCCCTTTTAACATCCTGCACCTCAATATTAAAGTGCTGATTGTCTTTGAGTTTCTGTTTCAAATCTTGGGTTTCAGTGCTAAAATCAAAGGAGTCAAAACGACCATAAAAACAATTAAGAGCATTAGCCAGCTCTGTGTCTGAATTAAAACCATCTAAAAACACACGATTGTGCTCTGAAGGCCTGCAATAGTTTTCATACTGGCCCAGGCTGAACCAAGTTTCTTTGTTGCCATCTTGCTTTCCAGTTCTGATTTATAATTCTGTTTTGCTCTTAAAATTTCGGATTTCAGCTCTTTTGTGGCAACCTGTAGCTCAGAAACAGACCCCTGTTTAAAGGCAAGTGCTTTCCTCTGTAAGCAGGATTTAACTGATTTTGTAACCCATGGTTTGTTGTTGGGATATATTTTGACACGTTTACGTGGAACGATCTTATTTTTACAGAAAGCCATGTATGAGCATGTGACGTCCACCAAAGAGTCCAAATCATCCCCGCAGGACAGTGTGAACATCTTCCAGTCTGTACAGTCAAAGCATTCCTGGAGGCTGTGCACTGAATCTTCTGTCCACACATCAATGTCTCTCGTCTCCACCTTGCCTCTTCTGAGAGCAGTTTTATATGTGGGCAGCAAATGTACACAGTTGTGATCTGATGATCCTAAAGGAGGAAGGGGGAGTGATTTATAGGCCCTCTCTATGGATCCATAGCACAGGTCCAATGTCTTTTTTCGCCTGGTTGGGCAGGAGACATACTGATAAAAGTTTTTAAGTGTCTTCTTTAAAGAAACATGGTTAAAATCCCCAAGAATGAAGTTTGGTGCCTCTGGAGAAATTGATTGCAGCTGCTGTATCACATCAAAGATTGTGCTGCAGGCGGAGTCAGCATCTGCCCTCGGATGAATGTACACAATTGTGATGAAAAGTTGGGGGAACTCACGAGGCAAATAAAAGGGGCATAGTGACACAGACAGCAGCTCCACATCGGGTGTACAGATGCGCTCTCTGACCGTGACAGATGTGCAGTACTGCTTATTAATGTATAAACATACGCCGCCTCCCTGACGCTTCCCCGTTACCTCTTCCTGCCGATCCGAGCGCAGCGAGGCTCCAAAGCCGTCAATCCACAGGTCTGCGTCTCGGTCATGCGCAGTAAGCCAAGATTCGGTGAAGGCCATGACGCAGCAGTTCTTAAAGTCCTTCTGGTAGCGTACGTTCCCTTGAATTTCATCCACCTTGTTTCTCAAAGACTGTACATTCCCAAAAATCATTGAAGGAAGAGGAATGTTACCAAACTGACGTCTTCTCAGGCGCAATTTCACTCCTCCACGTTTTCCGCATATTTTCTTCCGTCTCTCTTTTCACCGCTGTGTCCATGAACGTCTCTCAAAATAAAGTCCGGCAGTTGCGGCTTAGGCTCAATCACAGCCGCTGCATCAACCGTGTTTAAATGCAACAACATGTCCCTGGAATAATGTATCCTGCCCGCCATGGTGCCGAACGTGTTTACTTCAGAGACAAAGAGCCAGAGGGCAAGTAGCAGCAGTGCAAAAAAGGGGAGGTAGTCCATGTTGATGGAACCAGGGAGCTCTACACCATACAGTCCACAAACATTCCAGGCCAGAAACGACACAGAGAATATCGTAAAAATACATTAAAGTGCATAAAACAAAACACACAGACGACGTACTTTTTCACCAGCTGCCGGTTGCTGCTGGCGCATGCAAGTACATAAACAGCGCAATATTAATATATAAAATAATTTTCAAAAATTTCCGGAATCCAGATCATGAAGTAGATCACTACCAAAATCTAATCATAAGTTGCCAGTGCCATTACACACCTTTCCTGAAAATTTCATCAAAATCTGTTTAGAAAATTTGGAGTAATATTGCTAACAAGCAGACACACAAACCAACAAACCAATGCTGGCAAAAACATTACCTCCTCTCTTGGTGGAGGTAATTACATCTATGAAAGAAATATATGATCAAGGGTTGGAAGATGATCTGGCTGGGAAAACTGATAGACAAAGACATGTGTAGCAGCTGTAGCACACTCAAGCCAGACAATGCCAAAATTGGAACTTTGACTGTTCCTTGTATGACCTTATAAGACTGTTTTAACCCTCTGCTCCAAGTCTCCTCCCAGAATCCCAACAGCTCCTGGATGCATTCCTAAAATGCATCCCCTTCCCCCTCTCTTTCTTTCTCTCAACAAAGACCCTTGACATGAAGACGATATCAGCTAGTAAAATGGTAAATGGCATTCACTTATATAGCACTTTTATTCTCATCTCTTGATGTCCAAAGCGCTTTACAGATCCTGCTATCAACCCATTCACACACACATTCACACACTGATGGTGCCTAACATGCCTAGCATGGCACTTCCAGACCCACCAGGAGCAATTGGGGGTGAAGTGTCTTGCCCAGGGACACAACGGCAGTATATCTGGGGAGAGCGGGATTCAAACCGCCAACCATGCGGTTATTGGACAACCTGCTCTACCTCCTGAGCCACTGCCATCCCCAGTCTAGTAGTCTAGTCTATTAACTAGAAAAGCATTAAGAGAGTGCATACCTCCGCCAATTGCTCCTTCTGTCCCTCATGGATTACCTCCAAAATGTAATGGGTTAATTTTGGAGTATTCTTGCTCATACAGTGTGAGAAAATAAGAGCCTTGGTGGAGGTATGTATTCTCAGATCATCAGCAAAGTGTTATGGGTTCCTCTCTAGCCAAAGGACCACCTCTGGTGAAAATTTCATCCAAATCTATAGAGTAGTTTTTGTGTATTCCTGCTGCACAAATACAAACAAGGTCCTTGGTGGAGGCATGTACTCTCATATCATCACCAAAATTAAATGGGTTCATCCTTGACCCAAGGACTACCTCTGGTGACAATTTCATTGAAATCCATCCTGTAATTTTTGCATAATCCTGCTAACAGACAAACAAACAGACGGATGGATGGATGGATGGACAAACAGACAAACCACCCTGATTACATAATGTCTTTGACTGAAGTAACAAAGACTCCCCACTGAGACATGCTGCAGCTAGCCCAGAACTCCTCCACTGAGGAGCAGAAGAAACCCTGAGGAGTTTGTGACTGTGCATGGACTGTTGTTGCCATAAATGTTGTTATAAATGTTTTATTGGTGCACGTGTTCTTAATTATGATTTTTTTCTTGGGTAGAAAATCATCCAGGGATGCTGTGATAGATAAATATGAACATTTATACGTGCAAGAACCCTCACTGTTGTTCCCCTGAGTACGACCTCGACTCACAAGGCTCCCCAGTGAGTCATGGGACTGGTCAAACAGAGAACCCCCTCACTGGCTGAGGCCTCCTGAAACTCCACCTACGAGGAAGGACTCAGCTTAACTGACCATACAGTGGTCTGTTCTCTCTCTTTTTTCTGCTAGCCTTCTGGAGAGTGAGATTGGCCCCCCTCTCCTCTCCCGTGGGCCTCAAAGCCTCTCATCCAGCTCTTTTATCTGACTGAAGGTAACACTTGAGGCTTCTTTTGTTCCTAGAATGCTTTTAACTGCCTCAAACTTTGATATTTTTGGATTTTTCTTTAAGCTTCAACATCTTTTCTAGGCATCCCTGAATAGTTGAAGTAATCTTTGTCTCTCTTTTTTTTTAAGCCAACCAAGCTGTGATTTTTTTCTTAACCTTAATTTTTATGTAAGTCAATCATGACCACACTTTTTAGAGCTTAATCCATTTTTAAGGCTTCCTACTGCCTGTCCTGCAGTGCCAAACACTGGCCTAGAGGACAATCCATTGTTCGACAGTCACCTCCAGCACACTCAAGCTACTGGGCCTGAACTGGCCCCCACCTCACAGAGGACCCCTCGGTTGAGGCCGCGGGCACAGGACTGCAGTGAGAACGCCTGCCTAAAAGGCTCATCTCCAGCCCAGGTTGGACCAAAGCCGGGCTACCCAGAGCCATTGTCTCCAGCACCTGTGACCATCCTGGGGCTAGGCAATTCTGTTCTGCTCCTGTCCTAGTCTCTTGGGAACCAAACCACTCCAAGAAAGTAAGGCAGCTAACAGCATTAGCTTCAAGGAAAGCCATAACTTTTCTGTAACTACCATTCCTTTTTGAGCATGAAGTAAAGTTAATCTGTTTTTCCTTTTCATAACATTTTCCCCAAATTATTTTTCATTAACTCTGCATTATACTCAGTGTGTTGGGCAAGTTACTAAAAAAATAGTAAGTAATTACAGTTACTAGTTACTTCTTTTCAAAAGTAACTGAGTTACCAATTACTGCATGATTAAAGTAACTACTTACTTGGAAAAGTAACTTTCACGTTATTATTAAATGCATACTTAAATCATCTTGCACACATAGCAAGATAATTTAATTAATCAATTACATTAGGGGCTTATTAAGGTCAGGCTGAAAACAGACTCTTTCAGACAGAGCTTTAAGAACATGTTCAGTCTGCTTTATCCTGACTTGAGAGCTCTTATTGTGGGGAAAAATCTGAAGAAAATCAACACAAAATTGTCAGTAATTTCCTCATTTTGAAGTGAGAAATAGGGTTTGTGGAGTGAGAGAGAAAGAAAAAGAGTGAAAATCACTCCAAAAGAGTGAGTTGGCAACACTGCATGAAGCTGTCCATGTTTCTTACCTTCAATATTATGGATTTAATCCCATGTGCAGTGATCCAAAGAAAATGTCCATTATCCACAGTCCAAATGTCTGCTGTAACAGAGGCATGATCCAGTCTCTTAAATTCCTTTTGGTGATCAAATCCATTTTTGAATAATCTTTATCCAGGTAGCAAGCAAATGTGTTTTTAACTTCAGTGGATCACAGTCTCAGCTGTCTGATGGGAAATGATTTATCAGATCTTCATTCTGCAACGACGTATCTGGCAATCAGTCATTTACCTGTGCTTGAAATCCAGCCAGTGTTGTTAGCGGTGTTGTTAGCATAGCTCAGTTGGATATTATTGCTGTTCAGACACTTCTGAAGATTGCAGTCAGTTTCATACGGCCCACCGATATGCTTTTGTCCTGTGACAAAGGAAAAATAATCTGTCCATTTCCAGGAAAACAAAGTAGCTTCATCTTTTCCCAGCAGGAGCAAGCTCCATGTGTGGCTGCAGCACTGAAGAGGCTATTTGACTGACGGTTCGTAGACTGACGGCTGCGTTAGCTACGTATGGTCAGTTTGTATTTATTTGCGCTAAAAACATCTACCCATATTAATAAAATGAGTAACGCGAGAAAAGCATCTAATCAAATTTCAGTAACTGTAACGCATTACTGAATTTTTAAACAGTAACTTCGTTACAGAGCACGTTACTGCAAAAGTAGTGGTGTTACACTGGTTATACTTAAATTTTGCCACTATTCTCATGTCACCTATTCCCTGTTCACACACATGGTCACACTTCACCCTAATTCCACATATGCAAGATCTGCAAATATGTAAGTATTACTGTTTCTTCATATGTGCAAAATTATCACTGTTCAGGTTGTTTTTGGTTATCTTCCCATTTTACAAACTATGCAGATGTCTAATGTCATTTTGGTTTCTCTGTAATAAACGTACTAACCGTCCATGGGTGTACTCTTTTCTCTGTCTAGATTCCAGAATCACACAGTGTCAAGAACTGACACCCAGATTATGAAACTTTTCAAATATTGCTAATTAAATAATTATTTAATGCTTGACTTATTAATTGCCAAATTCTAAGGCTGTCATTTCCTTAGAGTTCTCGCTTACTCTTACTAACAAAAGTGAGTAGTGCCCCACCTAGTGTAACTAACGAGGTAATGCAAGAGTTATTAATAATTAGTAATTCCAGTTATTAATTATTAGTAGCCATATTCATATAATTGTAGTATCCAACTCTACATTATTATGGTGTTCCCATGTGATGTTATAAAGCTACACTAGCAGACTCCTTGGTCTGTACCCAGCAGGTGGACCTTGAAGTCGGTCAGACCAGCTAACGTTAGCAGCCACATGTCCTGGCGATCACAGCCAAAATATAATGAAATAAGTTAGAATGGTACAAGATAGGGATGGGCAATCTGACCTTAAGTCAGCATCACAGTTAACTGACCCTTTCAGTTACTTTGTTTCTCCTCCCTTTCTTTTTTCTCCGGTTTCCTCCCACATGCCAAAAACATGCAAGTTAGGTTAACTGGCATCAATCTGGGGATTCTAAATTGTCCTTAGGTCTGACTGTGAGAGTGAATGGTTGTCTGTCTCTCTGTGTTGGCCCTGCCATGGACTGACGATCTGTCCAGGGTGGACCCTGCCTCTCGCCCAAAGATGCTGGGATAGGCTCCAGCCCACCAGCGACCCGAAAAGGAGTAAGTGGAAGAAGATGGATGGATGGATGGATAGATGGCGCAAAGCAAGCACTCAGTCAAGTGAAGTCATAGCTTGTCTCGTGAGATTTTCAGCCAACTTTGAAAGTTAGGAAGCAGTTACCTCAAAGTTAGCTCAAATCTTGGGCCTTTTTTGGATTTTATAACAAAGATGGAAGGAAAGACCTTGACATGGCACACAATCCGCAAGAAGGGCTGCACGAAAAAAAAAACAAAAAACAAAAAAACCACTTGGAACATGCAGGCCAGCACACATCTCAGAGCAGCGTTAGCAACAGCTAAGCTAAAGAGACACCAGCATCAAGCTTTTTCTCCCTAAGTTTATTTATGAAGCACTTTTCACAGACATATGGTCACAAAGCGCTGTACAATAAAGCAGAATAAAAGGAAGTTGAAAGATAAAAATAATTTTAAAAATACAAAAACAACTTAAAACACAAGATTAAAATAATTTAAAAATATAAGACTTACTATTAAAAAAGCAGTTGAATTGAAACTCAACAGAAATCCACGTTAAAAAAGCTTTCAGCTGCTTTTTAAGAGTCCACAGAGTCAGCTAAACATAGCTGGAGTGGGAATCTGTTCCAAACACCGTCCACCACCCTCTCTGTGTGCAGAGATACGTCTCAGCAGAAAATCAAGCCCTGAGAAAACGTTCTTATATGAAAGAGATGTCAAGAGTTTTACTTTGGGACATGATTTGAGGTTGAGTAAGTTGAAAAAAATTGAAAAATATGGGATCATGATACTTGATATTGTGATTATCATTGAATCGTGATAGGATGGTGTCATGACCCAAGTAGTGTGATCCAAACTGAATTGCGAGGTCCCTCACGATTCCCATCCCTAGCATGCGGTAGCTAATTAGCTTCTTAGTTACACTGGAGCCTTTTATTCACTCATGATTGTGTTACTACCACATAGTGATTTATGAGTCCATTATCGGGTTCTTAAATATAGCCTTAGCATGTCCATTCCCTCTGTAAAACAGTTGCGACATGGCTAGCCATCAGAAGCTAACAAAGACTTAGCTTCTGCTCCTTTTAGCAATAGCGTCCATGCACTTCCTTCACTTTTTCTTGGCATCTTCAGATGGAATAAAGAAGCAATCATTTCATATTATGTAGATGGAAACCACATTTTATTTGTTCTGCCTGTGTTCTGCTGCATCTGACCTTCCAGAGTTACGTTATGTTCCCATGCCTGTAACTCCACGAGAACGTTTTAAAGGGGCAGTACATGAAAAGCTCTCACACGCATGCAATCACAACAGGGAGCAAGATTACATCAGTTCTACACCCTGAACGTCTGTTGCGGTTTTATTTTGGTGAATCACCCCGTCCTAGTCCAAGATATACGTATAACTGACTGTGGATCAATGAACTGGCTGGTCTCATGTGGTGATTAGAGTTTACAAAAAAAGAGCCATGAAGCCCCAGGTCACATTGATTCACATGATTAAGCTAGCTGTGATAACAGTTCCGCTACCGGTGTCATGCTAGGAAAAACAAAACAGTCCAAAATGATATGAGATGTATTATAGACTGGGAACACAGAGGTCTAATCGGGGGGGTGACCAGGATTCACAGAGAAGAACTGAGCTAAATGGCCAGCTAAGCTAGCTGCACTGTAGTCATACTAGGTCCAACGCTCAGTGGGAAACTTTCTGTTATCCTCGTCGTAGAGGGAGTACCAGACAATCCAGGATCAGGTCTGCATCAGGTTTGTTCAGTAATGATGTGATGACCTCACAGAAGAGAACAGCCAATCTGAATGAAGCATTTCAGGAAGATCTGAGACTTTAAAGACCAGATAATGTCACATAAATCCTACAGAACACACCAGCACACAGGGAGAACCCCAAAAGAATCATATTATGGGTGTTTAAGGGAAAATGACTTGATTATTTGAAGTTTAAAGATTTCTGAAGGAGCACAAACATTTATTCAGACAGTGTACAGACAATGAGTTTTTTGAAGCATCTGAAACACCTGACGTGAACAGAAAAACATTTTTCCACTCAGAAGCCGTCAGTTTCAGAGCTTTAAGGGTTTTGTTGTCAATTGCTTCCCCACATTTGTCTCCACTGTGCTTCTCCATCACTACCCATTCCTTCACTCTGAGCCAATCCCCATATGGATTCATCGTGCTCAGCATTCTGTGGTGCTGCCGCGGTTGATCTTCAACTTTCAAATGTCTTCAAGCGCTCTTTGAACTGATGCAGAATTCAAGGTTGAATCGATGGCTTCAAGCGCCGTAGTCCCTGAGGTGGAGAAGCAACCCCGAGCCATAACAGTTCCAACAGCTTCACAACAAAGACCCTTTTTCTTTATTCCATCCTGCCAGGCCTCTTTTCCAGGTCGAACTCTGAACGATTGTGGATGTGTGGACTTTGACACCAGTGGTTTCAAGAGTTGCCAGCAGGTCCTGTGATAAAGTGTGAGGTTTTGCTGGGAGTTCAGTTCACAGGAAGCTGTCTGTGGTTTGAGTTAAGGAGGAGGTGAGTACTGCAAAGGCTGAGGTCTGAATGTGGGTCCATAATCATCCTCACGGTGGAACCATGTTTCACACCCTTTGTTTCAAGTCTGAGCTGGAGTCCCCCAACCGAGCATGAACCGTTCTTTTTGAATGCGCTTTTAATCGCAGCAACATTAATCCCTGAGCGTTCCAGCCAATTTCCCTAAATGTAGCATACGCAAAGAAAATCAAACTCTTTCTTCACTGAGTGACAGTAGAACATCTGAAATGTCCTGTCAGTGGAACAATGGAATTTTAAGAGGTTCAATTTGCAACTTTTGTCTCCTCAATTTACAATATTTTTCTTGCAAATTTGCAACTTTTTTGCTGTATTTTTTTCTCAAATATTTACAGTTCAAAGCAGCTCTGCTGTGAGAACCCAACTGTGGTCGTTCTTCTTCTTCACTAAAAGTGCATGGGAAGCAAAAACTGTAATACATGGAAACTTGATATTTTAGTCTGATCACAAACTCTCCCCACTGCTCAGAGGCCAACACAGTCAAGCCTCTGTGTACATAGGTGGCACTATAATAAACATTTTTTTTTACATTTTCGCAAATATCTCGAGAACGGCTGGGCCTAGACTAAAAATTCTTTCATCGTCCTATTCACTGAAATCTTCTGCAACTTTTTGTCAATGGTGGCAAACTCTGAAAATGAAGTTTTCTGCACCATATTTTCAAAAATGTGCAAGTGAAGTCCAAATGAACTCCTCCTAGGCCATTCATCCAAATTACTTGAAATCAAGCAGAGATCATCTACAGACATGGATGATCAGAAGTTGTTAAAATTATTCAAAAATGTCAATCCGTTTTGATTTCCAGGCCAGTCAAGTTGTACAGTTTCTCTTTGGCATGTAGTTTGGGGTTTAACTCCGATATACTGATTCAGACTTAATAACACTTCAGACTCACAATCACAACAGTATGCTTCAGCTAACCAGAAAATTTCATGCAATTCTGTTAATGTTCAAAAATGCATGTTTGTCTGTCAGTGGGACTTTTTTTTTCTTGAGTGTGTAACCCAGAGCAGTAGTGTGGCGTAGGGGTGAAGATACTTGTGCGTCATGCAGGATCCCGAGGTTCAAGTCCTTCTGGTCATTGCTCTGAAGTGCAAAATCCATCTTCTGGGGACCTGAAAACACTCTATAGTGCATATTAAGTTTTAAATGCTGTTCTACTGCTGCTGGGAATCCTTTTAATTGAGCATTTATTATTTGAGAAAGAGTGGAACCTAAAGCAGTTGTGCGGTGTTGTGGTTATGGTGAGTGCTTGGAAAGCAGGAAGTCCTGGGTTTGAATCTTGACAGGGGGGTCTCGTTCTTCTAAACAACTGAAATCCAGCATGGCTCTCCTGTACCTTTTAAAGCAGCACTATGTTAGAGTTTCACCTCAAGATAACGTTTGCTAAATTATTTTGATGGTACATCCAGATTTGACCAAGTGAATGTCACTTCAAAAAAAAAAAAAAGGAAACAAGAAAAAGTCACAAATTTGAGAAAAAAACACAAATTTATGAGAAAAGTTTGAAAATTTTTGAGAGAAAAATGTCAGACTGATGAGGAAAAAAGTTGTAAATTTATAAGGAAAAACGCTGCAAATTTGGGGTGAAAAGTCACAAATTCATGAGCAAAAATTTAAATTTTCAAGAAAAAGTTTGTAAATTTATGTGAAAAATGTCATGCTTTCATTAGAAATAAATGCTGCAAATTTACAGGAAAAACGTCACAAATAAGAAAAACTGTTGCAGATTTTTAAGGAAAAAATTGTTAATTTCTGAGAAAAGTTTTCAAATTTTTGAGAAGAAAAAAGTGACAACTTGAAGAGGAAAAAAATGCTAATTTTGTGAAACAGTCACAAATTTATGAAGTTACAAAGTTACAAAAAAAAAGTGGCAAATTTAGAAAGTTTTGGGAGAAAGCCCTTTGAGTGTGAGATTTTGCGTGCCCCTAGTGGCAGAGTGCCCCAGTGGCGTGCCTTTGCGTGCCCCAGTGGCTGCGCCTGTCAGCTCACTCTGACATCACTGGCTACACTGAGGATTTGTACTGATCTGCCAGTTTCAGAAGGCGGCAGACATGCGTTGGAGGACTCAATGGATGACACGTAAAACACCACAGAAGAAGAACTCCTCATTTCCTTTTCCTGTTTTCATCCTTTTAGCCCAGAAAGCTAATATGGCTGCCATCGATCGTCGTGCACCATCACTTAGACAGCTTTGTACACAGAAAATAGCCGATACAAGCAAAAACTGGAATACAAGCAAAATTTATGTGGGTTAATCATAAGACTTTGTAGATGTGGTAGAGAGAGTAAATGACTGACAGAATGCAAAATAACGACCACAATGGATGAAAACACACCGACTATGGCAGCGAGCGAGTCCCCTTAGCCGCCGGTAAGTGACAAATTTGTATTTTTTACATTGTACTGAATTTCTGGTTCATATACTTTGAAGGTAAGATAACAACATGCCCCTGTAGAGACAACAGTGTCAAAAACCGACCCATTCTTTGTGTAAATATGTCCAAAGTCCAGTTTTAACTGAGTTATGGAATTTACGTATATAGCTGCCATGACATTATGCAAATTAGATGCATAAATTTATTCCTATCTGAAACTTTGGATCATATTTTACATCTTTCTAGTTGACAGTAGGCCATTATCGCTTGCAACTTTCAAGTTATAACCTTGGAAATCTGAACTATTTTAATGACAAAAAAATATTTACCACTCTTGACCACTAGGGGTTATGTCACAATTCGGTGACAGTCACATAGAAAGCCTTTTTAAAATTTTCATGAAAAAAAATGCAAATTTACATTAAAAAAAGTCATACATTGATTAGAAAAAAAATGCTGCAATTTACATTTAAAAAGTCACAAATTTAAGAAAAAATGCTAATTTTTGAGAAACAAAAAGCTAATTTAGGATAAAAGTTTTAAGAGAAGAAAGTCAAATGGATTAAGAAAATGTTTCAAATTTACATGAAAAAAGTTTAACATTTTGGGAAAAAAGCCAAATTTATTAGCAAAAAGTTACAAAGTAACAAGAAAAAAGTTGCAAATTTAGAAAAAAAGGTTACAATTTTGAGAAAAAAGTTTCAAATTTTCTAGAAAAAAGTTTACAAATTTATGTAAGAAAATACATAAATTGGAAAAAAAAACTGCAGCAATTTATAAGAAAAAAGTCACAAATTTGAGAAAAGTTAGCACATTTTTTAGAGAAAATAGTCATATTGATGAGGAAAATAAAACCCTTAAAGGTCATTTTAATTCTCCCTGAAAAGACGAGGGTGTACTTGTAGCTTGGGGGGCCCATTATTCACATTTGTGAACTCTGCTTTAAAGGCACAAACTGCTCTGATTGGATGATCTCTTGCAGACAGAATACGTGAAAATAAGGACATTCCGGTGGCTTGTCACCAGACTGCAAAACAAATCTACCTACGGGTACAAATAAGTAACAAAAAAAAAAAAAAAAAAAAAAAAATTCTCATTTAAATCAAAGAGTTTTTCTGTATGTAGACTATCCTAGCTAGCATGTCCATGTAGGCCCCACGAAAGGTTAAATCTGGGCTGTCCCATGTGGGTTTGTCCACGGGCTCCATATTGGCCTTGTTTGTGTTTGCCCACATGGACAAATACAGCGGGGAAAATAAGTATTGAACATGTCAACATTTTACTCATTAAACATATTTCTGATGGAGCCATTAACCTGAGAGTTTCACCACACATCAGTAACAACCCAAGTGATCCAAACATACAAAGAAATCAAGGCAACTGTGTTCACAAAAGAAGTTATCTGTTGATAAATGCAAGAAATCTCTGTCTGTCCCACACATATCTCTTGAACCGTTTGTCAGACTGGCCTCAGATTTTAAACATTGTTTCCTGAGTTTACAGGGGTGTGCATCCCCAAATATAGAGTCGCTCAGTCAAAATATGTAATTTTTATCAATAAAAGTTTAGCCACCGCTCTGTGACCACTCTCTGTGTCTTCATGTACTAACTTCAAGAAGTGTGGGTGGGGATTCGGATTGACTCCACACTCATTGGATAATTTGCCGCATCACGGCCATGCTGATTGGATAGCACACACCATCACAACCTGTCAGTCACCACAGCGCTTCGCAAACAAGGATTTTATAAGTGCTTTCCTGCTGAGGTTACGAGGGTGTACATCCCCGAGTATGGAGTTGCTAAGACAAAATATATACCAAAAAGTTGCTGTGATTGATAATTCGGCATGGAGAGCATGGGGTGAGGTGTGCGCATTGGCGGGGACCCGTGGTGCCGCAAAAGACATCACTGGCACATAGGTAAAGCAGCAGCCGAGACTCCTGTTAACAGGGCAACACTGGTGTCCGACGGGGTGCTCCACGATCGTTTGGGGGGAGGTACACTCAGCCTGCCCGGTCAGTGGTAGACGACAGTCCCGACTGCTGCTTCACTGGGGAGCAGAATGGCCAGATCAATTGCAGATTATTAAATGACAAGACACAAAAACGCCCAAAAAACGAAATAAATAATTTTTATTTAAATATTTACAGACAAACGGGAAACACTTGCAGCCAAACAGCTCATTCTCCTGTGTGTGTGTGTGTGTGTGTGTGTGTGTGTGTGTGTGTGTGAACAGGAGCAGGCGTTTTCAGATGTGAAAACAGCGTTGGTGAAGGCCGCATTACTGGCGCACCCAGACCCGTCGGCTCGGATAGTGCTCACTACCAACGCATCGGACATGGCCATAGGGGCCATCGTGGAGCAGTGCATCGCAGGTTCTTGGCAGCTGCTTACCTTTTTCAGCAGGTCTTTGCGCGACAATGAGTGTAAACACAGCGCGTTCAACAGAGAGTTGCTGGCTCTCCACCTGGCCATACATCATTTCCAGTTCTAGCTGGAAGGGCGCAGCTTCACTGCATTTGGGGACCACAAGCCGCTAACGTATGCTATGGCCAAGGTCTCGGAACTGTGGTCGGCTCGGCAGCAAAGACAGCTGGCCACAATTTCGGACTTTACGACATTCAGCATGTGGCCAGTAAACTCAACGTGGTGACAGATGGCCTCTCATGTGCATTGGTGGCCCCGGTCTACGTAGGAATAGATTACACTGCCATGGCCGCCGAGCAAACCGATGATGCGGACTGCGATTAGTACTGCAAGATGCCCCCCTCCCATTCTGTGACGTTTCCAAAGGCTGCCCACGCCCGGTGGTTCTGCGCGCTTGGTGCCGTCGGAGTTTTCGAATCGGTTTACTCCCTGGCACACCCGGGAGTGTGCGCGTCAGTCAAAATGGTGGGAGCAAAGTTCGTCTGGCCGCATCTGTGTAAACAGGTGAAAGAGTGGGCTGCAGCCTGCATCGTATGCTAATGGGCCAAGGTGCACAGGCACACAAAGGCCCCCCTCGAACTGTTCCATGTCCCGGCTAAGAGGTTCAACTACATTCACGTGGACCTGGTGGGGCCCCTCCTGCTGTCGCAGGGGTTTACGCACCTCCTGACAATAGTAGACCACACCACGCGCTAGCCCGAAGCGGTGCCGGTAGTTTCCACCACGTCTGTGGAAGTCGCACGCGCTTTTTTAGCAACTTGGGTGGCACGCTTCGGCGCCCCGTCAGACGTCAAGTCCGACAGGGGCCCTCAGTTCATTTCCAACCTCTGGTCCGCGATTGCCTGGAGCCTGGGGGCCAACATTCACCACACGACCGCGTACAACCCCCAGGCCAACGGGTTATGCGAGCGTTTCCACAGGTCACTTAAAGCAGTGCTCAGGGCTTCACTTACGGACGCAAATTGGGTGGACCGGCTGCCGTGGGTTCTGTTAGTGTTGTGTTCCGCACCAAAGGAGGATTTGGCAGCCTCCCCAGCAGAATTAGTTTTTTCTCAACTGCTGCGGCTCCCCGGCGAATTTTTGCCCGACAACCCCACGCCTGAGGCCGAGCCATCCCTGCATTCATTACGTAGCGCAGAGGCAGGGACGGTACCAGGCCCGGCCCATCACTGTATTTCCCCACGCAGTCGTCCCAAAGACCTTGAGGAATGTGTCGTTCATGTTCGTCAGGCACGATGCCCACCGGACCCCGTTGCGCCCACCATACGACGGGCCGTTCAGAGTGTTGGAACCTGGGGCGAAACATTTCGTGTTAGACTTGGGGGGGACACAGAAAAACCATCTGCACTGACAGGCTTAAGCCCACGTTTGTATTGGCAGACGAGCAGATGTTGTTGGCCCAAGCTCCTCGGCGCGGACTCCCCCCATTGAGAGCTCCCCAGGTAAATGACTCGTCAGCAAGACCAGAAATGCTTGATGAGGATGTGTCCCCCCCCCCCCCCCCATTGTTCCCCCACAGATGGACGTGCCTCCAGGAGAGCCCCATCGGCAGAGCAGCGCCTCAGAGCCGGCGACCCCCCGTTACAGCCGCTATGGACATCGGCTGAAGCCCACAGGACAAGGGGGTTAGGGCCCGTTCTGGGTGTTTGGGGGGGAGGTGTGGGGGACTTAGGTGTTACAGTTTCCACTCAGAGATGATGGCCCAGGAGAAGAGAAGCTGATAGGGGTCCAGACAGGACAGCAGAGGTGGAGATGCTGACTGACTGTTATGTTGATGCACCGGGCAGGCTCTGTCTATTATGTGTATTGAGGTGTGAGCCCCCAGGCCGCTAGGCAAGGCATTAAAGGTATTAAAGAGATATGCCCTGCGGCCTGGGAGCTATTCTTGTAAACTCCATGTTAGAGAGGAATAAAGTCTGTGCTGATCCAACTCGTCATCTTGCTTGCTCATTTCTCTCTACACTTTATAAAGTTGGATTGGATTGGTTAAGTCCTGACTGATAGTCTTTAAAAAGGTCAGTGAATATCAGATTGTCACATCACAAAGAGCTTATGATGGGTAGAAGCAAAGAGCTCTCTCTAGACCTGCACAACCTTATTGTTGCAAAACATAATAATGGCATTGGTTACAGGTGCATTTCTAAACTATTTATCTTTTGTTCTTATTAAAGACAAAAATAGAAAGGAGATGTCTTTACCTTCTTTACATGTTTCGACTGTACACTGCAGCCTTCGTCAGAAGAGTCAGCTGATTGCTGCCAGGTGACATTTATCAGCTGACTTTCGTAGGCGGGGCCAGCTCAGCAGATCTGTCAGATCCACCGAGCCGGCCCCTTCTGATGAGTCAAAAGAATCATCAGAAGAGTTATCCAAATGCCAAAGACCCCTCGTGGAGAGCTCCAGAAAGACCAGGGGCCTCATGTCTACCAAGGGTACTTACGCACAAAAACATGGCGTACGCCCTTTTCCATGGAAAATTTCAGATCAAGAGTGTATCAAGAATGAAATGACAGTGGAAATATGCGCAGCCCCACGCCAACTTCATGACTGGCGTACCTATGTTTCTACTGTTATTGGTCCATTCACGACAAAGATGATGTTGGGAGACTGATAATGACGGTAAAAATTATTGTACACACCAGAGACACATGATGAACAAACATCCAAGTATGCATAATTAGATGAGTGAATATAAAAGCAAGCACAAAGAAGTGCAGAAAATGCCTCTAACAACAATGGTGTTAGCATTACTAGAGGATATTGCAAATCGCTCAGTGAGAAGAAAAAGAGTATTTTAGAGACAGAAGATCTGCTGGCTCAGAATGATGACTGGCTTGTCAGCCGGTTTAGATTTCCACGAGCAGTCCTTGTGGAATGTGCCTGTACGCTCCAAAATGTCACCCTGTCTTCAAGGCTTCATTACAAGTCAGTGATTTGAGTAAATGACGTTCTTTGCTTGTTGATTAAACTACAGTTTTACAGCATTCTACCAAGTCCCCGATTTCCTCTGTGTGTTCAGTAGTAATGCCAATAAACACATGCATAAAGTGTGAAATGTAACAGTGTCACCCGTTCCCCGGTGCACTTCATTCATTTACAATAGTAGTGAGTGTAATCCATGAAAGCTGTTTATAACTACAGTATAAAGGATGAGATTTGCATTTTGGAAATAAAATATGTACTTGTTGAGTCGAATATGATCTGCTTTCAACTGACAGGTGACCGTGGTTACCCACTAAAGAGGTTCATATTGTCTTCTTTTCGTGACCGTTTTCCTTTAATTTAACCAGCTGATCCACCCGGCTGGTCACAAAATGATTGATTGAGTCAGCGTTTAAAGTAACATTGTATAAAAGATATAACATACATTTAAAAGCAATGGGATGACACAAGAAAGTGTGCACACTTATTTCCATTATGGTCCCTAAAAGAGGTCGCAGCTGGTCTCGTACCTGAAACATTCTGCTATGAAATCTGGCACTGTAACCACTGAGCTATACGTGCTCCAGATTATGGCAATCAGTTGACACTTCTGAGGACGACTGCAGACGTCAGTCTAAATATGTCAAAGTTAAATAAACATCTTCTTATCCCTGTCTGAATAAAGGAAACAATAAAGTAATCTTATAAGGCTGTGAGTAGGCTATTGAATTCCCTGTATCCTTCTAATGCCGGAGGACAGCGTGCCAAACAAAATATTTTTATGTGCCTCTGCCTCATTCAGAAGCACCTCCAACTCACATTCCATGAAATTCCATAAAATCCATTATTTTTGATCATGAATACAGGAGAATCAAATGTGCTGGGCTTGTATTTATCCATTTACATACCCATTTGCATCTAATTGCATATTCAAATAGAGGTGTCAAGGGAGGAGTCCAGTATTTCCTCACGTGCTTTCAATTTCAGGCAGATCGGTATGTAAAAAGGAAATGTGCTTTGATTCCTGCATACAGACTGTTTCATACATCTGGATATTTTTTTTCTTTTTTTGCTTACGGCGTTTTCTTGGTTTAAACCGACGTCATCTTTCAGTAGGAAATCCATGCAAGTCTGTACATGAGGCCACTGGAGTTAGCAGGTACTGCTGTTTCAAAGAAAACAATAAGTAATGCACTCAACTGACATGGGCTCTATGCCTGCTCACCTCGCAAGACTCCATTGCTGAAGAAAAAACATGTTGAAGTGCGGTTAAAGTTTGCTGCACAAGATTTGGGCAAGCCAGTAAAATACTGGAAGAATATAGCCCGGTCAGATGAGACCAAAATTGACCTTTTTGGATGCCGCAACACACAGCATGCTAGGAGGAGAAATGGCACTGCACATCCCCTCATGGTGTGGGGGTGTTTTTCAGCACATGGTACAGACAGACTTCATATAATTGAAGGAAAGATGAGTGGACAAATGTACAGACATCCTTGATAAGAACCTGTTGCCATCTGCCAAGATGCTGAAGATGAAACGAGGGTGGACATTTCAGCAAGACAATGATCCCAAAAACACAGCCAAGGAAACTCTGAACTGGCTCCAGAGAAGGAAAATAAAGCTGCTAGAATGACCCAGTCAGTCACCTGACCTGAATCCAATTGAAAATCTATGGAATGAACTGAAGCTCAGAGTTCATAGAAGACACCCACGGAACCTTCAAGATTTGAAGACAGTTTGTGTGGAAGAATGGACTGAGATCACTCCTCAACAATGCCTGCACCTAGTTTCTCCATACAGGAGGCATCTGGAAGCTGTTATTGCCAAGAAAGGCTTTTCTACTAAATATTAAATGAATTTCTTCAAGCGTGTTCAATACTTATTCCCTGTGTCATTCCACTTTATTAAACATAACTTGTTTTGTGAACACAGTTGCCTTGATTCCTTTGTATGTATGGATTACTTGGGTTGTTACTGATACCTGGTGAAAATCTCAGGTCAATGGCTCCATCAGAAACATGTTTAATGAGAAAAATGTTGACGTGTTCAATACTTTTCCCCTGTTGTATGTGTATTAAATCCATGAGGGCCCCACATGGGTTTAAGGCAGGTGAGCAGGCTTCAGTAACACTGGTGCCACAGGTAAAATTACAAGTTCAAGACACAAATTGATGAGAAAAAGTTGCAAATTTATGAGAAAAAAGTATTAAATTTATTTGTAAAAAATTGAAAATTTCGGAGAAAAGTGAAAGCTTAAGAGAAAAAAATTGTAAATTTACAAGAAAAAATTGTAAAATTACCCGAAAAAAATTAAAAAAAACTTACAAGAAAAAAATTAGCAAATTTACAAGAGAAAAGTCACAAATTTATGAGGAAAAAAACTGAAAAAGTTGCAAATATATGAGTAAAAAAATTGAAAATTTAAGAGAAAATTGCCACAAATTGATTCCATTTTTGAGAAAGTTCCAAATTTACAAAAAAAAGTCACAAATTTATGGGAAAAAGTTGCAGGATTACATTACCAAAGTGACAAATTTATGAGAAAGTTCCAAAATTACAAGAAAAAGTTAGCAAATGTACTACAAAAAGTCACAATTTTCCAAGAAAAATAAACAAATTTATGGAAACATTGCAATTTTGCAAGAAATTAATAACAAATTCATGACAAAAAATTGCAAGTTTACAGTAAAAAACGTTGAAAATTTATGAGAGTTTCAAATTTTCAAGAAAAATGTGTCAAATTTATTGGAAAAAAGTCAAGAATTTACAAGAAAACAGGAAAACCAGTCAAGTCCATGTGGGCAAACATGGACGATGCTGACCAACCCACATGGACCCTGAAGACGGCCCAGTTATAACCTGGGCTGTTACAGAGTCCATGTGGGTTGGTCCAGGCCTTAGGCATCTTTCCAGCCTAAGATCTGGAAAGAAGCCGTGGTTGTTCCCGTTCCAAAATCCAGCTGTCCTAAAACGGTAAACGACTTTAGACCAGTTGCTTTGACTTCAATTTTAATGAAAATTTTTGAAAAACTGGTCAGATGTGAGGTCCTAAGGCAGACTGAGCATGCATTGGATCCTCTGCAGTTTGCCTATAGGCCTCACAGAGGAGTGGAGGATGCCACTGTCACTCTGTTTAACATGCTTTTTAAACATCTGGATTTTAATGGGACACAGGCCAGGCTTTTATTTGTGGACTTTTCTTCCGCCTTTAATACAATCCAACCTCATATTTTAGTTGAAAGGCTCCTGCAACAATTTGATTTGAGTAATAATCTGGTGGGTTGGATTCTGGATTTTTTAACCAACAGGACAGAGAGAGTAAGGGTCAATGGTACATTGTCTGACCAAAAGTGCTCTTCTACTGGCTCTCCGCAGGGGTGTGTGTTGTCACCACTACTCTTCATCCTGTACACAAACATGTGTCGGAGCAGACATGACAACAGACACATTATATAGTATGCTGATGACTCAGTTATTGTCAGTCTCCTCCAGGATGGTGAGAGTGGCCACGGCCCAGTAGTTGATGATTTTGTTCACTGGTGTGAGGATTCCTACCTGCAGCTGAATACGACAAAAACTAAAGATATGATTATTGGCTTTAGGAGGAAAACTCCCAGGCACAAAGTCACCGTACTAAAAGGTCAGACCACCGAATGTGTACAATCCTACAAATATCTTGGGACGATTATTGATAGTAATTTAAACTTTGAAGAGAACTGTGAAAGGGTGTGCAAAAAGGGTCAGCAACATTTGCATTGTTTAAGGAAACTTGCGCACTTCCAAATTGACTGAACCATAATGACAATGTTTTATCGGGCTTTTATTGAATCTGTTTTATCCTTTTCTTTAGTGTCATGGTTTGGTCAGATAAAACTGAAACAGAGGAAATCCTTGGATCAGGTAGTCAGATGGTCCAGTCGTTTGCTTGGTGAGTCACAGCTGAGCCTGACATCCCTGTACACCAGACAAGTACAGAGGATGGCCGACTCGATTTTAAATGATGACTCCCACCCTTTGCACTGCCACTTTCAGCTTCTTCCCTCAAGACGGAGGTTTGCTGTCCCAAAAAGTAGAACCCAGCGCTACAAAAACAGCTTTGTTCCTGCTGCTGTCAAAGAGTTGAACAAGCTGTAAAAATATATTGTACATAATTTAGTTACCTATTTATGAATTTTTATTTCACATTTATTTATTTATTTTTGTAGTTTTTTTTATTTGGGTTTTAAATCTTTTATTGGGTTTTAGACTTTTATTGAGTTTTTAATCTGTTTGACTTAGTTTTTAACTTTTTTAATATGACCCTTCTCTCTTCTCTCTTTGTTTTTTCTCTTATCTCTTTGTCTTATGTCCTGATTGGTGGAGCTTTGAGTACGTTAATCGTGTTTATAGTCAGATTCATGTGTGCCTGTGTTTGTGTTCATGTTGAATGTAATTGTGGTTTGTAAATATGTGTCTAAAAGGATGAAACCTGACTGCAAAACAAATCTACCTACGGGTACAAATAAAGGAACCTGAACCTGTGGGGGGCCCACATGGACATGCTGGCTGGGATGGTGTGGATCCAGATGTGTGTGTGTGTGTGTGTGTGTGTGTGCGCGCGCGTGCGTGCGTGCGTGTGTGTGTGTGTGTGTAAATAGAGCGCTGTGGTTGTTTACCAACTCTCAGCACTGTCTACTGCAGCTCAGGTAAAACCAGCAGAAGTGATGCTACGGTGCAGCAGTAATTCCAACTCAACACAGTCGCCGCATAAAAGCAAATGGCCTCTTAAGACTGAAGAAGTCACTGAATCAAACGGTTGAGGCTGAACTGGAGGTGGAGGAGAGCTTTTCAGAAGCTAAATGAAATGCCGCACCGTAACGGCTCCCCAAACTCTGCCGCTCGCCCTCACCTTCTGTCTTCTACAACATGCAAACACTGGTGGTCCATTAAAAAAAAGACCCTGTATCAGGAGGGGAGTGCAGCGCCGACTAAAACGCTGCTTCATATCTCAGAGAAATGTCACGGCTAATGGAGACGGACCGGCGATGGAAGGCAAATTAAAAGCAGTAATTGAGAGGTACTTGAGCGGCCGACACGCCGTGCCGTTTCCCTCGGGGCGTTCGCGCCACCGCCGCCGAGCTGGAGACGGATGACTTTGAAGGGAAGCGTGGATCCGTCCACATCCGGCGGCGCTTAAATCACGCGTCCTGTCAGTTTGACGACACCACATAGTGGGACCATAATGTGTCCCATGTGGCCGCTCTGTGTGATGGCTGTTCGCACTGCATGTGTCGTTTTTACCGTCCCTGCTGTACGTGAGGTCGTTTACTGGAGACGAGGCCATTCTGATGAGCTGGTGGAGCTACAGAACTGTTGTTTTCCAGGCGGTGGGGGGTGGGAGAGGGGTGGGGGGATGGTGTCCCCCTGTTAGCAACGTGGCCCAAAACTAGGGCTGGGCTCAAAAGATCGACTCTCCCATTCAAATCGATTCACGTTTAACTGAGCCGATATCAATCCACAAAATCAGCGGATGGAGCTTTTAATATAATGCTGGTACATTAGTGAAACACGAAACGTAAGAGGCCAGCTGAAGTCTCGCGTGACTAAACAATCACGTGAGACTTCCCTGCACCGCCGCTCACATTACTTCCATGCTTACATGGGCGGAGTTGTCGACGTTAACTCATCAGCACCGGGCTCAGCAGTTTCTGAGCTTCTTCATCAAGCGTCGATAAACCCTTTGGTCCATGTGGGCCCCGCTACAGGTGAAATCTGGCTGCCCTAGGCATCCATGTGGGTTTGTCCGCAGGTTCCTTCTGCGTTTGCCCACATGGACTTTACCTGTGGCACAGGTGAGCAGGAAATCTGCTGAGCTGCAATAAACTGGCAGCACCGGGAAAAAATACAAGAAAAGTCACAAATTTAGGAGAAAAAAAGTGAAAATTTAGGAGAAAACAACAAACCATTTACACAAACAACATGATAAAATTACTTGGAAAAAAGCTACAAATTTACAAGAAAAAAGTCACAAATTTATGAGGAAAAATTTAGAAACTGTTGCAATTTAACAAGAAAGCAGCAAATATATGAGTAAATAAAGTGGAAAATTTATGAGAAAAAAACTTACAAATCTATAATTAAAATTTTTGGTCCAAATTTACAAGAAAATTTCTCAAATTTATGGGGAAAAAGTCGCAAATTTACAAGAAAATTACTCAAATTTATGGGGAAAAAGTCACAAATTTACAAGAAAATAGCAACTTTGCAAAGAAAAAGCAACAAATTCATGAGAAAAAGTTCGAATATTACTGTAAAAAAAACAGTGGCAAATTTATGAGAAAATTCCAAAATTACAAGACCAAGTTAAATTTGCAAGAAAAAAGGTCACAATTTTACAAGAAAAACAAATTTATGAGAAAAAAGTTGAAAGTTTACATTAAAAAAAATTGCAAATTTATAAGAAAATAAGTTGGGAAAAAAAGTCAGTCAATAGTTAAAGTCCATGTGGGCAAATAGAAATGGGGCCAATATGGAACCCACATGGACCCATAAGACAGCCCAGTTTGAAGCCTCGGTGGGGCCCACATGGACATGCCGGCTGGGCGCGACGTGCAGCGTCGGGTTGGAACGTGAACAAACGTCGACGACTGATAAACAGTTTTCAAAGGGAAAACAGAGCAGAGAGGGAGGCTGTCGCCGCTGCTGGGCTGAGGCAAAGTGTAAATTAATAATTCATCCAGAATGATGGCGTTTCCCTTTACACACTATGGATTATGGACACACCCTTTGCACTAAACAAAGCACTTGCTAGCACTTTGTGAAATCATATGTTTAATAATAAAAAAGTGCATTACTGTAGCTGATTGGGAGTCAGTTCTTTATGTGATAATGTATGTATTAGCAAAGTTGGAGTATTCCTGCTACAGTTTGCAGCATTGGGTCTCTAAGATTTTTCTTCCCTTGATTCGATTCAGAACCTCAAGAATGGGAACTGAATCAACTGTGGTGATTGCCGGCCCTACCCAAAACCACCCCCCGTGTTAGCACGTTGTCCCCATTCATCGGTGTCAGTCAGTGGGGAGACACTGGCCTCCAGCCTTAGAAAAAACGGACAATTGTCTCCCCGATGTCGTCGCAAAACTCTCGACATCATGTGACACCACCAATGTTAAACAGAAATTTTGTTTAAAAAATCAGAAGCTTGCAATTTTTTTCTCAGAAATTATCTTCTCACAAATTTGCAAGTATTTTCTCAATAAATTTGATTTTTTTTTACCATAAATTTGCAACTTTTTTTTACAACTCTACAAGTTTTTCCTCATCAACTTACCACTTTTTTACATAAATTAGCAACTTTTGTCATTAATTTGCATCTTTTTTCTCTTTAATTTGCATCTTTTTCTCATTAATTTACCTTTTTCTCATTAATTTGCAACTTTTTCATGTAAATTTGCACCATTTTTCAAGTAAATTTGTAACTTTTTTCATGTTAATTTGCAATTTTTTCTCATTAATTTGCAACTTTTGACTTTTTTATGAAAAATTGCAACTTTTTTCATGTCAATTTGCAACTTTTTTGTCCATTAATTTGGATACTTTTGGACTTGATTTTTATAAATCTGCATCTTTTTCCCCTCACTTTTTTCATGTAAATTTGAAACTTTTTCATACTGATTAGCTTTTTTCCCCATTAACTTGCAACTTTTTTCTAATTAATTTGGACTTTTTTGGACTTTATGTAAATTTGTAACTAAATTTCCGGATGTTCACATGGATGCTGGTTAAATTTGTATTCTTCCACTACGGAGGGTGACAATATGTATGGGTACATATTCATACCATGTAGGGTAACTAAATAGACGGTTATGCTGTTTATTCCATCTAGCTACGATACTCCGCACTGTGTATATATACTGTATTTATATATTTATGTGTACATATGTATATTCACTGCTCTTATTTTCTTATCTTCTAGATTGTTGCTCTGAGTGTTGCTATCCCTGTGCTGTTGCAATCCTGGAATTTCCCCATTGTGGGACTAATAAAGGCTTCTCTTATCTCATGTTATGGTTAATTTTTTTTTTTTCTTTTCGAGACAACGACCCCATTCGACTCTGTTTAACTTCTGTTGTTTCTACATGTCTGAACTGTGCACAGCTCCAGAGTCAGCTGTTGTACTTCTGCGACTCCTGCCTCCTGGAACCCCACAGGGAGATGAACATGGCCCCCCCTGCATCTACCCCATTTAGCGCCTCATTCTTGGAGATGTAAATAAGCAAACAGGAGCATCTGCGGCGCCGCATCAGAGCGTCGCCACTGACGGGGGGTCAGTGGGTGCACACGCGCCCTGGCTTCACCACCAAACTACCCATGCTGCTCATTAGTCGATGGCAAAATGTCTCGCTCCCTCGCACTGATTACATCTACCAACTTAATGAGGCACATGCAGAACACCTCCCCCTCCCTCACCATAAACTTCAGCGGCCCCTCCATCTCTCTCCTCCATTTACGTCTCATCAATGTAATCTTCAGTTTGATTTGAGGTGGCGGTGATTCCACCTTAGAACACATTAGGGAGCCTCTTTTTCCCAGCGATGCCGCGGTTATTCATCACAGCGGTGGGAGGACAGTTTACCAATTATCAGTAACGACTGTTGCTGCGGCTGCGCTTTCATGATTGTTCCACATAATTGATTGCACTCATTGTTGCTTTTGTCAGATGAAATTCTGGATTTTTTTTTTTTTTTCCAAATGACTTCTGAGTGCCTTCTCTTGAGGAATCATCAGCCATATTTAATCCATCAACAGCTGGATAAACTGGGGTCACCGCTGTTACTGCGGTCAGCTGACATGGCAACCTCAGGCCTCAAGGACACTTCTGCCACTCTGAATAACATCACAGCTTACCGATAGGAAAACTGGCCACTCAATTTTATTTCACTACATATAATTGTTGATTACAATAGAAATACTATTTTTTGCAAATTTTTGAGGAAAAAGATGCAAATTTATAGGGATTAAAAAAAATGCAAATTAATCAGAAAAATGTTTCAAATCTATGAGAAAAATATTGCAAATTTACAGGAGAAATAGCAAATTTATGAGGATAAAGTTGCAAATTTATATGAATAAAGTTACAAAATAATCAGAAAAGTGCTTCAAATCTACAAAAAATTGCAAATTTACAGGAAAAATAGTAAATTTATGAGGGAAAAAGTTCCAAATAAAGAAGCTGTAAATTTACAAGAAAAAGTTGCACATTCAAAAAAATGTTTCCAATCTACAAAAAAATGCAAATTTACAGGAAAAATAGCAAATGTATGAGGAAAAAAGTTGGAAATTTGGTAAAAAAAGCCTCTCCCCTGTCAGACTAGTGCTGTTCGTCAGCTGATGGACTACTGTGTAGTGATGACTTAATTTTATGTGAAATAAAGTCTCTCAGCCATAACTGCCATCCAGCAGTAAATCCTGGACTCTGGCCTCCTGGGTGGAGACTGCAGACTGGCAGGTGACGACGAACACGTCAGTGTGGTTAAAAAAATGAAACAATCACAAGCTGATCTCAACAGGAGCAGAAAAGCTGCACAAGTGGTTTCCTGTGACGCTTTGTTAAACGGACAATCGGCCTGACGTCGCCTCACCAACGGCCCCTCTCAGACCGGATGTTGCCGGCGCTGTTTAATAGCCGCCTTCATACCCCAGTGATGATACGGCCTGCGAGCTGAATCCAGAGCTTGTCTTCATTCATCTCAACTTAACTCCGTCGGACTCCATTCATTACGCGGCGCAGATAACCCGGGCGCAGGGAAAAGCCGAGTCAGCGGCCGACACACTCTATGAGATACACCAAATCGGTCTCTCTTACTTCCTGTCCCGCCGCCTCTCCCTCTGATGCAACAGAATGAGTTTGTGGTCGACTTTAGTGCAGACTTTTCACTTTTCATGCAGCTTTTAAAATCATTTTTACTTTGAGCCAAATTCCGTTTCCTTCCAGGGCGGCACAGTTTTGAGGAATTCTCACAGAAAACTGCTGTCAAAAGTTTCTGAGTGTCTGCCCCGGTGTGGTGGGACCATGTAGGACTTGTAGGTCAGTAACAACACATGGCAGATCAACGCTGAGGTCAAGGCAGACACGATGCATCTTTGGTGAACAAATCAGGTCTTATTAACCTCCAGCTGAAGTCTGGCCTCAGCACACAGCAGCAGTGACCCTCATAATCATGTAAGGTGTGACCAAAAACATCTGGTGGATTCCTGCCATCTAATAATTAAAAGAGTTCAGTCATGCCCAGTGGGGGATTTATTTTTCCACAAGGTGTTCACAGATTTAGCACAAGGTACACATGGATAAATGCCAATCAGCCAGAATCATCTTCGTCTTCTTCCTCCTGCTCCCTTCAGGGGTCTCCACAGTGGATCATCTTCCTCCATCTCCCCCTATCCCTTCATCTTCCTCTGGAACACCAACCCTCTCCATGTCCTCCTTCACTACATCCATCAATCTTCTCTGTGGTCTCCCTCTTCTCCTCCTGCCTGGCAGCTCCATCTTCAACATCCTTTGTCCAATATCTCCACTATCCCTCCTCTGCACATGCCCAAACCATCTCAGCCTCGACTCTCTTACTTTGTCTCCAAACCGCTCAGCCTGAGCTGTCCCTCTGATATACTCAGTTCTAATCTTATTCCTCCTAGTCACTCCCAAATTTGCAAAAATAAAGGTGCAAATATGATAAAAGATGCCAGTTTAAAAATTCAGAAAGTCCTACATTTAATTGCGTTGAATAAAAATGTAATCAGCATCCAGGTGAGGTTTGCAGATTTACAAAAAAAAAAAAAAAGTTGAAAATTTACAAGAGAAAGATCACAAATTAAAGAGGAAAAAATGTGCAAATTTGCAAGAAATATAAGTTTCAAATTTACAGGTAAAATGTTGCAAAATTACATGGACAAAATGGCAAATTTTTGAGAAAACAGTTGCAAATTTATGCTAAATTGTTACAAATATATAAGAAAAAAAATTGCTATTTTATGGGAAATATACATTTATAAGAAAACACTTGGATTTAAAAAGTTGCAAATTTATGTTAAATTGTTTTAAATTTGTAAGAAAAAAGTTGCAGATTCATACTAAAAAGTTTCAAATTTATTGGAAGTTTATAAGAAAAAGTTAAAGTCAAGAAAAAAAGTTGAAAATTTAGAACTTCTTTTGCATCTCTGCTTAGAAATGGTGCTTCAAATTCATTTTATGATTTTTTCCATGATTTTTTTTAAGTTCTGATATTGGGGGAAGTGTTCTTTCTTTTTTCCCGGTTGGGGGGAAATGTCCTTCATGTTCTCTCCTCCATTTACACCTATGAATGGGGATGGGGGAGGCAGCTTTTATAGCATAGAATAGAATAGACTTTATTGTCACTGGACAGTTGAACAGCACGGCGAAACTGTGGGTGGGTGCTCCACCAGGCTACTGAGCAATAAAGTAAGAGAGAAGGATTTGAAAATAAAACCGTTACAGGACACACAGTTATCCATCTGACTGAGGTAAAAATAAAAGTAAGAAATAAAAATCGCCCACAGGTATAGACACAGGTACAGTAGCAGCTTCACAGGTGGAACTATGTACATAAAAGTGTAGAACATATAATAGAGTAAAATGGCCCAAGGATTATGGAAGATATGTACAGCAGTGGTTTCACGGATGGGTCAATGTACATGAAAGTGAGGAGTGCAAAGACAGGTGTGTTACTGTGATAATTAAAAGGTCCTCAGTTCTGTGCATGTGAACGTTCAGAGGGAGGGGGGTGGGGCCTCTGACTGTTTGCAGTTCGGATGGCCCAGGGGAAGAACCTGTTTGTCAGTCTGGAGGTGTGGGACCTGATCGCTCTGAACCGTTGTCCAGAGGGAAGCAGGTCAGACAGGTGGTGGGCGGGATGTGAGGGGTCTCCTGTGATGGCCTTGATCCTTCTGAGACAGGAGGATCTGGAGATGTCCTCCAGGGAGGGCAGAGGACCGCTGATGATTTTTTGGGCGGTGTTGATGACCATCTGCACAGCCTTCTTGTTCTTGGCCGTGGAGCCGGCAACCCACACCCAGACAGTAGGTGAGCATGCTCCCCACTGAGCAGCAATAGAAGGCCAGCAGCAGGTTCTGGTCCAGGTCGTTCTTCCTCAGGACACGGAGGAAGTGCAGCCGCTGCTGGGCTTTCTTCACCAGAGCCTTGGTGTTGACAGTCCAGGAGAGGTCAGAGGAGATGTGGGTGCCCACGAACCTGAAGATGGGGACGTTTTCCATGCTGTCGCCATTTATTGGGGGAGGGGGGATCCTGTCTGTTCATCCTGAAGTCCAGAATTTTGTGTTATTTTGCTAACAAGGTGGATGACATGGCCCCCTCCTCCCCCCTCAGATAACCTACTGATCCATCATGTGACTGTGTAGAAACTTCTGGTTGATCTGGCTCCCTCAGACTGTAGATACAGCAGATACCGTAGAGGAGGAGATGCTGTAAAAGAGTAGTGAAGAACCCTGAAACCAACAGTGACCTGCGATGAGCAATGAAAGTGTCGCTGCGTGTTGTTTCCAAGTCTCACGTTGTTATCTTTGTTTTATGGCCCAGGAAGAGGCTCGGTATCTGAGCTGTAATTGACCGCTGTTTTTATGTGAAAGCACAGCTTGTGCTGCTGTTAAAAAAAAAATAAACCAACAGTTTTTCCTTTCTGAGGTAAGAGATCCTGCTGAGTTTATTAGCAACCAAAAGTTAGTGAGGAGAGGGGAGGGATACAAGCCAGCAGCTACGAGACTGAGGAAGAAGACCCCTTTACATTTTTAACAGGATCAGCTGATCAAATGCACTTTCAGGTTATGCAACTGACTGACATCTGGTTTTGGCGCACCATATGCATGACGCAGGTTTAAATTTGTGGGTTTTTTTCAATTTGCAGCTTTTTCTTGTAAATTTCCAACTTTTTTCTCAAAAATTTGCTACTTTTTTCTTATAAATCTGTAACTCTTTCACTTAAATTTGTCACTTTTTTCTTGTAAATTTATGAGAAAACAGTCACAAATTAATGAGAAAAACATTGCAAATCTATATTTTTTTCCTTTTTTGCAATTCCACAATTTACACGAAAAAGTTGCAAATTTCTGAGAAAACGTAGCAACTTTGCAAAAAAAAGTTGCAGATTTGAGAAAAAGTTTAAAATTTACAAAAAAAAATATGGCAAATTTATAAGAAAAAAAAAGAAAAATTTATGGGTTTTTTTGCATTTCTGCTTAGAATTGGTTGGTCAAAGTCATGTTATTCAGTTATGTAACAAGGAGAAGATGGATGGATGGACAGATGATGATGCCACATGGGTGGAGGGATGGTGATGGATGATGGATGGGCATGATGTGATGGATGGATCAAGGAATGGATGATGGTGGATGGATGGTGATGGATGGATGGATGGATGGTGGATTGATGATGGATGGATGGATGATGATGGATGATTGGTGGATGATGGATGGATGGATGGATGGATGGATGGATGGATGGATGGATGGATGGTGGATTGATGATGGATGATGGAGCGAGGAACGGATGATGGTGGATAATGGTGATGGATGGATGGATGGTGGATTGATGTTGGATGGATGGATGATGATGGATGATTGGTGGATGATGGATGGATGGATGGATGGATGGTGGATTGATGATGGTGGATGATGGATGGATGGATAGATGGATCAAGGAATGGATGATGGTGGATGGATGGTGATGGATGGATGGTGGATGGATGGATGGATGGATGATGGTGGATTGATGATGGATGATGGATGGATGGATGGATGGATGGTGGATTGATGATGGATGGATGGATGGATGGGTGGATGGATGGATGGTGATGGATGGATGGTGGATGATGGATGATGGTGGATTGATGATGGATGATGGATGGATGGATGGATGGATGGATGGATGGTGGATTGATGATGAATGGATGATGGATGGGTGGATGGATGGTGATGGATGGATGATGGATGGATGGATGAATAGATGATGATGGATGGATGGATGGATGGATGGATGGATGAGTGGATGATGGATGGATGGATGACGGTGGATGGATGGTGATGATGGATGGATGTGATGGATGGATGGATAGATGGATGGATGATGGGTGGATGATGGATGGATGGATGATGGTGGATGGATGGATGGATGGATGGATGATGGTGGATGGATGGAGCCTTTTTTATTACAGATATATATTTACATCTACTGTGTATATCAGAGAAGAAAACTGCAGTAGAAGGTTCCACTGGTAAATTTCACAATGAGATGCACACAGTTCCATTTTAAGCTGACAGACTTACAGCTGAAGGCAAAGACAATTCTGTCATAATTTCTTTTTTTTTCCTCTTCAGTCATAATTCCTGGAACACAAGGTTATACACCTTATCTTTGTTTTTAGTGTGAGAACAAGAACGGCCACAGCAATATTTAGCAGGAACGTAATGAATAGAGCCAAAGTGGGAACATGGCTCGCTGCTATACATTTAGCTAATGGACAGCAGTGTGTGTGTGTGTGTGTGTGTGTGTGCAGCTCCTCTCGTGCGTGTCCAGCGAGCTGCTGCCCAAGTCCTTCATCTTGGCCTCGGCTCTTATTGACTATATTGGAAGCCATAAATCACTGTGTACGTGAGAGTGAGTCCGTTTGCACGGTCTGCCGCTCCCCTCTGGATGTGCGCGGCCATGGTAGCAGCAGCACGCAGCCATCTCGGGTCGGAGGAGCGGGAACAGACAGAGATGCATCTGTGCGTGTACGTGTGTTCAAAAACCGTGACGGTGCAACAGCGGCCAACGCAGTCGATGGCCCGCCGGACGGGATGTACCTGAAGGTGTCTGTCGGCTTCACGCGCCGCTGCACACTTCAATCAAACGCTTGTGGGCGGATGTGCACTAAAATGCAATTAAAGCAGATTACCACCACGCAGCCGTGGGAGTTATTCCTCCATCCCAGCTTACTTAGCGTCATTTGGTAAATCTTTCCTGTTTTCATCTGCTGAAGTGAGTGCAGATGGCGGTGAACTGTGTGTGACATCGAGTGACCTCCATTAACATTTCCCGAAGTACCACTGGAGTGAGCAATCAAACGGAGCGGCAAAGCAGATGCACCTCGGGCGGCCGTCGCACGACACGGCGGACAAAGATACGGCCATAAACAAAGCCATCTACGACATGACGGGAAAACAAGTGTTGACATTTCGCTCTCCCAAAGTGCCCCGTGTATCGATGTTGGGAGTGTAGAATGAAGGTGGTGGTATGTGTGTGTGTGCATGTGTGTGTGTGTGGGGGGGGGGGCTGTAATATCAGCTGCTATTACTGAGTCAGAGAGATGTCAGTGTCAGAGGGAGCCACTCCTGCAGCTGATGACTGCAGACTAACACCCACCTCTATGCCGCCATTTATCCATCAGGATGTTTGTTTTGATTCCTCCTCACAGAACACAGTTAATGGACAAAACACATGATTTCTCTCTTAACAGCAGCATTTAAGCAACGTCTCCCCTCCCCCATCTAGCAACCCTCCAGAGCACTGAGTAGGAATCCGGAGGGGACGGTGGCTATGCTGGTTCACATCATAAGTCTGTTTTGTCGTAATTACCGTTGTCATGTGGAGTACCTCAAGGCTTGATTCTAGCCCCCCTTCTGTTTTTGCTCTACAGATACTGGGCAGACAGCAAAACAACACTGGCACCATTAATGGATAAAATACATGATTGCAGGGCGACATTTACTGTTCTATGAAGTCTTGTCTCTCTCAGCAATACAGTTTCAGCTATGTCTTGTGTGTAGGGACCTAATTACTTATATGTTTTAAAATAAGGATAGTAGGTGCCAATAAAACCAGGCCGTTAATGGTGGAGTACCTCATTACAGCCCAAGAGTGCTGAAAATCTTTCAACTGTTGACTGCGGGCACAACGTAGACGAGGACTCACCGGTGGATAATTGTGTGAGAGTTTGGCGAACATTGGGGAAATTGTCTGTGAGGAATAACAATTTCCATGTAATCATAAACACCCAGATCTCCTGACCTTTGACAATGACCTCGACCTGTGGGTTGTTGTGTGCAACTCTGGTGACCATCGGGGAAATTGTCTGAGAGGAGTAGCGATTCCTGTGAAATGTGGACAGACGGATGGACGATGAATGACGCAGCATCACATCAAATTATTTTATGACCCTCAACAAGTGTCCCATCTTTAATCCATCCATCCCTGCTTGTCCAGGGGTTCCGGTCCCAGAGGCAGCAGTCTAAGCAGAAAACCCAGGACTTCCCCGGCCACCTCCTCCAGCTCTTTAGGGAGGACACCAAGGTGTTTCCAGACCAGCTGGGAGACATCATGTTTCTAGTGTGTCCTGGGTCTGCCCCAGGGTGTCCTCCCAGTGGGACGTGTGTTATTTGCATAGAAGCCTGAATTGATTGTAGGTGACTGTATAATGTTGGTTTTGATATGAGATACTGTTAAGGGAAATTTCTGAAAGGATAATAAAGTTTCTAATTCTGGCTATTGTGCCCCAAACACCTCATATGGGAGGTGTCCAGGAGGCGTCCTGATCAGATGCCCAAACCACCTCAGCTGGTTGCTTTAGAAGCTCTATTCTGAGCCTCTCCTGGATAACTGAGCTCCTCACCCCATCTCTACACCCCATATCTCGCAAAGCTGCGATGGCTGAGGAGCGTCCACAAACAGTGCTTTTTGGGGTTTTGTGCAGGTTCATAAAAGGTTGCAGAACAATTTGCCAACAGTTTTTAAGGTTGCCAAAAAATACTGAACATGTCCAAATTTGGGCGGCGCGGTGGCGGAGTGGTTAGCACTGCGGCAACACAGCAACTAACCCTTGGCTGGGGGATCCTGGGTTCGATCCCAGCCCCTGACCAACAGTTATCTGTGTGGAGTTTGTATGTTTTCCCCGTGTCTGCGTGAGTATACGCCAGGATTTCTCCGGTTTCCTCCCACATGCCAAAAACATGCGAGTTAAGTTAATTGGCATCAACTGGGGATTCTAAACTGTCCTTAGGTATGACTGAGAGTGAATGGTTGTCTGTCTCTCTGTGTTGGCCCTGCGATGGACTGGCGATCTGTCCAGTGTGTGCCCTGCCTCTCGCCCAAAGATGCTGGGATAGGCTCCAGCCCCCCGCGACCCGAAAGGGATTAAGCAGAAGAAGATGGATGGATGGATGGATGGATATCCAAATTTTTTTTGCGAAAGCATTTTTCTGCAAATAGTTGTAAAACAGTAGTAAGCAATTGTAAATGGCTGTTAATGTGTGTCGCTAAAGTTGTTTTTGGTTTGTGTAGTAGTGAACACTAGCAATCACTTAAGACTGTTTTACAGTCAAATTAGCAACTGGCTATAATCTGGCAAGTATACACTGATTGATATCACTGTTCATAACTTGCAGTGTCCTTAAAAACAGCAATACAAACCTTGACGAAACCCAAAAAGCAGCGTTCATGAATGTTCCTCAGTGAAACACTAGCTTGATTTTTTTGCCGATATTCATCAGAAAAGTTGGCGAATCTAAAAACCCCTACCTTTGTCAGCGTTTGCCACCCCATGAGATACTACCCTATACATTAAGAAATCAAAGTACAGAAATGGGCCTAAAAAGGTACAAACGCTTGTCGCTCCAGCAGTACCCTAAAAGGTATGAGAACTGTACCTTGAAGAACATATCTGGAGCCTCAGTGACAAAAATGTACCTTTAAATCCAAAGGTCCATTAGTTACCACCTTAAGGAATATTTCTGTATCTTACAGGGTACTTTTCTGAAAAGTACCCTGTAAGATACAAAAATGATACCTTTATTTTTTTCTCTGTAAGGGTGAATATCCATGATCTTCTTTCAGTCATTACCCAAAGTTCATGACCATAAGTGAGGGTAGGAAGGTAGATTGAGGGGGAAAATGGCAGCTTCTTATTGTTCAAATTCAGATGCCTTTGCTTTCCATGTGATTTCTAGTCATGTGAAAAAATTAGGACACCTCATTAAATATTCAGTTCTTTATTAAGAAATGTTCACATATTTATGTCTAACTTTGTTTTTGTTTTTATTTGCATTTTTTAACATTTATTTTAGCCATTACAAGTGGGAATGAATGTGGGGGTGTCCTAAAAAGATGGGGGGGGTCCTAATTTATTCATCACTATTTGTTTAGAATTACATTTTATAGAAAATATGAACAAAAGCCTTTAATTCATTTTTAATTGTTTAGTTGTATTACATGAATCTCCCATTATTTTTAACATTGATGTTAAATATCAATATGTCCAAATATGTAAAAAAAAACAAAAACAACAGGCTTAGAGAGGATGTCCTAATTTTATCACATGACTGTAGTAACCTAACAGACAGTTACAATTAAAGTCTTTCACACAACACCAAACTTTTACCTGAGCTTTGACCCAAACTGCATTTCTAACATTTTTACAGTGTAGAGAGCTCTGCTAAGTTGTGTACTTCACCACAAAGATTGGCTAGTATATGAGTATCTACCAGCTGAAGTAAAACATTGGTTTTATAGCTAACAGTAAAGTAACTAAATAACTACCTACAGCGATCGGATATACCTCCGGTGGATTACCCCTTTGATCGCTTTTATCCGGCCACTGTGAGTAAACTGACCAGCGATTCCAGCGCTTCCTTGTGATTCACTGATGTGCCCTACCTGAAGCGATTGCTAAGCTAACGCTAGTTAGTTTAATGCTGGCGCCAGCCATTCCACCTAACACCAGCCTGAATCAAAGCCCAGCTACGAGGCCCAGCGGAGATACTACCAGGCAGGCGGCTATTTGTTTGACGGGGCTCAGCAGAGATTTCACCCAGGCAGACGGCGGTAGGCGGCGGTGCCCAGCGGAGGACTTACCGTGACTGCAGCGGCGGTGTGCGACGAGACTACCCGAAGCGATTGCTAAGCTAACGCTAGTTAGCTTAATGCTGGCGCCAGTCATTCCACCTTACACCAGCCTGAATCGAAGCCCAGCTGCGAGGCCCAGCGGAGATACTACCAGGCAAGCGGCTATTTGTTGACGGGGCTCAGCAGAGATTTCACCCAGGCAGACGACGGTAGGTGGCGGTGCCTAGCGGAGGATTTACCGTGACCTCAGCGGTGCTCGGTGGCAGCGGCGGTGTGTGACGAGACTCGGTTGGAGGAGCGGGACGGGAGACCAGTTACGGCGACTATGAGCAACGAGACCAGCAACGGAAGGGGCTAGTTGGCTAGCTGAGGCCCAGCTGGATTCGAGGACGATCAGATCAGATTCTGGCGATATAAGCAGAATTTATTTTACTATCCACAGATTTTCCTTTTCCTTCTTTCCAAGAAAGACTGAAGATGGCTGCCACGGGATTAAAAAGTGGGCTGATGGGCACCACTAATAAGCATTCTCTACTTCTATACTTCCTCTTCGTTTTGTCTTTGTGTGTCTGGACCTGCAACAAGAAGGATTTTCCGACAAACTCAACCAAAGGTGAAGTTAAAAAGTTTTATCTGTATGGATTTGGGCTTGGACATCTCACCCTACACTCTATGTGGTCTTTAAAAGCCCTGAGCAAAAACTTCCAAATTAAGGCAAACATGGCTGTTAAGCAAAAATCACAATATGGCAGAGGATATACAGTTAAAGTTCTGTTAGTTCTGCTACTTCTGGCAGGAGATATTCACCTTAACCCTGGACCTGCCACTATTAAACAGCAGACCACTGGGTTAGCACAAAACCGAGCTGTACAAAAGCAAAAACAACATTTATTTTTCCAAACTGTTAATCATGCACGAGTTCTTTGGGACACCAAGGCTAAACCAAAGGGGATCCTCGGCGGTCATTTAAACATACGGAGCATAATCCCCAAAAGAGATGAGATTTCGGTGTTGCTGTTGGACTCAAATCTGGACTACCTTTGTCTCTCAGAAAGCTGGCTACACAGTAACATAGACACTAATATGATCGATATTGTGGGCTACCAGTGTTTTAGAAAAGACAGGCAGGTAGGGAGGGGAGAAGGTGTTTTAATTTACATCAAAGAGAAATATAAATGTCAACTGGTTGATTTGAATACTTCACTTGAATGTTTAGCTGTTAATGTATGTCTCTCTCCGGTAATGAATTTCAACATTGCAGTAGTGTACAACCCACCGTCACACAACTCTTCCTTTTATAATGAATTAAGTGATCTGGTTAAACAACTTGAGAAGAACAGAGAAACAATAATTCATGGTGACTTTAATATCAACTGGTCTGATAAAAAAGACAAACAAAAACTGAAAAGCCTCATGACTAAATTTAATTACCTGCAAATCATCAAAGGACCCACCAGGATAACCAAACAATCCAGAACACTTATTGACATGGTATTTACTAATAAACCAGAATGAATAACCAGAACCTATAATCTTGTAACTGGTCTCTCAGATCATAACATGGTTCTTGCTGTCAGGAAACTTACTAAAAAGCGACTACAGTATTTTGGGGGAGTCGATATTGACAAATCAAATTTTATTATCCCCAAATCAAAAAATGAGGAGTTTGAACATTACTTAGAGAATCAAAATTGGGAGCAGCTCATGGCAACATGTGAAGTAGATGATTGTTGTAATTTTATAACTGCAACAATCACAAAGTCTATAGAAAAATTTTCAAAGCAAATTAAAAGTAGACAACAGAAGATTAGCCTACCATGGTTAAATAATGAAATAAGAAAACTTATGAAGAGGCGAGACTATGCACTGAAAACATCACTAACCTCCAAACTACAAAATGATCACCTTGTGTACAAAAGTTTAAGAAATAAAGTGGTACATGAGCTGCGAAAATCAAAAATATCTTATTACAATAAACTGATAGATCATGCAAAGGGTAACAACAGTTCCCTATGGAGGCATTTAAATAACTTAACTAATAAAAAAAACGATCAGAAGGGGGTAAAGGAACTTAGAATCAATGGCAAGACCGTCAGTGACAAGGCTACTTTGGCAAATGAATTTAATTCACACTTTGTGGGCTCTGTGGAAGACTTAACAAAAATTTTTGTGCTGCCAAATGTGCTCAACAACACAAATTCCATACTTCCAACAGATACTTTTCACATCGATGAGGTAAATGAGGAGTTAATTGCTGGTATTGTTAAAACACTGTCAAACTCAAAAACTAATGATATCTACAATATGAGCACCTCCTTTCTCAAAACGCACAGCAAAATATTAATCAAACCACTGACCCATCTCATTAATCTCTCCATTAGGTCTAGTACATTTCCATCTGGCTGGAAAAAAGCTGTCGTCATACCAGTTCATAAATCAGGCAGTAAAGACGATATATGCAATTACCGCCCAATCTCTATCTTACCAGTCCTATCTAAGGTTCTTGAAAAAGTTGTAGCTACACAGCTGATAGACTACTTACAAGACAGTCAACTTCTTCATCCACATCAATTTGGTTTTAGACCAGGATACTCAACAGAAACAGCAAATTGTTGCCTTATTGAAAACGTCAAACAGTCCTTGGACAGGGGTAATGTGGTAGGAGCTGTTTTTCTAGATCTCAAAAAGGCTTTCGATACTGTAAACCACAGTTTGCTTTTATCCAAAATGGTATCTTTTAACTTCTCCCCAAATACATTAGAATGGTTTGCATCTTATCTCCAGAATAGAGAACAGTGTGTAAAAGTTCACCAGGATAAATCCTCATTTTTAAACAACCGCATGGGTATCCCACAAGGGTCCATTCTTGGTCCTTTACTTTTCAGCATTTTTATTAATGACTTGCCGTTACACTGCTCAGCTGCAACATGCCAACTTTATGCAGATGATGCAGTTATTTACACAGCTGCCAAGACTCCAGCACAGGCTGCAGATGTACTGTCTACAAGTATGGTTGATGTCCAAGAGTGGCTCCTCAAGAACCATCTATTGCTGAACCTTCAGAAAACAGTCTCAATGTGCTTTTCAATCAAAAAATGTAACCTGCAACATTTTAAAGTTAATATACATGATCATGACATCAGTTTAGCTACAGAATTCAAATACCTTGGCATTGTACTAGATCCTCAACTCAAATTTAATCTTCATATAAAGAAAATTTCAAAAACAGGAAAAAAAAATCTGAACTGCTTTAAATTAATTAGATATTACATACCTTACGAAGCAGCTGCACTGTATATGCATTCTATGGTTTTTTCTCATATATCATACTGTTTGACAGTCTGGGCTCAAGCAGCCCCTTCCACAATAAGACATATAGGTTCATTATATAATCAAACCCTAAAAATCTTGGACAAAAAGCCCATTAGGTGGCATCACTGTAATGTTTTAAAAAAATACAACCTATTGAGTTTTGAGAGCTTCATTGACCTCTGTCTTCTGAAATTAACGTTCAAATGTTTCCATAAATCAGCACCCGAGCCACTTGCTGGTTTCGTCCAAAGACAGGACAGCAGCAGAGCCACCAGGAGTTCTGTTAACAATAACTGTAAAATATTCCACCGCAGAACCACATTTGGACAAACAGCTTTCTCTATAAAGGGCAGTCACATCTGGAACACAATGCCAAATGAAATTAAAATAATAACGGACTTTAAAACATTCACTAAAAATGTTAAAAACTGGCTGAAAAATAAACAAGAATGTACTTATGTATGAATTATTTGTCTGCAAAGTGAGAGTGAATGAAGGGAAGGAATAAATGTGTTTGTTTATAGTGAGTGACAGAGGGAGGAAGGCCTGAAATAGGCAAATGTGAGTTATGTTATATGTGTTAAATGTGAGTCAGGCTGTTATATTTGTGTATTTATAATATTTTATAATATATGTGTATTTATAATATTTATAATATTTATGTTAAATGTGAGTCAGGCTGTTATATTTGTGTATTTATAATATTTATAATATTTATAATTGTGTATTTATAATTTTTCTGCATTGATGTATGTGGTTATTGTGTATATTTTTTATCTTGATTCTTTTTTCTAAAGCCCATCCAGGGACAAGAGTTGCAAATTAGCTAATAGCTATACACTCTATGTGCAACACATCAGATTGATTGTCTTTGATTAATTGTCTATGTTTATTGCACTGTCCCTGTCAAATAAACTAATCTACTAGGTAAACATGAAGCATTATAACGTTCCTTACCTAAGAATGCACACTTCATTTAAGCACCTTGCAGACATAGCTGCTGGTTGGAGTAAAGCAATGATTCGAAAAGTCCTGAAACACCACCAGAGGTGGAGACACTGGACATTAAATAGATAAGTCACCTGGAACTCTCAGACTAGGCAGACCAACACGAGTATCTCAGTGCTGCTAAAATCTCAACAGCCCTTGCAAAACATCAACTGAAGCCAAATTCAGGCTCATGATTTTCAAGTGTTTCAAACACCAAAAGTAATGCACTAGTCAGATTTCATTCATGGGGCATTAAACAGCTGCTCATCTAGTTGTTGTTAGGGTATCTGACTTGTAAAGCACCACGTGGTCAGCATGTTTAAACATGTTGTAGTCCAGGCTGTGGGAGGATGTTTCTTTCCCCAATGTACCAAAATTTGGACACAACACCTTTGGACATCTCTGAACCATTTAAAATCGGTTAAACCACCTTTGGACATCTCTAAATCACCTAATTAGCCAGAAACATTAAAAAAAAATCTGCCTCTCCTCTAACTTCCAAATTTTGAATTTGTAACTCCTTAGAAGATGACTGGTGTACAATTGAACTTTGACTTTTGGTGTGATTATGAATGAAGTCAGCTTGAGAGAAAATGAGAACCAGATGTCAAAGCAGAATGTGATGTACGTATCTGTGGATTGTTTGTGTTGGCCATGAGAGAGCTTTGGAGGATAACAGAAGATGCCACCAAGTCTACATGTGGTTGAGAAGAGGAGATTTTCCAGTATACATGTCGGAATCAAACGTAAGAATTCTGATAATTTTCCTGCATCTCCCAGTGCTGAATAAACTGTCTCAATCAAAGATCAACTGGTCCGTGTGTTTATCAAACATCTGCAGAAGTCTACTGTGAACATCTGGCCTTCAAACATTACTTCAACCAAAGAACATCAAAGGGTACAATCTGTAGAATCAGTTGTTTGTGTGATAATTAACTGATTTTGTGTTGAACTTTTCCACCCATCACCAGCAATGACCACAGCCTTTTCTTTGTCAAAATCAACCGTGAAAACATGCATCAGTGAACACAGCAGCATTTGTTTGTGAACCAGCGTCTAAAGTTCAGAGCAGGAAACAACCTCGCCTGTTAAATCTGAACGGTGCCATTTCAATAATGCATCAGGTGTGGGGGGGGAAAAACAGACGTGTTTATGATGGCGTGTCACATTTGTTACTCACGGCTAATGTGCAGCTCTGGATCTTCTCTTTAAAATGACCTGAAAAAGAAGAAAGGAGAGATGAAGGAGTTGTGGAGCGCCTGAATAATTCAGCACACAGAACTGAAGTGGTTTTTGTTTTTTAGGTCCGGGCCTCTGAAGTGGCCTTTCTGGTAGCCTGGGAAGAGACAGAGCTGCAAGACTGAGAGCTGAAAGGACATATTTGACCATGAGAAGGAGGATTATCCATCACTTCCCACCAGCAGGTCATTTGTTATTTTTTAACACGGGGGATGGGGAGTATTCACCAATTTAACATGCGTGCAAAGGTATCGATGTAAATCAGGTACAAACTTGAAAGAATAAAGGTGCAAAAATGTGGGAAAATATGCCAATTTAAAAATTAAAAAGTTGCAAATTACAATTTATCCATCCATCCATCCATCTTCTACCGCTTTTCCGGAGGTCCGGGTCATGGAGGCAGCAGTTCAAGCAGAGAAGCCCAGACTTCCCTCTCCCCAGCCACCTGCTCCAGCTCTTCAGAGAGGATACCAAGGCGTTCCCAGACCAGCTGGGAGACATAGTCTCTCCACCGAGTCCTGGGTCTGCCCCGGGGTCTCCTCCCAGTGGGACGTACCTGAAACACCTCAAGTGGGAGGCGTCCAGGAGGCATCCTAATCAGATGCCCATACCACCTCAACTGACTCCTTTCAATGTGGAGGAGCAGCGGTTCTACTCTGAGCCTCTCCCGGATGACTGAGCTCCTCACCCTATCTCTGAGGGTGAGTCCAGCAATCCTACGGAGAAAGCTCATTTCAGCTGCTTGTATCCTCCTCATGGATCGTCACCTTATCGTGGTGGTGGGGGGGGGGGGGGTTTGCGTGCCCCAGTGATCCCAGGAGCCATGTTGTCCGGGGGCAATTTGCCTCTGATAGGGTCTCCCAAGACAAACTGGTCCTGGGTGAAGGGCCAGACTAAGAACGATCCAACAGACTCTCATGATAAATTGTATATCAAGGATTCAGTGTACCCCGCCCGGTATGGGGTTACCGGGGCCCCACCCTGGAGCCAGGCCTGGGGGAGGGGCTCGAAGGCTAGCGTCTGGTGGCCGGGTTTCCACCCATGGGACCCGGCCGGGCTCAGCCCGAAGGAGTTACATGGGTCCGCCCTCCAGTGGGTTCACCACCTGCAGGAGGGATCATGGGGGTCCGGTGCTATGTGGATTAGGTGGCGGTCAAAGGCGGAGACCTTGGCGGACTGATCCCAAGCTTTCTAAACTGGCTTTTGGTGCAAATTACAATTTAATTTCATTAAAAAAAATATTAACAAGAATACAGATCAACGTTGTAAATTCAGAAGAAAGAAGATGAAAATTTACATGGGGAAAAAAATATGCAAATCTATGGGAGAAAAGATGCACATTTTTGAAAAAAAGTTGCATGTTTTTGAGAAAAAGTTGCACATTTATGAGGAAAACTTGCACAATTACAAGGAAAAAGCTGCACATTTACAGTACGTGGAAAAAAGTTGCATTTTTATGAGGAAAAAAATTGCACAATGAGAAAAAAGTTGCAAATTAATGAGAGAAGTCACATTTATGAGGGAAAAAACTACATTTACAGGAAAAAGTAGCACATTTATGATGAAAAATATGCATATTTACAAGGAAAAAAGATGCAAAATCAGAGAAAAAGTTGCATTTTTGTGAAAAAAGTTGTAGATTTACTAGAAGAAAGTTACACATTTGAGAAAAAAGTTGCAGACTTGCAATAAAACAGTTGCACATTTACAAGAAAAAAAGTTGCACATTTACGAGAAAAAGGTGCATATTTACAAAAAACAGTTGCAAATTCACGAATAAAAAAGTTGCATATTTGCAAGGAAAAAAGTTGCACATTTATGAGAAAAAGTTGCAAATTTGCAAGGAAAAAAGATGCAAATTTTTGAGAAAAAGTTTTAAATTTACAAGAAAAAAAATGGCACATTTATGAGTAAAAAGTTGCAAAACCACCCAGAGCCTGTATCAGCTCCTTCCTGAACTCTGTGCGACCTTCTTCCTTCTGTAACTTTGGTTTACTTGAAGAGTTTCAATCTGGGTTTAGAATCCATCATAGTACTGAAACAGCCTTAGCGAAGGTCATTAACGACCTCCTCATTGCATCTGATAATGGACTAGTTTCTGTACTTGTCCTTTTAGATCTTAGTGCAGCTTTTCATACTATTGATCATAATATGATCAATGAGAATATGAGAATATGAGAATATGTATGGGCACATAATCATACCATGTAAGATAACTAAATAGACGGTTATGCTGTTTCATCCCACCTAGCAACAATGCTCTGCACTGTGTGTGTTTATATATTTACATATTTATTCCATCTAACTACAATGCTCAGCACTGGGTGTGTTTATATTTATATATCTATATATTTATTCCATCTAGCTACAATGCTCCGCACTGTGTTTTTATATATCTACATATTATTCCATCTAGCTACATTGCTCCGCACTGTGTGTTTATATACTTGCATATTTATTCCACCTAGCTGCAATGCTCCGTACTGTGGGTGTTTATATATTTACATATTTATTCCATCTAGCTACAATGCTCTGCACTGTGTGTTCATATATTCATATATTTATTCCATCCAGCTACAATGCTCTGCACTGTGTGTGTGTGTGTGTGTGTGTGTATATATATATTTTATAGTAATATGTACATATGTATATTAGCTGCTCTTGCTTGCTTGTTTTTTTTCTTGCCTTCTGATTGTTGCTCTGAGTGTTGCTATCCCTGTGCTGTTGCAATCCTGGAATTTCCCCCTTGTGGGACTAATAAAGGCTTATCTTATCTTATCTCTTATCTTAATATTCTACTTGATAGATTAGAACACTATGTTGGACTTAATGGGACTTCATTGCAGTGGTTTAGATCTTATTTATCTGATAGGTTCCAGTTTGTTCATGTAAATGATGAGTTTTCTTTCAGCTCAAAGCTTAGTCATGGAGTTCCACAGGGATCTGTGCTAGGCCCTACTCTTTTTAGTTTATATATGCTTCCGTTAGACAACATTATTAGAAAGCACTGTATACATTTTCATTGTTATGCAGATGACACACAATTATACCTGTCAATGAAGCCAGATGATACTAATCAATTAGCCAAGTTAGAAGCCTGTCTTAAGGAAATCAAAGCTTGGATGACTTGTAATTTCCTGCTATTAAATTCAGATAAGACTGAAGTCATTCTTGTTGGTCCAAAAAACCTTAGAAATTCCTTTCCAAATCAAACTTTCAGTTTGGACGCAGTTACTCTTTCCCTTAATGGCTCTGTGAGGAACCTTGGAGTTATTTTTGATCAGGATTTGTCCTTCAATTCACATATTAAATTTGTTTCTAAGACTGCCTTCTATCATTTGTGTAATATTGCCAAGATTAGGAGCATCTTGTCTCAGAGTGATGCTGAGAAGCTGATCCACGCTTTTGTTAGCTCGAGATTAGATTATTGTAATTCTTTATTATCAGGCTGTCCTAAAACATCTTTAAAAAGTCTTCAGCTGATCCAAAATGCTGCAGCAAGAGTTTTAACAGGTACTAGAAAGAGAGATCATATCTCTCCGGTTCTGGCCTCCCTTCATTGGCTTCCCAGAGTTTAGAATTAAGTTTAAAATCCTTCTTCTCACTTAAAAAAGCTCTAAACAATCAGGCTCCTTTTTATTTAAAAGATCTGATACTACCGTATTATCCTAACAGAGCACTACGCTCCCAAAATGCAGGATTACTTGTAATACCTAGAATCTCCAAAAGTACAATGGGAGGCAGAGCCTTCAGTTATCAAGCTCCTCTCCTGTGGAATCAGCTGCCAATCTGGATTCGGGAGTCAGACTCGATCTCTGTTTTTAAGAATAGGGCAAAAACCTACCTTTTTGATCTAGCCTACAATTAGGGAGAGATCATGTGTTTCTGAACCCTCCCTTAGTTATGCTGCTAATAGGTTTAGTCAGCCGGGGGACCTCCAGTAATGCACTGGGCCTCACTCCTTTCCTCACTCTCTATGAAATATTTTTTTTTTGCTGGTCATTAACATTTGTTTGTTCTCTCCCATAGATTGAGTCCCCATCGTGCTGTTTGCTCTCTACATGTCTGTTCTTTTCTTCTTCTCTATCCCCTCACCCCCCAGCCAGTCGCAGCAGATGACTGCCCCTCCCTGAGCCTGGTTCTGCTGGAGGTTTCTTTCTGTTAAAAGGGAGTTTTTCCTCTCCACCGTCGCCAAGTGCTTGCTCACAGGGGATCGCCTGATTGCTGGGGTCTTTCTGCAACTGTGGGGGTCCCCCCTACAGTTGATAGTGCTATGAGATGACTGTTGTTGTGAAATGGCGCTATATAAATAAAGTTGAATTGAATTGAATTGAACTTCCCTCACTTAATCTTTGGCTCTGCCTTCACTCTCTTCCTCTTCTTGCTTTCCAAAGTCATCCTACAGACAACCATCTGATGCTGTCTAGCTACATTCTCCCCTGCTACAACCTTGCAGTCTCCTATCTTATCCTACACTTTATTACATGTATAGTTTATTTCTCTTATCCTATCATGTTTAATGTTGCAGCATTGTACCAAGACAAATTCCTAGTTTGTGTACTACATGAACAATGGCAATAAACCTGATTCTGATTCTGATTCTGATTCTGATCTATTTCAGATTTCTCCTTCTGCATAAGATGTAGTCCACCTGTGTGCACCTTCCTCCACTCTTGTAAGTCACCCTATGCTCCTCTCTCTTCTTGAAGCATGTGCTCACCACAACCATTTACATCATTTTAACAAATCTCCTTAAGACCATACCTACCCAGGACCTCCTCATCACCTCTGTTCCCTTCACCTACATGTTCATTGAAGTCCGCTCCAATCACCCCTTCCCCCCCGGGAACACTCTCTACCACTTCATCCAACTTACTCCAGAATTCCTCTTTCTCTCCTACCTGACATCCAACTTGTGGGGCATACGCAATGACAACGTTCAACATCACACCTTTGACTTGTAGCTTCAAACTCATGTTCTGCCGACTCCCTCTTTGCCTCCTGAACACTCTTCACATACTCTTCCATCAAGATTACTCCTGTTCCTTTTCTCTTCCTATCTACACCATGGTAGATCAGTTTAAATCCACCTCCAATGCTCCTAGCCTTGCTTCCCTTCCTTCTGGTTTCTTGAACACACAGTATATCTACCTTCTTCTCTCCATCATATCAGCCAATTCTCTGCCTTTACCAGTCATAGTCCCTACATTTAACATCCCTATTCTCACCTCCACACTTCTATCTTTCCTTTTCTCTTTTTTTTCCTCCTAACACACCTTCCCCTCTCCTCCTCCTTGATCTTCGACCAGCAGTAGCCCAATTTCCACTGGCACCCTGTCGGTTAACAGCACCGGTGGTGTTGGTTGTTAACCCGGGCCTCGACTGATCCGGTATGAAAGTCTCATTCATCATGATCCGCATGTTTGATTTTGCAAAGGTTTTACATCAGACGCCCTTCCTGACACAACCCTTCCCATTTACCCGGGCTTGGGACTGGCACAAGGAGTACACTGACTTGTGCGCCCCCTGTGGCTGGGTTTTTAGATACAACTACTGTGTTGATTTGAAAAGCCTCGATCATATCTTTCAGTAGTCATTGTTTTTAGAACATTTAGGGAAAATCTGATCTCTGACCTTTGACCTCAAGGTCATCTCTGAGAGTGAAATTGCAAAATATGCATCGTTAGAATACATCAAATCATAGTACCAAGTTTCAAAACAATCACAACAAAACTGTAGGAGAAGTTGATTTCACAAAAGTGTGACAGACGGATGAACAGACAAACCGACAGACGGACAGACTGACCCATAACATAATCCTCTTTTGGTCCTCACCCAAAGGCCTCTTCCACCCCTTTGGGCTTTGACCGGTGAGGGATAAAAAAATAAAAGTTGCACATTTATGAGAAAAAATTTGTAGATTTTCAAGGAAAAACGATGCAAAATCTACAAGAAAAATGCTGAACATTTATCAGAAACAAGTTGAAAATTTAAAAGGAAAAAGTTGTAGACTGAGAAAAAAGTTGCATTTTTTTAAAAGTTACACATTTCAGAGCAAAAGAGTTGCAGATTTATGGGGAAAAATTGCAGATTTATGGGGAAAAAAAGTTTCACTTTGCGAAAAGTTGTAGATTTAAGTGAAAAAAGTTTATTTTCCTCACAAATTTCCATTTTTTTTCCTGTAAATTTTTAAACTTTTTTCTCATAGAATTGCAAATGTTTTTTTCATAAATTTTCAACTTTTTTTCCTCATAAACTTAAATATTTTTCCTGTATTTTTTTACTTTTTTCTTATAGATTTTAAACTTCTCATAAATTTCCAGATTTTTTCCTGTAAATTTTTAACTTTTTTTCCTGTAAATTTGCAACTTTTTTCTCATAAGGTTAAATATTTTTCCCATAAATTTTTTTGACATTTTTGCTTTAGATTTGTTACTTTATTCTCTTAAATTTTCAACTTTTTTCCTGCAGTTTTTTTTCTCATAGATTTGCAACTTTTCTCATAAATTTTAAACTTTTTTCTCATAACTTTCACATTTTTATGTAGATTTTTAAACTTTTTCCTCTTACATTTTCAACTTTTCTCTCATCAATTTAAGTTTGTCTCAGACTTCCATAGTTTTTTCTTTAAATTTTAACTTCTCATAAAGTTTCAACATTTTTCTCAGAAATTTCAAGCTTTATTCCTGTAATTTTTTTTAACTTTTGTCATGTAAATTTGCAACTTTTTTCTCATAACTTTCTACATTTTTTCTCAAACTTCCATATTTTATTCCTGTAAATTTTTAAACTTTTTTCTCATAGAATTGCAAATGTTTTTTTCATAAATTTTCAACTTTTTTTCCTCATAAACTTAAATATTTTTCCTGTATTTTTTTGACTTTTTTCTTATAGATTTTAAACTTTTCTCATAAATTTCCAGATTTTTTCCTGTAAATTTTTAACTATTTTTCCTGTAAATTTGCAACTTTTTTCTCATAAGGTTAAATATTTTTCCCATAAATTTTTTTGACATTTTTGCTTTAGATTTGCAACTTTATTCTCTTAAATTTTCAACTTTTTTCCTGCAGTTTTTTTTCTCATAGATTTGCAACTTTTCTCATAAATTTTAAACTTTTTTCTCATAACTTTCACATTTTTATGTAGATTTTTAAACTTTTTCCTCTTACATTTTCAACTTTTCTCTCATCAATTTAAGTTTGTCTCAGACTTCCATAGTTTTTTCTTTAAATTTTAACTTCTCATAAAGTTTCAACATTTTTCTCAGAAATTTCAAGCTTTATTCCTGTAATTTTTTTTAACTTTTGTCATGTAAATTTGCAACTTTTTTCTCATAACTTTCTACATTTTTTCTCAAACTTCCATATTTTATTCCTGTAAATTTTTAAACTTTTTTTCTCATAGAATTGCAAATGTTTTTTTCATAAATTTTCAACTTTTTTTCCTCATAAACTTAAATATTTTTCCTGTATTTTTTTGACTTTTTTCTTATAGATTTTAAACTTTTCTCATAAATTTCCAGATTTTTTCCTGTAAATTTTTAACTATTTTTCCTGTAAATTTGCAACTTTTTTCTCATAAGGTTAAATATTTTTCCCATAAATTTTTTTGACATTTTTGCTTTAGATTTGCAACTTTATTCTCTTAAATTTTCAACTTTTTTCCTGCAGTTTTTTTCTCATAGATTTGCAACTTTTCTCATAAATTTTAAACTTTTTTTCTCATAACTTTCACATTTTTATGTAGATTTTTAAACTTTTTCCTCTTAGATTTTCAACTTTTCTCTCATCAATTTAAGTTTGTCTCAGACTTCCATAGTTTTTTCTTTAAATTTTAACTTCTCATAAAGTTTCAACATTTTTCTCAGAAATTTCAAGCTTTATTCCTGTAATTTTTTTTTAACTTTTGTCATGTAAATTTGCAACTTTTTTCTCATAACTTTCTACATTTTTTCTCAAACTTCCATATTTTATTCCTGTAAATTTTTAAACTTTTTTCTCATAGAATTGCAAATGTTTTTTTCATAAATTTTCAACTTTTTTTCCTCATAAACTTAAATATTTTTCCTGTATTTTTTTGACTTTTTTCTTATAGATTTTAAACTTTTCTCATAAATTTCCAGATTTTTTCCTGTAAATTTTTAACTATTTTTCCTGTAAATTTGCAACTTTTTTCTCATAAGGTTAAATATTTTTCCCATAAATTTTTTTGACATTTTTGCTTTAGATTTGCAACTTTATTCTCTTAAATTTTCAACTTTTTTCCTGCAGTTTTTTTTCTCATAGATTTGCAACTTTTCTCATAAATTTTAAACTTTTTTTCTCATAACTTTCACATTTTTATGTAGATTTTTAAACTTTTTCCTCTTAGATTTTCAACTTTTCTCTCATCAATTTAAGTTTGTCTCAGACTTCCATAGTTTTTTCTTTAAATTTTAACTTCTCATAAAGTTTCAACATTTTTCTCAGAAATTTCAAGCTTTATTCCTGTAATTTTTTTTTAACTTTTGTCATGTAAATTTGCAACTTTTTTCTCATAACTTTCTACATTTTTTCTCAAACTTCCATATTTTTTTCCTGTAATTTTTTTTAACTTTTTGCTGTAGATTTGCAAAATTATTCTCATAAATTTTCCACTTTTTTAAGCTGTCAATTTACAGTATAACCTTTTTCTCATACATTTTCATATTTTTCCTGCTAATTTTAAACATTTTTCCTGTAAATTTGGAACATTTTTCTCATAAATTTGCAACTTGTCTCAGGAATGTTCATTTTTCCTCAAACTTTCATATTTTTTGCTGTAAGTTTTTAACTTTTTTCCCTGTAAATTTGCAACTCTTTTCTGAAAAAATATCTACATTTTTCCTGTAAATTTGCAACCTGTCCTTTGACTCTGACTTTGTTCTGAACTGCACTGACATGCAGCCTCACAGGGATAGAAACCATGTGATTGCAGAGCGGTAGAACCAGCTGGGTGTTAATTATAAATGTGTGTGGGCTTTCTCTGAATTCAGCCAGGGAGGGGTCATTGTGTTGGGCTACAGAGGCGTTGCTCCGCCGCGGTGGGATTTACTCGGGCTGGAGGAGGAAAAACAGAAGCGAGCGGTGGAGTGAGGGGTGGTTATTTATTGATTACTCGAGTACAGAAAATGCCCTTAGTGCTTCTTTAAAAGCGAGGTGCACTCTAAGGGGAGACATGCAGAGAGACAAAGAGCAGAATAAAAAAAGCAGAAAATAAGTGGGGTGAAATATGAAAGTCTGAAATGTGAGAGTAGCAAGACAGGACTGAGTATTTTCATTCTGAAGACATTTCTTTTTTTCCAGTTATACTTAAGACACTATGTGCCTACATTTAATTTATTTTTACATTTTTCTTTTACCAGCTAAGCACTTTTAAATTGTAATCATGGAAAACCAAAAGGACACAGTATGGTAACTGGAAAATGTGCATTTCCTGAAGAAAAAACCTGGGTGAAACCTTTCACATTAAAATGCTCCCCTGAAATGCTAAATTTCAGGGAAGTGTAAGAAACTGCAACACTGCTACCAACTCTCTGTTTTTAAGGGGCACAGATGTAAAGGAAATAACAGACTGTTTAATCTTTCAAAGGGAAAAAATCAATAGACTCTGATGGCATAGATATGGATTTTGTGAAAAATATAGACTGTGTGGTGGAACCACTTACTTTTATCTGTAACCTTTCTCAACAAATTGGTGTATTCCCAGACAAAATGAAAATTGCAAAGATTGTTTGAGTCTGCAAGGCTGGAGATGTACAACAATTCACAAACTACAGACCCATTTCACTACTGTCCCAGTTTTCAAAGATCTCAGAAAAACTATTTCATAACAGGTTGTATGAATTTATCATAAAAAGTAATATCTTACGTGAACAACAATATGGCCTTAGACCAAATAGAACAGCTACACATGTTCTGATTGACTTTGTCGATAAGGTAAAAACTGCTGCTGAAAATAAGGAGTTTGCATTGGTGTTTTCCTTGATCTTAAAAAAACAAAAAAAACTTTCAACACTGTTCATCACACACTATTATTTAAAAAATTAGCCACATATGGGGTCAGAGGGGTTTTGCTGTCTTGGGTTAAAAGTTATCTCATTAATTGAAAACAATTTATCCAAATTGAGGAAGTCAACTCACAACATCAAACAGTAAGATGTGGGGTGCCACATGGATCTGTACTGGGGCTCTTGTTATTCATCTTGTACATAAACATATCTGTGATTATTACTGTGGGTCCCTACAAACCAAATTATTTGCTGATGACACCAACCTTCTGTGTAGTGGTAATAACTTGGAGCAGCTTCTGAATTCACTAGAAAATGATCTTAATAAAAAGCACCAAGGTGCTGTGCCTCGGTGCCTGTAGCATGGGTGGCTGTAAAAAAGTGGCACTCTGACCTCTTCTGGCCCAGTATAGTTATTGCATTTCCTGTTTTTGTGGCTGCACTGACAGAAATGGTGAGTTAAATTTGTGTTTGTTTTGAAAACAAAGCCGTATCTTGCAAGTCTGGCAAACTAAAAGTTAAGAAAATATGGCAATACAATGATATAAGCCTTGAGTTCCACTTAAAGTTAACCGGGCGAGCTGAAACAGAGAGGCAGACAGACAGAAGGATACACACAACCACAAACAGATGCACTAACCGATTACTGTATGCCTCTGTTTCACTGAGGCATAACAAACTAAAAACCTGGTTTGACTACAATAAATTAACACTGAATTTAATTAAAATGAAATATATAATATTTGGTAATCGGCCAACCGATACCAGTTAAAAAAAAAAAAAAAAATCATGATAAATATTGTGGGAAAAAGTTACAAAAATAAAATCCCATGGATTAATTATAAATAAACTAAGCTGAAAGCTGCATATCAACTATGTTAAAAACAAAATTTCCTAATCAGTTGCAATATTATGTAAGGCAAAAGATTATATCAATATTAAATCTTTATGCCCACTGTACTGTTCTATCTTATTCACATACTTGACATACTGTGTGGAAGTGTGGGGGAACACTGACAAAACCAATACGCAATCATTATTCATTGCACAAAAATGAGCAATCAGAATTATAAACAAAACATGATACAGACAAACATCTAATTCACTTTTTCTCTACCTTAAAACCTTAAAATTTCATGAGCTAGTTGACCTCAGAACAATCTAAATAATGTATAAAGTAAGACATTGTACATTGCCCAGCAACATTCAGAATCTATTCCAAGTTCGACAAAAAACCCATGCATTGAGAAGAAGTCACATGTTCAATAAACTGGCTGTAAGAACCAACATTAAAAACCATAGCATCTCAGTCAGGGGAGTGACACTGTGGAACAGTTGCTCAGAGGAAATGAACTTTCTGTCCTTTTCTAGATTCAAACATACACTACTCACAAAAAATTAGGGATATTTGGCTTTCAAAGTAAATTTATGAAAATGTAAAAAGTTCACGCTACAGTGATATTATATCATGAAAGTAGGGCATTTAAGTAGAAGCATGCAATGGTGATTTCCTCATCTCAAACAATTTATTGAAACAAAGGCCAACAACAGTGGTGGGTATACCACAACAAAAAATGTCAGTGTCTCAATAACTTGTCATGTGGCCTTGAGCATCAGTCACAGCTTGACAACAACGTCTCATGCTGTTCACAAGTCGACTTATTGTCTGTTGAGGCATGGCATTCCACTCTTCTTGAAAGGCAACCCTCAGGTCATTGAGGTTGTGGGGTGCAGGGTTACGAGCCTCTACATGGTGACTCAGCTGATCCCATAGATTTTCAATGGGATTCAGGTCTGGAGAAAGTGCAGGCCATGCCATTTGAGGTACCCTGGCCTCCAGCAGCCATTTCCAAATGATGCAACCTTGATGAACTGGAGCATTGTTGTCCATGAAGATGAAATTAGGCCTGTGTTGTTCATGCAGGTGAACAATGACTGGATTTATGATGTTATTCAGGTAGTATCGGCTTCTCATTGTACCATTCACAAGGTGTAGGGAAGTTCTGTATGGACTAGACACACCTGCCCAGACTGTAACACTACCACCAAAGGCTCGTCTGAGGACAACAGTGACTGATGCATAGTGCTGTCCTTGACGTCTCCAACATCGGTGGCGGCCATCATTTCTACTCATCGTGAATTGACTTTTATCAGAGAACAGCACTGAGGCTCACCGGTTCCTTGTCCAGCGTAAATGCTCCCTGGCCCATGCAAGACAATGACACCTGTGTCTGGTGATGTGGTCAGGTACCCTTGCAGGTTGTCTAGTATGCAGACTATGCTGGTGTAAATGGTTTCAAATCATCTGATGTGACACTTGAGTGCCTCTCACCTCTTTTAAATGTGCCTGGAGTTGAGTGGCATTCATCATCCAGGTCCACAGAGCACTGTTCACAATAAAGCCACCAAGGCGAGGAAGGCGTCGGGACCGGACGGCATCAGTGCAAAGCTCCTCAAGTCCTGTGCAGACCAGCTGTGTGGGATTGTGGAGTACATCTTCAACCTGAGCCTGAAGCTGGGGAGGGTACCACAGTTGTGGAAAACATCTTGTGTGGTACCTGTACCAAAGACTTCCCACCCCAAAGATCTGAACAGCTACAGACCAGTGGCCCTGACATCCCACATGATGAAGACCCTGGAGAGACTGCTCCATATCTGTAGTGCTTTTCAATGCGGCAGTGTAGGTGCAGATAGTGACAGATATGATTGCACATGATCAGTATTGCAGTGATATACAGACAGCAGCAGATATGGCGTTTGTGTAAATGGTTGCGGTTAATGTGCAGAGACATATACTGTAGCAGCAAAAGTACAACAGAACAACAGTATTATTGTTGGTGTGCCTGTCTTTCTGTGCCAACATTTGAGGTAGTTATTGTGCAGGTGTTACCGTCTGAGAAGCGAGAGGGAGTGAACAGAGTTCAGGGTCCTGATGGCCTGATGAACGAAGCTGTTCAACATTCTTGTGGAGCGGGCCCGGAGGCTACGGTACCTTTTCCCCAAGCGCAGGGGGATGAAGAGGGAGTGTAGGGGATGGGAGGTGTCGCCTGTGATGTTGGTGGCTCTGCGAGTGAGGCGAGCGGGGTAGATGACCAAGAGGGGGGGTAGGGGGGGCCAATGATGTTGCTGGCTGCATCCACTATGCATTGTAGTGTCTTCCGGCAGGAGGCGGTGCAGCTTCCATACCACACCGTGATGCAGTTGGTGAGGATGCTCTCAATGGTGCCCCAGTTGTAAGACTGCATGATGGGGGGTGGGATTCATGCTCTCCTCAGTCTGCGGAGGAAATGGAGGTGAGTTTGGGCCTTCTTGGCCAGTGATGTGGTGTTGTTGGTCCAGGTGAGGTGCTCAGAGATGTGCACCCCCAGGAGCTTGGTGCTGTTCACCCTCTCCACAGCTGCACCATCGATGATCAGAGGGGGGTGCTGTGTGTGACCCTCCTGAAGTCGACTACAATCTCCTTGGTTTTTCCAACGTTCAGGAAGAGGTTATTGTCTTTATGTAACGGATGCCAACTAGTACTGTTCGGCGTAGAATGTTAGTAAAACCTCCCTCCCAAAGCCTCATACAGTATCGGTAGCGCTGAGCTATCGGTCGGACCTTTAGCTCAGCGCGATCGTGCTGTGTCTCCCATGCTTGAACTGTGTGTAGTTGACTGAGAGGTCGCGGGTTCGTGTCCCGTGTGGGGCGAACTGCGCAGGATGATCTCTGTCACAATGGTGCCGTGAACCCGGGATGGGAGTGAGGTTTAAGGGGGGGAGAGTGTAACGGATGCCAACTAGTACTGTTCGGCGTAGAACGTTAATAAACCTCCCTCCCAAAGCCTCATACAGTATCGGTAGCGCTGAGCTATCGGTCGGACCTTTAGCTCAGCGCGATCGTGCTGTGTCTCCCATGCTCGAACTGTGTAGTTGACTGAGAGGTCGCGGGTTCGTGTCCCGTGTGGGGCGAACTGCGCAGGATGATCTCTGTCACATTTACACCACTGGGCCAGTTGGCTCACCTCATTTCTGTAGTTGGCCTCCTTGTTGTTGATGATGAGGCCCACCACCGTCATGTCATCTGCAGACTTGACGATGTGGTTGGTGTTGTAGGCTGGCATGCAGTCATGGGTCAGCAGGGTGAAGAGCAGCAGGCTGAGCATGCACCCTTGTGGGGCCCCTGTGTACAGTGTGATGATCTGGGAGGTGTTGCTGCCAACCCGCATGTTCTGTAGAGTCCGTGAGAAAGTCCTGCACCCAGTTACAGAGAGAGGTTTTGAGTCCTAAGTGTCTGAGTTCTTGTATCAGGTGCTGGGGGATGATTGTGTTGAATGCTGAGCTGAAGTCAGAGAACAGCATGTGCACGTACAAGTTTTTTGAATCCAGGTGGGTGAGGGCTGGATGGAGAGCAGCAGTGATGGCATCCTCTGTGGATCTGTTCGACCTGTATGCAAACTGTAATGGGTCGTGAGAGGGAGGCAGGGTGGACTTGATGTGCTGCATGACTAGCCGCTCAAAGCACTTCATTATAGTGGGGGTCAGTGCTACGGGCCGGTAATCATTGTAGCTGGATGGGACGGGCTTCTTCGGGACTGGTATTCTGGTGGCAGTCTTGAAGCATGTGGGGACAACAGCTTGAGACAGGGAGATGTTGAGGATGTCGGCCAGAACATTCTTAAGCTCCTCTGCGTAGTCCATCAGGAAGCGACCCGGTATGTTGTCTGGGCCAGGTGCCTCACTTGGGTTGATCCTGCAGAGGGTCCTCTTCACACTAGCTGGATTTAGACTTAAGGCCAGCTCGTCCGGAGAAGGAGTGGTCTTCTGTGCTGGTCTGCTGTTTTGTGCTTCAAATCGGCCAGAGAAGTCATTTAGGTTGTTGAGCAGTGTGATGTCACTCGCAGAGGTCTGAGGTGGAGGTTTGTAGTTGGTGAGGGACTGTATGCCACGCCAGAGAGAACATCCATCTCTGGTGTTGCTGAAGTGTCCAGATATTTTCTTGCTGTACTGTCGTTTTGTCTCCTTGATGTCACGGGACAGGTTGGCCCTGGCTGGTGTTAGTCCTGCATCCTGCAGTGTCGCCAGCCCTGAAGCCTGCGTCCCGAGCCCTCAGGAGTCTGTGGACCTCTGCTGTGATCCATGGCTTCTGGTTGCCACCAACAGTGATGGTCTTGCAGTGAGTAACATCATCAATGCATTTGGCTATGTATGCTACAACAACCACAGTGTACTCCTCTAGGTTTGTGTGTCCATTATGAGTGGCTGCATGCTTGAAAATGTCCCAGTCTGTGGTGCTGAAGCAGTCTTTCAGAGCATCCAAGGCCCCCTCTGGCTACACATGTACCTGCTTCTTTGTAGGTCTGATGGCTTTCACTCTGGATTTGTATGCCGCCGTTAACAGGATGGTGATGTTATCAGAGAGGCCCAAAGAGGGCAGGGTGTGTATGCATTCTTATGGGTTGTGTACACCAGATCAAGCAGGTTGTCTCCCCTCGTTGCAAAGTTTACATGTTGATATAGACTCGGTTGGAGGGCCTTTAAATTTGCGTGGTTGAAGTCTCCTGCTGTGATGAGAAATCCATCTGGAGGAGCTGTCTGTGTCTCACTTATAGCTTGATAGAATACTTTCAGTGCTTCCCTCCTCTCACCGGCACTGGTGGGTGGGACATACACGGCGGTAAGCAGAACCGATGGAATTTCTCTCGGCGTGGAAAAGGGTCTGTACTTGATGATCGTCAACTCTACCAAAGGAGAACAATGTCTGTGAACAACAACAGAGCCACGGCACCAGGCATCACTGATGTACACACACATGCCTCCACCCTGGGTTTTCGCTCCTACCATTAGCACTCTGTCACTGCGATAGCATGTTAGCCCCGCTAGGTGAATGGCAGAGTCCGGTATATTGTCATTTAACCACGTGTCCGTAAAGATAAAAACGCACCGCGCATCACGTTGTGTGGATCTCAGGAGCTGTATGTGGTCTATCTTGTTGTCAAGTGAGCACACGGTGGCCAGAATCAGTGAAGGGATCAGGGGTTTGTGCGGGTTAGCAGTTAGCTTCGTCCGAATACCTCCGTGTTTACTTTGCTTCCATCTCCTCTCACACCGTCTATGGCGTCTCCATTTGGGATGGGGCATGACCGTCGAGTCCGAGGATGTGGAGGACTGGCGGAGGATCCCTAGGCCACGAAGCTCCTCTTTGCTGCTTTCATCCAGGATGTAATCTGTGGCTTTACTCCTTATCTCTAGAAGGCTGTTGTGACTGTAGCTCGTGCACAGCATTGTATCTCTACAATAAACATTTTAACAACACTAAGTGGCACAAAACACGAAAAACACAAAAAATAGAGAGAAAACCTGAAGAGAGGGAGAGGGAGAGAGAGGCCGCTGCATATTCACACACAGTCTTAAAGCTAGCTTAAAAGCTAAAAAAGTTTTAAACCAAACAGAGCTTAAAGTTAACTTTAAAAATTCTAAGTAAAAGTTTAAAGCAGATTGTTGGGGGGAAAGTAATCACTCTTAAATGACTCAGAAGAGAATCAATCAGCTGAATTAAATGAATTTATTACTTGCAGCAAGGGAGCAAACATGTACAACAGAAGGTTGGGAGTTATGCTCAACTGGGCAGTCGAGTTGAAGCCGTTTTATACAATACAGCAATATCTGCCTACATAGATAACGGACATCATGGAAGAAGTCATTCTTGCCAATGTAAATATACAGCAATTGTATCATTTGAGCAGGACACAGTACCTTCCACTCGGACAGCACATCGCTGCTGAAAATAAAACAGCAAATTGTTTTGCCTGAGCAGAACACATTTCAAAATGAAACAACAATAAAGCCATAATTAATCAAATTTTATCCTTCACAGATAAAGGGTAGCTTAGAAGAAAAATCGTCTAAATTTACACAAGGTTAGCATAAAAGTAAAAATATCTGACATTTTAAAGCTAAAACTGCCTAAGGTTGTATAATGTTAGCATTAAAACTGACAAGGTTTGAAGTAGAAAAAGTTAGGAATACAAAATAGCACCTTACTGCTGATAAAATGTTGGTAACTTAAGAGGCTTTAATGGCCTAAATTTTCAGAACATTAGCATGAAAGCAGAAATGTCTGAAATTTTTAATCTAAAACTGCCTAACATTGTGTAATGATGGCACAAATGCTGTCAAGGACTATAGCAGAGAAGTTTAGCTTAGGAGGGCAGCACGGTGGTGCAGTGGTTAGCACTGTTGCCTTACAGCTAGAAGGTTCCTGGTTCGAATCCCCAGGCTGGCAGGGGTTTGAACCTTTCTGTGTGGCGTTTGCATGTTCTCCGTGTGCTGCGTGGGTTTACTCCGGGGGCTCCAGTTTCCTCCCACAATCCAAAGACATGCATGTTAGGTTAATTGGCTGTTCTAAATTGTCCCTAGATATCTGTTTCCTATAGGCCCTTAGAATAGAGGGTTAGTACTAGTGAAAGCGCTTTGAGTGGTCTTTGTGACTGGAAAAGCGCTATATAAGTGCAGGTTAGTTAGTTAGTAATACCTTGATGCTTAAAAAACATTGGCAACTTAAGAGGCTTAAATGACCTAAATTTTCACAATGTTGGCATAAAGCAAGATAGCTTAAAGTTTAATAAAGTAACCTTAGGTACTCTAATGATAAGCCCTGGTTCACTGCCAAGCTCAGACAGATCAGGAAGGAGAAGGAAGCAGCGTTGAAAAGTGGAGACAGGGACTGCTACAGGGAGGTCAAATATCGGTTTAACAGAGAGCTGAGGAGAGCTAAATCTGTGTATTCTGAGAGACTCCAGCAGCAGTTCACTGCTAATGACTCGGCTTCTGTGTGGAGAGGACTGAGGCAAATCACCAACTATCGGCCTCAGGCTTCTAAAGGTCAGGATGACAAAGCCCTTTGTCAAAAACTGTCCCAACATTACGCCCGTTTTGACACCTCGTCAGCTGTGTCCAACTCCCCCACTCCACCCAGCTCCACTGCCTCCTCGGCCCCTAATTCATCAAAAGCGGTCCCTCCCTCCTCCTCCTCCCCCCCCTGCCCTTGTCATCAGTGAGCAGGACATGCACAGACAGTTCTCCAGACTGAACCCGCGCAAGGCCCCCGGGCCGGACGGTGTGTCTCCCTCCACCCTGAGACACTGTGCGAAAGAGCTGGCTCCTGTCTTCACAGACATTTTTAACACCTCCCTTAAGCAATGCCACGTGCCGACCTGCCTCAAATCCTCCACCATCATCCCTGTCCCCAAGAAGCCACGGATTACTGGACTTAACGACTACAGACCTGTAGCACTCACCTCTGTAGTCATGAAGTCCTTTGAGCGCCTGGTCCTGTCCCACCTCAACTCCATCACCACTCCCCTCCTGGACCCGCTGCAGTTTGCCTACCGTGCCAACAGGTCTGTGGACGACGCAGTCAACCTGGCCCTCCACTCCATCCTGCAGCACCTGGACTCCCCGGGAACCTACGCCAGGATCCTGTTTGTGGACTTCAGCTCTGCATTCAACACCATCCGCCCCGCTCTGCTCCAGGAAGAGCTGTCCCTGCTCGGCGTGCCTGACTCCCTCTGCAGGTGGATCACCGACTTCCTGACGGACCGGAGGCAGCATGTGCGGCTGGGGAAGTCTGTCTCGGACTCTGTTAGCATCAGCATCGGATCACCCCAGGGCTGTGTACTTTCCCCCCTACTCTTCTCCCTTTATACCAACTCCTGCACCTCCTCCCACCAGTCTGTTAAGCTGATCAAGTTTGCGGATGACACCACCCTCATCGGGCTCATCTCCAACGGCGACGAGTCTGTCTACAGGAAAGAGGTGGCCCAGCTGGTGTCCTGGTGTAGCCACAACAACCTGCAGCTGAACGCTCTGAAGACAGCGGAGATGATTGTGGACTTCAGGAAAGTCACAACCCCCCTGCCACCCCTCACCATCACAGGCTCTCCCATCACCATTGCAGATTCCTTCCGCTTCTTGGGCACCACCATCACCCGGGACCTCAAATGGGAGCCGACCATCAGCTCCCTCATCAAAAAGGCCCAGCAGAGGATGTTCTTTCTGTGGCAGCTGAGGAAGCTCAAGCTGCCCACCAAGATGTTAGTGCAGTTCTGCCATCATTGAGTCCATCCTCACCTCCTCCATAACCGTGTGGTACGCAGGAGCCACTGCCAGGGACAGACTAAGGCTGCAGCGCGTCGTGCGCACTGCTGAGAAGGTGATCGGCTGCAAGCTCCCATCTCTCCAGGACCCGGAGGCGTGCAGGCCGGATCATAGCCGATCCTTCACACCCTGGTCACGTACTGTTTGCCCCCTCCCCTCAGGTAGAAGACTTCGGTTCATTCAGACTAAAACCTCCCGGCACATGAACAGCTTTTTCCCCTCTGCCATCAGACTGCTGAACACTAAGTGACTTATTGACTCTCGTGCACCATGTACAGCAGCTCAACCAGACTCATGTCAATCATCACTGTTTTTCTTTTGCATTATCGACTGCACTATGTGGTTCCCCACATTATCTGTTACTTGCTAATTTATTTAAAACTGCCTTGACTAGTATTACTCATTATTATTATTATTATTATTATTATTATTATTATTATTATTATTACTTATTATTCTATACTTATTGCATGTTTTTAGTCTTTTAGTTTTTTAGTTTATCTCTTTATCTCATCATGTTTTTAATGTTGCAGCATGGCACTGAGACAAATTCCTAGTTTGTGTACTACATGAACAATGGCAATAAATCTGATTCTGATTCTGATTCTTAAAAATGTTAGCATAAAAGCTAAAATAGCGTAATCTTGCATAATGTTAGCATGGAAGTAAAATAGCTTAAAGTTGAAGAAAATTAGCGAACAGGACAAAATCATCTGCAAATAGTAGAGATGACATCCTGTGGTCACCAAAACATTAGAAATCCTCTCCATAAATTTAATTGCACAAAATAAAAATGTAACCAGCATCCAGATGAGTGTTGCAAATTTACAAGAAAAAAGCTCAAAATTGACAGAAAAAAATAACTTTTTTGAGAAACAAGTTCCAAATTTATAAGAACAAAGTTGCAAATTTATGAGAAAAAAAGTCACAAAATTATGAGGAAAAAGTTGAAAAGTTACAGGAAAAAAAGTTACAAATTTATGAGAAAAAAATGTCAAATTTATAAGAAAAAAGATGCAATTTTACAAGAAAAAAATGGCAAATTTATCAGAAAAAAGTCACAAATGTATGACGATACAATCCACAAATTTATGAGGAAAAAAATTAAACTGAGAAAAACAGCTGAAAATTTAAGAATAAGAAGTTACAAATTTATGAGGAAAAAAATCACAAATTTAGGTGAAAAAGTTTCAAATTTACAAGAACATTTTTGTTGCACATTTATTAGAAAAAGTCACAATGTATGAGAGTAAAAATCACAAATTTATGAGGAAAAAAACTGAAAATTTACAAGAAAAAGTTGCAAATTTATAAAACAAATGTCACAAATTTACAAAAATAACAATTTCCAAATTACTGAAAAAAGTTACAAATTTATGAGAAAAGGATTTAAAATGTACAAGAAAAAAGCTGCAAATTTATAAGAAAGAAAGTCACAATTTATGAAGATAAAAATTGCAAATTAATGAGAAAAAAGTTAATACATGAGAAAGCTGAAAACTTATAGAAAAAAATTGCAAATTTGTGAGAAAAAAATGCAAACTTATGAGAAAAAAGTCACTCATTTGAGAAAAAAAATTGCAGATCTACAAGGCAAAAGTTGAAAATGTACAAGTTGAATTTACTCTTTGAATACCAGTCTCGCCACTATAGCTGTACTGGTTTACACTAAATATTCCCATTAATTCTGCACAAAACCCGCCCTACCCAAGAGTCAAGTATCAAGATAAAACTGTGTGTATGTGGTTTGTGAACTCTTGCAGAAATACCTAAACTTTTGCCTCAATGTACAGGAAGTCTCCCCCCCCCCACACCTTCACTTTTAAGATGCGGCAATAAAAACGGCAACAGGCAGCACTCTCCCTCCGTTTTATTGGCCGTCGCTCCTGCAGGTGTAAATCAGCGAAGCCGCATTGTTGTCGTGTTTCGCCGGCATGAATTACCGCCAAACATCGCCTTGTTAATCAGATGGAGAACACACACACACACACACACACACACTTCAATAAAAGAGCAGCTTTTCACACTTCTGCAAAAATTAGTGGAGAAATATTTTGTTCACAAACACGGAGCCTCGTGACGCACTTTGCACGTCTTGCAAAATGTCATGTTGTGACCACAGTCAGAGTCGTTCTGTCCAATGAATTTATTTATTGTGAAAGGTTCATTTAATCGCAGAGAAACACTGGTGGCTGAAGGCCCGAGTAAACGGCATGAACGACGGTACTCGGCTACGTGTGGCCGTACGTCCAGTTACGTTCAGCAGGTGATTGGAGGGGGGATGAGGGGGGATGAGGGGGAGGCTGTCCCCCTTCTTAGCCAAATGTGACTTGACTTTTATAGAAATTTACAAAATTTTCTTGTAAATTTTCAACTTTTTTCTGATAAAATTGTAATGCTTTTCTGAAAATGAGCAATTCCTTTGTACTTTTTCCTCATAAATTTCCACTTTTTCCAGTGAATTTTGAAATTTTGTCATATTTTTTCATTTTTTTTCTCAGAAATTAGTGAGTTTTTCTCAGACACTTTCAACTTTTTTCTCATACAATTCCAACTTTTTTCCTTTACATTTTAAAAAAATTCTTATAGAATTGCAACTCTTCTCAAAAATTTGTGAATTTTTATTTTCAGCTTATTTCTTGTAAATTTGCATTTTTTTCATATAAAATTGCAAATGTTTTCTCAAAATTAGCGACTTTTCTTCAGTAAATTTTGAACTTTCTTAAAAACTAAACTATTTTTCTCCTAAATTTGCCATTTTTTTTCTTGTGAATTTTGAAATTCTCATATTTTTGCTATTTTTTTCTCAAACATTTGTGTCTTTTGTTGTCATAAATTTTTCAACTTTTCCTTGGTATAAAATTGCAACTTTCTTCCTCTACATTTTAAAGTTTTCTCATAAATTGCTAACTCACAGTGCATCCGGAAGCTATTCACAGCTTCACTTTTTCCACATTTTTGTTATGTTACAACCTTATTGCAAAATAGATTAAATTATTTCTTTTCCTCAAAATTCTACACACAATACCCCTAAATGATAACATGAAAAAAGTTTTGAGATTTTTGCAAATTTATTAAAAATAAAAAAAGTAAGAAATCACATAAGTATTCACAGCCTTTGTCACGAAGCTCAAAATTGAGCTCAGGTTCATCCTGTTTCCACTGATCTTCCTTGAGATGTTTCTACAGCTTAACTGGAGTCCATCTGTGGTAAATTCAGTTGATTGGACATGATTTGGAAAGGCACACACCTGTCTATATAAGGTCCCACAGTTGACAGTGCATGTCAGAGCAAAACCAAGCATGAAGTCAAAGGAATTGTCTGTAGACCTCAGAGACAGGATTGTCTTGAGGCATAAATCTGGGGAAGGGCACAGAAAAATTTCTGCTGCTTTGAAGGTCCCAATGATCACTGGGCTCCATCATCCATAAATGGAAGAAGTTCAGAACCACCAGGACTCTTCCTAGAGCTGGCTGGCCATCTAAACTGAGCGATCGGGGAGAAGGCCTTAGTCAGGGAGGTGACCAAGAACCCGATGGTCACTCTGTTAGAGCTCCAGCATTCCTCTGTGGAGAGAGGAGAATCGTCCAGAAGGACAACCATCTCTGCAGCAATCCACCAATCAGATCTGTATGGTAGAGTGGACACATGGAAGCCACTCCTTAGTAAAAGGCACATGGCAGCCTGCTTCAAGTTTGCCAAAAGGCATGTGAAGAAGTCTCAGACCATGAGAAACAAAATTCTCTGGTCTGATGAGACAAACGCACAGAGCTACCAGAGGACTGACCCCCACACTGTAGCTTCCACTACTTACAGTAGCTGTGTGGACTAGGGTAAGAGAAACTGAGATAGGCGTCACCCCTATACACCACCTGATGTACCACATGCTGTGGAAGGGAATTAACTTAACTTTAACTGATGAGACAAAGATTGAACTCTTTGGCGTGAGTGAATGCCAGGTGTCATGTTTGGAGGAAACCAGGCACCGCTCATCACCAGGCCAATACCATTCCTACAGCGAAGTATGGTGGTGGAAGCATCATGCTGTGGGGATGTTTTTCAGCTGCAGGAAATGGATGACTAGTCAGGATAGAGGGAAAGATGAATGCAGCAATGGACAGAGACATCCTGGATGAAAACCTGCTCCAGAGCACTCCTGACCTCAGACTGGGGTGACGGTTCATCTTTCAGCAGGACAACGACCCTAAGCACACAGCCAAGATATCAAAGGAGAGGCTTCAGGACAACTCCGTGAATGTCCTTGAGTGGCCCAGCCAGAGCCCAGACTTAAATCCAATTGAACATCTCTGGAGCGATCTGAAAATAGCTGTGCACCCACACTTCCCATCTAACCTGATGGAGCTTGAGAGGTGCCGCACAGAGGAATGGGCCAAACTGCCCACAGATAGGTGTGCCAAGCTTGTGGCATCATATTCAGAAAGACTTGAGGCTGTAATTGCTGCCAAAGGTGCATCAACAAAGTATTGAGCAAAGGCTGTGAATACTTATGTACATGTGATTTCTTATTTTTTTATTTTTAATAAATTTGCAGAAATCTCAAAAAACTTTTATCACGTCGTCATTGTTATGTCCATAACTTACTCTCACAAGAATCAGGCTGGAGGTGCAGTTGAACGTAGCTTTATTAAATGAACCACAGTAACACAGGTCCTCCGTTAAGACAGATGGTCGACGGCGAAAGAGACGGAGTCTCTTCCGCCTCAGCCCTTTATACCCCAGAGTGATGGCGGAACTGGAAAGGCAGGGCCGTCACCTCCACTACACCCAGGGTACACCCAGCACACTTTAATATCATATTTAATACACCACACATATCAAATTTGTTTTCTAAAAAAATTCATCTTGCATTTCATCAATTTTAAACTTTTTTCTTATAAATTTTGAGCTTTTTTCTTGTAGATTTGTAACTTGTTTTTCCTCAGATTTTCAACTTTTTCTTATAAAATTGCAACTTTTTTTCTCAAAATTTTAAATCTTTATCAACTTTTTTCTTGGTAATGCGCATCTGGATGCTGGTAAATTTTTGTTCAATGTAATTAAACTGTAATTTGCAACTTTTTAAATTTTAAAATTGACATCTCATATCTTTGTACCTTTATTTTTGCAAATTTGTATTTAATTTACATTTATTTTAAAAAATAATAAATCGCGACTTCCGGTTATGGCTGCCACGTAAGAAGGACACGCCTCACTCTGCTCTGCTTCTGGAGAAAAAAAATTGGCAAATAACTCTCTCATTTGGGACAGAACGTATCCCAGCATTTGAGCGAGGATATGTCGGTGAAGCCTAAGGCTGGAAAACCAAGTAGAGGAAAAAGCGAGCCGCAGAAACAGTCCAAATTAATGGACTTTCAGGTCTGTGACGCAGCAGAGAAAGCACCAAATATGGCGAAGGAAGCTAACAACGGCGCGGGAGCTGCGGGAAGCGACACAGGTGCGTTGCTGGCGGCTATGAGTTCAATGAGAGCGGACTTTTCCTCTAGATTTGATGGGATTATGGCAGCGTTGGAAGGAATGAGAAAGGAATTGGGTGACTGTGTGGAACGAATGGCGCAGATGGAGCTTCGTATTTCCAGTGCTGAAGATGAAGTCAATTGTCTCCAATTAAAGGTGCGCACTTTGGAAAAAAAAAAATAAATGTCTGGAAGAAAACATTCTGGATTTGGAATCCCGGTCGAGACAGAACAACTTGAGGCTGGTGGGTCTACCGGAAGAATCCGAAGGTCGGGACCCGTGTTCCTTTCTGGAAAAGTGGATTCCGGAGGCGCTGGGCAGTGCGGAGCTGCGGCCGGCGGTGGTTTTGGAGGGTGCGCATCGTATTGGCCCACGGAGAGATAAGGGACCACCGAGGACCTTAATTATGAAGTTTGTCAGCAACAGAGACAGGATGAAGATCTTCAACGCAGCACGAGCTAAAGGAGAGATTAAACACCAGGATCAGCAGGTGCGGTTCTACCCAGATTGGGCCACAGGAATCCAACAACTGACGAAGCAGTATGATCCCGTATGTAAGGAGCTGCGCAACCTTGGGATTCATCATGGTGTAATCTATCCTGCGAGACTGCTGACCACGTATGGGGGCAGAACCCACATCTTCAAGACCCCAGAGGAGGCGCAGGAGTTTATCAAGAAGATCCAAGAAGAAGAGACTGGTGGGAGCTAAGCATGAACAAAATATAAGGTAGAATAATTAAGCATTTGCACAGGCATCTGACTGACTTGAAGCAAATAGCAAGTTTACAAAATATAGATTGCATTATATAATTAAAAAAACAAAAACAAAAAAAAAACTATGATGTACAAAGTTGCTAAAAATTTTGGAGTTAAGTTGGAAAACTACAGAAGAGAGTTAATGTTACGTCATTAAAAGCAGTAGAGTTAGGGTGATTGGGAGGATGAAGAAGGAGTGGCTTAGGCTGATCCTCGTGGATGTGGAGCAGTCGATGGCTATATCGGGAGACGGAATTTTTCTTTTGATTTTGGGGGGTTTGCCACAAGTGTGGGAAGGGGGAATTTGTTTGTGTGTAGTTTGTAGGATGAATGTTCAACCACTCATTTTTTTGCTTCTCTGTATGAGCATGTTTACACTGCAAGGTAATCCCAAACTCCCTATTGATCATAAACCAAAGCGTTAATCTTAATTTAACTTCATGGAATTGCAGAGGTCTACAAAATTTAAAAAAACTTAAACAAGTTATGAATAAAATAAAAGACATGGGTTCAAAAATTGTGTTTTTACAAGAAACTCATCTAATAGAGGAGGATGTAAAAAGAATTAGGAGTAGATGACAAGGAAGTGTTTTCACCTCATCATTTTCATCCCGAGCCAGGGGAGTTATGACTCTCATACATAAATCAGTTCCTTTTCAAGTGAAAAATGTAATTGGAGACAAATTTGGAAGATATGTAATCATTCAAGGATCTTTGCTATTAGAAAATATAAATTTGGTGAACCTATATGGTCCCAATATAGATGATCAAAAGTTCTTTGCTAATTTATTTCTTAACTTATCATCACTTACAGGGCAACATATAATAGCAGGGGATTTTAATTGTACATTGAATCCCGGTATAGATAGATCAACAGGACTGGACTGTACGCACAATGGATGTAGGATGACCATTAATCATTTTATGAAAGAATTGAGATTGCTAGATATATGGAGAGAAATGAAACCACAAGTCAAAGCCTACTCTTGTTATTCTAGTACCTACAAGAAATTCTCACGTATTGATTATTTTTTGATTTCCACAGAATTAAGGTCCAAGATTCAAAACTGCTTTTATGATAACATCGTGATCTCTGATCATGCACCCTGCTGTATAGTATATGTAGATAAGAAATTGACAAAGGAATCAGGTAGATGGCAATTTCAGCATAAATGGCTTCAGGATGAGGAATTTGTCAAGTACATAGAAAAACAGATAGATGAGTTCTTTGATATCAATACTACACAAACATCAGCATGTGTAAAGTGGGAGGCATTCAAAGCTTTTATTAGGGGACATATTATTAGTTATACAGGTTCAAAATCTAAGAAGACTCGAGAGGAGAGAGTCCAATTGGAACATAAAATAAAAAATCTTCAGGAAAAAGTGTATGCAGGAAGTGATCCAAGGTTGGAGAATGAATTACTGATTTTGAGAGCTGAATACGACAAAAAATCAGCGAATAGAGCTGCCTCGAGTCTTCTAAGATTGAAACAATCTTTTTATGAACAAGGTGAAAAATCAGGAAAATTATTGGCATGGCAGATTAAACAATTAGAAATTAAAACACCAATTACCAGTATTATAAGTAATGGACAGGTAGTTATAGATCCTTTAGAAATTAACAGAGCCTTTAGAGATTACTATGAAAAATTACATGATACCAAAAATGAATCTGATTTAACAAAACTAAATGGGTTTTGAACGAACTATCTATACCGTGTATTCCAAATGAAAACAGGGAGATATTGGAGTCTAAAATTAGTCAAGAAGAAGTTGGGCTAGCCATTGATAATATGAAATCAGGAAAAAGTGCAGGACCAGATAGTCTTCCAGTTGACTTTTATAAAAAATTTAAAAATAAATTAATAAAACCTTTTTTGGAAATGGTTTTAGAAGCATTTCAAAATAATAATTTACCATCATACATGAATAATGCCTTAATTATACTGTTGCCAAAACCAGGTAAGCCCTCTAATAAATGTGAAAATATGAGACCAATAAGCCTATTAAATGCTGATCTTAAGATAATCTGTAAAATTTTAGCAAGACGAATACAAGAAATTTTACCAAATATTATTAATCGATATCAGAATGGCTTTATAAAGGGAAGACAAGGCTTCCATAATGTAAGAAGACTATTTAATATTATTTATTTTAATAAAGAAGCACCGGATACAGCTCTCCTATCACTGGACGCCGAAAAGGCCTTTGATAGAGTTGAATGGCCCTTTCTTTTTGAAGTCTTACAAAGGTTTGGACTTGGAAATAATTTCATAAAATGGGTTCAGATAATATACAATAATGCTACAGCAGAAATCCTAACAAATAACAATATTTCAAAACCAATAAAAATCAATAGAGGATGTCGACAAGGCTGTCCACTTTCACCTTTACTGTCTACTATGGCAATTGAACCTTTAGCGATGGCGATACGTTTACATTCACAAATATATGGAATTAAAGTTGGACCAACAGAACATAAAATCTCCCTGTACGCCGATGACATAATTTTGTTTATGTCAAATCTAAAAAAATCAATTCCGACCTTGTTGAATTTAATAAAGAATTTTGGGGAAATATCAGGATATAAAATAAATAAAACTAAATCTTCAATATTAATGCTAAATGAGACCCAGAGAAATTACCCAGACCCTGAGGTAAATCAATTCAACGTTGTAAATCAGTTTAAATACTTAGGAATCCAAATTGTGCCTAAGCTAGAATCAGTCGCCAGTGTCAACTATGAAGCCTTAATGACAGATATCAATGAGTTAATTCAGAGATGGATGTCACTACCAATGTCGATGATCGGGAGAATCAATATACTTAAAAGTAATATTTTACCTAAAATACTTTATTTATTTCAATACATTCCCTTACCACCACCTTTAGATTTATTCTCAAGAATTAAAAAAAAGTTAGTGGAATTTATATGGAACAACAGGAGGGCTAGATTACGTCTGTCTTTATTATATTTACCATTTGATCGTGGAGGTCTGAAATGTCCAAATTTTATGTTGTATTATTGGTCGGCACAACTGAGGTCTATGACATATTATTTTTCATTAAATGATCTCCCTCACTGGACTGAAATGGAATCATACTATTTACCTTTACCTCTTCCCATATTCATATACTCAGATTCGGCAAAAAAATTACAAAAACAAGTTAAAAATCCATTTGTAAAGCATATGATCAAAATATGGTGTGAAGCTAAAAATTATTTAAAAGAACCACAGTTATTGTCACCATTTAGCCCAATATGGGGTAATCAATATTTTAAACCAGGGAGAGCGGACGCTGTATTTAAAGTATGGAATTTAAAAGGGATTCAAAAGATTCAAGATTTATATTTGCCATGTGCAGATAACATAATGTCTTTTGAAGAGCTGAGGGTCAAATTTAATCTTAATAGAACACATTTTTTTAAATATCTTCAACTTAGAAACTTTATTCGATCAAACCAAACTAAAGCTCTCACTCGACCTATTTATTCATCCTTGGAAAAAATGTTGATGAAAGATAGTAAAAGAAAGGGTATTATTTCAGAGTTTTATAACTCATTGACACTATCCTCAAGTGAAAATTCACAGAAAAGATTAAACTACTGGAAAGAAGATCTGCAAACTGAAATTTCAGAGGAACAATGGGAATTGGCTTGTACAGAAGCCCAAACCAAATCAATAAATGTACGTCTTAAATTGATACATTTCAAATGGTTAATGCGGATGTATGTTACACCGGAGGAGTTAAATAGATATAACAAAAATATACCAGATACATGCACAAAATGCATGGAAAGTAAAGGAACCCTATTTCATTGTGTATGGGAATGTAGAAAAATCAGAATGTTTTGGGAAGAGGTGAGGGTAACAATTGAAAAAATAATCTCAAAACAAATCATATTGAATCCTAAACTGTTTTTGTTGGGTCTGTACCCAGAAAAGCATAACTTTAATAAAAGTGAAAGAACATTCATAGACCTCAGTTTGCTTAATGCCAAAAAATGTATTGCACTATTATGGAAAAAGACTCATAGACCAGATGTGACTCAGTGGTTAAGACAGATGTTAACAAACCTTCCATTAGAAAGAATAACATATATACTGAAATCAAAGGAAATTGTGTCTGAGAATATATGGAGACCTTTTATTGATCATGTAAAAAATTTAAACATAACTCTTGAAGAAGAAGGTGAATGATGTGTGTGGACCTTGTAAATTCCAAACTGGTGAACATAATATGTATACTTATGTATTGGATTGTCTAGACTAAACAGAGGAGCATTGTTGAAGACTTGATTTTGTTGGTGGTTGTTGGTGTTTTTAGTGCATTTTTTTTTGTAGTACTTTAGTGTTAGTGTTTGATTGTTTGTGTCATGTTTGTTTAAAAAAAAAAAAAGGTTCAATAAAGATATTGTGGAAAAAAAAAATCGCCTCTTGGTTACCTTTGATTTAAACTGAATAACAGTGGGGTTTCTTCTCATTTATGATCATTTTTCTGTTTTGGCCTGGAAATACTTGATTTATGATTTATGTGACTAAAGTTGCACAGTTACAGGAAAACATTGGAAATGTAGAATAAAAAGAGTTGTAAATTTATCAGTAAAAATTGTAGTTCTGTTTAAAAACGGTTATAAATCATTCACAAAAGCCACAAACGAATGAGTAAAAAAAAAATTTAATTTATTAGAAAAAAGTCACAATTTTATGAATAAAAAAATTGAAAACTTTTCAATAATCAGGCAAATTAGTAAGAAAAATATCACAAGTTTAATAAAAAAAAAATCACAAAATTCCTTTAAAAAAGTCAAAAGGCTTTCAAATTGAAAGGAAAAAGTAAAATTCATGAGGGGAAAAATGCAAATTTTCTAAAAAAAAAAAAGAAAAGAAACCAATTTGTGAGGGGGAAAATGTCCAAATTTATGAAAAATTATGAGGACGAAAAAGTTGGAAATTTATTAAAAACAATGATTAAAATGTACAAGAAAAAATTCAGAAATTTACTACAAAACAAACACAAATTAGGCAAAAAAGTCAAAAATGTATTCAAACACAGCAATAAATTTATGATTTGAATTTTGCATTAAAGAGTCACCTGTTTATGAGGAAAAAAAACCCTTTTTGGTCATTAAAGTGATTACTATTCAAGTTATTTTTTGTACAAACTCATCTTTTTTTTGGGTGGGGGGTGACTAGTCTCACTTATACAGTTACGTTCACTAGAGAACAATTTCTGGCTGCCCTTCCCACCTCAGCTAATAACTGATTAAATTAAATTAAATTAATTAAAATTAATTACAATTAAATTAAATCACCCTTATTGTCATTCAACTGTACAACCAATCATGTACAGCAGAACGAGATTGTGTTTTACCTATCTACAGTGTTAATCACACACACCCCAAGTGTAGAATCAGAGGGCCGCTGCCATGCAAGGCGCCGCCACAAATTTCCCTCCTTCATTCCATTATTGCTGAGCACCAAGCTGGACGGCAGGAAGTTCCACTTTTATATGGTCTTCGGCATGACCCGGCCGGGATTTGAACCCCTGCCTCCCGGGTGTGGGGCGGATGCTCTACCAACTGAGCCACCACTTCGGTAACTGATGTTCACACGTCAGAGATCCAGCGCAGAGCGTCGGTGACTGCACAACCTGAGCAGATCTTTTCTTTATTTTTCCAGTAATTGATTTAAATCCTGAAGAGAGTTGCTGCTGCAGGGTGACCTCTGTTTGTGAGGGTGAAAAATTGCTTCATCGTTATCTTTCTATCCTTATATGGAAGAAATGAAAGCCCGACCATATGTATTCTCCAGGACATCCTCACAGAAGACCTCACACCAACACGTCAGAAGTTTTCATCGGTATGAGGATTTCTCAGACCTAAGGTGCTGCCCTTTTTGAAACTTTAGTCATAATAAAGTTTCAAAACTCCCACATTCACTCTCCACAGCTGATTACCTAATGTTGCTCAGCTGCACTCATTACTCCATCTGTTCCTCATCGGCCTCTGAATGTGCTCTCCTTCTATGACGTGCCTTATTATTCTCCGTCTCATTTCTCCCAAGACTTCCTACCTGGATTCTCTCGCCGAGGTGGACGGAGGACTCCCGTAGGCAGACCTTGGGGTTAACCCAGCGGACCTCCGTTCTCACCTGGAACCTCTTCACCATCACTGCTACGTGTCACACAAAATTAAAACCATTATTCTCAACTTGAGACCCCGGGCCCGGGGCACCCTCTTCTCACCTGTAATATTCCTCCAACACTCAACCACGGTGGTGCAGTGGTTAGCACTGTTGCCTTAGAGCTAGAAGGTTCCTGGTTCGAATCCCCAGGCTGGCAGGGGTTGGAACCTTTCTGTGTGGAGTTTGCATGTTCTCCCTGTGCTGCGTGGGTTTACTCCGGGGGCTCCGGTTTCCTCCCACAATCCAAAGACATGCATGTTAGGTTAACTGGCTGTTCTAAATTGTGCCTAGATATCTGTTTCCTATAGGCCCTTAGAATAGAGGGTTAGCACTAGTGAAAGCGCTTTGAGTGGTCTTTGTGACTAGAAAAGTGCTATATAAGTGCAGGTTAGTTAGTTAGTTAGTTAGTCAACCAAAGACCTCCACAGCATGAAGTCCCCCTCCCCATCAAGGAGATGGGGGGGGGGGGCATTTGCCTCCCAACCTCGAAAGAAGAGAGAATTGTCCCCCAAATATCATCACAAACCTTTTTTTGTTACCTCCGCCAAGGAGGTTATGTTTTTATCGGCGTTGGTTTGTCTGTCTGTCTGTCTGTCTGTTTGTTTGTTAGCAACATAACTCAAAAAGTTATGGACGGATTTTCATAAAATTTTCACAGATTGTCAGAAATGGGGTATCCTACAGATGATTACATTTTGGTGGTGATCCGGATCACCGTCCAGAAGAAAACCGCCATTACGGAAAATGCAATTTTCGTGAATAACTACTGAACCACTAATCCTATCATTGTGAATCCAATTGCTAGTCATATGTTTTCATGGTCAAGGAATCTGAAAACGTACACACAAACACTGTATGGGGGGAACTGTGGCGCTTGGCGGAGGTCTGCGCTCTCCGAGTGCTTTTCTAGTTAATCATGTTACATTACTGAATAAAATGAATTTGAAGCACCAATTCTAACCAGACATGCAACAAAGTTATAATATTATGTATTATTATATTTTATATAATATATTTGCACCTTTTTATGCAACACTATTTCCCATAAATTCTCTTTTTCTCATAAATTTGCTAATTGTTCTCAGTTTGATTTTTTTCTCTTAAATTTGCAATTTTCTTCTTGTAGACTTAAAACTTTTTTCTCAAAAGTCAGCCGCTTTGACGCTAGGTGGGGTGTGGACAGTGGCCTCTCTTCTCTCTTCGTGTTCTGTGCCACTTAGTGTTGTTTAAATTATGCCTAAGTGTATATTCATGTGTTTAATGTCCAGATATGATGCTGCACACAAGTTACAGTCACCACAGCCTTGTGGAGATAAGGAATATGATCAAACATTACACCCTGGACCAGAGCATTACAGAGGAACTCCATGGCCGAGGACTTCTCCGCCAGACCTCCACGCCACCGGCCTTGACTGCTGTGTCCTATCCCAAATGCAGATGCCGCAGATGGCGTGAGAGAAGACGAAAGAGAGGTAAACGTGGAGGTAGCCCAATGAAGCTAGCCGCTCGGCCACACAGGCTCCTTATTCCTTCCCTACAGGCGAACATACACTCTCTAGACAACAAAGTAGACCACATACAACTCCTGAGATCTACACAATGTGAGCTGCGGAACTGCTGCTTTTTTCATCTTTACGGAAACATGAATGAATGACAATATCCCGGACTCTGCTAATCAGTTACCAGGGCTAACATGCTATCGTCCTGATTGGGTGTTCATGGAAGGAGGGAAGACCTGTGGAGGAGGGGGGTGTGTGTACATCAATGACGCTTGGTGCCATGATGTGACTGCTGTGCACAAACAGTGGTCTCCGTTGGTGGAGTTTATGAACATCAAGTGTCTACTCTTCTACTTACTGAGAGAATTTACATCTGTCCTGCTAGTCGCCGTGTATGTCTTGCCCACTGCCATCAGCAAGAGGAGTAAAGCACTAAATGAGCTATCAGGCCATCAGTGTGATACAAACAGCGCATCCAGATCGATTCCTCATCACATCAGGAGACTTCAACCATGCAGATTTAAAGGCCCTCCAACCAAAACTACACCAACATGTGGGCTTTCCAACAGGAGACAGCTTGCTGGACCTGGTGTACACAACTCACAAGAGAGCAAACAAGCCCCCCCACACACACACCTTGGTCTCTCTAATCACATCATAATCTTGCTAAGGCTGGCATACAGACCCAGAGTGAAAGCCATCAGACCAACAAAAAAAAAGCAGGTACGTGTGTGGCCAGAGGGGGCCTCTGATGCTCTGAAAGACTGCTTTAGCACTACAGACTGGGATACTTTCAAGCATGCAGCCAATCACAATGGACACACAAACCTAGAGGAGTACACTGAGGTTGTTGTAGCATACATAGCCAAATGCACTGATGATGTCACTCACTGTAAAACCATCGCTATTCATTAACGTTAACGTCATTCGTTAACCAAAAGCCATGGATGACAGCAGAGGTCCATATTCTCCTGAGGGCTCGGGATACCGCCTTCAGGGCCAGTGACACTGAAGGACTAACAGCAGCTAGGGCCAATCTGTCCCGTGGCATCAAGGAGGCAAAATGACAGTACAGCAAGAAAATTTCCAAACACTTCATCAACACCAGAGATGCATGTTTCCTTTGGCATACAGTTCCTCACCAACTACAAACCTCCACCTCAGACCTGTGTGAGTGACATCACACTGCTTAACAACCTAAATGACTTCTCTGGCCGCTTTGAAGCACAAAACAGCACATCAGCACAGAAGACCACTCCTCCTCCAGACTAGCAGGCCATGAGTCTGGATCCGGCTTGTGTGAAGAGGACCATCTCCAGGATCAACCCATGCAAGGCAACTGGTCCTGTACTGTCAGACCATTGTCTGTTCACCTTTGATTTTACTATGTTTGACTATTTGGCTCCTAAAGAAAAATATTACGACAGTAGATGCCTCTCAGATGATTTTGTTACCAAATTTATGCAGATTGTTTCCTCTATGCCATGTGTCAACACAACGGAAATAAGCTATAGACAGCTTGCTCCTTCTGTAATTGATAGTATGGTAGACAGTGTTACAGCTTCTCTGCATCAGACTCTAGACTTGGTGGCCCCTTTAAAAAAGAAAAAGTCTAATCAGAGATTTCTAACCCCTTGGTTCAACACAGAAACTCGTAGCTTAAAACAGAAGACTCATCAATTAGAAAGAAAATGGCGCTCCACTAAATTAGATGAAATCTTTTTAGCTTGGAGAAATCATCTTTTAATTTATAAAAAAATCTCTTAGAAAAGCTAGAACGAGTTATTATTCTGCATTAAAAGAAGAGAACAAGAATAATCCCAGGTTTCTTTTCAGCACTGTAGCCAGGCTGACAAAGAGTCGGGACTCTGTCAATCCTAGCATTCCCTTAGAGCTTACTAGTCAGGACTTTATGAACTTTTTCAATAATAAAATTATATCTATCAGAGATAAAATCAATCAGATTCTTCCCACTGTTAACCCCTTGCACTCTGGTCAATTTTCCTAAAAACGCCAAAAAATAATGTGCCCAAAGTAAATCGAAAGCTGTTCTTCAACCCTTTGCAGCATCTTCATGGGGTTGGTCTCATTTAAAAGAAAACACTTTGAATATTTTGGCAAAACAGTCATAATCTCTCTAAGTGCTCCGGCCGCTGAGTTACAGTCATCTAAACATACTGAACTTGAAGAAAATAAATTTGGCCTGGGTGTTTTTTTGGATACAAATGCTTGCAAATAACACACATCTTCAGATCCGGGCTGGAAAATGCAACAGAAATGTAGAACCAAGTGTTATCCAGCTGAGGTCCAAATTTTGTAACAATACCACAAAAAATGAATATATTACACAGCTTTGTTCTCAGGTAGTTCCCAGGCGTTTTGGAACTGTGCCAAATTGTGCCAAATGGCACAGTTTGGAAAAACATCTGTAACTTTTGAATGATTCAATGTAGAAGCTTCATTTTGGGCTCTAATGAAAGGTGACACTCAGGGCTGTGTCTGTGTGTGTGTGTGGGGGGGGGTTTGTCCCCCCCCCTCGCTACAGAGGACGGAGATCGGCCATCGCTACATGACGAATTACACTCGGATGTGGCGATGTGGCCACAGCAGCGCTGTCACCGCGGCTTCCCCCCCCCCCCCTCGCTACTGTGTGTGTATGTGTGGGGGGGGGGTTGTCCCCCCCCCCTCGCTACAGAGGATGGAGATCGGCCATCGCTACATGACGGATTACACTCGGATGTGGCGATGTGGCCACAGCAGCGCTGTCATCGCGGCTCCCCCCCCCCCCGCTACAGAATAGTAGCGGCGGGGGGGGGGGGGGGGGCGTTCACGGTCCGGAGGCAGCGAACGAACCGTGTACCGCAGCGCACGCACTTCAGACATCGTGCACCGCACAGTTGTAATTTACCGATCGGTCAAAAGTCATTTTTAATTACAATTTTCAGGGATAAAAAATAATTTGGCTTATAACACCTTACCTCTTCACAGCCACATTGTCTTGGCCAACTTCTCTTCCTCATTGTCAGACGAACGCGACGCTGGTCCGCTCGTGGTTCTGGTCTCGCGACCCGGTCAAAACATAATTCCATGATTGTGGTTTTGGTGAATGATTTACGACCTTCGTCGTCGGCCTCCGTCGGTCTATGATGACCATATAAGAGAATCCTAAACACTCTGCTGGAATTAAAAAAAAAATAAATAAAGCACTGCCTGTGGCTGCTGAAGCAGTCTCTCTTCACCCAGCTTTAGACAAAACAGCTCAGCGAACTTCTGTGCTTCAATTGGCTTGCTGCGTTGGAAGGCGGGTCCTTCTTGCTAAGTTTTCAGTCATTGGTTCTTCAAGGTTTCAGAAACCCAATTCAAGGCTCTTATTAGTCGAATGAGAGGTCAATCAGATGAACTAATCTGTTCGCGGCTGTGTCTGCAGCTTTTATTTTCAGTGTGCGCTTGGACGCCATACACCACCTACATCACAATCTCCATCATGCGTCCTAGAGCGCACGAGGGCACTCTCGTGCGCCCTCGTGAGCTCTAGGACGCAGAGACTTGCCCGTCCACGGTACAACGGAGTGCAAGAGGTTAACTTAAATACAGTAACTACTACAACTCCTTCAAATGACATCTGTTTGGATGAGTTTATTCCAATTGACCTTTTACAGTTGGATAAAATAATTTCCTCATCCAAGCCTTCAACTTGTCTTTTAGACCCTATTCCTACCAGGTTATTTAAAGAAGCCTTCCCATTTATTGGTAGCTTTATTCTTCAAATAATCAATTCTTCATTAACTTTAGGCCATGTACCGCAGGCTTTTAAATCTGCTGTAATTAAACCCTTACTCAAAAAGCCAACGCTGGATCCAGGAGTTTTAGTTAACTATAGACCAATCTCTAATCTGTCTTTCATTTCAAAAATCTTAGAAAGAGTTGTTGCTACACAATTATTTGACCACCTGCAGGGAAATGGTTTATTTGAAGAGTTTCAATCTGGGTTTAGAATCCATCATAGTACTGCAACAGCCTTAGTGAAGGTCACTAATGACCTCCTGATCGCATCTGATAATGGACTTGTTTCTGTACTTGTCCTTTTAGACCTTAGTGCAGCTTTTGATACTATTGATCATAATATTCTACTTGATAGATTAGAACACCATGTTGGACTTAATGGAACTTCTTTGCAGTGGTTTAGATCTTATTTATCCGATAGGTTCCAGTTTGTTCATGTCAATAATGAGTTTTCTTCCAACTCAAAGCTCAGTCATGAAGCTCCACAGGGATCTGTGCTAGGCCCTATTATATTTAGTTTATATATGCTTCTGTTAGGCAACATTATTAGAAAGTACTGTATACATTTTCACTGTTATTCAATTCAATTCAATTATACCTGTCAATGAAGCCAGATGATAGTAATCAATTAGCCAAGTGAGAGGCCTGTCTTAAGGAAATCAAAGCTTGGATGACTTGTAATTTCCTGCTATTTTTTTCTACTTCCGGCGCCACACGAGTCGGCTGCCCTTTGCAACAGCGGCTCGATTCCGAGTCTTTTTTTCCCTCCCTCTCTCTTTTTGATCCTTTTTTTTTTTTTCACTCCATTTATATCACGGACACACAGATCGTCCCAAATGTCTCCTGAGCCGGTGGACGGAGCCACTGTTTATAGCAGGAGTCAATACAGCAGGGAAGGGTTGCTAGCATTCAACCGCCACCCGGTGCTAACGGAAAAACTCGACATACCGAGAGAACTGAGGTGAAAACGCAGCGACTGCAGGGCTGGAGTAAGGCGGAGGACAAAAAATATAAGGTACAGACCCTCGCTTCCATCTATTGTCATGGGAAACGGTCGTTACTGGGAAAGGTAGATGAGCTAGCGGCTATCTGCCGCTACGATAGCACATACCGGGAGTGCTCTCTCCTTTTGTTTTCTGAGACGTGGCTAACTGAACTAGCAGCAGATGCTAACATTGAGCTGGAGGGTTTCCACATGATACGGGCAGACCGAACACCAGACAGTGGCAAAGCAAGGGGCGGTGGAGTGATAATGTATGTTAACAACAACTAGTGCAGACCGGGACATATCACTGTTAAACAACGTCACTGCAGCAAAGACATTGAGTTGCTAGCTGTTAGCATGCGGCCTACATATCTTCCGAGAGAATACTCACACGTGATCTGCATTGTTGTTTATGCAAATCCGACGGCGAACGCTGGGACAGCGCGTGACGTCATCCATTCAGTAACCGGCAGGCTGCAGACAGAACACCCAGATGCTCTTCTCCTCATCTCAGGCGATTTCAACCATGTTTCACTATCTCCCATTCTTCCCACGTTTACCCAGTATGTCACATGCCACACTAGAGACAATAAAACAATGGACTTATTCTACGCAAACACTAAGGAGGCGTACACCTCATCACAACTCCCCCCACTCGGGAGATCGGATCACAACTTGGTTCATCTCCGGCCGGTGTACAAACCCCTAGTGCACAGACAACCTCCGGCCATGCGCACAGTGAAGTTATGGTCTGAGGAGGCAATGGACACTCTAAAGGGCTGTTTTGAAGCCACTGCCTGGAAGCAGCTCTGCGATCCACATGGTGAGGACATCGATGGCCTCACTCACACCTTCACGGGCTACCTCAGCTTCTGTGTGGACAAATCCGTTCCCACCAAGACCATACAGTGTTGCTCAAACAACAAACCCTGGATCAACCCTGAGATAAAAACACTTCTGAGAGAGAAGAAGAGGATCTTCAGGTTGGGGAATAGGGAGATGCTGAAGTCCGTACAGAGGGAGCTGAGGAGAAAGATCAGAGAAGGCAAGGTCAGCTTCAGGAAGAAGATGGAGGACAAGCTGCAACAGAGCGACATCAGCGGGGTCTGGAGAAACCTCAAAACCATCTCTGGGCTCCAGAATACCTCCCCCCAGGCCACAGGGGGCAGGGAGTGGGCAAACAATCTGAATCTGTTTTTCAATAGGTTTGACCAACCACCCTCCCCCTTGACTGCACAACAACCACTGCTGCCTCTAAAGACATCAAGTCCTGCTGCCCACTCCCCACTCCACCGACACTCCCCCACTCCCAACACACAGCCCCCCATCCTGACCCTGACCAAGACCCAGGTGAGGACGGAGCTGAGGAAGATCAAGGCGAGGAAGGCGACGGGACCAGACGGCATCAGCGCAAAGCTCCTCAAGTCCTGTGCAGACCAGCTGTGTGGGATTGTGGAGTACATCTTCAACCTGAGCCTGAAGCTGGGGAGGGTACCACAGCTGTGGAAAACATCTTGTGTGGTACCTGTACCAAAAACTTCCCACCCCAAAGACCTGAACAGCTACAGACCGGTGGCCTTGACGTCCCACTTGATGAAGACCCTGGAGAGACTGCTCCTTGCTCACCTCCGCCCCCTGGTGGAACCAGCGATGGATCCACTCTAGTTCGCTTACCAGCATGGCATTGGGGTGGAGGATGCGGTGATCTTCCTCCTTCACCGTTTTCTGTCCCACCTGGAGAAGCCCGGGAATGTGGTGAGGATCATGTTCTTTGACTTCTCCAGTGCTTTCAACACCATCCAACCGATGATCCTGAAGGACAAGCTGCTGCGCGCAGGGGTGGACCAGCACCTGTCATCATGGATCCTGGACTACCTCACGAACCGGCCTCAGTTTGTGAGAACCCGGGACTGTGTGGCCGACACGATCATCGGTAGCACGGGGGCCCCCCAGGGAACGGTGTTGGCTCCCTTCCTGTTCACTCTTTATACTGCGGACTTCTCACACAACACAACACACTGCCATCTACAGAAGTTCTCTGATGACTCTGCGATCGTTGGCCTCATCTCCAATGGAGATGAAGCTGAGTACAGAGGGCTTATCCAGGACTTCGTGGACTGGTGCCATCGGAACTGCCTCCAGATCAACGCGAGGAAAACTTAGGAGCTGGTGGTGGACTGCCGCAGGCATGGACAACCCCTCACAGCACCAGTAAATATACAGGGAACAGACATTGAGATGGTGACATCCTACAAGTACCTGGGTGTTCATCTGAACAATAAACTAGACTGGTCACACAATACTGACGCGCTCTACAAGAAGGGACAGCGCAGGCTGTTCCTACTGAGGAGACTCAGGTCTTTTGGTGTACAAGGGGCGCTGCTGAAGACATTCTATGACACGGTGGTGGCATCAGCCATAACTTTTGGAGTGGTCTGCTGGGGCAGTGGCATTACTACAGCCGAAAGGAAGAGACTGAACAAGCTGATCAAGAAAGCTAGCTCTGTCCTGGGGCAGCGCTTTGACCCGGTGGAGGAGATAGGAGAGAGAAGGACAGTGGCTAAACTGTCATCTCTGCTGGAGTCCGAGTTCCACCCTATGCAGGACATACTGAATGCACTGAGAGCTCATTTAACAGCAGACTACATCATCCCAGGTGCACAACCGAGAGGTTTCGCAGGTCCTTCCTACCAACGGCTGTCAGACTGTATAACCTAAGCAGGGCTGCTTGCAGAGATAGCAAAAAAGACGTAACAACCTAATAGTTTTTGAATGCAAAAGATGCAATAGACTTACACAATGGTCCCCTCCGGCATACAACTAGGAAAATACCGGTCACTATGGAGGGTGAGAATATGTATGGGCACATAATCATACCATGTAGGATAACTAAGTAGACGGTTGTGCTGTTTCATCCCATCTAGCAACAATGCTCTGCACTGTGTGTGTTTATATACTTACGTATTTATTCCATCTAGCTACAATGCTCCGCACTGTGTGTTTATATATCTACATATCATTCCATCTAGCTACATTGCTCCGCACTGTGTGTGTTTATATATTTTCATATTTATTCCACCTAGCTACAATGCTCCGCACTGTGTGTCTGTGTGTATATGTATATATATGGTTATAGTAATATGTACATATGTATATTAGCTGCTCTTGCTTTTTTTTCTTGCCTTCTGATTGTTGCTCTGAGTGTTGCTATCCCAGTGCTGTTGCAATCCTGGAATTTCCCCGTTAAAGGCTTATCTTATAAAGGCTTATCTTATCTATTAAATTCAGATAAGACGGAAGTTATTCTAGTTCGTCCAAAAAAAACTTAGAAATACCTTTCCAAATCAAACTCTTATTTTGGATGTGGTTACTCTTTCTCTGAATAGTTCTATGAAGAACCTTGGAGTTATTTTTGATCAAGATCTGTTTTTTAATTCACATATTAAACTTGTTTTGAAGACTGTCTTCTACGGTATCATTTGCGTAATATTGCCAAGACTAGTAGAATCTTGTGTCAGAGTGAAGCTGAGAGTTAGCTCGAGATTAGATTATTGTAACGCTTTATTATCAGGTTGTCTTAAAACACCTTTAAAAAGTATTCAGTTGATCCAAAATGCTGCAGCAAGAGTTTTAACAGGTACTAGAAAGAGAGATCACATCTCTCCGGTTCTGGCCTCCCTTCATTGGCTTCCCATAGAGTTTAGAATTAAGTTTAAAATCCTTCTTCTCTTTTACAAAGCTCTAAACAATCAGGCCCCTTTTTTATTTAAAAGATCTGATGTTACCCTATTATCCTAACAGAGCACTTAACTCCCAAAATGCAGGATTACTTGTAATACCTAGAATCTCCAAAAGTACAATGGGAGGCAGAGCCTTCAGGTATCAAGCTCCTCTCCTGTGGAACCAGCTGTCAGCAATCAGACTCTATCGCTGTTTTTAAGAATAGGGTTAAAACCTTCCTTTTTGATATAGCCTACAATTAGGGAGGGATCATGTGCCCCTGAACCCTCCCTTAGTTACTGTATGCTGCTAATAGGTTTAGACAGCTGGGGGACCTCCAACAATGCACTGGGCTTCACGTCTTTCTTCACTCTCAATGAAATATTTTTGCTGGTCATTAACATCTGTTTGTTCTCTCCCATAGATTGAGTCCCCGTTGTGCTGTTTGCTCTCTATATGTCTGTTCTTTTCGTCTTCTCTATCCCCTCACCCCCCAGCTAGTTGCAGCAGATGACTGCCCCTCCCTGAGCCTGGTTCTGCTGGAGGTTTCTTCCTGTTAAAAGCGAGTTTTTCCTCTCCGCCATCGCCAAGCGCTTGCTCACAGGGGATCACCTGATTGCTGGGGTTTGTCTGCAATTATGGGAGTTTACCCTACAGTTGAAAGTGCTATGAGATAACTGTTGTTGTGAAATGGCTCTGTATAAATAAAGTTGAATTGAATTGAAAATGGGCAGCATGGTGGCGGAGTGGTTACCACTGCGGCAGCACAGCAACTCACCCTTGGCCGGGGGATCCTGGGTTCGATCCCAGCCCCTGACCAACAGTGATCTGTGTGGAGTTTGCATGTTCTCCCCGTGTCTGCGTGGGTTTACTCTGGGATTTCTCTGGTTTCCTCCCACATGCCAAAAACATGCAAGTTAGGTTAATTGGCATCAACTGGGGATTCTAAATTGTACTTAGGTATGACTGTGAGAGTGAATGGTTGTCTGTCTGTCTGTGTTGGCCCTGCGGTGGACTGGCGATCTGACCAGGGTGGACCCTGCCTCTCGCCCAGAGATGCTGGGATAGGCTCCAGCCCCCACACAACCCGAAAAAGATTAAGCGAAAGAAGATGGATGGATGAATTGAACATACCAGATTGCGTTCTGAAGGACTGTGCGGAGGACCTCAAGAATGTCATGGCCAACATTTTTATCATCTCCTTGAGTCAAGCTGTTGTCCCCACATGTTTCAAAACTGCCATCATAATACTAGTCCCAAAGAAGCCCGTCCCATTCAGCTACAATTATTACTGGCCCGTAGCACTGACCTCCATCATAATGAAGTGCTTCGAGTGGCTAGTCATGCAGAACATCAAGTCAACCCTCCCGCCCTCCCATGACCAATCTCAGTTTGCATTCAGGTCAAACAGATCCAGAGAAGGTGCCATCTCTGCTGCTCTCCATCCTGCCCTCATCCACCTGGACTCAAAGAATTTCTACATGCGAATGCTGTTCTTAGACTTCAGTTCAGCATTCAGCACAATCATCCCCCAGCACCTAATACAAAACTCAGACACTTGGGACTCAAAATTTTTCTCTGTAACTGGGTGTAGGACTTTCTTGCAGGGAGACCACAGAACATTCAGGTCAGTAGTAACACCTCCAAGACCAACACAATGAGCACAGGGGTCCCACAAGGGTGCATGCTCAGCCCGCTGCTCTTCACCCTGTTGACCCATGACTACGTACCAGCCGACAACACCAACCACATCATTAAATTTGTGGATGACACAATGGTAGTGGGCCTCATCACCAACAATGATGAGGCCAACTATGGAAATTTTTTTTTTTTTTTGTTACTTATTTGTACCCGTAGGTAGACTTGGTTTGCAGTCTGGTGACAAGCCACCGGCCGCTGGTCGCTGCGTGCGCGAGCGCCCTAAACCTACATGTTTTTGGTGTGCGGGAGGAAACCGGAGAAATCCCGGAGTAAACCCGCGCAACACGGGGAGAACATGCAAACTCCACACAGCTCACTGTTGGTCGGGGGCTGGGATCGAACCCACGATCTCATGATCCCCGCGGTCCCCCGGCCGAGGGTAAAACTGTGCTGCCACAGTGCTAAACCACTGCGCCACCGTGCAGCCCTATGAAATGAGGTGAGTCAAGGTGCCCAGTGGTGAAAAAACAATAATCTCTTCCTCAATGTGGGAAAAACCAAGGAGAATGTGGTCGACTTCAAAAGAGGACATACACAGCATCCCCCTATGATCATCGATGGAGCAGCTGTGGAGAGGGTCAGTGGCACTAAGTCCCTGGGGATTCACATCTCTGAGGACCACCCCTGGTCCAACAACAAGACATCACTGGCCAAGAAGGCTCAAACTCATCTCCAATACCTCCGCAAACTGAGGAGAGCATGAGTTCCACCCCCCATCATGTGCTCATTCTATCAGGGCACTATTGAGAGTATCCTCACCAGCTGCATCACAGTGTGGTATGGCAGCTGCACTGCCTCCTGCCAGAAGACACTACAGAGAAAGACAGAGATTTCATGAATTGTTATGTCATAGCTATGAACATCCATAGCTCGCCTATGGACGTTCATTAAAAATTGAAATACTTGGCGGTATTGCACCTATAAGCTGGTTGCCAACCGCCAATCAAATCTAAAAGAAGATGAAGAAAGACACTACAACGCACAGTGAAAGCAGCCAGAAAGATCATCGGTGCCCCACTGCCACCCCTCTCGCACATCTACCACACCCGCAGAGCTATCAACATTGCAGGCAACACCTCCCACCCCTCACACTCCCTCTTCAGCCCTCTTTTCTTGGGAAAAAGGTGCCAGAGCCTCAGGGCCTGCTCCACAAGACTGCTAAAAAGCTTTGTTCACCAGGACATCAGGACCCTGAACTCTGCCCCTCACCCCTAGACCGTAACACACTCACCCACACAATAACTACCTCAGCTGTTTGCATTAAAAGACTGGCACACCAACAGTAATACATCCGCTGCTGTATGTCTCTCCACCTTACCACAACCATTTCTACAAATGCCATATCTGCTGCTGTCTGTTATTGCAATATTGATCATGTGCAGTCCAATCTGTCACTGTATGTACACTACCACATCAAACTTGCAATTACGAGTATTACTGTTCTACTTTTTCTGTATATAGGATTGCTGGGTTTTATCTTTATTTGCACTATGGGTAGCATTACTGTACCTAGACTGCTGTTGTTGTTTTTCATGCTTATTCCTTCTTTTCGTATATATTGCACACACCACTAAGAGAGAGAGAAATAGCATTTCAATCCTCCTGTATGTCCTGTATGTATTGAAGTATTGACAAATAAGTCTTTGAATGTTTGAATCTTGAAAAATTTTCAACTATTTTTTGTAAATTTCCAACTTTTTCCTATAAATTTGTAGTTTATTGCTTGTAAATTTGCAACTTTTCTCTCAAAAATTTGCAATGTTTTCTTGTAAATGTGCAACTTTTTTCTTGTAAGTTTGTAACTTTTTCCCTATAATTTTTTTTTCTTGTAAATTTGCAACTTTTTTATCTCTCAAAAATGTGCAACTTTTCTTTTGTAAATTCCTAAATTTTTTCTATAAATTTTAACCTTTTTTCTCAAAAATATGCAACTTTTTTCCGATAAATTTACCTTTTTGTAAATTTGCTACTTTTTTCCTATAAATTTCGAACTTTTCTCTTGTAAATTTTCAACTTTACTCTCAAAAACCTTTTTCCGATAAATTTGAAACTTTTCTCTTTCAAAAATGTGCAACTTTTATTTGTAAATGTGCATCTTTTCTCTTGTAAAAGTGCAACTTTTTTCCTGTAAATTTAAAACTTTTTTCCTGTAAATTTACAACTTTTGTCTCAAAAATTAGCCACTTTTTCTTGTAAATGTGCAACTTTTCTCTTGTAAATTTGGAACTTTTTCCTTATAAATCTGGAGCTTTTTTCTCAAAAATGTCAACGTTTTTCCTATAAATTTGCAACTATTCTCTCTGAAAAATGAGCAACTTCTTTTTGTAAATGTGCAACTTCTCTTGTAAATTTGCAACTTTTTTCTACAAATTTTAAACTTTTCTTGTAAATTTGCAATTTTATTCCTATAAATTTGCAACTTTTCTCTCAAAAAGTTGCAGCTTTCTTACTATAAATTTGGAACTTTTCTTAAAAGTTTGCAACTTTGCAAGTTTGCAATTTTTTTTCCAAACACTGTTCTCCTGCCTTGGAATTTCTTGTTATCAATTGCAAGCCCTTCTATTCCCCGCGGGAGTTTGCTTCTTTCATAATGATCGCTGTGTACGCCCCTCCCGACGCGGACACGCGCGAAGCTCAGCGCGTGCTCGCGGATCACATTCAACACACAGAGCGGAGTTTTCCAGACTCGCTGATTATTGTGGCTGGCGACTTTAATCAGTGCAATCTGAGCCACGATCTCCCCCGCTACAAACAGTTTATTAAATGCCCCACCAGAGGATTAAACACACTGGATCACTGTTACACCACAGTGAAAGACGCATATCGCGCTGTTCCTCGAGCTGCGCTGGGATTATCTGATCACGTGATGGTTCACCTCATTCCCACATACAGACAGAGATTGAAGCTCACTAAACCTGTTGTGAGCACTACGAAGATACGGACCAGTGATGCTGAGGAGAAGCTGGAAACGTGCATGGAAATATCTGACTGGGGCATGCTTAAAGGAGCCACGCATGATCTGGATGAGTACACGGACACTGTGAACTCATATATCCACTTTTGTGAAGAGAACATTCTTCCATCACGCACCAGGGTGAGGTACTCTAATGACAAACCCTGGTTCACAGCTAAGCTCAGACAGATCAGGAAGGAGAAGGAAGCAGCGCTGAAAAGTGGAGACAGGGACTGCTACAGGGAGGTTAAATACCGGTTTAACAGAGAGCTGAAGAGGGCTAAATCTGTGTACTCAGAGAGACTCCAGCAGCAGTTCACTGCTAATGATTCGGCTTCCGTGTGGAGAGGACTGAGGCAGATCACCAACTATCGGCCTCAGGCTCCTAAAGGTCAGGATGACAAAGCCCTTTGTCAGAGACTGTCCCAACACTATGCCCGTTTTGACACCTCGTCATCTGTGTCCAACTCCCCCCCTCCCTCCAGCTCCACAGCCTCCACATTCCCTACTTCATTTAAGGCACCCCCCCCCCCTCCTCCCCCCCTCCCCTTATCATCAGTGAGCAGGATGTGCTCAAACAGTTCTCCAGACTGAACCCGCGCAAGGCCCCCGGCCCAGACGGCGTGTCTCCCTCCACCCTGAGACTCTGTGCGAAACAGCTGGCTCCTGTATTCACAGACATTTTTAACACCTCCCTTAAGTTATGCCACGTGCCATCCTGCCTCAAATCCTCCACCATCATCCCTGTCCCCAAGAAGCCACGGATCACTGGACTTAATGACTACAGACCTGTAGCGCTCACCTCTGTAGTCATGAAGTCCTTTGAGCGCCTGGTCCTGTCCCACCTCAAGTCCATCACCACCCCTCTCCTGGACCCGCTGCAGTTTGCCTACCGAGCCAACAGGTCTGTAGACGATGCAGTCAACCTGGCCCTCCACTCCATCCTGCAGCACCTGGACTCCCCGGGAACCTACGCCAGGATCCTGTTTGTGGACTTCAGCTCCGCATTCAACACCATCCGCCCCGCTCTGCTCCGGGACAAGCTGTCCCTGCTCAACGTGCCTGACTCCCTCTGCAGGTGGATCATCGACTTCCTGATGGACCGGAGGCAGCATGTGCGGCTGGGAAAGACTGTCTCAGACTATACTAGCATCAGCACCGGATCACCCCAGGGCTGTGTACTTTCCCCCCTACTCTTCTCCCTTTACACCAACTCCTGCACCTCCAGCCACCAGTCTGTCAAGTTGATCAAGTTTGCGGACGACACCACCCTCATCGGGCTCATCTCCAACGGCGACGAGTCCGCCTACAGGAGAGAGGTGGCCCAGCTGGCGTCCTGGTGCAGCAATAACAACCTGCAGCTGAACGCTCTGAAGACAGTGGAGATGATTGTAGACTTCAGGAAAGTCACTACTCCTCTGCCCCCCCTCACCCTCTCAGGCTCTCCCATCACCACTGCTGATTCCTTCCGCTTCCTAGGCACTACCATCACCAGGGACCTCAAATGGGAGCTGACCATCAGCTCACTCATCAAAAAAGCCCAGCAGAGGATGTTCTTCCTGCGGCAGCTGAGGAAGCTCAAGCTACCCACCAAGATGTTAGTGCAGTTCTACACAGCCATCATCGAGTCCATCCTCACCACCTCCATAACCGTGTGGTACGCAGGAGCCACTGCCAGGGACAGACTAAGGCTGCAGCGCGTCGTGCGCACTGCTGAGAAGGTGATCGGCTGCAAGCTCCCTTCTCTCCAGGATCTGTACATCTCCAGGACCCGGAGGCGTGCTGGCCGGATCATAGCCGATCCCTCACACCCTGGTCACGTACTGTTTGCCCCCCTCCCCTCTGGTAGAAGACTTCGGTCCATCCAGACTAAAACCTCCCGTCACATGAACAGCTTCTTCCCCTCTGCCATTAGACTGCTGAACACTAAGTGACTCTCGTGCACCATGTACAGCAGCTCAACCAGACTCATGTCAATCATCACTGTTTTCTTCCTGCATTACCGACTGCACTATATAGTTCTCCACAGTATCTGCTGCTGGCTAATATATATTTTAACTGTTGACCAGTATCACTTAATCTTATCCTACACTTTATTACATGTATAGTTTATTTCTCTTATCTTATCATGTTTAATGTTGCAGCATTGTACCGAGACAAATTCCTAGTTTGTGTACTACATGAACAATGGCAATAAACCTGATTCTGATTCTGATTCTGATTCTGAACTATTTGAATATAAATTTTCACCTTTTTTCCAGGAACTTATCAACTTTCTTCTTGTAAATTTGCTCCCTTTTTTCATCAATTTGTGATTTTTTATTCTGTCCCGGCTGGGTTATACCCAAGACCATAAAAATGGTACTTCCCACCTTCTAGCTTGGTGCTCAGCATAATAGAATGGGGGAAGGAGAAGTTGTTTGTGGCGGCGCTTTGCATGGCAGCTGCCCTTCTGACTCTAGATGTGATTAACATTGGAGAAACGTAATTTTGTTCTGCTCTGCATGACTGGCTCTAGGGATTGAATGACAATAAACTTGGCTTCTTCTTCTTAATGTTTTTCCCATTGCAATTAAATTGTAATTAGTGACTTTTTCAATTTGTAAACTGGCATCTTTTATCATACTTTTGCACCTTTGTTCTTGCAAATTTGTACCTAGTTTACATGCATCCATTTGTACCTCCTGTTGAACTTCTGACTACCCCATCCCCTTTGTTTAAACAACAAATTGCCTACTGACCATAACTATTCAGAATCCATCGGCAGGTTTTATAATTCTCTTTAAAGAAAATTCAGCAAGTGGATTCTGAATTTATACGAATGCAGAAAAAGCCGTTTCGGATTCACAGCAGGACAAAAGATTTGTTTTTGTTGTTGAGTCAGGAGGACATTTCTCCATCATCTTCGACCAGGTAAGTGGGGACATAAACCCATCTGTAAAAGCAGACGCGCTCCCTAAAAGCCGTGCACGAGGACACTAAAACAGATGCATTATCTGAGCCAAATAAAGGCCAGAGCAGCTTTAATGTCAGCCCTTTCCCACATTTCTCTTCCTCTCCTCATTTATTCCTCCGTCCTCTCCTCTCCTCTCCATTTCCTTCTCTCTGCAGAGCAGCGTGGTGACCCGGACCGGGCCGCTGGTGATTGCCTCCGCGGTTCAATGTGGAGGTCTCATTTCCGAAGCCCCGCGACTATTCCTGGAGGTGCGGCTCCGCCGTGATTGATGCTTTATAAAACCATTTTTACAGTTGTGACATTTCAGGAAAAACAAGCAGGGTCTGAACTTTCCATCTGCTGGGTCCACCAGCCATACCTGGTGTGTTGGTTTTTCTTTGTTCTTTACCTGGATAACTCTGCTTCCCGTCACCGCTCTGCTCAGTCTTCTATGATTGCATTCACACGAACACCAGGAACCCGGTTACAGTCTGTTGTTTCTTAACATCTTAAAATTACAGCGTTCCATCTGTGGCACGTTTCACATTTTCTACTACCACTCGGTGAAGAAAGAATTTGATTTTCTTTGCATATACTAAATTTAAGACTTTTTTCTCACAAGTTTTCAAATTTCTTTCTCAAATTTGTAACATTTTCCTCCTGAATTTGTGACTTCATTCCTCATGAATGTGCAGCTTTGTTCCTCCTAAAATCCATTTTTTTCATGCATATGAATTTTTCCTTGCTCGTTTGCAGTATTTTTCTCAACATTTTGTGACTCTTTTCTCATAAATTTTCAACTTTTTCCTCAAACTGAATCAGGTTTCTTGTAAATTTGCAACTTTCACATCGATACTTGATGCAGTTTATTTTTTAATGTTTTTGTTTGAATGTGGAGCCCCCCCCCCCGCCCCCCATGCAGTCTTGCACAGGTTCCCCTAAAACCTAGGACCGGCCTTGGTTGTAGCCCGGTTTGTGAGCGTCTTCCTCTTGTGTTTCAGAGCTCTTCCTAACTTCCCTCCACAGCCTATGTGATGTTTTTACGTGCTGAAACACTGACGAGATCATGAAGGCTGTTCACGTTAAAACGTCCAACAAAGGAAGGGCTTCCACACAGTCGAACATGTCGTGAGTATTGGTGATTTATTACCAACGATGTGATGTGATATCTGCCACAGACGAACCAGTCCCTCCCTCGCGTTTGTCCTCCGCTCACCGTCTGTCCTCTGATTAAAACCAGCGTGACAGCAAAGCTTTATTTTTAAATTTATTTGACGTACACGGTGATGAACTCGTACCGAATGCTCTTACTTCATTAGCGCCCCCCACCGTCCACAGCCTGCCCTGCCCTTCTGTGATTACGTGCGGTGATGGATGTGAGCAGGTAGCTCCATTTAATCATACTGATAGTCATGATGGAGAATTTACTGCCCCGGACTGGCAGCGCGGCGGTGACATATGTTCACACGCACGCGCTCGCCGTCACATGTCCTTATGGCTGTGCAGCGGCAGCATGGAGACGTGACTCATCTGGCCACGGGAGGGACGGAGGACGGAGAGGTTTCAGAGCAGAAACTTGGGGAATATAAATCAAAATACGCAACAACTACAATTTAGTTTTCAATGAAGATGGTGATTAATGAGTGGAAACGGAACGTCTTTGATCTCTTTAAGTTAGAATAGAACCATAATCAGTGGGAATGGAACATCTTATCTGTTTAGAACAGAACAGAAAAATAGAATAGAATGAACCCAACTATTAATCAGTGTGATCGGAACATCTTATCTGCTTAGATAAAAGAAAAACTCAGCAGCACAAAATGCCTCTGAGATCTTTTCAAGGTTCGAGCCTCCCAGCCAGCATGTCCATGTGGGCCCACCAAAGGTGAAAACTGAGCTGTTTTATGGGTCCCATGTGGGTTTGCCCACATGGACTTCACCTGTGTTACAGGTGAGCAGTGAATCTGCTTTAATGGCGGTGAGCAGCTTCCAGTAACACTGGCACCATGGGCAAAATTAGGAGAAAAAATGTGAAAATTGGTGAGAACATTTTTGAAAATTTATGAGAAAAAAATCACAAATTCACAAAAAAAATAAAAAAAATATAGCAAGTTTATGAAGAAAAAAGTCACAAATTTATGGAGATAAAAATGAAAAAAATATTTTAAAAAATGTTAAAATACTTCAAGAAATTACAAGAAAAATTTAGCAAATTTATGAAGAAAAATGTCAAATTTATGAAGATAAAAGTGAAAAAAAAATATTTTAAAAAATGTAATATTATTTGAAGAAGTTACAAGAAAAATTTAGCAAATTTACAAGAAAAAAGTTGCAAATTAACAAAAAAAGTAGCAAACATGAGTAAATAAATCGAAACTTTACAAGAAAAAAAGTAACACATTTATGAGAAAGTGCCAAAATTATCAGAAAAACTTAAGAAATGTTCAAGAAAAAGGTCACAATTATACAAAAAAAACTAACAGATTAATAAGAAAAAAGTAGCAATTTTACAAAAAAAAAAAATCACTAATTTATGAGAAAATTAGTTGAAAATTGGTAAACAGATAAAGTCCATGTGGGCAAACACAGATGGGCCAACATGGAATCCATGGACAAACCCACATGGGCATGCTGGTTGGGCTCATTTTTTTAAGCATTTCAGGGGGAACTTTTAACCTGAGAAGATGTGGGTTTTCCAGTTACCAGACTGTGTTTTTATGGTTTTCCGTAATTACCTCCACCAAGGCAGGACGGAGCTAATATTTTCAGTAGCGCTGGTTTGACTGTTAGCAACATAACTAAAAGTTATGAACAGATTTTGATGAAATTTTCAGGAAAGGTGTGTAATGATACACTGATTAGATTTTGGTGATGATCTGAGAATGCATACCTCCACCAAGGCTCTTATCTTCTCACAGAGTGTTAGCAACAATACTCCACAACTCCTGGATGGATCTGGATGACATTTCCACCAGAGGTGGTTCTTGGCCCAAAGATGAACTCTTTAGATGTTGGAGGTGATCCGTGAGTGCATACCTCCACCAAGGCCCTATCTCGCAATATACAGATGAATGGTGATATGGACGAACAAAGGGACAGAGGGACAGAGCCTTGGCAGAGGTATGCAATCTCTGAGTGCCCTCTAGTTACAATTTATTTCATTTCACTGATTAGGGCTGCTCACCCAAAAGTATGGAAAAAGGGAGAGTTTCTATCAGAGTGAGCAGAGAAAAACACACTCCAATATAAAGTGAAAAACAGCTCCTAATGCACCATTAAGGTCAGCATCTCTGGAAATCAATGAAGAATTTCTCTGTACTTCTGAGAGTTGAGCTAATTAGGAAAGCTAACTGAAGTAGAAGCACCAACTTCCTCTTTCACAGTTCCAAAATAAAACAAGAAATGTGACAACAATATTAAAGAAAAAAGGTGAAGATAATTTTAATTCTCCCCTAAAAATGTTGAGGGTGAACTTGTAGCAGAGCGCCATTCCCCCGTAGTGGCTGAGGGGGTCCGTTACATTTGCACCCTCTGTTTTACAGCCAGAAACAGCTCTGTGGCGCAGAAACCGAAACCTTTAAGTATCTGCAAAGAAGAATAAGTTCATCCGAACGTCCTGATGGGACGGTCTTCAGAGCGGCTGACACAGAACACGGAGGTTAGCATGTCTGATGAGTGTTTAACTGTGAGTTCACGCACGTTTAACGCCTCCCTCCTGCAGCAGTGACGTGTTTCTGATGCGACGACACGGGGGCCCTGCGGGGAAACTGAGGACGTAAAGTCTCCTTCCATGACCTCCCTGCAGTGCATATGATTAATGCCAACATGATCACATGGTCTTTACATGTGGATATACACGCAGTGACCAAACAGTATTTAGTCAGAATCACACAGAAACAAGGACCAATAAATCCTCTCGGATTGATGTTCAGTGAAAGCTTTCTAGGAACTGTCACCACCCAAGGTTGTTTCCGTTGTTTAGCAAAGCTCCTAATGATGCTCATCAATGAATCCTTATACATGTTACCAGGCTCGACATTAACTTTTTGTGGCTAGTGATTTTCCAAAGTTACAAGCCACTCAGCCTTTTCACTAGCCACAAGTGTGTGGTTGGAAAATTATGTTAAATATGATCAATTTTGACTATCACATGCAAAATTTTACTTGAACTAAATTCACAACATTTTTAAATGTAAATGACCCACATATAAAAAATAGCAAGAGAAACAGTTTAATTATTAACAGGTGTAAATACTGTAAAACAGTCAGAAAGATATTTGCAATCTGAGAGTGAAGTCCAGGTAGACATGGGGTCCGTCCAAATTCTCATTTGTACCTCTTCCCCTCTGCCTACCCCCACCTCTTCTCCTTGAAATCAAAGGTCAAGGGGTCGGGGTTGAAAACGACCCCGATGAACTGGGACAGCCCTTCAGGGCTGCACAACATCATTAGTAGTTGCTGATGGATTTAATCTAAATGTACACTATCTTTTGTCACTAGAAAAAAAAAACAAAACTGATGAAAAAATAAGTTCCCTCTTAAGGAGAAAAATGTCTCAAATTTACATGAACAGTTCTAATCAGAAGAAAAAGTCAGAAATTTACTAGAAAGGAAGCTGTAAATTCAAAGAAAAAACCTTGGACCCTCTGGTGGGCCGCTTTTGGCCCGCAGGCCACATGTCTGACACCCCTGGACCAGCACATTAAAAATACATAGAGGTGAAATAGCTGCATTTAACAGATATAGATAATCATAGATAAACAAAAGTTCACCTCAGAAGAAGCTTCACTTGCTCTTTACAGCAAGGTGCATTCACACCAAACACAAACAGGCAAATTTTTCACGTGACACGATTACATTATAACTCAATGTGAACGCGCAAACAGACATGAATAGTGAGATGCAGACAGGCAAAGTTGTCTTTAGAACTTCTGCAGCTGTGTTCAACCTGCTGTGGAAATTCCCAAAATAACGTCATGCTTAGGTTTACATTATCTGACCGGGCCTAACCTGAAAATGTCATCTCAAGCCTCCAAAACTTCACAGATGATGGGGGTTTATGTTGCTAGCTTGCTAGGATGTCCGTGGCCGGAAACTGTGGGTAAATAACTTCAAAATCCCAATTCAGCTGAAGAGTTCTCGGTCTTCCTGTCTCCTGGTGAGTGTGTTTCATTTTCAAACAAGTTTACTCTGCAGTGGTGATACTTTTACTCTGGTGACAGCAGAATCTCAAAGCTAGCTGCTAGCTAGCTAGTGAACGCTCGACTGTGCAAATTCGAGTGTACTCGTGTCTTCATATTCACTTTATATGGATTTGCGCCGCCTGTTCGCGTTTGTTGTGAATGTATCTTTAGAGTAATCTAACTTAGACAAGGAACTGAGGAGACGGCGGTTGCGGTCAGAAGAGAAAAACGATAAGATAAGCCGTTATTAGTCCCACAATGAGGAAATTCCAGGATTACAACTGCACAGGGATAGCAACACTCAGAGCAATAATTTAGAAGATAAGATAAGAGCAGTGAATATACATATGTACACACAAATATACACAGCTGGGAGCATTGTAGCTAGATGGAATAAACAGCATAATGGTCTATTCAGTTACCCCACATAGTGTGGTAACTATGTGGTAAAGGGTTTATTCCTGCGCAGTGACTCAGTTTCACATTTAGGAGTACCAAGTGGAAAATGCATAAACATTCTGACAGAGACATTGTACTTCTACGCCACTGTTTACATATCTAATCTATGACAAAAGATTGTCACAGACGCACAAGGCGCCAGTCTGTGCTGTCAGCAGAATCACAAGAAATAACAAGTGCACAGATAATTCAAGAACACAGTAGCACCCTGACATATAGAAGGTCATCCTGTAGACTGACTGGCACCTGGTTCTTAACTAAGGAGATACTGGGTCATGTGTTGACCTCAGAAGCACATGCTGATCACAAGATCAGTTATACAGGAGAATACAAAGAATTAAGGCACATATGGATGAACATCAGAATAATGATTAAATGTCATGTCATACCAATATCAGAAGAACAAAGAATAAGATAAGATAAGATAAGCCTTTATTAGTCCCACAACGGGGAAATTCCAGGATTGCAACAGCACAGGGATAGCAACACTCAGAGCAACAATCATAAGGCAAGAAAAAAAGCAAGCAAGCAAGAGCAGCTAATATACGTATGTACATATTACTATAAATATATATATATACGGCTATATACGGCTGCACGGTGGCGCAGTGGTTTAGCACTGTGACAGCACAGTTTTACCCTCGGCCGGGGGATCGCGGGGATCATGAGATCGTGGGTTCGATCCCAGCCCCTGACCAATAGTGAGCTGTGTGGAGTTTGCATGTTCTCCCCGTGTTGCGCGGGTTTACTCCGGGATTTCTCCGGTTTCCTCCCGCATACCAAAAACATGTAGGTTTAGGGCGCTCGCGCACGCAGCGACCAGCAGCCGGTGGCTTGTCACCAGACTGCAAACCAAATCTACCTACGGGTACAAATAAGTAACAAAAAAAAAAAAAAAAAAAAAAAAAAAAATATACACACAGACACACAGTGCAGAGCATTGTAGCTAGATGGAATAAAAATATGAGTATATAAACACAGTGCGGAGCATTGTAGCTAGATGGAATAAATATGTAAATATATAAACACACACAGTGCGGAGCAATGTAGCTAGATGGAATAAATATATTGATATATAAATATAAACACACCCAGTGCGGAGCATTGTAGCTAGATGGAATAAATATGTAAATATATAAACACACACAGTGCAGAGCATTGTTGCTAGATGGGATGAAACAGCACAACCGTCTACTTAGTTATCCTACATGGTATGATTATGTGCCCATACATATTCTCACACTCCATAGCGACCGGTATTTTCCTAGTTGTATGCCGGAGGGGACCATTGCGTAAGTCTATTGCATCTTTTGCATTCAAAAAACTATTAGGTTGTTACGTCTTTTTGCTATCTCTGCGAGCAGCCCTGCTTATGTTGTACAGTCTGACAGCCGTTGGTAGGAAGGACCTGCGAAACCTCTCGGTTGTGCACCTGGGATGATGTAGTCTGCTGCTAAATGAGCTCCTCAGTGTATTCAGTATGTCCTGCATAGGGTGGAACTCGGACTCCAGCAGAGATGACAGTTTAGCCACCATCCTTCTCTCTCCTATCTCCTCCACCGGATCAAGGCGCTGCCCCAGGACAGAGCTAGCTTTCTTGATCAGTTTGTTCAGTCTCTTCCTATCAGCTGCAGTAATGCCACTGCCCCAGCAGACCACTCCAAAAGTGATGGCTGATGCCACCACCGTGTCATAGAATGTTTTCAGCAGCGCGCCTTGTACACCAAAAGACCTGAGCCTCCTCAGTAGGAACAGCCTGCGCTGTCCCTTCTTGTAGAGTGCATCAGTATTGTGTGACCAGTCTAGTTTATTGTTCAGATGAACACCCAGGTACTTGTAGGATGTCACCATCTCGATGTCTGTTCCCTGTATATTTACTGGTGCTGTGAGGGGTTGTCCTTGCCTGCGGCAGTCCACCACCAGCTCCTTAGTTTTCCTCGCGTTGATCTGGAGGCAGTTCCGATGGCACCAGTCCACGAAGTCCTGGATAAGCCCTCTGTACTCAGCTTCATCTCCATTGGAGATGAGGCCAATGATTGCAGAGTCATCAGAGAACTTCTGTAGATGGCAGTGTGTTGTGTTGTGTGAGAAGTCCACAGTATAAAGAGTGAACAGGAAGGGAGCCAACACCGTTCCCTGGGGGGCCCCCGTGCAACCGATGATCGTGTCGGACACACAGTCCCGGGTTCTCACAAACTGAGGCTGGTTTGTGAGGTAGTCCAGGATCCATGATGACAGGTGCTGGTCCACCCCTGCGCGCAGCAGCTTGTCCTTCAGGATCATCGGTTGGATGGTGTTGAAAGCACCGGAGAAGTCAAAGAACATGATCCTCACCACATTCCCGGGCTTCTCCAGGTGGGACAGAGAACAGTGAAGGAGGAAGATCACCGCATTCTCCACCCCAATGCCATGCTGGTAGGCGAACTGGAGTGGATCCATCGCTGGTTCCACCAGGGGGTGGAGGTGAGCAAGGAGCAGTCTCTCCAGGGTCTTCATCAAGTGGGACGTCAAGGCCACCGGTCTGTAGTTGTTCAGGTCTTTGGGGTGGGAAGTTTTTGGTACAGGTACCACACAAGACGTTTTCCACAGCTGTGGTACCCTCCCCAGCTTCAGGCTCAGGTTGAAGATGTACGTCACAATCCCACACAGCTGGTCTGCACAGGACTTGAGGAGCTTTGCGCTGATGCCGTCCGGTCCTGACGCCTTCCTCGCCTTGATCTTCCTCAGCTCCGTCCTCACCTGGGTCCTGGTCAGGGTCAGGATGGGGGGCTGTGTGTTGGGAGTGGGGGGGTGTTGGTGGAGTGGGGAGTGGGCAGCAGGACCTGATGTCTTTAGAGGCAGCAGTGGTTGTTGTGCAGTCAGGGGGGAGGGCGGTTGGTCAAACCTATTGAAAAACAGATTTGAACTGATTTGAACTGGTTTCTCGATCACTTCTCTGTCATACGAAAAAATAAATTTGCACAACTGCGACAGTAAACGGGAACTTCTTGTTCTAAAAATAATTGTATTGAACCACAGAGGTGATGTGAGGGGAGAACCCAGGTTATTGTCGCCGCTGGGACAACAGGAGATCAGGGGCAGTTGTCCCCATGAGCTGATCACCGAGAGCAGTTGCTGTCGGTTTATCGCTGTTTCTCGACTGGAAAGAAAATGAGCCGACCTGCAGAACCAGACTCCTGGGCTGCAGCTGGCTGACAGTGGACCAGTGAGAATACACTGTGTGTGCAGATAGTGCTTATGGGAGATGTAGTTTTGTAGTCTCACTTATCGATAGGTTTATTATTTAGATGTCGTTTGAGAAATCGAAAACCCTGGCTAGTAGGAGTCGCTGTCTTACCCACCACAGCCGAAATAAACCCCTCAGGGGTGGGTGTTGCCTTGTATGTTACTGCTAATTACCCAGCAGTTAGCGCTAAACAAGGAATTTGATTGGACAAGAGTGTCATGGATTTTCTTTATATTAATAAATGTTCCTAGTTGATCTGGTTAATAAATAAAAGTGCAGAGTAAAAGTGTTTCAGCAGAGTTTCAGGAGTGTGTTTATCAGTGTTTTATCAGTATTTTACCAGTGTTTTATGATTGTTTTAGCTGTGTTTTATCAGTATTTTACCAGTGTATTATCAGTGTTTTCGCTGTTTTTTAGCAGTGTTGTAGCTTTGTTTTAGAAGTGTTTGATCAGTATTTTACCAGTGTTTTATCAGTGTTTTAGTAGTGTTTTCAGGTTCAGGTTCAGGTTACTTTATTTGTACCCGTAGGAAGATTTGTTTTGCAGTCTGGTGACATCCATATTTACAAACCACTAATTACATTCAACATGAACACAAACACAGGCACACATGAAGCTGACTATAAACATGATAAAAATACTCAAGGCTCCATCAATCAGGGTATAAAAAGACAAAGAGATGAGAGAGAAACCAGAGGTAGGGGCTGCATGGTGGCGCAGTGGTTAGCACTGCGGCAGCACAGTTTACCCTTGGCCGGGGGATTGTGGGGATCGTGGGATCGTGGGTTCGATCCCAGCCCCCGACCAACAGTGATCTGTGTGGAGTTTGCATGTTCTCCCCGTGTTGCGTGGGTTTACTCCGGGATTTCTCCGGTTTCCTCCCACATGCCAAAAACATGCATGTTAGGTTGATTGGCTGTTCTAAATTGTCCCTAGATATTTGTTTCCTATAGGCCCTTAGAATAGAGGGTTAGTATTAATGAAAGCGCTTTGAGTGGTCTTTGTGACTAGAAAAGCGCTATATAAGTGCAGGTTAGTTAGTTAGTTAGTTAGTTAGGTAAGACCGAAGGGTCATATTAAAGGTTAAAAACTAGTCAAAGAGGTTAAAAAACTCAAAGGTCTAAAACCCAATAAAATATTTAGAACCCAAGTGACATCCTACAAAAATAAGTAAATATAAAATGAAGTTAATAAATAGGTACCTAAATTATGTACAATATATTTTTACAGCTTGTTCAACTCTTTGACAGCAGCAGGGACAAAGCTGTTTTTGTAGCGCTGGGTTCTACTTTTTGGGACAGCAAACCTCCGTCTTGAGGGAAGAAGTTGAAAGTGGCAGTGCAAAGGGTGGGAGTCATCATTTAAAATGGAGGTAGCCATCCTCTGTACCTGTCTGGTGTACAGGGATGTCAGGCTCAGCTGTGATTCACCAAGCAAACGACTGGACCATCTAACAACCTGATCCAAGGATTTCCTCTGTTTCAGTTTTATCTGACCAAACCATGACACTAAAGAAAAGGATAAAACAGATTCAATAAAAGCCTGATAAAACAAAGCAGTGTTTTAGCTGTGTTTTAGCTGTGTTTTAGCAGTGTTTTATCAGTATTTTGTCTGATAAAAGTGCCGGGAGCAGAGACAACCCCTCTTTTTGGCCTTTATCGATCTGACCAAGGCTTTTGACTTGGTCAGCAGGGATGGACTGTTTGCCCTCCTCCAACGAATTGGATGTCCCCCCAAGCTTTTGAGCATGATCAAGTCATTCCACCAGGACATGAACGGCATTGTCCAGTTTGATAGATTATCCTCAGACCCTTTCCCAATCAAGAACGGTGTGAAGCAGGGTTGCGTTCTGGCTCCTACCCTATTTGGCATCTTTTTCTCCCTACTTCTGTGCTACGCCTTCCGGGACTCTGAAGACGGTGTCTTTTTCCACACCAGGAGCGACGGAGGCCTCTTCAACATGGCACGCCTCAGATCAAAGACCAAGGTGCGGAGCGTTCTAATCAGGGAGCTGCTCTTTGCTCATGATGCTGGTCTTGTTGCCCACACTGTGGAAGCGCTCCAGCGTCTCATCAACTGCTTTGCTCGTGCCTGCTCTGAGTTTGGCCTCACCATCAGCCTTAAAAAGACCGAGGTCATGGGCCAGGATGTCAGCAGTGCTCCCAATATCAACATCGGCGACCACACACTTGCGGTGGTGGACAAGTTCACCTACCTCGGGTCGATCATCTCCAGCAATCTCTCCCTAGACGCCGAACTGAACGCCCGTATCGGCAAGGCATCGACGGTGATGGCCCGTCTGGCGAAGCGAGTCTGGGACAACTCTATGCTAACCATCAACACCAAGATAAGAGTCTACATGGCCTGCGTACTGAGTACTCTCCTATACGGCAGTGAAGCATGGACCCTCTACTCCTGCCAGGAACACCGACTGAACGCCTTCCACCAGCGCTGCCTTCGCAGACTACTGCACATCACTTGGCAGGACCGTGTCTCCAACATCGACGTCCTGGCCAGAGCAGATGTGCCCAGTATGTTTGCCATCCTGACAAAGAGACGCTTGCGATGGCTTGGCCACGTCAACCGAATGGAGGATGGCCGCATCCCCAAAGACTTACTGTATGGGGAGCTGGCTACTGAAACTAGATCAAAGGGACGCCCAACTCTCAGATTCAAGGATGTTTGCAAGCGTGACCTCAAGGCTGGAGGCTTTAACCCCTCCGACCTGGAGTCAGCCACCTCCGTCCGCTCCAACTGGCGGACCATCACCCAGGATGTCATCCGAACAGCAGAGGAAAGAAGAGACACTCGCTGGGGGGAGAACAGACTCCGCAGACAGAGGAGACTGTCGAGACCCCCACTACACTGTGAAGAATTTATCTGCAACGGCTGCGGCAGGACCTGCAGATCCCGTATCGGCCTCTACAGCCACGCCCGACGGTGCAGCTCCCTGAATGATGACCCAAGGCACAAACCCCCCCCATGATCTTTCGAGATCGATGGAGCCAATGACAATGATGATCAGTATTTTACCAGTGTATTATCAGTGTTTTTGCTGTTTATAGCAGTGTTTTAGCTTTGTTTTAGAAGTGTTTTATCAGTATTTTACCAGTGTATTATCAGTGTTTTAGCTTTGTTTTAGAAGTGTTTTATCAGTATTTTACCAGTGTTTCAGCATTGTTTTAGTGGTGTTTCAGCTGTGTTTTACCAGTATTTTACCAGTGTTTTATCAGTGTTTTCGCTGTTTTTTTTAGCAGTGTTTTAGCTTTGTTTTAGAAGTGTTTTATCAATATTTTACCAATGTTTTATCAGTGTTTTAGCTGTTTTAGCAGTGTTTTAGTGTTGTTAGCAGTGTTTTATCAGTATTTTAGCAGTGTTTCAGCAGTATTGTGGCTGTGTTTTAGAAGTGTTTTATGAGTATTTTATCAGTGTTTTATCAGTGTTTTCGTTGTTTTTTTAGCAGTGTTTTAGCTTTGTTTTAGAAGTGTTTTATCAATATTTTACCAGTGTTTTATCAGTGTTTTAGCTGTTTTAGCAGTGTTTTAGTGTTGTTAGCAGTGTTTTATCAGTATTTTACCAGTGTTTCAGCAGTATTGTAGCTGTGTTTTAGAAGTGTTTTAGCAGTGTTTCATCAGTGTTTTAGAAGTGTTTTATCAGTATTTTGTGTTTCAGCAGTGTTTCAGCGGTGTGTTAGTGGTGTTTTAACTGTGTTTGATCAGTATTTTACTAGTGTTATAGCAGTGTTTTAGTGGTGTTTTATCAGTATTTTAGCTGTGTTTTAGAAGTGTTTCACCAGTGTTTTAGCAGTGTTTTAGTGGTGTTTTATCAATATTTTACCAGTGTATTATCAGTGATTTCGCTATTTTTTAGCAGTGTTTTAGCTTTGTTTTAGAAGTGTTTTATTAGTATTTTACCAGTGTTTCAGCTGTGTTTTTTCATTGTTTCAGCAGTGTTTTATCAGTATTTTACCAGTGTTTCAGCTGTGTTTTTTCATTGTTTCAGCAGTGTTTTATCAGTATTTTACCAGTGTATTATCAGTTTTAGCTGTGTTTTAGAAGTGTTTTATCAGTATTTTACCAGTGTTTTATCAGTTTTAGCTGTGTTTTAGCAGTGTTTTATCAGTATTTTACCAGTGTTTTAGCTGTGTTTTTCATTGTTTCAGCAGTGTTTTCGCTGTGTTTTACCAGTATCTTACCAGTGTATTATCAGTGTTTTAGCTTTGTTTTAGAAGTGTTTTATCAGTATTTTACCAGTGTTTTATCAGTGTTTTAGCTGTTTTAGCAGTGTTTTAGTGTTGTTAGCAGTGTTTTATCAGTATTTTACCAGTGTTTAACTGTGTTTTTCATTGTTTCAGCAGTGTTTTAGTGCTGTTAGCAGTGTTTTATCAGTATTTTAGCAGTGTTTCAGCAGTATTGTAGCTGTGTTTTAGAAGTTTTTTATGAGTATTTTATCGGTATTTTACCAGTGTTTTATCAGTGTTTTCGCTGTTTTTTTAGCAGTGTTTTAGGCTTTGTTTTAGAATTCAATTCAATTCAATTCAATTCAACTTTATTTATATAGCGCCATTTCACAACAACAGTCATCTCATAGCACTGATAGCATCTCATAGCAAGTGTTTTATCAATATTTTACCAGTGTTTAATCAGTGTTTCAGCTGTTTTAGCAGTGTTTTAGTGTTGTTAGCAGTGTTTTATCAGTATTTTAGCAGTGTTTCAGCAGTACTGTAGCTGTGTTTTAGAAGTGTTTTATGAGTATTTTACCAGTGTTTTAGCAGTGTTTTACCAGTGTTTCAGCAGTGTGTTAGTGGTGTTTTAGTGGTGTTTCAGCAGTGTTTTAGTGGTGTTTTAACTGTGTTTGATCAGTATTTTACTAGTGTTATAGCAGTGTTTTAGTGGTGTTTTATCAGTATTTTAGCTGTGTTTTAGAAGTGTTTCACCAGTGTTTTAGAAGTGTTTAAGTGGTGTTTCAGCAGGGTTTTAGCAGTGTTTTATCAGTCTTTTACCAGTGTTTCAGCAGTGTTTTAGCAGTGTTTTAGTGGTGTTTCAGCAGTGCTTTATCATTGTTTCAGCAGTGTTTTACAAGTGTTTTAGCAGTGTTTTAATGGTGTTTTATCTGTATTTTAGGAGTGTTTCAGCAGTGTTTTAGCTGTGTTTTAAGTGTTTTATCAGTATTTTACCAGTGTTTCAGCAGTGTTTTAGCAATGCTTCAGCAGTGTTTTTATCATTGTTTCAGCAGTGTTTTATCAGTATTTTATCAGTGTTTCAGCTGTGTTTTATCAGTATTTTATCAGTGTTTCAACAGTGTTTTATCATTGTTTCAGCAGTGTTTTAGTGGTGTTTTGGCAGTGTTTTATCATTGTTTCAGCAGTGTTCTAGCAGTGTTTTAGTGGTGTTTTGTCAGTGTTTTATCAGTATTTTACCAGTGTTTTAGCAGTGTTTTAGTGGTGTTTTAGCAGTGTTTTATCAGTATTTTACCAGTATTTTACCAGTGTTTTAGCAGTGTTTAAGAAGTATTTTACTGTTTCTAAAACTGTTTCAGCAGTGTTTCAGCAGTGTTTTATCAGTATTTTACCAGTGTTTTATTATTGTTTTAGCTGTGTTTTATCAGTGTTTTACAAGTGTATTATCAGTGTTTCATGAGTGTTTTAGCAGTGTTTTTGTGGTGTTTTAGCAATGTTTTAGTGGTGTTTCAGCAGTGTTTTATCAGTGTTTTACCAGTGTTTCAGCAGTGTTTCAGCAGTGTTTTAGCAGTATTTTACCAGTGTTTCAGCAGTGTTTTATCAGTGTTTTAGTGGTGTTTTATCAGTATTTTATCAGTGTTTCAGCAGTGTTTTAGAAGTGTTTTAGCAGTGTTTTAGTGGTGTTTTATCTGTATTTTAGGAGTGTTTCAGCAGTGTTTTAGCTGTGTTTTAAAAGTGTTTTATCAGTATTTTACCAGTGTTTCAGCAGTGTTTTAGCAATGTTTCAGCAGTGTTTTATCATTGTTTAAGCAGTGTTTTAGTAGTGTTTTAGCCGTGTTTTAGTGGTGTTTTATCAGTATTTTATCAGTGTTTCAACAGTGTTTTAGCAATGTTTCAGCAGTGTTTTATCATTGTTTAAGCAGTGTTTTAGTATTGTTTTAGCCATGTTTTACTGGTGTTTTATCAGTATTTTACCAGTGTTTCAGCAGTGTTTTAGCAATGTTTCAGCAGTGTTTTAGCAGTGTTTAAGTGGTGTTTTATCAGTATTTTATCAGTGTTTCAGCAGTGTTTTAGCAATGTTTCAGCAGTGTTTTATCATTGTTTTAGTGGTGTTTTATCAGTGTTTTATTAGTATTTTACCAGTGTTTCAGCAGTGTTTTAGTGGTGTTTTGGCAGTATTTTATCAGTGTTTCGGCAGTGTTTTATCATTGTTTCAGCTGTGTTTTAGCAGTGTTTTAGTGGTGTTTTGTCAGTGTTTTATCAGTATTTTACCAATGTTTCAGCAGTGTTTTAGTGGTGTTTTATCAGTATTTTATCAGTGTTTCAGCAGTGTTTTAGCAATGTTTCAGCAGTGTTTTATCATTGTTTCAGCAGTGTTTTAGTGGTGTTTTGGCAGTATTTTATCAGTGTTTCGGCAATTTTTTATCATTGATTCAGCAGTGTTTTATCATTGTTTCAGCAGTGTTTTAGCAGTGTTTTAGTGGTGTTTTGTCAGTGTTTTATCAGTATTTTACCAGTGTTTCAGCAGTGTTTTAGTGGTGTTTGAGCAGTGTTTTAGCAGTGTTTAAGAAGTGTTTTACCATTGTTTCACCAGTGTTGTAGCAGTGTTTAATCAGTGTTTTAGCTGTGTTTTATCAGTATTTTACCAGTGTTTTATCAGTGTTTTAGTGGTGTATTAGTGGTGTTTTAGAAGTGTTTAACCAGTATTTTACCAGTGTTTTATTATTGTTTTAGCTGTGTTTTCTCAGTGTTTTACAAGTGTATTATCAGTGTTTCATGAGTTTTTTAGCAGTGTTTTAGTGGTGTTTCAGCAGTGTTTTATCAGTGTTTTACCAGTGTTTCAGCAGTGTTTCAGCACTGTTTTAGCAGTATTTTACCAGTGTTTCAGCAGTGTTTTAGCAATGTTTCAGCAGTGTTTTGTCATTGTTGTTTTAGTGGTGTTTTATCAGTGTTTTATCAGTATTTTACCAGTGTTTCAGCAGTGTTTTAGTGGTGTTTTACTGGTGTTTTATCAGTATTTTACTAGTGTTTTTGCATTGTTTTAGTGGTGTTTGAGCAGTGTTTTAGCAGTGTTTTATCAGTACTTTACCAATGTTTTATCAGTATTTTACCAGTGTTTTAGCAGTGTTTCAGCAGTGTTTTACCATTGTTTCACCAGTGTTGTAGCAGTGTTTTAATGGTGTTTAATCAGTGTTTTATCATTTTTTCAGCAGTGTTTTATTAATGTTTCAGCAGTGTTTTAGCTGTGTTTTATAAGTATTTTACCAGTGCTTTAGTGGTGTTTTAGAAGTGTTTTATCGGTATTTTAGCAGTGTTTTATCAGTGTTTTAGCTGTTTTAGCAGTGTTTTAGTGTTGTTAGCAGTGTTTTATCAGTATTTAGCTGAAGAGACTGGGAGTGAATATCACCGCTCTCCAGGAAACACGGTTGGCTGACGCAGGCACACTGAGTGAAAAGGACTACACGTTCTACTGGCAGGGAAAGGGCAGTGATGAACACAGGGAACACGGAGTGGGCTTCGCAGTGAAGAACACCTTGCTGAAGATGGTGGAACCGGGCAGCAATGGCTCTGCACGACTCCTCACCCTCTGCCTCAACACCATTCAAGGCCCAGTCACCCTCGTCAGTGTTTATGCCCCAACACTGACAGCCACACCAGAGGCAAAAGACGAGTTCTACGAGAATCTCGCAACAACTGTCAGATCATCCCAAACTCTGAACAACTCATTCTCCTTGGAGACTTCAATGCCAGAGTGGGTGCTGACCACGACTCCTGGCCCTCCTGTCTTGGACCATTTGGCGTGGGCAGAATGAACGACAATGGACAGCGGCTGCTCGAGTTCTGCACATATCACAATCTGTGCATCACAAACTCGTTCTTCAAGACCAAGCCCCAACACAAGGTTTCCTGGCGACATCCGCGCTCAAAGCACTGGCACCAGCTGGACTTGATCCTGACCAGGCGCACCTCACTGAAGAACGTGCTAATCACCTGTTCATTCCAGAGTGCAGATTGCGACACAGACCATTCATTGGTGTGTTGCAAGGTCAAGCTGCAGCTGAAGAAATTCCGTCGTGCTAGACAGCCTGGAAAGGCACGGATTGACACCAGCAAGATGGCCCAACCAGAACTTGTTGAGCAGTTTGCCTCCACCTTTGAGAAGGAACTTGGTGTACCACAAGAAGGAGAATCTGCAAAGCAGAAGTGGGAAGAGCTGCGAAACACCATCCACCGCACAGCCTTGGCTACCTTTGGGAGGAAGACCTCGAAGTCACAGGACTGGTTTGATGCCAAGTTGACCGAGATGACCCCCGTCATTGAAGCCAAGCGCTCAGCACTTGCTGAGTACAAGAAGTACCCAAACGAGAAGAATCTCCAGATTCTAAGGGCTGCGAGAAGCAAAATTCAGCAGACTGCTCGGCACTGTGCCAACAAGTACTGGACTCAGCTCAGCCAAGACATTCAAACCGCTGCCATAACAGGGAACATCCGTGGTATGTACGATGGCATCAAGAAAGCACTTGGTCCGGCTCAGAGCAAGACGGCCCCCCTCAAATCCTCCACTGGGGAGATGATCACAGAAAAGAACAAGCAGATGGAGAGATGGGTGGAACACTACTCCGACCTCTACTCCAGACAGAACACCGTGACACCGTCAGCCCTTGATGCCATCGACTACCTGCCATCCATGGACGAACTTGAGGCCGAGCCAACCATCGACGAACTCAGCAAGGCCATTGATAGCTTGGCCGATGGCAAGGCACCCGGCAACGACGGCATACCCCCCGACCTGATCAAGCACTGCAAGACCGCCCTACTGCTGCCATTGCATGACGTCCTCTGCCAGTGCTGGAAGGAAGGTGCCGTACCACAGGACATGAGGGACACCAAGATCATCACCCTCTACAAAAACAAAGGGGAGAGAAGCGACTGCAACAACTACAGGGGCATCTCCCTCCTTGGCGTTGTTGGCAAGGTCTATGCACGAGTTGTTCTCGTTTGTCTACAGAAGCTTGCCAAACGTGTCTACCCCGAGTCTCAGTGTGGCTTCCGCGCTGAGCGATCAACGGTAGACATGATATTCTCCATCCGCCAACTCCAGGAGAAATGCAGAGAACAGAACATGCCCCTGTACGTCGCCTTCATCGACCTCACCAAAGCGTTTGATCTGGTCAGCAGAGAGGGCCTTTTCAAGATCCTGCCAAAGATAGGATGCCCACCAAAGTTGCAAAGCCTCATTGAATCGTTTCACACCAACATGCAGGGGATAGTGCAGCGCGGGGCAACGTCTCAGCGCGGGGCAACGTCTCAGAGCCATTCAACATATGCAGCGGAGTGAAACAGGGCTGTGTACTTGCGTCAACCCTCTTTGGAATTTTCTTTGCTATGCTCCTGAGGCATGCCTTCAGCACAGCAACAGAGGGAATCTACCTGCACACAAGATCTGACGGCAGGCTTTTCAACCTCGCCCACCTGAAAGCCAGAACCAAAGTACGCGAGGCTCTAATCGGAGACATGCTGTTCGCAGACGAAGCTGCAGTCACAACCCACACACAGCAGGAGCTTCAGACCCTGATGGACCGCTTCTCCCAGGCATGCAAGGACTTCGGGCTTACCATCAGCCTGAAGAAGACTAACGTCTTGGCGCAAGGCACGGAAGCACCACCATCCATCACCATCGACGACTACGAGCTGGAGGTCGTGAATCAGTTCACGTACCTGGGGTCCATGATCAGCAACAACCTCTCCCTTGATACAGAGATCGACAAGAGGATTGGAAAATCAGCCTTCACACTCGCTCGCCTCACCACACGAGTGTGGGAGAATCCCAAACTCTCTGTCAAGACGAAGATGGCAGTGTACAATGTCTGCGTCATCAGCACACTGCTCTATGGGAGTAAGACGTGGACAACATACGCCCGGCAGGAAAAGAGACTGAACTCCTTCCACTTGCGCTGCATTCGCTGCATCCTGGACATATCCTGGCAGGACAAAGTGCCCAACACAGAAGTTCTGTCCCACGCCGGCCTTCCCTCCATGTTCACTCTACTCAGGCAGCGCAGGCTCCGCTGGCTAGGCCACGTTCACCGTATGGAGGATGGCAGAATCCCCAAAGACGTCCTCTACGGAGAACTGGCGACTGGCAGGAGAGACGTTGGCCGCCCACAGCTGCGCTTTAGAGACGTCTGCAAGAGAGACATGAAGTCCCTGGAGATCAACACAGAGCGCTGGGAGGACCTTGCAACGGACCGCTCCAAAAGGAGAGGCACCCTGACCAGACAGCTCAAGGTGGGTGAAGAGAGACTGACTGTTGCAGCAGATGAAAAAAGGACCCGCAAAAAGAACCGCCACAGACCCAGCAGCACGGAGACCACCCACAAGTGCGACCTGTGTGACAGGGACTGCCATTTGCGCATTGGCCTGTTCAGCCACAGGCGGTGCTGTTCCAGCAGAGTAGACATTTAGGATTCTCTTCCATGGTCATCATAGACCGACGGAGGCCGACGACAAGCAGTATTTTAGCGATGTTTTAGCAGTATTTCAGCAGTGTTTTAGTGGTGTTTTAGCGATGTTTTAGCAGCATTTCAGCAGCATTTTAGTAGTATTTTAGTGGTGTTTTAGCAGTGTTTTATCAGTACTTTAGCAGTGTTTTAACAATGTTTTAGCAGTGTTTTAGTGGTGTTTAAGCAGTCTTTTAGTGGTGTTTTAGTAGTATTTTAGTGGTGTTTTAGCAGTACTTTAGCAGTGTTTTAGCAGTACTTTAGCAGTGTTTTAGCCATGTTTTAGCAGTGTTTAAGCAGTCTTTTAGTGGTGCTTTAGCAGTCTTTTAGTGGTGTTTTAGCAGTCTTTTAGCTGTGTTTTGGCTGTGTTTTAGTGGTGTTTTAGCTGTGTTTTAGTGGTGTTTAACAGTGTTTTAGCTGTGTGGTGTTTTAGCAGTGTTTTAGTGGTGTTTTAGCAGCTTTTTTTAAGCAGTGTTTTAGCAGTATTTTAGCAGTGTTTTAGTGGTGTTTTAGCAGGTTTTCAGCAGTATTTTAGTGGTGTTTTAAGATAAGACAAGATAAGCCTTTATTAGTCCCACAACGGGGAAATTCCAGGATTGCAACAGCACAGGGATAGCAACAATCAGAGCAACAATCAGAAGGCAAGAAAAAAAAAAGCAAGCAAGCAAGAGCAGCTAATATACATATGTACATATTACTATAAATATATATATATACACACAGACACACAGTGTAGAGCATTGTAGCTCGATGGGATAAATATATGACTATATAAACACACAGTACGGAGCATTGCAGCTAGATGGAACAAATATGTAAATATATAAACACAGTGCGGAGCAATGTAGCTAGATGGAATAATATGTAGATATATAAACACACAGTGCGGAGCATTGTAGCTAGATGGAATGAATATATAGATATATAAATATAAACATAAACATAAACACACCCAGTGCGGAGCATTGTAGCTAGATGGAATATATATGTAAATGTATAAACACACACAGTGCAGAGCATTGTTGCTAGATGGGATGAAACAGCACAACCGTCTACTTAGTTATCCTACATGGTATGATTATGTGCCCATACATATTCTCACCCTCCGTAGCTACCGGTATTTTCCTAGTTGTATGCCGGAGGGGACCATTGTGTAAGTCTATTGCGTCTTTTTTAATTATTAGGTTGTTACGTCTTTTTGCTATCTCTGCGAGCAGCCCTGCTTAGGTTGTACAGTCTGACAGCCGTTGGTAGGAAGGACCTGCGAAACCTCTCGGTTGTGCACCTGGGATGATGTAGTCTGCTGCTAAATGAGCTCCTCAGTGCATTCAGTATGTCCTGCATAGGGTGGAACTCGGACTCCAGCAGAGATGACAGTTTAGCCACCGTCCTTCTCTCTCCTATCTCCTCCACCGGATCAAGGCGCTGCCCCAGGACAGAGCTAGCTTTCTTGATCAGTTTGTTCAGTCTCTTCCTATCGGCTGCAGTAATGCCACTGCCCCAGCAGACCACTCCAAAAGTTATGGCTGATGCCACCACCGTGTCATAGAATGTCTTCAGCAGTGCCCCTTGTACACCAAAAGACCTGAGTCTCTTCAGTAGGAACAGCCTGCGCTGTCCCTTCTTGTAGAGTGCGTCAGTATTGTGTGACCAGTCTAGTTTATTGTTCAGATGAACACCCAGGTACTTGTAGGATGTCACCATCTCAATGTCTGTTCCCTGTATATTTACTGGTGCTATGAGGGGTTGTCCTTGCCTGCGGCAGTACACCACCAGCTCCTTAGTTTTCCTCTCGTTGATCTGGAGGCAGTTCCGATGGCACCAGTTCACGAAGTCCTGGATAAGCCCTCTGTACTCAGCTTCATCTCCATTGGAGATGAGGCCAACAATCGCAGAGTCATCAGAGAACTTCTGTAGATGGCAGTGTGTTGTGTTGTGTGAGAAGTCCGCAGTATAAAGAGTGAACAGGAAGGGAGCCAACACCGTTCCCTGGGGGGCCCCCGTGCTACTGATGATCGTGTCGGACACACAGTCCCGGGTTCTCACAAACTGAGGCCGGTTCGTGAGGTAGTCCAGGATCCATGATGACAGGTGCTGGTCCACCCCTGCGCGCAGCAGCTTGTCCTTCAGGATCATCGGTTGGATGGTGTTGAAAGCACGTTTATTGGTGTTTTAGCAGTATTTTAACAGTGTTTTAGCAGGGTTTTAGCTCTTTTGTAGCAGTGTTTTAGCAGTATTTTAGTAGTGTTTTAGCGATGTTTTAGCAGTGTTTTAGCAGTGTTTTAGTGGTGTTTTAGCAGTGGTTTAGCTGTGTTTTAGCGGTGTTTCAGTAGTATTTTAGTGGTGTTTTTCTGTGTTTTAGCTGTGTTTTAGCTGTGTTGTAGCGGTGTTTTAACAGTATTGTAGGGGTGTTTTAGCAGTATTTTAGCAGCATTTTAGCAGTAATTTAGTGGCATTTTAGCAGTGTTTTATCAGTGCTTTATCAGTGTTTTATCAGTATTTTAGCGGTGTTTTGTCAGTGTTTTAGCAATGCTTTAGCAGTGTTTTATCAGTGTTTAAGTACTGTTTTGTGGTGTTTTATCAATGTTTTTGTGCTGTTTTAGCATTGTTTTAGCAGTGTTTTAGAAGTTTTTTAGCGGTGTGTGAGTAGTGTTTTAGCGGTGATTTTTCAGTTTTTAGTGTGTTTTAGCAGTATTTTAGCAGTGTTTTAGCTGTGATTTATCAGTATTTTAGTGATGTTTTAGCAGTGTTTTAGTGGTGTTTTTGTAGTGCTTTAGCAGTGTCACACAGAAACAAGGGCATCTCTGACCAATAAATCCTTTTAGATTGATGTTTAATGAAAGATTTCCAGGACTAGTCACTGTCCAAGCTTGTTTCCATTGTGCAGCAATGCTCCTAATGATGTTTGTCATTGAATCCTTATACATGTTACTGTTAATTACCCGACAGTTAGGTCCAGAGTTGCCCAAGCCGAGAATCTCCCAAGACCTACATACAAAGTGGTCTTTGTCTTGGGAGACTAGAGTCTCCCATCTTTCGGCACATTTTGTCAACATAAATATCGCACAAATGATATACTTCCACCTTATGAGCGCCTCATTACCACCTTATGCACGATGGAAGAATCTCCGTATGAAGGGGGATTTGTATGGCCTGTCCTACAACCGTTGTAACTTGCTTTCAAGAACAACTTAAGGTGTTCTTGTGGCATACTTATGGCCAACATCTTGCATAGTTCTTACGTTGTTCCTATGGCATTTGTACAGCCACCCTACAATGAAGGGTTTTCATAGGGCTTTCGTAGAAATGTTGGACAAGACCCACGTTCACCCAGTATGTCACATGCCACACTAGAGACAATAAAACACTGGACTTATTTTATGCAAATACTAAGGAGGCGTACACCTCATCACCACTCCCCCCACTCGGGAGATCGGATCACAACTTGGTTCATCTCCTGCCGGTGTACAAATCCCTAGTACACAGACAACCTCCGGTCATGCGCACGGTGAAGTTATGGTCTGAGGAGGCAATGGACGTGCTAAAGGACTGTTTTGAAATCACTGCCTGGGAGCAGCTCTGTGATCCACATGGTGAGGACATCGATGGCCTCACTCACACCATCATGGACTACATTGGCTTCTGTGTGGACAACACCGTACCCACCAAGACCATACGGTGTTGCTCGAACAACAAACCCTGGATCAACCCTGAGATAAAAACACTTCTGAGAGAGAAGAAGAGGATCTTCAGGTCAGGGAACAGGGAGATGCTGAAGTCCGTACAGAGGGAGCTGAGGAGGAAGATCAGAGAAGGCAAGGACAGCTTCAGGAAGAAGATGGAGGACAAGCTGCAACAGAGCGACATCAGCGGGGTCTGGAGAAACCTTAAAACCATCTCTGGGCTCCAGAATACCTCCCCCCCAGGCCACGGGGGGCAGGGAGTGGGCGAACAATCTGAACCTGTTTTTTAATAGGTTTGACCAATCGCCCTCCCCACCGACTGCACAACAACCACTGCTGCCTCTAAAGTCATCGAGACCTGCTGTCCACACCCCACTCCACCAACACCCCCCCACTCCTAGCACACAGATCCCCAACCTGACCCTCACTAAGACCCAGGTGAGGACGGAGCTGAGGAAGATCAAGGCGAGGAAGGCCTTGGGACCGGACGGCATCAGCGCGAAGCTCCTCAAGTCCTGTGCAGACCAGCTGTGTGGGATTGTGGAGCACATCTTCAACCTGAGCCTGAAGCTGGGGAGGATACCACAGTTGTGGAAAACATCTTGTGTGGTACCTGTACCAAAGACTTCCCACCCCAAAGACCTGAACAGCTACAGACCAGTGGCCCTGACGTCTCACATGATGAAGACCCTGGAGAGACTGCTCCTTGCTCACTTCCGCCCCCTGGTGGGACCAGCAATGGATCCACTCCAGTTCGCCTACCAGCATGGCATTGGGATGGAGGATGCAGTGATCTTCCTCCTTCACCATTCTCTGTCTCACCTGGAGAAGCCCAGGGATGCGGTGAGGATCATGTTCTTTGACTTCTTCAGTGCTTTCAACACCATTCAACTGATGATCCTGAAGGACAAGCTGCTGTGCGCAGGGTTGGACCAGCACCTGTCATCATGGATCCTGGACTACCTCACTAACCGGCCACAGTTTGTGAGAACCCGAGATTGTGTGTCTGACACGATCATCGGTAGCATGGGCAGCACGGTGGTGCAGTGGTTAGCACTGTTGCCTAACAGCTAGAAGGTTCCTGGTTCGAATCCCCAGGTTGGCAGGGGTTGGAACCTTTCTGTATGGAGTTTGCATGTTCTCCCTGTGCTGCGTGGGTTTACTCCGGGGGCTCCGGTTTCCTCCCACAATCCAAAGACATGCATGTTAGGTTAATTGGCTGTTCTAAATTGTCCCTAGATATTTGTTTCCTAGGCCCTTAGAATAGAGGGTTAGTATTAGTGAAAGTGCTTTGAGTGGTCTTTGTGACTAGAAAAGCGCTATATAAGTGCAGGTTAGTTAGTTAGCACGGGGGGCCCCCAGGGAACGGTTTTGGCTCCCTTCCTGTTCACCCTTTATACTGCGGACTTCTCACACAACACAACACACTGCCATCTACAGAAGTTCTCTGACAACTCTGCGACCGTCGGCCTCATCTCCAACGGACATGAAGCTGAGTACAGAGGACTTATCCAGGACTTCGTGGACTGGTGCCATCGGAACTGCCTCCAGATCAACATGAGGAAAACTAAGGAGCTGGTGGTGGACTGCCGCAGGCAAGGCCAACCCCTCACAGCACCAGTAAACATACAGGGAACAGACATTGAGATGGTGACATCCTACAAGTACCTGGGTGTTCATCTGAACAATAAACTAGACTGGTCACACAATACTGACACACTCTACAAGAAGGGACAGCGCAGGCTGTTCCTACTGAGGAGACTCAGGTCTTTTGGTGTACAAGGGGCGCTGCTGAAGACATTCTACGACACGGTGGTGGCATCAGCCATCACTTCTGGAGTGGTCTGCTGGGGCAACGGCATTACAGCAGCTGATAGGAAGAGACTGAACAAATTGATCAAGAAAGCTAGATCTGTCCTGGGGCAATGCCTTGACCCAGTGGAGGAGACAGGAGAGAGAAGGATGGTGGTTAAACTGTCATCTCTGCTGGAGTCCGAGTCCCACCCTATGCAGGACATATTGAACGCACTGAGGAGCTCATTTAGCAGTAGACTACATCATCCTAGGTGCGCAACTGAGAGGTTTCACAGGTTCTTCCTACCTACGGCTGTCAGACTGTATAACCTAACCAGGGCTGCTCGCAGAGATAGCAAAAAAACGTGACAACCTAATAGTATTGAATGCAAAAGACGCAATAGACTTACACAAATGGTCCCCTCCAGTATACAACTAGGACAATATCAGTCGCTATGGAGGGTGACAATATGTATGGGTACATATTCATACTGTATAGGATAACTAAGTAGACGGTTATGCTGTTTATTCCATCTTGCTACAATGCTCCACACTTTGTATATATATTTATATATTTATGTGTACGTATGTATATCCACTGCTCTTATTTATATTTCCACTGCTCTTATTTATATTTTTCGTATCTTCTTAATTGTTGCTCTGAGTGTTGCTATCCCTGTGCTGTTGCAATCCTGGAATTTCCCCATTGTGAGACTAATAAAGGCTTATCTTATCTTATCTGGCCACCAACTTACCAACGGTCTACGAACACTGGATTCTCCTATAGCCGCCTTAAGAAGGCCATACGAAATGGTCCAAAAATCGCTCATATGATGTTTGCAGCCGTTTGTAAGGGCTTTTGTGACCGTAGCTTCAGGTTGCATGTCCAGGAATGCATTTTTATGCTTTGGTTCCACAATTTATTGTTCATTTTCTATGCAGTTCAGTGTTTAATACGTTCAGCACCCTCAGCATTTTGTCACTGTGTCCACAGCAATTAAAGTGGGAAAAAAAAAGGTTTTGGCACACCACACCTCTCATCAATGACACAACTCTCTAACCAGCCAATAACAAGTTAAAAGGATACTGTGATAAGTATTTAAAATCAAAAGCTTGGAGGGATGCATATTTTCTTACAGTGCATCCGGAAAGTATTCACAGCGCTTCACTTTTTCCACATTTTGTTACGTTACAGCATTATTCCAAAATGGAATAAATTCAAGATTTAAGAGATTCAACATTCGAGGATTTTATTTGTCAACACTACTACAGTGGTACCTCTACTTACGAACGTCTGTACATACGGAATTTTCAGGTTACGACACGCCTCAACAGGAAAATATTGCCTCTTGTTACGAAAGAAATTTCAGGATACGAAAGGCAAAAATACAGTACGCGCTGCTACTCGCAGCTCCCAGAGTTTACCGAACGTAAACATACTTGTAGCTGCTCTGCCATTGGCTATCGCCTAGCATCTTCCTGGCATCCCATTGGCCACAAAGTGTTCGGACAGTTTTACGTGTGTGTATTAACTTTTATTCACTATGGACCCCAAGAAAGTGATGGAGAAAAGTGGAAAAGAAGAAAAGAAGAAGAAGAGAGTTTTTTTTGTCCATACAAACAAAGAAAGAGATAATAGAAAAGTATGAAAAAGGGATGCGCTTGGTTGATCTCGCCAAAGAATATGGCCGTAATACATCTACGATCGGCACGGTATTAAAACAAAAGGAAGCCCTAAAAGCTACGACTCCTTCCAAAGGCCTCTCTGTCATTTCGAAGAGGAGGTCGGCAGTGAACGAAGAGATGGAGAGCTTGTTACTCGTGTGGATAAAGGAGAAAGAGATAGCTGGTGACACAGTGACCGAAAAAGTGTTCACTAGTCGGGCTATCGCTCACTATGATGATGTTTGCCTTGCACATTTTCGAAGGATTGTTAAAAGCTGACAAAAGCAAACGTCCTTGGATCGGTTCTTTACAAAACGTCAGGCAAAAACCACTGCTGAGAGAGAACATGAACCAAAGAAGGCAAAAGGTGACGACAATAGCAGTTGAATGAATGAATGAATGAATGAATGAATGAATCTTTATTTCGGATAGTACAGGTTAAAAGAAACTGAATAATATAACAAAGGGGGAAAGAAAATCCAACAAGGTCAAATTAGACAATAACTCCTCTGATTATACAATTCAACGTAAGTTATCCGAAATGGGTGATGGCTGAAGCCGCAGCTTATATTGCCCACCCATATTCCATCCAAGAATTCCAATGAGAAAAAGGAGAAGAGAAAAAGAAAAGTAAATGAACATAATTTTTATTCTTTACTTTATTCTTTTTTTTTACATTATGTACAACTCTCATTTTATGTTTATTGTGCAGTAATCTAATTGTCATGTATTTGTTACATGTTTTGATGCATTTTTATGATTTATAAAAAATTTATGTCCAAATTTTGGGGGGCTTGGAATGGATTAGGGCATTTACATGGAAAACGCGTCTCTACTTACGGAATTTTCAGGTTACGAAACTACTTCCTGAACCAATTAATTTCGTAAGTAGAGGTACCTCTGTATATGTACAGGACATACAGGAGAATTGAAATGACGTTTCTCTCTCTTCAGTGGTGTGCACAATATAAAAAAAAGGAAAAAGGCTGGGAAAAAAAACAGTAGTCTATGTACAGTAATGTTACCCGTAGTGCAAATAACAACAAAAGATAAAACCCAGACATCCCATAGTGCAAATAAAGAAAAACAATAAAACCCTGCAATCCTATATACAGAAAAAGGTAGAGCAGTAATACTCAAAGATGCAAGTTCGATGCGGGAGTGTAGGTGCAGACAGTGACAAATTGGACTGCACATGATCAATATTGCATTAATATTCAGCAGCAGATATGGCATTTGTGCAAAAGGTTGTAGTAAGGTGCAGAGACATAAGGCAGCAGATGTATTACTGTTGGTGTGCCAGTCTTTTTGTGCAAATAGGTGAGGTAGTTATCGTGCAGGTGAGTGTGCTACAGTCCCGGGTGGTGGTGGTGGTGGGGGGGGCAAAGTTCAGGGTTCTGATGGCCTGGTAAACAAAGCTGTTTAGCAGTCTTGTGGAGCGGGCCTGAGGGCTGAAGAGGGAGTGTGAGGAGTGGGAGGTGGTGCCTGCAATGCTGATGGCTGTGCGGGTGAGGTAGATGTCCGGGGAGGTGGGGGGCAGAGGGACATGATTATCTTGCTGGCATCTTTCACTGTGCGTTGTAGTGTCTTCTGGCAGGAGGCAGTGCAACTTCCATACCACACCGTGATACAACTGGTGAGGATGCTCTCAGTGGTGCCCTGGTTCAAATTCATTTTTCTCCTCAAAATTCTACACACAATACCCCATAATGACAACATGAAAAACGTTTTTTTGTTTGTTTGTTTGTTTGTTTGTTTTGCGTGTGTGTGTGATTTTTGGAAATTTATTAAAAATAAAAAAACTAAGAAATCACATCTACATAAGTATTCACAGCCTTTGATCAAAACTTTGTTGCTGCACCTTTGGCAGCAATTACAGCCTCAAATCTTTTTGAATATGATGCCATAAGCTTGGCACACCTATCTTTGGGCAGTTTGGCCCATTCCTCTTTGCAGCACCTCTCAAGCTCCATCAGGTTGGATGGGAAGCGTCGGTGCACAGACATTTTCAGATCTCTCCAGAGATGTTCAATTAGATTCAAGTCTGGGCTCTGGCTGGGCCACTCAAGGACATTCACAGAGTTGTCCTGAAGCCACTCCTTTGATATCTTGACTGTGTGCTTAGGGTCGTTGTCCTGCTGAAAGATGAACCATCGCCCCAGTCTGAGGTCAAGGGTGCTCCGGAGCAGGTTTTCATCAAGAATGTCTCTGTACATTGCTGCATTCATCCTATCCTGATTAGTCTCCCAGTTCTGCCGCTGAAAAACTTCCCCACAGCATGATGCTGCCACCACCATGTTTCACTGTAGGGATGGTATTGGCCTGGTGATGAGCGGTGCCTGGTTTCCTCCAAACATGATGCCTGACATTCATGCCACAGAGTTCAATCTTTGTCTCACCAGACCACAGAATTTGGTTTCTCATGGTCTGAGAGTCCTTCAGGTGCCTTTTAGCAAACTCCAGGCAGGCTGCCATGTGCCTTTAACTAAGGAGTGGCTTCTGTCTGGCCACTCTACCATCCAGGCCTGATTGGTGGATTGCTGCAGAGATGGTTGTCATACTGGAAAGTTCTCCTCTCTCAACAGAGGAATGCTGGAGCTCTGATGGAGTGATCATAGGGTTCTTTGTCACCTCCCTGACTAAGGCCCTTCTACCTCGATCACTCAGTTTAGACGGCCGGCCAGCTCTAGGAAGAGTCCTGGTGGTTCTGAACTTCTTCCATTTATGGATGATGGAGGCCACTGTGCTCATTGGGACCTTCAAAGCAGCAGAAGTTTTTCTGTACTGTTCCCCAGTTTTGTGCCTCGAGACAATCCTGTCTTGGAGGTCTACAGACAATTCCTTTGACTTCATGCTTGGTTTGTGCTCTGACATGCACTGTCAACTGTGGTACCTCATAGACAGGTGTGTGCCTTTCCGAATCATGTTCAATCAACTGAATTTACCACAGATGGACTCCAATTAAGTTGTAGAAACATCTCAAGGAAGATCAGTGTAAACAGGATGCGTCTGAGCTCAATTTTGAGCTTCATAGCAAAGGCTGTGAATACTTATATTCATGCAATTTCTTAGTTTTTTATTTTTAATAAATTTGCAAAAATCTAAAAAAAAACTTTTTTCACATTGTCATTATGGGGTATTGTGTGTAGAATTTTGAGGGAAAAATGAATTTAATCCATTCTGGAATGAGGCTGTAAAGTAACAAAATGTGGAAAAAGTTAAGCGCTGTGAAGACTTTCCATATGTACTGTATCAGTTTTATGTAGATTAGTGTAGTAAGTAGCGAGTTTTAGTACAAAAGTTTCAGTGTGAAATGGCAATGTCGAGTTGAGTGACTGGTGAAGTGTTTGCTAGAATACAGACCAAGATCCATCTCGTTTGCATGCTGATTCTATCTATCCAAGAGGACCTGAACAAGCTTGAAGTTTTCCAAATGTAGTGTCGCCATCAGATCCTTGGAGTTTGCTTCCCCCATCATGTCACCAATGACACCATCCTTGAACGATGCCAGTGGCAACCGTTTGTTTAAGAACAAGTCCAGAAGTGCAGACTGTGGTGATTCAGCTATGTCTGCAGAATGAGCACTGACCAACTACCACACTGACTCATGTGGCTGCAACGACCCATGCACTGGAGAATCCAACACAATACATGAAAGAAAACCTGAGCCAAGCAAGTTGAGGACAAGTTAAAACCTCTGCGCCTCAATCTCCATCCAGCTAAAGCTAGCGCCCTGGACCGTGAAGCATGAAAGAGCATCATCAATGGCATCCGACAATGTGTGACAGCCACACCAGCATAATACCGGTTGTAAGGATGATCTCCCCCACCAGGTGTTAGCCAGGGACCAAAGAAGAAGAGAATACATGGTTGTGACTGTTTTAAGAGCACCTGTGAAGCACCCAGAAAAATACGTCCAGAGCAGTTTTACGCACCCTGTGGACGTGCAGCCTTAACGCCGTAACTTGATGCATTAGGCTGACGTCTGTGCTGTGCATGTGCGCTGTTGGGGTTGTATTTAGTGTGTTGCTCCAAGCAAGAATCTCTCCCAACGGTCCCACAGACTCAGAGTAGATGGTGATTTTAACCAAACCAGGATCCACAAATGCAAGACCAAATACAAAAAGGTTTTATAAACTACACAAATCTACTATACCTCCACCATCTGTTAAGAAATCGTTTCTGCTCCAATTAAGTGGTAGTAATTATACGGCTTCACTAACCCTACTGTGGTAGCCATGTAAGGCTGCAACACACAGGAAGAACCATCATCAATTAGGACTGGTTCAATAAAATTCTTTTCAGACACAAAAGTCACCACAGCCTTCATCGACCCGCTGAAGTGATTTAATCGAGTCGCTCAGCCGTCCCACACTTTAACGGTGACTATCCTCACACTTTAATTCAGACAAATTTATAACTTTTTTTCCCCACAGGCTGCTAAACCTGTAAACTTTGTTCTGGTTGAATGTTAGAATTTTTTTTTTAATTAATTTACAACACTTTTTCAATTTAAAAGAGATAATAAAGATGAAGGTCCGGCCCCCAGCGTTATTCATTAATGTGAATTTGACACCCCTGCCCTTAATGATGATAAACTATGCATATACAGTAGCACTATGGTGTCTGAGGTTGTACTGTTGTAGAGATTGGTATGGCTATACGGCACAGCTTGTGGTGAGGTAGTTCAAACTATAGGTGTAACAGTTATTAACAGAGTACTTAAAGGACTGACTCAGTGAATTTATTGATCTTGGGATGAAACTGTAAGAGGAAAAGGTTCTTTAGCAGCACCATGGTGTTGGTTGTAGAGATATTTATCACTGAAAACCCAAACCTCGATAACGACTGAAGCATGCCTCGTTCTTCTGGAGCTGATGCAGAGCTTGTTGGTCTTTGCTGTGATAATGAGGTGCTACATTCATGACACCACATGACCGCGAGCGTAAAACTGCTTTTATTTAACAGTTCCACAAACACATTTTATACGATTACAGTAATAAAGGACAGATTGTGATTTGTTTATTTATTTACTGTTCCACCAAAACGTACATTGCTGTTTTTTTTTAATTGCTGTTTTAAAGGACAGTGCAAGTTGATGAACATTGATATCAATCAATGTAAACTTGCCAGATTGTAGCCAGTGGCTAATTTCCATCACTACACAAAAGCAAGTAGTTCCCAGCTGCTACCTTTGGATATTGCTAACACTGAAAACAAACTGTGTAGAATATAATAGCTTTATTTTCATTTTACACGAGTTTAATAACATTTGCTCGTGTCCACCAGTCATTGTTTAGCTACTTTTCTAGAGTCCATCAGTCTGGTCCCGTTAGTGGAGAAGCCTGGTAGCTAGTCATTATCTCCACTTTTGTTTATGTTCCCTTGGCCATTTTCTTGAAGAGTCAGAAGCATCCATTAGGCAGAAACTGTTTCCATGAAATTTTAATCTAAATTCAGGAGTAACAAACTTTAACAGTGAGATAACTAGGAGCTAACAAGCTAGCTACTTCTCTCACACCCAACATCCTTTTTTAACATTTTCTTTGTAGCCTTCTTATAGCCATCTGCAGATGAAGTGAAGAGTTATGTTATGTTATGCTTCAGGAGATACTGTACACTAGGCCTATTCAATTAGTGGCCCACGGGCCACATGCAGCCCAGAACCAACCTCCGAGTGGCCCAGGCCACGTCAAGGAAGTATAAATTTAAGAAAAAAAAATATGAAGGAATGATGGTCCACAAGCGTGCACATGAACAACGCGTGTGACGTCAACCGCGCGGAATTCAGAAGCACCCAGCCCACGTGAACATTCCAGTCGGCAGGCAGAGTGGTTTTCTAGTGTTGCTGAACATACATGAGCTTATTAAAGTACTTTAAATGCGGAAAAAAGCAGAAGAGATAAAGTGGTGTGAAAAAGTGTTTGCCCCCTTCCTGATTTCTCATTTTTGTGTACGTTTGTCACACTTAAATAATTCAGATCAAACAAATTTAAATATTAGACAAAGATAACACAAGTAAACACAAAATGCAGGTTTTAAATGAAGGTGTTTATTATTAAGGGTAAAAAAAATCCAAACCTACATGGCCCTGTGTGAAAAAAGTGATTGCCCCCCTCTGTTAAAACATAAATTAACTGTGATTTATCACATCTTTGGAAAGCTGAGTTCAGTTTCTCTAGCCACACCCAGGCCTGATTACTGCCACACCTGTTCTCAATCAAGAAATCACTTAAATAGGACCTGCCTGACAAAGTGAAGTAGACCAAAAGATCCTCAAATTCTAGACATCAAGCTGTGAGCCAAAGAAATTCAGGAACAATTAAGAAACAAAGCAATTGAGATCTATCAGTCTGGAAAAGGATATAAAGCCATTTCTAAAGCTTTGGGACTCCAGCAAACCACAGTGAGAGCCATTATCCACAAATGGCGAAAACATGGAACAGTGGTGAACTTTGCCAGGAGTGGCCAGCCGACCAAACTTACCCCAAGAGCGTAGCGACGACTCATCCAAGAGGTCACAAAAGACCCCATGACAACATTCAAAGAACTGCAGGCCTCGCCTCAGTTAAGGTCAGTGTTCATGACTCCACCATAAGAAAGAGACTGGGCAAAAATGACCTGCATGGAAGAGATCTAAGATAAAAGCCACTGCTGAGCAAAAAGAACATAAAGGCTCGTCTCAGTTTTGCCAGAAAACATCTTGATTATTCCAATGGACTGGCGAGACAAAAGTTGAACTTTTTGGAAGGTGTGTGTCCCATTACATCCGGCGTAAAAGTAACAGCATTTCAGAAAAGGAACATCATATCAGCAGTAAAATATGGTGGTGGTAGTGTGATGGTCTGGGGCTGTTTTGCTGCTTCAGGATCTGGAAGACTTGCTGTGGTAAATGGAACCATGATTTCTGTTGTCTACCAAAAAATCCTGAAGGAGAATGTCCGGCCATCTGTTCGTGACCTCAAGCTGAAGCGCACTTGGGTTCTGCAGCAGGACAATGATCCAAAACACACCAGTAAGTCCACCTCTGAATGGCTTAAGAAAAACAAAGTGAAGATTTTGGAGTGGCCTAGTCAAAGTCCTGACCTGAATCTGATTGAGATGCTGTGGCATGACCTTAAAAAGGCGGTTCATGCTACTAAACCCTTCAATGTGTCTGAATTACAACAATTCTGCGAAGATGAGTGGGCCAAAATTTCCTTCACAGCGCTGTAAAAGACTCATTGCCAGTTATCACAAATGCTTGATTGCAGTTGTCGCTGCTAAGGGTGGCCCAACCAGTTATTAGGTTTAGGGGCAATCACTTTTTCACACAGGGCCATGTAGGTTTGGATTTTTTCCCCTCAATACTAAACACCTTCATTTAAAAACTACATTTTGTGTTTGTGTTATCTTTGTCTAATATTTAAATTTGTTTGGTGATCTGAAACATTTAAGTGTGACAAACGTACAAAAAAAAGAAGAGAAATCAGGAAGGGGGCAAACACTTTTTCACACCACTGTATATAAGCAGTGGAGGCATTTATGGTGGTTTTAACCTACTGAAAATGGGAGCAATAATGAAGAGTCGCTTAGCAAACATATGGTGAAGTTTCATACTGTATGCAGGGAAAGGCAAGAGTGACTGAATCGCTTAGGACTGACTTCACCAGCTACTCCAGTATCCATGGATATTATGTACCTGGCAAGTTAAGATGACCAAAATTCACCAAATCAATTACTTTAATCTGTCAACAGCCTTCAGACAAACTAAATGTGCCAATATTTGGATTTCAAAATAAGGGAGGTTTTTCCTGCTATCTGGGTGGTGAGGAGAGTTCTAAAAAACCATCCATCCATCCATCTTCTACCACTTTTCCGGAGGTCCGGGTCGCGGAGGCAGCAGTTCAAGCACAGAAGCCCAGACTTCCCTCTCCCCAGCCACCTGCTCCAGCTCTTCAGAGAGGATACCAAGGCGCTCCCAGACCAGCTGGGAGACATAGTCTCTCAACCGAGTCCTGGGTCTGTCCCGGGGTCTCCTCCCAGAGGGACGTGCCCAAAACACCTCAAGTGGGAGGCGTCCAGGAAGCATCCTGATCAGATGCCCATACCACCTCAACTGACTCCTTTCAATGTGGAGGAGCAGCGGTTCTACTCTGAGCCTCTCCCGGATGACTGAGCTCCTCACCCTATCTCTGAGGGTGAGTCCAGCAATCCTACGAAGAAAGCTCATTTCAGCCGCTTGTATCCACGATCTCGTTTTTTCGGTCATCACCCAAAGCTCGTGACCATAGGTGAGAGTAGGAACGTAGATTGACTCCATCATATTCCTGAAGGCACTGCTGTAGAAATGATTATGGGTGCAACTTCCGGTTTCAGCAGTGGTAGTAGTTAAAGGGTTAAATCAGTCAGCAAGAGTGGAGTAATGGGGCATTTAAAATAGCGTTTTTAAAAGTGTTTCAAATTCATTTTAATGTACAGTATAGTCCACATACATGTTTTGCACTCAAGTTGCAGCTAATTTCAGCACTTGTAGTTTTTGTATTTTTTGAATGTTTTGGCATAGTTCTGGCACTTGTTGCTGGTGTTCGTGGTTGTGCCATTTACTGGATAAACGGAGGCTTCTCACCGGCAATGCATAGATCATGCACTGAAAACTAACAAGGGCTGTTTTTGTGATCGGTGGTACAGACGCAAGAGCACCAGGTATGTTTTCACTTGTATGAATGTCACTGATCTGACATTCATGCATCATGTATGTCACCAGATGCAAGGCTGCATGAAGTAAAATAATAAATAAAAAATAGTAACAGTTTGCTTCCTAAGGCTGAATGATTTAAGAAAAATATCAGAGTTTTTAGGGGTTTTTTTGCATTTGTTGCACTGCATTGGAATGATATGGACTTGATATTAGTACCTTCAGCAAGCATTAATTTTTAAATTGTCAAAATATAGATCCATAAAATTTTGAACACTTGTCAGAAAAGGTCTGTACATGTTAAGTTAAATAACAAGCATTCGTGGCATGACAGCAGCATGAGCATTTTAACAAATAGCTTCAGCTGTCTGTTTTACCCCAACATTAAAACAGCCAAGGATGGTGTTGTGGTTCTTTGTGGCTGTGATTAGATTCTACGTCTGCTCTGAGGTAACTGATTATGTCCAGTATCTTTAAACAAAATGCATCTGACTTTATTGTGGTGGAGACATTGATGTATCTCAGAGCTTTTATTTGTTTACAGTGTTAGCATCTTAGCAGCAGTGCTAACAAACGGAACTACTGTCTGCCAGGCCACGTTTTAAGCTCATCTTCTCATCCCTCCATGGTCTTGGGAAGTGGTATGATTATATTACTGTTTTTGAGGTGCAAAAGGCTGTGCTCCCACATTTTTAATGCCAAAGTCATTGTTTTTTAACAAGTTAAAGTGTCCCATTTCAGTGACAACCACACGTTCTCAACTAGTACTGGAAGTTGTGCCCATAATTCACGCAAGGCATCATGGAGGCTAGGAATAAGGTGGATAAATATATAGAAATATTTTAACAGAAATAACTAGGTTTGGTCATTTAAGTTCATTTGTTTCATAAAATATATATATATATTTTTTTTCTTTGAAGTCAGAGTTAACATTGTTCTGTTCTGGCTCTGCAAAATTATGGTCAAAAGTGTAAATTGTGTTAGGAAAAAAAGTCAAAATTTTACCACAATCAGTTTTAAATTTATTAAAAAACAGTAATTTTATTTCAAAAATAAACAAAAACTAGCCATAAAAATAAATCCACAAATTTTTAATAAATTCTCAAATGTACAAGAAAAGTAAATTTTACAAGAGGAAATTAAAAATTTGAGGAAAATGGTTTCAAATTTAGATAAGTTTACAGAGAAAAGTAGAAAACTATACGAAATGTGTTATATATTTTGGAGAAAAACCTCAAACCTTCAAGACTGAAGTCATTACTCAAGTTTTTAAGTGGCTGCTCTTTGCATCCTTAACTCTACTAGAAATTTTTTGGTGACTAATGTGTGTGTGTAATGGAATGTGTAGTTGTAAAAATAGGTTTCTACTCACACTTGATTTAAAACAAAACAAACCACAATAGTGGATGTGCAATGTTTGTTAATGTTATCAATCTCTTCTTGGGGTGGGTGGGGGCACTGAAGTGTTTGACAGTTCATTTTTTATTTAGCTAAATGCACTTTGTCATGTGCCAAGGTCAGTTCTGACCAGGATGTAGTATACTGTATTTTATTTCAAAAGGGAAACACATGTTAATGCTAACAGTGCACACTGAGTTTTTATGTACTTTGAGATATGCCTGAGTAAGATGTGACCAAAATGGTTATTTACAGAATTTTTTCACTCTGTTTAATTGTTGTTCAAGAGGAAAAATATTTCTACTACTTCAAGTTCTGCTCAACCCCAGCACTCTTATTGTTTTTATGCACTTTTGATTTGCCTTTTTCTTGTGTCATGCACACATTTAAAACCAAGACAATGAATAAAAAGTGCATATTTTTCATCATATTGATCTGTGTTGGTTTGAAATATGTCATATTCAACAGATCGCTGAATACGTGTTGCCAAGGTACATGTCTTGATTTCAAATCGTAGCCCAACTGAGTTTGTAATTGAATAGCCCTGCTGTACACTGTGGTTTTATTTTAAACTTGTAGTTTATTCATTTAAAAAATGAGCTACAGCTGACAGGACTAACTGTTAGCATGAATCCAAAACAAAGGAACAATTTCTGGGTTCAGAAGTCAAAACACTGCGTCATTGTGGAAACTAAACTCATTGACTGTCTGTGCTGCATTACTGCACCTGGCAACCTCCCCCTCTGGTGGTCAAGATTTTTTTCAAGAAAATATTCAGTTTAGATGTCAGAGATTTCCAAGGTTATAACTTGAAAGTGGTAAGAGATAATGGCTTACTGTCAATTAGAAAGATGTAGAATATGAACCTAAGTTTGAGATAGGAGTAAATTTACGCATCTAATTTGCATAATGCGAGGGCAGTCATATCGAATTACATAATTTTCAGTCAAAACTGGACTTTGGACATATTTACACAAAGGGTGGTTTTGTTTTTTTGTCACCATTTTTTGTTTTGGGTTTTTTGTTATCTTATCGTTACAGTATATGAACCAGAAAATCAGTACAATGTAAACAAACAAATTTGTCAGACTTACCGCTGACCAGGTGACTTGTTTCATCCATTTTCCTCATCCTGATTGTTTTTTTGTCTTCTGTCGCTTATGATTATTCCACCTCCATTTCGCTTTTATTCCACCGCAATATATCTTATATGACAACATGGAACCGGCGCGACTGTTCTGTTCAGTCACATGGAGCGGCGGAAGATGGCAGACAAAAATTAACCAGCTTCGGCCACCCTCTGTTATAAAATGTAGATATTTACCCTCATAAACTAAATAATCTCTCCACACTGAGCATAATTTGTACATATACAGCTCATATTCGGTACCTGATATTTGTAAATAAACACAATTGCAATTATCAATAAATAAATACATGCAATAAGAAATTAAGGAACATACCGTAAGGTTTGTCGGTTGTCAGGTTGTGTTCGTTCATTAACCTGTTAATCATTAATCCAGGCAGTCAGCCAAAAAATATGGTTGACAGCACACATGCGCATTAATGGCCACGTAAGTTGTTTCTGGTAGGTACAGTTTTGTAAAAAAATTCATTATAAACAGACTGTCTCTGATGCTTATGTTTTTCTAGCATTTTGTATGGAACACTCAGTATCTACAGAACATGTACAAACTATTAGCTAGCAGGACTGCTACAGAACATGTACATGTAAGTAATGTTATAAGCCTTGTGTTTTTCTTATTCAAGACAAGGATAGAAAGGAGATGTTTTTACCTTTACATGTTTCAGCTGTCCACTGCAGTCTTCATCAGAAGTGCCATCTGATTGCTGCTAAGCGTCATTTATCAGCTGGTTTTCCTAGGTGGGGCCAGCCCAGCAGAACTGTCATATCCACTGGGCTTGCCCCGCCTTCTGATGGTCTCTGGAGAATGTAGTCCCAGGTGTGGGAAAGCATAAATGCTCCCTCATCACGATTTATGCTGTCTTTTCACCTCTTCCGGATTTCTATGGCCTCCTTGATCCAGCGTTTGTGTTTGTTGCTCTCTGATCCAATGATTTTTGTGTTTGTCCCAGTCCATACTTTGATTATTACCTCCGCCAAGGAGGTTATGTGATCATCGGCGTTGGTTTGTCTGTCTGTTTGTCTGTTTGTTAGCAAGATAATTCAAAAAGTTATGGACAGATTTTCATGAAATTTTCACAGATTGCCAGGAATGGGGTATCCTACAGATGATTAGATTTTGGTGGTGATCCGGATCACCGTCCACAAGAAAACCACCATTACGCAAAATGCCATTTTCGTGAATATCTACTGAACCACTAATCCTATCATTGTGAATCCAATTGCTAGTCATATGTTTTCATGGTCAAGGAATCTGAAAACGTACACACAAACACTGTATGTGGGGAACTGTGGCGAAAACCCCCATTACGGAAAATGCCATTTTCGTGAATAACTACTGAACCACTAATCCTATCATTGTGAATCCAATTGCTAGTCATATGTTTTCATGGTCAAGGAATCTGAAAACGTACACACAAACACTGTATGGGGGGAACTGTGGCGAAAACCTCCATTACGGAAAATGCCATTTTCCTGAATAACTACTGAACCACTAATCCTCTCATTTTGAATCCAATTGCTAGTCATATGTTTTCATGGTCAAGGAATCTGAAAACGTACATACAAACACTGTATGGGGGGAACTGTGGCGCTTGGCGGAGGTCTGCGCTCTCCGAGTGCTTTTCTAGTTTGTTTTGCAGTGATCTGATATAGCTGATTTCAATATTGCTTGTTCTGCCTTTTCTTTTTGTGATCTTGTGAGTCATCCTTGTCTTTCCTTCTCACATTCCTTCTGGTGTTCTTTTTTCCTTGTAGTGAATGATCTTCTTGTTTCTCCAATGTAGGTTTTGTTACATGATCTGCATGCTATTTCATATATTACATTGCATTTTTTACTTTGTTCTATTTTGTCCTTGGGGTGTACTAATAACTGTCTAAATGTTTTGTGTGGTTTTATCACTATTTTGTGTTTTTTTTTTTTTTTCATGGTCCTTTGGATTGATTCTGTTATCCCTCGCATGCACTGTATGGTATGGTTATGATGTCCTTGTTTTTGATTTCGGCTTTTGGTCTGTGTCTTGTTTTCTGTTTGTTTTCTTTGTTTTTGACTTGCTGTTTCCCTTTATTTATGGTCCATATAGGATATTGGCAGTGTGTGAGTGCATGTCTTATGTGGTTTTCCTCCTCCTGTCTGTCTTCTTGGTTTGTGATGATGGTGGCCCGTTCGTATAGTGTCCTGACAACTGACAGTTTGTGTGCTGTGGGGTGTTCTGATGTTCATAGTAGGTACTGAGCCGTGTGGGTTGGTTTCCTGTAGACTGAGATTTTTATACTGCCATCATCACTGTGGTGGATTTTCATGTCCTGAAAGGTTATGGTACTATTTTCTTCCTCTTTGTGTGTGAATGTTATGTTCCCAATGCTGTCCATGTTGTTCAGATGGTCTGTGAGTTCTTGTGTGTGTCCTTTTTCTTTATTTTCTCCAATATGTCACCCACATATCTTTTCCAGAGGGTGGATTTGCATTGTATGGGTGCTGTGTTGATGGCTTTATTTTCTAGATCCTCCATAAAAAAGCTGCTCATCATGGCTGATAGTGGGTCTCCCATTGTAAATCCTTTTTGTCTGTAGATTCTGTCTTGAAAATAGGTGGATTTTGCCACAAATTGTAATAGTCCAGATAGGTCAACTGTGAGGTTTGTGCGTCTTAAGAGTTCTGTCATTCTTGAGGTGTTCTTGCACGATGTATAGTGTGACATCAACAGGGGTCTTTGTGAATAGCAAAATGACATTGTGTCATGAGGATCTCGTTTGACTGTATTTTCATGTTTTTGAGTTCTTGTGCCAGTTCTTTTGAGTTTTTGCAGTAGTATTCTGATAATCCAAGGAGAGTTTTGATGATTTCAGCAAGGGCTTTTGATAAGTTGTATGTGACTGATCCGATGCTGTCTATTATTGATCGCAGTGGGATGTTCTTCTTATGTATTTTTGTTGTTCCATAGATCCGGGGAGGTGATGCTCGCTGTGGGTATCAGGTGTTCGTATGCATCCTGTGCTGTTTTTTTGCTTTCTAATATGGTTTGAGAAGGGCTTTTAGCATTTTTTTCTTTTCTTCTGTGGGGTTTGTTTTTATGATTTCATATGTGCTGCTGTCTGCCAAAATGGTTTCCACCTGTTTTTCATATGTTTCTGTGTCCATTACTACTGTGGTTCTACCTTTACCTGATGGGAGGATTGTGATTGTTTTATCTTTCTTAAATGAGTTTATTGCTTTTTCTTCTTTTGTGATGTTGCTTTGTGGTAATTTGGCCGTTTTGAGGATTCCTGCGTCTGTGTTCCATAGTGTTACTTTCCCCCCTCGATCCTGGATTTTTTCACATGCGAGTTCTGTTGCTTGGATGTACTCTTCATGTTGTATTTTGGTTGGTGTAATGGCAAGATTTAGTCCTCTGTTCAGCACTTTTTTCTCAGTGAGTGTGCACTGTGATAAGTTTTTGACCCACTTATTGTTCATTTCCATGTGTCTTCTCTCATTTTTCCTTTCCGTGAGTTTTTTTAATTTCTTTATTTGGTAGCCTTTCATTATGGTGAATTCCTGTTCATGTGCATGCTTTAAATGTGCTTTTATCCGCTCCTGCGTCTCCTAGTCGGCCGGGTAGTGTTCCTTAAAAATGTCCATTTCCTCCTTTATCTGGCTGTTGACTCTGTCCGCTTTGTTTGCTTTCACTCTTATCCTTTCTTTTAGCAGGTCTTTCCGTGCTTTGTTGATTATTTTCTCTGCGTTTCTGGTTGGGATCAAATTTTTTATGTTGAGGCTTGCTGGTGTAACATCCTCATCTCTGCAACGGAGGTTAAATCTCAGGTGGTTTCTGTAGCGTGCTCATATTTTCTCCAGTTTTTTCAGCCGGTGGAAATCTTTGATTCAATTTTATCCGTAACTTCCACGTAGTAAGGCAGGGCAAGCCCAGTGGATCTGACAGTTCTGCTGGGCTGGCCCCACCTAGGAAAGCCAGCTGATAAATGACACTTTGCAGCAATTAGCTAGCACTTCTGATGAAGACTGCAGTGGAGAGTTGAAACATGAAAAGGTCAAAACATCTCCTTTCTGTCTTGTCTTGAATAAGAAAAAACAAAAGGCTAATAATTAAAAAGAAGAGTAAATGAACATATTCGAGCTAAGTAATGTTATGTTTTCATGTTAGTAAAACACTTGAGCTAGCAGGACTAACTAGCGTTCTATATGCAACATTCCATATCTAACGTTACAAAAACATATTCACAAAACACTCGAGACTGCTAGCTAGTAGGACCGCTAGTTAGCAGGACCATTAGCATTCTATAAGGAATGTCCTGTGTCTATGGCACTTTGGAATGGTAGTGTACAAAACATGTACGGAATGTGTTAGGAATGTTCCGTACGGAATGCGACTTGAACATTCTGGAAAGAGTGCGGATTCAATTCAATTTCAATTCAACTTTATTTATATAGCGCCATTTCACAACAACAGTCATCTCATAGCACTATCAACTGTAGGGGGGAACCCCCACAGTTGCAGAAAGACCCCAGCAATCAGGTGATCCCCTGTGAGCAAGCACTTGGCGACGGTGGAGAGGAAAAACTCCCTTTTAACAGGAAGAAACCTCCAGCAGAACCAGGCTCAGGGAGGGGCAGTCATCTGCTGCGACTGGCTGGGGGGTGAGGGGACAGAGAAGATGAAAAGAACAGACATGTAGAGAGCAAACAGCACGATGGGGACTCAATCTATGGGAGAGAACAAACAAATGTTAATGACCAGCAAAAAAAAATATTTCATAGAGAGTGAGGAAAGGAGTGAGGCCCAGTGCATTACTGGAGGTCCCCCGGCTGACTAAACCTATTAGCAGCATAACTAAGGGAGGGTTCAGAAACACATGATCCCTCCCTAATTGTAGGCTATATCAAAAAGGTAGGTTTTAACCCTAATCTTAAAAACAGAGATCGAGTCTGACTCCCGAATCCAGATTGGCAGCTGATTCCACAGGAGAGGAGCTTGATAACTGAAGGCTCTGCCTCCCATTGTACTTTTGGAGATTCTAGGTATTACAAGTAGTCCTGCATTTTGGGAGCGTAGTGCTCTGTTAGGATAATACGGTAGTATCAGATCTTTTAAATAAAAAGGAGCCTGATTGTTTAGAGCTTTGTAAGTAAGAAGAAGGATTTTAAACTTAATTCTAAACTCTATGGGAAGCCAATGAAGGGAGGCCAGAACCGGAGAGATATGATCTCTCTTTCTAGTACCTGTTAAAACTCTTGCTGCAGCATTTTGGATCAGCTGAAGACTTTTTAAAGATGTTTTAGGACAACCTGATAATAAAGAATTACAATAATCTAATCTCGAGCTAACAAAAGCGTGGATCAGTTTCTCAGCATCACTCTGAGACAAGATGCTCCTAATCTTGGCAATATTACGCAAATGATAGAAGGCAGTCTTAGAAACAAATTTAATATGTGAATTGAAGGACAAATCCTGATCAAAAATAACTCCAAGGTTCCTCACAGAGCTATTAAGAGAAAGAGTAACTGCATCCAAACTGAAAGTTTGATTTGGAAAGGAATTTCTAAGGTTTTTTGGACCAACAAGAATGACTTCAGTCTTATCTGAATTTAATAGCAGGAAATTACAAGTCATCCAAGCTTTGATTTCCTTAAGACAGGCTTCTAACTTGGCTAATTGATTACTATCATCTGGCTTCATTGACAGGTATAATTGTGTGTCATCTGCATAACAATGAAAATGTATACAGTGCTTTCTAATAATGTTGCCTAACGGAAGCATATATAAACTAAAAAGAGTAGGGCCTAGCACAGATCCCTGTGGAACTCCATGACTAAGCTTTGAGTTGAAAGAAAACTCATTATTTACATGAACAAACTGGAACCTATCAGATAAATAATATCTAAACCACTGCAACGAAGTTCCATTAAGTCCAACATAGTGTTCTAATCTATCAAGTAGAATATTATGATCGAAAGTATCAAAAGCTGCACTAAGGTCTAAAAGGACAAGTACAGAAACTAGTCCATTATCAGATGCAATGAGGAGGTCGTTAGTGACCTTCGCTAAGGCTGTTTCAGTACTATGATGGATTCTAAACCCAGATTGAAACTCTTCAAGTAAACCATTTCCCTGCAGGTGGTCGAATAATTGCGTAGCAACAACTCTTTCTAAGATTTTTGAAATGAAAGGGAGATTACAGATTGGTCTATAGTTAGCTAAAGCTCCTGGATCTAGCGTTGGCTTTTTGAGTAAGGGTTTAATTACAGCTGTTTTAAAAGCCTGCGGTACATGGCCTAAAGTTAATGAAGAATTGATTATATGAAGAATAAAGCTACCAATAAGTGGGAAGACTTCTTTAAATAACCTAGTAGGAATAGGGTCTAAAAGACAAGTTGAAGGTTTGGATGAGGAAACTATTTTGTCTAACTCACAAAGGTCGATTGGAGTAAACTCATCAAGACAGACATCAATAGAAGGAGTTGTAGTAGTTACAGTATTTAAGTTAACTGTGGGAAGAATCTGATTGATTTTATCTCTGATGGATGAAATTTTATTATTGAAAAAGTTCATAAAGTCCTGACTAGTAAGCTCTAAGGGAATGCTAGGATTGATAGAGTCCTGACTCTTTGTCAACCTGGCTACAGTACTGAAAAGAAACCTGGGATTATTCTTGTTCTCTTCTATTAATGCAGAGTAATAACTCGTTCTAGCTTTTCTAAGAGATTTTTTATAAATTAAAAGATGATTTCTCCAAGCTAAATAGATTTCATCTAAATTAGTAGAGCGCCATTTTCTTTCTAATTGACGAGTCTTCTGTTTTAAGCTACGAGTTTCTGTGTTGAACCAAGGAGTTAGAAATCTCTGATTAGACTTTTTCTTTTTTAAGGGGGCCACCAAGTCTAGAGCCTGATGCAGAGAAGCTGAAACACTATCCACCATGTTATCAATTACAGAAGGAGCAAGCTGTCTATAGCTTATTTCCGTTGTGTTGACACATGGCATAGAGGAAACAATCTGCATAAATTTGGAAACAGCATCATCTGAGAGGCATCTACTGTAATAATATTTTTCTTTAGGAGCCAAATAGTCAGAAATGGTAAAATCAAAGGTTAACAGACAATGGTCTGACAGTACAGGGTTATGAGGAGACACTACAAGATTTTCTATTTCTATGCCATATGTCAGAACAAGGTCCAATGTATGGTGGAGGTAATGAGTAGAATTTCCTACTTTCTGAGAAAACCCAATCGAGTCTAATATTGAATTAAATGCCACATTAAGGCAGTCACTATCTACATCCACATGTATATTAAAGTCCCCTACTATAATTATTCTATCAGATTTCAGCACTAAATCAGCTAAGAAATCAGCAAATTCGGATAAAAATTCTGAGTAGGTTGATGGGGGACGATAAACTATGGCAAATAAAATTGGGTTTAACCTAAAATTGCTAAAGTGCCCAATACTGAGGACCAGGCCCTCAAAGGAATTATAACATGTTTTTTGCTTTACATTAACTAGTAATTTGGAATGGTAAATTGTTGCTATTCCTCCTCCACGACCAGAACTTCTGGGATTTTGACAGTTTAAATAACCAGAGGGAGTTGATTCATTTAAACCAACATAATCCTCTTGCCCTAACCAAGTCTCTGTAAGGGAAATTAAATCAATCTGATGATCAATTAACAGATCATGGACTAACAGAGACTTGGGAGTTAGAGACCTAACATTTAGTAAACCACATTTAATTTTTAAATTATGAGGAGGAACAGAGGCCAAATCATTCAATTTAGAGGCTTTATGTTTAATTTGAGTTTTACCAATGTTTTGCTTTATCACTTTGAGATGCTTATGCATGATATTTTTATTTACTTTGGAGGGAGCAGACAACGATTCTCTGATGGGGAAGACAGGGGCTAAGCTGAGGGGTGGCGGATGAAGAGGAGCTGCAGAGAGGCGTGTAAGACTGCGACTCTGCTTCCTGGTCCCAACTCTGAGTAGTCAGGGTTTTGGAAATTTGGATAAAAAAGATGCCAGATTGTTAGATAAATGAGAAGCACCATCCAAAGTGGGATGAATGCTGTCTCGTCTCATAAGACCAGGTTTTCCCCAAAAAGAGCTCCAATTGTCAATGTAGCCCACGTCATTTTTAGGACACCACACAGACAGCCAGCGGTTCAAGGATGACGAGCGACTAAACATGTCATCACTGGTCAGATTGGGGAGTGGCCCAGAGAATACTACAGTGGCAGACATCGTTTTGGCAAAGTCACACACCGATTCTATATTAAGTTTGGTGACGTCCGACTGCCGGAGACGGATGTCATTAATGCCGGCGTGAATAACAATTGTGGAATATTTACAGTTACTTTTAGCCAGCATTTTCAGATTTGACTCGATGTCGCCTGCTCTGGCCCCAGGAATGCATTTGACTATGACCGCTGGAGTCTCTAGGTTCACGTTTCTGACTACAGAGTCGCCAATGATCAGAGTTTTTTCCTCAGCGGGTGTGTCGCTGAGCGGGGAAAAACGATTAGAAACGTGAACAGGTTGGTGGTGAACCGGGGCTTTGCGACTAGGCTTCCTTCTCACCGTCACCCACCCAGTCTCCTCGCTGCTGAGGAGAGCCGGGAAACCGCTGACAGGGGGGCCTAAGCTAGCTAGCTCCGCTGCAGCTAATGGGCGTCCGTCGAGATTAACTGGCGCAGACGGTGTTTCAATGCAGCGGAGCCGGGATTCCAAATCAGACAACCTCGCCTCGAGCGCCTCAAAAAGACAACATTTATTACATTTACCGTTATCGCTAAAAGAGGCAGAGGTGTAGCTAAACATCTGACAGAGAGAGCACACCAGAGGAGAGGAAAGAGAGCTAGTAGCCATAGCTAAAAGCTGGAGAGCAACCACACAGGCAGACAGCAAAACAGGAAGTGACGATACGTTACGTTACCACAAGGAAGTGACGATCCCGGATGAAACATTCTGTATGGAATACATATGGAACATTCTGTACTGTTTGTGCCGTGTTTTAGTAATACCCAGCTCGTCATTATCTCCACTTTTGTTTATGTTCTCTTGGCCATTATCTTTTGATGAGGGGAAGCGTCAGAAGCATGCATTACGCTGTGAGGTTTAAGCAGAATTTGTTAAGTTTTCATATAAACTCAGGAGTAACCAACTTTAAGAGTGAGATAACTAGTAGCTAGCTAGCTAGGTACTTGGCTAGAACCCAACATCTATTTTTTTTTTCATTTTCTTTGTGGCCTTCTTATAGCGGTGATGAATCATTATTCCGAAGGTCCACTGGTCCGAAAAATTAGGCCTAAGGGAACTGACTGTTTATTTTTGAAAATTAAGGTTGCATTCATGTCTTAAGCATCATGGGGACACATTAGCTCATTAAACATGCTAGTTATGGCAGACATAACAAGACTCCAATTAAATTTTTTTCTGACCATATTATTAAATACATACACATGAATACAGTAAATGCAAAGTGTGTACATATGTAGCGTGACGGACGGGAAAGAATGGTGTCAAATAGGATGGTAGGGTGGGAGTAAACTTGTTTATTTGAGGGGTGGTTTGAACTGGACACCTGAACAACTGGACCAACGGGCCTTTGGAATATTGCCTCGTCACCCTTATAGCTGTCATCAGATGAAGTGAAGAGTTTTGTTGTGATGTCAGGAGAAACTGCACACTGTGGTTGTTTTTTTTAAAACTCTTATGGTTTGTTAATTTTAAGAATGAGCTAATACAACTAACAGGGCTAACTGTTAACAGGAATGAGAAACATGAGAACAATTTCCAGGTCAAAACATGGCCTCACCATGGAAATGACGTTTGATCACAGAGTAGGATGCTTGTGCAACAGAAAAGCATTTAAAATTATAGCAAATCATTGGAAAATAGAGCAAAGCTGGGAGATATGAACACCATAATACTGAAAAAAGAACAAAGTACAATGTGTTGAGAGCATTAAGACCCCCCCCCCCCCCCAATTTTGACCAGTTAACTTCCAATGACACACGAACAGATTGGAAGTGGAAAAAAAGAGCAAGAAAAGAAGAGGTAGGAACAATCAGAGAGGAAGGGAACAATGATACGAATGAAGTAAACGAGGGAAGAGAACAATGTTTTAAACCAAATTAGAGAGCTGAGATGAAGAGGAGAAAAAAAGATGTGTGGGAGGTGAAAGGAGAACCGGCAGGGAAACAGAATAAGAGAAAAGGATGACGGGAGTGGAGCTGAAATTAAATATGTGAATGAGGCAGGAGAAGACAGATGCCGGGAGGAGATCATCACCTCTACCTCCTCCCACTCCAAAGCATCTCACCCCCCCCCTCCGGGGACCAATGACATTCAGCTGGAGTACGTTAGCTCAAACTGTGACGTCAAAAATGGAGAACACTTGTTTCAGTGCAGTTTACATACAGAAAAAACAAAAAAATAACAGCTTTCTGTTCTGGGATGTGGATTTAATCCATGTGGAGATGAAAAAAAGACACTGTATATGTGTAGAAGAATGTGTGAAGGTTCTTCATAAAAACAGATTCTAGATTTTATCTGTGAGTTAAAAGATAAAAAAAATCATGGAGTTCAAAGACCGAAAATGACTCACTGAGCTTAACGAGTCATTTCTGAGGGGAAAAAACCTGACTTGAGCTTCTCATATGTCAGGGTGTTTTGCTGTTTTGTGTATTTTCTTTTATATGGCACTATATATATATACTATTTTTCTACCTAATTTTTTTTAATCTTATTTATTATTTTATTTACTATTGCTCTGAGTGCTGCTATCCATTTGCTGCTGCAATCCTTTAATTTTTCCACTGTAGGAAAAATAAAGATTTATCTTCTCTCTCTCTTATCTTAAAAATACACCAAAAATATATTTTTTAAATACAACATTTTGTTTATTTTGGGAAGAATTTCGGTCGGCCTTGAAGACATTCTGGCAAACTGTCCGGCGACTCAGGAGGGGGAAGCAGCTCCCTGTCTACACTGTGTATGGTGTAGATGAGGCGCTGCTGACTTCGACTGGGGATATCGTTGGGTGGTGGAAGGAATACTTCGAGGATTCAGTTCAATTCAATTCAACTTTATTTATATAGCGCCATTTCACAACAACAGTCATCTCATAGCACTTTCAACTGTAGGGGGAACCCCCACAGTTGCAGAAAGACCCCAGCAATCAGACAATCCCCTGTGAGCAAGCGCTTGGCGACGGTGGAGAGGAAAAACTCCCTTTTAAGGACCAGGCTTAGGGAGGGGCAGTCATCTGCTGCGACTGGCTGGGTGAGGGGATAGAGAAGATGAAAAGAACAGACATCTAGAGAGCGAACAGCATGATGGGGACTCAATCTATGGGAGAGAACAAACAGATGTTAATGACCAGCAAAAAAAAAAAAAAAAAATTTCATTGAGAGTGAAGAAAGGAGTGAGGCCCAGTGCATTACTGGAGGTCCCCCAGCTGACTAAACCTATTAGCAGCATAACTAAGGGAAGGTTCAGAAACACATGATCCCTCCCTAATTGTAGGCTATATCAAAAAGGAAGATTTTAACACTATTCTTAAAAACAGAGATCGAGTCTGACTCTCGAATCCAGATTGGCAGCTGGTTCCATTTGAGAGGAGCTTGATAACTGAAGGTTCTGCCTCCCATTGTACTTTTGGAGATTCTAGGTATTACAAGTAATCCTGCATTTTGGGACCGTAGTGCTCTGTTAGGATAGTTACAGTAGTATCAGATCTTTTAAATAAAAAGGGGCCTGATTGTTTAGAGCTTTGTGAGTAAGAAGAAGGATTTTAAACTTAATTCTAAACTCTATGGGAAGCCAATGAAGGGAGGCCAGAACCGGAGAGATATGATCTCTCTTTCTAGTACCTGTTAAAACTCTTGCTGCAGCATTCTGGATCAACTGAAGACTTTTTTAAAGATGTGTTAGGACAACCTGATAATAAAGAATTACAATAATCTAATCTAGAGCTAACAAAAGCGTGGATCAGTTTCTCAGCATCACTCTGAGACAAGATGCTCCTAATCTTGGCAATATTACGCAAATGATAGAAGGCAGTCTGAGAAACAAATTTAATATGTGAATTGAAAGACCTAACCTAACTGGCATCAAACTGGGGATTCTAAATTGTCCTTAGGTATGACTGTGAGAGTGAATGGTTGTCTGTCTCTCTGTGTTGGCCCTGCGATGGACTGGCAATCTGTCCAGGGTGAACCCTGCCTCTAGCCCAAAGATGCTGGGATAGGCTCCAGCTCCCCCACAACCCGAAAAGGATTAAGCGGAAGAAGATGGATGGATGGACTTGAAAGACAGATCTTGATCAAAAATAATTCCAAGGTTCCTCACAGAGCTATTAAGAGAAAGAGTAACCACATCCAAACTGAAAGGTTGATTTGGAAAGGTATTTTAAGGTTTTTTGGACCAACAAGAATGACTTTAGTCTTACCTGAATTTAATGGCAGGAAATTACAAGTCATCCAAGCTTTGATTTCCTTAAGACAGGCTTCCAACTTGGCTAATTGATTACTATCATCTGGCTTCATTGACAGGTATAACTGTGTGTCATCTGCATAACAATGAAAATGTATACAGTGCTTTCTAATAATGTTGCCTAAGGCAAGCATATATATAAACTAAAAAGAGTAGGGTCTAGCACAGATCCCTGTGGAACTCCATGACTGAGCTTTGAGTTGAAAGAAAACTCATTATTGACATGAACAAACTGGAACCTATCAGATAAATAAGATCTAAACCACTGCAACAAAGTTCCATTAAGTCCAACATAGTGTTCTAATCTATCAAGTAGAATATTATGATCAATAGTATCAAAAGCTGCACTAAGGTCTAAAAGGACAAGTACAGAAACAAGTCCATTATCAGATGTGATGAGGAGGTCATTAGTGACATTTGCTAAGGCTGTTTCAGTACTATGATGGATTCTAAACCCAGATTGAAACTCTTCAAGTAAACCATTTCCCTGCAGGTGGTCAAATAATTGCGTAGAAACAACTCTAAGATTTTTGAAATGAAAGGGAGATTAGAGATTGGTCTATAGTTAGCTAAAGCTCCTGGATCTAGCGTTGGCTTTTTGAGTAAGGGTTTAATTACAGCCGTTTTAAAAGCCTGCGGTACATGGCCTTAAGTTAATGAAGAATTGATTATGTGAAGAATAAAGCTACCAATAAGTGGGAAGACTTCTTTAAATAACCTGGTAGGAATAGGGTCTAAAAGACAAGTTGAAGGCTTGGATGAAGAAACTATTTTGTCTAACTCTAAAAGGTCAATTGGAGTAAACTCATCAAGACAGATATCAATTGAAGGAGTTGTAGTAGTTACTGTATTTAAGTTAACGGTGGGAAGAATCTGATCGATTTTATCTCTGATGGATGAAATTTTATTATTGAAAAAGTTCATAAAGTCCTGACTAGTAAGCTCTAAGGGAATGCTAGGATTGACAGAGTCCTGACTCTTTGTCAACCTGGCTACAGTGCTGAAAAGAAACCTGGGATTATTCTTGTTCTCTTCTATTAATGCAGAATAATAACTCGTTCTAGCTTTTCTAAGAGATTTTTTATAAATTTAAAGATGATTTCTCCAAGCTAAATAGATTTCATCTAAATTAGTGGAGCACCATTTTCTTTCTAATTGACGAGTCTTCTGTTTTAAGCTATGAGTTTCTGTGTTGAACCAAGGAGTTAGAAATCTCTGATTAGACTTTTTCATTTTTAAGGGGGCCACCAAGTCTAGAGCCTGATGTAGAGAAGCTGTAACACTATTTACCATGCTATCAATTACAGAAGGAGGAAGTTCTCTATAGCTTATTTCCATTGTGTTGACACATGGCATAGAGGAAACAATCTGCATAAATTTGGTAACAACATCATCTGAGAGGCATCTACTATAGTAATATTTTTCTTTAGGAGCCAAATAGTCAGAAATAGTAAAATCAAAGGTTAACAGACAATGGCCTGACAGTACAGAGTTATGAGGAGACACTACCAGATGTTCTATTTCTATGCCATGTGTCAGAACAAGGTCCAACGTATGGTGGAGATAATGAGTAGAATTTCCTACTTTCTGAGAAAACCCAATCGAGTCTAATATTGAATTAAAAGCCACATTAAGGCAGTCACTGTCTACATCTACATATATATTAAAGCCCCCTACTATAATTATTCTATCTGATTTCAGCACTAAATCAGCTAAGAATTCAGCAAATTTGGATAAAAATTCTGAGTAGGTTGATGGGGGATGATAAACTATGGCAAATAAAATTGGGTTTAGCCTAAAAATGCTAAAGTGCCCAATACTGAGGACCAGGCCCTCAAAGGAATTATAACGTGTTTTTTCTATTACATTAATTAGTAATTTGGAATGGTAAATTGTTGCTACTCCTCCTCCACAACCAGAATTTCTGGGATTTTGAGAGTTTAAATAACCAGAGGGAGTTGATTCATTTAAACCAACATAATCCTCTTGCCCTAACCAAGTCTCTGTTAGGGATATTAAATCGATCTGATGATCAATTAACAGATCATGGACTAACAGAGACTTGGGAGTTAGTGACCTAAAATTTAATAAACCACATTTAATTTTTAAATTATGAGGAGGAAGAGAGGCCAAATCATTCAATTTAGAGGCTTCATGTTTAATTTGAGTTTTACCAACTTTTTGATAAATCACTTTGGGATGTTTATACATTATATTTTTATTTACTTTGGAGGGAGCAGACAATGATTCTCTGATGGGGAAGACAGGGGCTAAGTTGAGGGGTGGCGGATGAAGAGGAGCTGCAGAGAGGCATGTAAGACTGCGACTCTGTTTCCTGGTCCCAACTCTGAGTTGTCAAGGTTTTGGAAATTTGGATAAAAAAGATGCCAGATTGTTAGATAAATGAGACGCACCATCCAAAGTGGGATGGATGCTGTCTCGTCTCGTAAGACCAGGTTTTCCCCAAAATGAGCTCCAATTGGCAATGTAGCCCACGTTGTTTGCAGGACACCACACATACAGTACAGCCAGCGGTTGAAGGATGACAAGCGGCTAAACATGTCATCACTGGTCAGATTGGGGAGGGGCCCAGAGAATACTACAGAGGCAGACATTGTTTTTGCCAAAGTCACACACTGATTCTACATTAAGTTTAGGATCTCCTCAATCCCACTGACACACCTTCCACAGAGGAAGCAGGGCTTTTGGATGAGGGGGACGGCTTGCCTATCACAGGGGCTGAGGTCGCCCAAGTAGTTAAAAAACTCTTCGGTGGCAGGGCCCCAGGGGGTGGACGAGATTTGCCATGAGTACCTCAAGGCCCTGAATATTGTAGAGCTGTCATGGTTGACACGCCTCTGCAACATTGCATGGAGGTTGGGGACCGTACCTTTGGCATAGCAAACCGGGGTGGTAGTTCCTCTTTTCAAGAAGGGAGGCCAAAGGGTATGTTCCAGCTTTAGAGGGATCACACTCCTCAGCCTCCCTGGGAAGGTCTATGCCAAAGTACTGGAAAGGAGAGTCTGGCCGTTGGTCAAACCTTGGATTCAGGAGGAGCAATGTGGTTTTTGGCCTGGCCGTGGCAAATCAGAGCAGCTCTTTTCCCTCTCGAGAACCCTTGAGGGTTCGTGCGAGTTTGCTAAGCCAATTCACATGTGTTTGGTGGACTTGGAGAAAGCATCCAACCACGTCCCTCGTGTTTTTTTCTACGGGTGCTTCGGGAGAATGGGGTATCGGGCTTGTTGCTATGAGCTATCTGGTCTCTATACAACCGCTGTGAGAGTTTGGTTCGTATTGCCAACACTCGGTCGGACTCATTCCCAGTGAGAGTTGGACTTCACCAGGGCTGCCCTTTGTCACCGATCCTGTTGATAACTTTTATGGACAGGATTTGTAGGCACAGACAAGGAATGGAAGGTGTCATGCTTGGTGACCACAGGATCTCATCTCTGCTGTTTTCAGATGATGATGTCCTGTTGGCTTCATCCAGCAATGACCTACAGGTCTTGCTGGGATAGTTTGCTGCGGAGTGTGAAGCGGCTGGGATGAGACTCAACACATCCAAGTCTGAGTCCACGGTTCTCAGCTGTAAAAGAGTGTATTGTCCTCTCTGGGGTGGGGACAAGTTCTAGCCCCAAGCGGAGGAGTTTAAGTAAGGTTTTATTCATGAGTGAGGGGAGAATGGAGCAGGAGATTGACAGACGGATCGGAGCAGCATCTGTGGTGATGCGGACATTGTACCGGTCTGTTGTGGTGAAGAGGGAGCTGAGCTCTAAGGCAAAGCTGTCGATTTTTAATAATAATGCATCACATTTAAATAGCACTTTGTCATAGACAGTCAAAGGCGTTTTGTTTTTTTTTTACAAATAGATACATTATTCATTCGCTCCAGACAGATAATGGTAGTGGCAAGCTACTACTGTAGCCACAGCTGCTCTGGGGCAGGCTGACAAAAACATGGCTGCAAATCCACACCAAAGACCTCTCCGGCCACCACCGAAAATTTACACACATCCATACCCAGTGTTATGGACACTGGAGGCCAACCATCTGGTGACTAGACAACCTACTCTACCTCCTGAGCCTCAGTTACCAGTCAATCTACGTTCCTATCCTCACCTATGGTCATGAGCTTCGGGTAATGATTCAAAGAATGAGATTGCGGATACAAGTGGCTGAAATGAGCTTTCTCTGTAGGATTGTTGGGCTCACCCTCAGAGATAGGGTGAGGAGCTCAGTGATCCATGACAGGTTCTGAGTAGAACCGCTGCTCCTCCATATTTAAAGGAGTCAGTTGAGATGGTATGGGCATCTGATCAGGATGCCTCTCACTTGAGGTGTTTTGGACATGTCCTACTGCGAGGAGATCCCAGGGCATACCCAGAACACGCTAGAGAGACTGTGTGTCCCAGCTGGTCTGGGAACAGGAACAGATGACTGGGGAGAGGGAAGTCTGGGCCTCTCTGCTTGAGCTGCTGCCTCTTTGATCCGGACCTCTGGATAAGTGTTAGAAGATGGATGGATGGACTTTGTTTATTTTGGTAGTTTTTATTTTTTTTTAAGATGGATTATAATGGAATTATAATTTTTACAACCCTCTCTGTCTTCTTGACGGACAGCAATAAATCCTAGCATAACCTCAGGCTCTTAATTAAGCCATGAGAGTGTGGCATCAATGACCATGTGTACATGTACATAGAATAAAACGGTTATGATTGGATTTCTGGAGTTATCTGATTATTAAACTGGCTATGTAAACAGACTAATCCCATAAAGGCCATGTAATCGGGGTCATTAACGCAAGTGGTTTACCCTCCAGTAATCTGTTTATTCAGTGCATGTAAACATGACAAAACTGATTATTGCCATTATCAGTTCATTCCCAGTACTCTGTTTATGATGACCGTGTAACCGGGGTCACTGAATATATCACTGCAGCAATTTGGCCATAAATGATTTATTTATATATATATATATATATATATATATATATATATATATATATATATATATACACACACACAATAAAATTCTTTCATTGAAAGGGCCAGAGATTCAGTTTGTTGACTCAAGGATTTTGGCATTTGGCGAGACGACTCACTTTCATTTGAAACGCACATTAATACTCTATTCTCCAAAATTAAATCTAGAATAGGTTTTCTGTATTGTAATAAGTCCTCTTTAACACATTCTGCTAAACATCTTTTGGTCAAAATGACAGTCCTCCCAATTATAGACCATGGTGATGCAATTTATAGATGGGCCGCTAAAACACCCCTTTATAAACTTGACACTATTTACCACACTGATTTTCGCTTTCTTACATGGGCTCCTTTCAGCACTCACCACTGCAGCTTGTATTCTCTGGTAAATTGGCCCTCTCTTCACTCTCACCGTCAAACACACTGGTTTCTGTTGATTTACAAAGCCTTAATTGGCAAAACTCCATCCTGTCTTCGCTCATTGATCAAATTCCATAACATTAGCCGTTCCCTCCGCTCAAGCAGCTACATTGGTCTGCTTGTTCCCAAAGCACGCACTACTTTTGGTCCTTCATCTTTTGATTTTCTGCTGCATACGATTGGAATAATTTACAACAAAAACTAAAGCTCAGTTCTTTTATACCACTCATCCTTTAAAAATTTGGTAAGGGAAATAATCTGTGATTGTTGTACTTGCTTTTAGTTTTAGTTACTTTCACTATTTTGTGTCACGTGCCGAGCCGGCTTGGCTTTCCCCGGCTCGGCCTCAATCTCTTTGTGGGGTTGGCTTTGCTGGGGATGTGTATTTTGATGTATTCTGGTACGTTTTTCCATGTCCCTAGCCACTGTCTGACCGGCAGCTGTTAGTCAGCATCTGTCTTTCTTTCTTTCTTTCAAAGGTCTTTTTATTATTATTAATTGAAGTATCAATACAATACAAAGTATTGGAAATTTTTATTTTTGTTTTAACCAAACAGTGCAAAACTAAAATTTAAAACTAACAAATGTGGATGCTTCAAAACACAAAAACCTTTAAATAAACAATAATAAAAAAATACAAAAAGAAAAATTGTGTGTGAGGTGGGGGTGGGGTAAAGGGGATATGAGCTACTCAGAAACTATAATTGTGGGTCTTTCAAAGAAATCAAGAAACGGGCGCCATAATTTATAGAATTTGTTTTCAGAGCCACAAACTATATATCTGATATTTTCTAAATCCAAAGAGGACACTATATCTTTTATCCACTGTAAATGTGAAGGGGGCGAAGAGTCTTTCCACTTCAGTAATACAGCACGTCTAGCCAATAATAATGAAAATTTGAATACTTTTAATTTGGAATTCGGCAAGACAAGTTCTGGAGCCACACCAAAAATGGTGCATAATGGATCAGGTTTAATTTGATATTGCAGGACTTCAGACATAGTGATAAAAACAGAATGCCAAAAATTCATCAATGAAGGGCAGGACCAATACATGTGAAGCAAAGTGCCAGGAGCGCTAACACACTTTTCACAAGTTGGGTCTATATCCGAGTAAATACGTGCTAACTTAACCTTGGACAGGTGCACCCGGTGTACAATCTTAAATTGAATAAGAGCGTGACGAGCACACATTGATGCAGTGTGAACCTGGCCAAGAATAGAGTCCCACAGTTCATCAGTAAAAGTAAAATTAAGATCTTGTTCCCAATTCAATTTAATAGCGGCCAGAGAAGAAGATTGTAAATTTGAAATTAAATTATATAAAACTGATATTACCCCCTTAGAAGTTGGTTTAACTAATAAAAAATCATCTAGAGGATTATCAGAAGGTTTTTGAGGGAATTGTTTTGTCATGGTTTGCACATAATGTCTGACCTGAAGGAAGCGGAAAAAATGTGTAGAAGTGATGTCGAATTTAGTGGAAAGTTGAGAAAAACTTGCAAATTGACCATCAAAATATAAATCCGCAAAAGATTTTAAACCTTTTCTGTGCCATATATGAAATGCACTCTCAATAGTTGATGGGGTAAATAAATGATTTGCGGCAATTGGACTTCTAATGGAGAAAAACTGAAGACCAAAATTTTTCCTGAATTGAGACCAAATTCTAAGAGACTGACAAACTACTTTGTTATTACCCAGTGTAGACAAAGCAAGGGGAAGTGGTGAACCTAAAATTGCCGGTAGGGAGGTTTGATTGTCCACATGTGGCTCCATAAGGATCCAAATGGGTGATTTGGGTTCCAGATAGAAATGTTTCCAATATAACATGCACCTGATATTTGCTGCCCAGTAGTAATATTGAAAGTTAGGCAGAGCCATGCCACCCACTGATTTGGGTCTTTGAAGAAAAACTTTCCTCAATCTCGGATGTTTACCATTCGAAATAAATGAGGTAATCAGAGAGTCCAAAGACTTAAAAAAGGATTTAGGAATAAAAATGGGGAGACACTGAAACAAATACAAAAACTTTGGAAGTAACATAATTTTTACAGAATTGATTCTGCCAATTAAAGACAAGGATAATGGGGACCATTTGGAAAGTATTAGCTTGCACTGGTCAAATAAGGGGAGAAAATTATTTTTAAACAAGTAATTAAGTTGTTTAGTGACACATATCCCAAGATAATTAAAATGATCAATAACAACCTTGAAAGGAAAATTTTCAAGATCCTGAACTCGAATCTTTTCATTAATCGGAAACAATTCACTCTTATTCAGATTAATTTTATAACCAGAAAACCTACTAAAACTATCCAAAATGTTAAATATAGCGGGTAATGTAGTAAGTGGGTTGGAGAGAAATAGTAAAAGATCGTCGGCATAAAATGAAACCCTATGCTCGATGCCACCCCTACAAATGCCTAGAAAGTCCCGGCTCCCACGGATTGCAATAGCTAACGGCTCAATTGCCAAGGCAAAGAGCAATGGGCTCAAAGGACAGCCTTGCCTCGTACCACGGTAAAGTCTAAAATAGTCAGAATAGCGACAATTAGTTAACACTGAAGCTAAAGGACTAGCATAGAGAAGTTTAATCCAGGAACAGAAGGAAGGACCAAAACCGAACCTCTCCAAAGTAAAAAACAAATACTCCCACTCAACCCTATCGAATGCCTTTTCAGCGTCCAAACTAATAAGACATTCAGGTATGTTGTGGTGAGGAGTATAAATAATATTAAACAACCGCCGCAAGTTAAAAAAAGAATGGCGATTTTTAATGAAACCGGTTTGGTCCTGTGAAATTATAAAAGGAAGAATCTTTTCCAACCTTGAAGCTAACAACTTTGACAAAATTTTAACATCGGTATTTAACAAGGAAATAGGCCTGTAAGAAGCACAATCAACAGGATCCTTGTCTTTTTTAAGCAACACAGTGATACAGGCCTGATAACATGAAGGAGGAAGTGTACCGGAGTCAAGCGACTCTGTAAAAACTTGATAAAGGAAAGGGGCAAGATCGTCAGAGAATTTTTTGAAAAAATCAGCGGAAAACCCATCAGGTCCTGGAGATTTTGCTGATTGCATGGATGATATTGCCAGCTGAATTTCTTCTTTTGTGATGGGAGCTTCTAGAATTTGCAGAGATTCTGAGGAAATCTAAGGGATATCAATAGAATCAAAAAAATTTTGCAAATCCTTTAAGTTTGTTGTATATTCTGAGGTATATAATTTGGAATAAAATGACCTGAAAATATCATTAATCACTTGTTGGTCAGATGTCACCTCTCCTTTATCTGTCCTAACTCCAGTAATAATTTGCTTAGCTCTAATACCACGCAGTTGATTAGCTAGAAGTTTACCGGTTTTTTCGCCATGTTCATAAAATTCACTCTTGTTTCTTATTAAACAACCTTCAATTTGTCAAGTAGAAAGTAAATTAAGTTTAGTTTGTAATGTCATACGTTCCTTGTACAAAGCGGGTGATGGAGATTGAGCATATTGTCTGTCAATGTCCAAGATTTGATCTAAAATAGCCTTCTGTTCCTGTATTGTGGATCGTCTTTTAAATGCTGCCAATGAAATAAATTCCCCCCTAAGAAATGCCTTCATGGCCTCCCATATCATTTTGTTTGGCATACCAGGAGTTTTATTTTCTTTCAAAAAAAAATTAATTTTAGAAGAAATATTCGCAACCAATTTTTCATTTGTAAGTAATAATGGATCCAGTCTCCAGTGCTTTCTCATGGAGTCACATCCATGGAGGATCATTTTAAGTACAAGAGGGGCATGATCAGAAACCGAGATGCTATCATAACTGCAAGAGCAAAGGTTATTAATTAATAAATTGTCAACAAAAAAATAATCTATTCTGGTATAAGTATGGTGTACGTGAGAGAAAAAAGAATAGTCCCTGCCGTTAGGATGTAAAAAACGCCAAGGATCTGTAAGGCTATATTCCTCAAGAAAAGACTTAACATAAGTTGCAGATTTATTAAGACTAGCAGGTTTTGAGGATGAGCGGTCTAAGATCGGATCCATATACAAATTAAAGTCACCCCCAAGAATTAGAGAATGAGTATTTAAATCTAGAAGCTGCGAAAAAAGGTTGCGAAAAAAGTTTACATCATCAAAATTTGGCGCATACAAATTAGCCAAGGTGACATGTTTATTGCCAAGTTTACCTGATACTATTACAAATCGTCCATTTTTATCTAATACAACAGAGGGAATAAATGGGATATTTCGATCAATAAGAATAGCAGCGCCCCTGGCCTTAGCTTTAAAATTTGAAAGAAAAAATTGTCCTGACCAGCATTTTGACAAACGCAAGTGGTCGGAATCCTGCAAATGGGTTTCCTGCAAAAACAGTACCCCAGGCTTAAGTTGCTTTAGACGTGACATGACTCTCTTTCGTTTAATTGGATGGTTCAACCCCTTCACATTCCAGCTTACCAAAGTAAGATTACTATTCATTCAAAGAGTAAAATTTATATATTGTGTTGTGTAGCCCAAAAAAGAATGGGGTGAGGTACGGGTAAAAAAAAATAAAAAGGGGAGGAAGTGAGGGGGGTGTAAATAAATCCATAACAAAAAAAAAAAAAAATTCAACAACCAAACCTATAACAACACTCCAGCCGGTTGCAAAAAACAGCAACCACTCCATCTCCTGCTCTATTCTCATCCTAACAAAATACTCCCATACAACTGGCTTCAATCTTGCATACTATGAACATTTTACCCTAAAAAAAAAAAAAAAAAAAATAAGTAAACAACAACGTATAGGGAGCCAATTTTACCTTGTTTTGAACATCTAAAAATGCATCAATGTCCAGTCAGTGAAGCTTTAATGAAGTAATAATCAAGCAGTCCAGTGTGGTAGTTGGTCAACCCAGGAATGTCCAGTTCAGGGCGAAAATCGCTGATTTCTCTCCATGGTTTGCATGAAGCGGGTGGCCTCCGGAACGGATGCCAGCCACTGGTTTTTGCCGTCTGGAAGAGTTATCCGGAGCCTGGCGGGGAAGAGAAGAGAAGGACAAAAACCTCTCTTGTACAACTCGGACATAACCTCCTTATATTCGGCTCGTTGCTTCTGAACGTCGGCGTTATAATCCTCGTAGAACTGAAGTCTATGTCCACGATACTCCAAAGTCCCACGGCGTCTCCGCGCTTCTCTCATCACCAAGTCTTTGGCCCGAAACCGGTGGAAACAAATAATGACAGCGCGCGGCTTCCCGTTTGGACCCGGCTTGGGCATGAGGCTGCGGTGGGCTCTATCCAGCTCTGGGGGAGATGGTAAAGTTTGTGTGCCAAAGACGTCCACCAACAGCCGAGAAAAAAATTCAGATGGCCGTGGACCCACATCATAGGACTCCGGCAGACCCACCAGACAAATATTCAGCCTCTTGCCTCTTCCCTCCAGGTCAGAAAGTTTGTTTTTCAAAAGCTTGTTCTCCTCCTGTATTGACTCACACGTAACTTCAAGCGCCGCTAGGCGCTGGCTGACGTCCTCCGTGTTGCTTTCAAGGTCGCCAATGCGTTGCTCCTGGTTCGCCACATCTGCTTGAATCTTGTCTAGCTTACCATTAATAAGTTCAAATGAAGCTTTAAAATCAGCAGCTATGGACATTCTGTGTTGCTCAAGCAAGGCAACAAGTGCAGGGTTAAGGCTTTTATTAGCATCCTCAGTTAAGCTGGTGTTAGCATTGTTCACTGCTGCCTCCTTTTCAGTCTGCTTTCTTGTTTTGGACATATTTTCTCAACTTAAAACAGATTCCGCACGTATTAAACGTCCAAAACGTTGACAGCTTACAGCAAAGTAGGGTTTAAAAAGTAAGACTGAAAAAAAAATATAGCAGGAGCCAGCAGCGCACACACTTACTCCATTACCAGTCAGCATCTGTCATCTCCTTTCTCTCACGCTGTTGACAGGTTGCCGGTCCAGCCACACCCCCTCACTCTCCTTCTGGCTCATAAGCTGTTTCCAGTCCCCGGTAATGATCCGCCCGTGCCTCGCCCAGGTGTTTCTTATTTGTCACGCCAGTGGCGTCTGTATTAAAGGAGCTCTTCGCTACACAGGCACCGCTGGATCATTGTACGTGTTGGATGACTGTGCTTCACCATCTAACCATCACGTCATTGAAGGACTGCTTGCGCTCGCTTGGATAGCTGGACTTTTTGGGACTGCTCCCCTGTGAGTAAACTGCTAGTATTTTCTCTGTGTTGCCTTTACGCTGCGTCAGAAGCATTCCTTTTCCCGGTTCAATCCCGTTTTGCTTCTGGCAGTGTTTCTCCCCGCAGCACCATCGTTACGCTTAGGCTTAGCCCAGTTTACGTTCCCCGCAGGTGTGTTGAGCAACCCGCTGTTTTCCCTGTTTCCCTGACTGCAGCCATCATATCACTTGTCACTGTAACTGTTCTGTCAATAAATGTGTGTGTGGTGAATCCCTGCATTTAAATCCTCGTCCTTTTTCTCCCCTCGCTGTGCGCTGTAAAGAAGCACACGGCGAGTTCATGACAATTTTATATATCACAGTACAATCTGTTCCAAGTGGTATGATATTGTATTGTTTGCTTTGTACACTGTTAGACATTACAAGGGCTGTTGCCAGTAACTTACTGGCAAAAGTTACTGTAATTTAGAAATACAATACTATACTGTAATTCAATTACAGTATAGTACTGTAATTGAAAGCTGTTACAGTAGGTTAAATACAGTAAAAAAAACTATGTTTGAAAAGTACAGTAACATACATTAAATGACTGTTACAGCTGGATTCAACAAATTCCCATAATGCAACAGAAATTACAGTAACTCCCTGGAAACACGTTTTACAGTATCATACTCGGTGAAATATGGTAAGTAACTAGAAATTACAGCCATGTCTAACAGTGTATGTATTTCTTTTTGTTTCTCATTTTTTATGCTGCCTCTTGGCCAGGTCATCATTGGAAATGAGAATTTTCTTTTCTCTTTTCCTCAACTGACCAACCTAGTTAAATAAAAGTTAGAAATATAATAAAGAATAGGATCATTGTCATCACAAACTAAACATTGTCCGGTGCAGAGGTCAGTGTCCACACAAACCTCTTGAGGGCCTGTGGGCCACATGACTCATGCCGGCGGCTAACCGGGAGCCCTTCTCACAGTCACCTCACAGGAACTACAAATCTCTGATCGGGTTCTTTGAAGGATAAAATTTATTTTTGACTATGTATTATTTTATTGTTGTTTTTCATTTTGAAATGTATTCTGCTCAAATGGAACAACTGCTGTTTATTCACATCAGCAGTGTATTATTTGAGTGGGAAAGTACCGTGTGAACCATTGTACAAGAGGAAGGCAGTGCGCCCAGATGTCTTCAAGGCCGGTCATGTACTGATAGTAGCGGCTTCTGTTACCACTCCCAAGATACTGAAGGACAACTCCTTACATGATGTTTGTCAACTATGCAGACAGATACTGTTGTATTGTATAAAAAGCCTGAGCTGGACTGCCCCATCGAGCACGATTCTCAACTTTCTGTTACATGTACTGCTCCCTTGCTGCAAGTCGTCCATACACACCACAAAACAGCTGATAACATGGACAGCAGTCAGAGATCAACAGGACCCAGCCTCGGCACATTGAATCCAACCTCTGTGGACCCCACTCCCATCCACCCCATGTGGAAGGGCAGCACTGACTGTGCTGCTGCTGCTATCGGATTGCGGGGTCATGCAAATGCATGTGTGTGACACATCTTAAAGCAGCAGTACATGAAAGCTCTCATATAAACACGCACAGAACAGGAAGAACCAAACTAACTGTCATGAGCAAGATTAGTGTATATCGGTTCTGTGTTGAGACGGTCAGTTTCAGTTTGAATTCGGATGAATTCCCAGCCCTGTGCTATAAGTGTGCATCTTATTTGCAACGAAACAGTTGCTGAATATAAAACTTCTGTCTCCCCTTTTCTTTTCCCAGATAAAAATGAACTTCAATATTCAGAAAATATAAATGCTGCATGACACCATTTGTTTTAGCAGATGTTTTTATGTGTATTGGTCCAGAAGCTACACAGATGACACATAAGGAAAAGAGCTGGAGTATGAGAAAGGCCGATGTCTGAATGTTAACACATTGTACTATTTAAAAGTATTGGACAGGCTGCAGAAACAACCACAGAAAGAAACAACACCAATGCAAACAAAAACAAGTTGTGGCAAAACCAACATCACATTGTCTTATGCAGGAGTAAAGCCCAGCTAATTGCCTCAACAAGATGTCAAACGCTGAAGAGTTAGACGTGTTAAATGGGACAATAATGACGGCTGAACATGTTGGCCATATGGATGGGCCCCAGTGAGATCTAACTGTTGGCAAAGGGCCCAACAGGCTCGCATCAGAGAGACAGAGGGTGGAGGAGAGACAGGGAGAGAGCAGGTGAATCAGAGGAGACGCAAACTGAAGGATAAAGCTGGTTTTACTGTGGTTAAGAACAGGAGGAACCTGAGGATGATGATGGGACTGAAGGAAAAACAGAAGTTACAAGATAAATGGGCCTGTAAAGAAAATCATCTTTGATTTTACAGCGACAACAAGACGTATGCGGTAGGAGTGTTCATAGATTTTTTTTTAAAAGCATTTGATACAATAGACAAGCGGTGTCCATTCATGTGCTATGGAGGGCCAAGACCCTTCAGGTTTTCTCTTCTACCTAGTCTCTTCAGCAGGTGTTTTCACTTACCAGCAATCAGTGGGAAGGAATTCAGTGAAATCTGCTGTTGATGACACTGGTTGGAGGTGACGTCTCCAACCAGTGTCTTGGCCCTCCATAGCACAGGATTGGACACCCCTGCAATAGACCATGAAATATTACTCAAAAAACATTTAAAAATATGGTGTTATAGGGATGGTTCTCAACTGGGCAAAGGGTTATTTGAGCAATAGACAACAATTTGTTCAAATCAGTGAGCACAAATCAACACTGCTTGATATTACTTATGGAGTTCCACATGGGTGGGTTTTGGGACCCTAATTATTTACAATTTACGTAGGGTCTCAAGTTTGCTAAAATTTGTGTTTGTTGACAATACAAGTATGTTTGTCTCCAGGGAAAATATGCAGCAACTTTTCTATTTTTTCCACAGCAGAAACAGGTAAACTTAAAACAAGGTTCAACGTGAATAAATTATCAATAAATGTGAAGAAAACCAAAATGATGATGTTTGGTAATCGTAAAATAAATACAGATGTGCAAGTGAAGATAAATAATGTTAACAGAGAAAGGGTGCATGAAATTAAAGTTTTGGGTGTGATTCTTGACCCTATATAAAATATACAAGAGAAAATGTAGCAGGAAGCATTGGTATACTGGGGGAAAAAGAAAAAAAAAGTATACAGGTACATCTCAAAAAATTAGAATATCATTAAAAAATTCAATATTTTTGGTCATTCATTTCAGAAAGTGAAACTCATATTATATAGATTCATTGCACAGAGTGATATATTTCAAGTGTTTATTTATTTTAATTTTGATGATTATGGCTCAGAGACCATGAAAACTCCAAATTCAGTTTCTCAAAAAATTAGAATATTACATAAAATTAATTTTAAAAAAATAGTTTTTTAATAGAAATGTTGGCCGACTGAAAAGTATTTCCATGTACCACTCAATACTTGGTCGGGGCTCCTTTTGGATTAATTACTGTATCAGTGTGGCGTGGCATGGAGGTGATCAGCCTGTGGCACTGCTGAGGTGTCATGAAGGTCCAGGTTGCTTTGATAGTGACCTTCAGCTCGTCTGCATTGTTGGGTCTGGTGTCTCTCATCTTCCTCTTGACAATCCTCCATAGATTCTCTATGGGGTTTAGGTCAGGAGAGTTTGCTGGCCAATCAAACACAGTGATGCCATGGTCATTAAACTGAGTTTTGATACTTTTTGCAGTGTTGGGGGGGGGGGGGGGGGCAAGTCCTGCTGGAAAATGGAATCAGCTTAAAATTTCCTGGTAGACAACTGCGCTGACTTTGGTCTTGATAAAACACAGTGGACCAACACCAGCAGATGACATGGTTCCTCAAATCATCACTGACTGTGGAAACTTCACACTAAACCTCAAGCAACTTAGATTCTGTGCCTCTCTGCTCTTTCTCCAGACTCTGGGACTTTGATTTCCAAATGAAATGCAAAATTTACTTTTATCTGAACAGAGGTCATCTGCTGGTGTTGGTCCACTGTGTTTTATCAAGTCCAAAGTCAGCGCAGTTGTCTACCAGGAAATTTTAGAGCACTTCATGATTCCCTCTGCTGACAAGCTTTATGGAGAAGCTGATTTCATTTTCCAGCAGGACTCCCCACACACACACACACACACACACTGCCAAAAGTATCAAAACCTGGTTTAATGACCATGACATCACTGTGTTTGATTGGCCAGCAAACTCTCCTGACCTAAACCCCATACAGAATCTATGGAGGATTGTCAAGAGGAAGATGAGAGACACCAGACCCAACAATGCAGATGAGCTGAAGGTCACTATCAAAGCAACCTGGGCCTTCATAGCACCTCAGCAGTGCCAAAGGCTGATCACCTCCATGCCACGCCGCATTGATACAATAATTAATTCAAAAGGAGCCCCGACCAAGTATTGAGTGGTACATGGACATACTTTTCAGTCGGCCAACATTTCCATTAAAAAAACTATTTTTTTAAATTAATTTTATGTAATATTCTAATTTTTTGAGAAACTGAATTTGGGGTTTTCATGGGCTGTAAGCCATAATCATCAAAATTAATGTAAACACTTGAAATATATCACTGTCTGTGTAATGAATCTATATAATATATGGGTTTCACTTTCTGAAATGAGCGATCAAAAATATTGAACTTTTTCATGATATTCTACTTTTTTGAGCTGTACCTGTATTCTGAATAAGAGTTCATTGTGTGTATTTTACTGTTCAGTTGTTTTGCCATACTTGTCCTTCTGTGTTGAAGTTTGGGGCAACGATTACAAAACCGCTACACAGTCTATATGCACATTAGAGAAAATAGCCCTTAGGATAGTGAGTCAGGTCAGATATTGTGAACACACCAACAAACGGTTTTGAAAATGACAAACATTAAAGTCTAGAGATTTGACAGAACTCAGGACGCCACAAGTAATGTACTTTTTTCTGAGGATGCTATGACCAAATCATCACACTTCATCAGCTAAAGGAAGAAGGAACCCCTTGCGGATCGCAAATGGTCATTATATTTATCAAATTCAAGTCCGCCTTCGACTGCGCTGACTGGACAACCCTGTGGAGATCATTAGAAACCAAACATGTGCTTCGGAAGATCACTGCAGTCCTGCATTTGGCCAATCCGGATCCAAGAAGGTGATGTGGCCTCTCCCCTCTTGCTCAACATTTTCATCAATGCCATCATGCGACAGACGTTTGAAGGCCGAAGGGGCGTGTGATCTGATACTAACCAGTTCATGACAGATCTGATGTTCACTGATGACAGTGCTATTTTCACCAGTGATGATGCTGGAGATATTCTGTATGACATCGGCCACTTTGCTCAGGCTTTAAGATCAGTGCGGACAAGACAAAAGTTCTCCCAACGGAAACATTCTGCCTCCAGGGCTCTTAGGTCAGGTTCCAGGGTTCAAATACACTACCGTTCAAAAGTTTGGGGTCACTTAGAAATTTCCTTATTTTTGAAAGAAAAGCACTTTTTTTCAATGAAGATAACTTTAAACTAATCAGAAATATACTCTATACATTGCTAATGTGGTAAATGACTATTCTAGCTGCAAATGTCTGGTTTTTGGTGCAATATCTACATAGGTGTATAGAGGCCCATTTCCAGCAACTATCACTCCAGTGTTCTAATGGTACAATGTGTTTGCTCATTGCATCAGAAGGCTAATGGACAATTAGAAAACCCTTGTGCAATCATGTTAGGTCTGCAATGCTGTAATTGCTGCAAATGGAGGATTCTTTGACGAAAGCAAAGTTTGAAGGAAAAAATTATTATTTCAAATACAAATCATTATTTCTAACCTTGTCAATGTCTTGACTATATTTTCTATTCATTTTACAACTCATGGTGGTAAATAAGTGTGACTTTTCATGGAAAACACAAAATAATTGTCTGGGTGACCCCAAACTTCTGAACGGTAGTGTATGTCGGTTCACTGGTAACTGAAAAGAAGGTTGCATCGATGGCAGAGATCCACCGGAGAATCGGGTCTGCAGCATCAATGTTGGCATCTCTCTGATGCTGGAAGAAGCCCAACATCTTGCTATGGACCAACATCCGTCTCTGGCACGCTGATTCTGCCGATCCTTCTTCATGTCTCTGAGACCTGGACCATCCTGAAAGCTCCAACTTTTTCTGGTAAAGTTGCAACATCTTTCTGTAAATTTGCAACTTTATTTTTTATTTTTTAAGTGCATTTTTCTATCGTTTAAATTTGAAACTTTTTTCTCAAAAATTAGCAATTTTTCTCAAATTTGCAACTATTTTCTTGTAAATGTGCAACTTTTTTTATGAATTTGTAATTGTTCCCTCAAAAATTAGCAACTTTCTCAATAATTTGTAACTTGTTTCTCATAAATTAGCAATTTTTAAAAAAATTGCAACTATTTTCTTGTAAATGTGTAACTTTTTCTTATGAATTAGTGTTTTTTCCCTCCAAAATTAGCAACTTTCTCAAAAATGTGTAACTTTTTCTCAGAAATTTGTAACTTTTTTCTAAAAAAACTGCAACTTTTTTATCATAAATTTGTAAGTTCTCTCTCATAAATTAGCATTTTTTCAAAAAATTTGCAACTATTCTCTTGTAAATTTGCAACTTTTCCTCATAAACTTGCACTTATAAATTTGCCACATTCAGATAGAATTTTATTCTGTGTAATTAAATTGTAATTTGTAACTTTTTTCATTTCTAAATTGGCAGCTTTTGTCATATTCTGGCTCCTTTATTTTTGCAAATTTATAACTCATTTATATTTATACATTTGCACCTCATGCTAAATTTGTGACCCCCCCATCCCCCTGGTTAAACAAATAACAAATCACCTCCTGGCTGAAGCCCGTCAGAAGTGACAGCGGTCTGCACCGCTCCAGTTTAACGCGCACAGGGGCAACAGAACAGCCACACAGTGGGCCAGTAAACGTCTGGTAACCTTGTGTCTAAATTACATAACTGTAATAGAAATGTGGGCTGAAGGAAAAGCAGGGCAGAGCTCTGATGAACGTCAGGGTGCATTAGTTTCGTTCTGTCTTTGCTAAAGCTGGCACGGCTGACCAAACTGTGCATGAGCCAACCACAGGCAGCTTAGTGCCACGCCACGTTACTGAGTCTGAAACTTTCAGCCTACAGAAATGATCTGCAGTTACTTTATTAACAAACTAGGAGCAGGATGATCATGGCTCACTCTGACAGGAGGCTTGGTGCCAATGTCCAGGAATGCCACTGAGCCGGGGATGCCGCTGTGTCACCGACGGAGGCTACATTTCACATTAATATCAGGCATAATGTAATAGCTCATGAAAAGCTTCACAAACTGTGGCTCCATCTTCTTCCTTCTTCACTTGAACTGCAGTAAGCAGAGCAGCAGGTGTTTGGGGACTTTTAATATTTGCAACTTTGTTGCTGTAAATGAGCAACTTTTTGGTGATTAATCATCAACTTATTCTAATGAATTTGCAATTTTTTTCCTTCAAAAATTTGCAACTTTTCCCTTTACAAATTTACAACTTTTGTCTTGTAAATGTGCTACCTTTCTCTAATAAATTTGCAACTTTTTTCTCAAAAAAATTGCAACTTTTTTCTCAAAAATTTGCAACATTTTTCTTGTAAATCCGTAAATTTTTGAAATCAAGATTGCAGATTTACAAGAAAAAAGCTCCAGATATATGAGAAAAAAAGTAGCAAATGTACAGTACAGGAAAAAAGCTGCATTTTTTTGAAAAAGATTACAAATTTACAAGACAAAAGACGGCAATTTAGAAGAAAAAAGTTGAAAATTTAGAAAAAAATGAGCAAATTTACAAGAAAAAAGCTGAAGATTCACAACAGAAAAGCTGCAAATTTACAAGAAAAAAAAATGCAGATTTACAAGAAAAAACATGCAAATTTATCGAGAAAAAGCTGCAAATTTTTGAGAAAAAGGTTGCAGATTTACAGGAAAAAAGATGCACATTTTTGAGAAAAAGTAGCAAATTTGAAGAAAAAAGTTGCAGATTTCAAAGAAAAGAAGATTCAAATTTACAGGAAAAAGCTACAAATTTACAAGAAAAAGTTGCAAATTGAGAAGAAAAAACTTGCAAATTTAGCCTCTTAAAATTCCGGTGTTCCACTGGTGTGACGTTTCAAATGTTCTACTGTCACTCAGTGAAGAAAGAATCTGATTTTCTTTGCGTATGCTAAATTTAGGGAAAATGGCTGGAATCCTAAGGATTTAGTGTGTCAGAGTTAAAAAAAAAGACCCAAAATTTAATGACGAGGGCAGTCTGAGGCTTTAATCGTAATTGACATTATAATTCAACACATTTAATAACACCCATCATCGTCATCATCATCGTCAAACGTGATGAACAATGTCAAACACACGCCAGGAGGGATGTCATATAAACAAGAAAAGACGGGATTGAAATCCTCCGGCGGGTTGCATGGTGTGTTTGTGTGTGTGCGTGTGACCCCTGGCCGGTCATTCATTAGCAGTCCCCCACCAGCCTCCAATATCTAACCACGTCCGACAAAACACCAAGTACTGCTCTCCATTAAGATCCTCTTATCTCCGCCAACCTCTAAATCAGCTCACTCCCCGCAGACTGCCCGACTTTGATGACATTGCTTCAAAGCAGCTTCGCTTTCGCTTTAATTTTTAATGGAATAATAGAGCCGAAGACAAAGCGATGGGCATTTATGTCACGTTTAAAGACGGGGGGAGATTTTGGCCCACAACAAAAATTAATTGGCCTGTTGCTCTGAAATAAAACTGCCGAGCATCTGAACGGGAAATTGCACCTCACTGACATTGAACAAAAATGACTAGTTTATTGGCTTCGCTATAATTTTCTTGTCTCTGACTTTGACGAGTGAATTTAAAAGCTAAGAGTCATCATCGGCATGTAAGAGGCTGCCTGAGCTTTCTCCAACGTAGTTCTACTTTCTTTCAGGCTGGAAGCAACAAGACTGCATCAGAGTCATTACCAGATCTGTTTTTGTCCTGCATTTTTTGCCGTTGGTAACTGGCGTTCACTTATATAGCGCTTTTTCTCATTTCTGAATGACCAAAGCGCTTTACAGATCCTGCTATCCACCCATTCACGCACACATTCACACACTGATGGTGGCAGGGCTGCCATGCACGCAGAGGCGCTAGCCTGACCACCAGGAGCAACTGGGGGTTCAGTGTCTTGCTGAAGGACACTTCGACATGCAGACTGCAGACAGAGAGGGAATCAAACCCCTAACCCTCCGATCAGTAGTCGGCCACACTACACCTGCACCACAGCTGCCCCCAAAAACTGGAAACTGCTTCTTTTGAGCCTCTTTTTGTGGAGACGCTTGTTTTTGTTTTTTTTTTAATGCACAATCTAGCAACACTGGCAGAGCGCGGGGAGAGGGAAAAAAAGATAAGCGAAAAAGCACTAGCTACGTTGTCTAGCAGTGTTTCGGAATTCAGAAGGTAGACACTGAACAAAAGACAGTTTTTTGCAAAATATGCCACAAAGCTGTTGTCTTTAAATGCTTAATTAGTATCACTAATTTGTTTCACCACTTCAGATGTCATCCATGACTGTTTGAAGAACGCATTAGAATCTACTTGTCAAAATCTCAGGGAGCCCCCACAAAAAACAGCATTAAAGGAACCAAGGATTTCCAGGATAAATGACTGTGGACTTCTTCCTTTGAAAAATTTACCCCATATGACAAAAGTTCAAATAGAAAAAGATCACTACTGCAGTCAAATTATAATGCAAAAGAGATGGCTCCTATTGTTAAAAACATAACCAAACAGAAAAAGTGCACTTTAATTTATATGGTTTTGAAATATCATTCATTCATCTTCTTCCGCTTAATCCTTTTTGGGTCGCGGGGGGGGGGGGGGGGGGGGCTGGAGCCTATCCCAGCATCTTTGGGCGAGAGGCAGGGTCCACCCTGGACAGATCGCCAGTCCATCGCAGGGCCAACACAGAGAGACAGACAACCATTCACTCTCACAGTCAGTCAGACCTAAGGACAATTTAGAATCCCCAGTTTGATGCCAATTAACCTAACCTGCATGTTTTTGGCATGTGGGAGGAAACCGGAGAAATCCCAGAGTAAACCCACGCAGACACGGGGAGAACATGCAAACTCCACACAGATCACTGTTGGTCAGGGGCTGGGATCGAACCCAGGATCCCCCCGGCCAAGGGTGAGTTGCTGTGCTGCCGCAGTGCTAACCACTCTGCCACCGTGCCACTCTAGAATTCTTGCATAATGCACTTTTTATTGTTTTGAGTCCTTTTTTTAAATTTTGTTTTGGTTTAATTGTTGTCCTTAAGAATCAGGTGAATAGGAAGGCCTACCATTATTCATCCTCATTTGTGCAAATTTATGAATGGGGCTGCCTGACTGTTTCAATTAAGTTTGCCAAATTTAACTTGATTTCATCCCCCCCCCTTCACTTTTGCATGCAATTTAAAAAATACAAGAGTCTTTTTCTATTATGCTTGTGTCATTTTATGCAAAGGTTTGAACTTAATATTAAACAGTGGTTCAAAGGGGATCTCTATGTATATATTGTGTATCGTGATAAAACCCTAAATGTATCACAATGCATGTTAAAAACCATATCATCCAGCCCTAGTGCAAAGATAGCATAAAAGAAGCCAATTTTTAAATAAAAAAGTGGCAAATTAAAGCTTAATTACACAGAATAATTTAACCTGCATCCAAATAAATGTGCTAATTTACAAGAAAGATGAATATTTACAGGGAAAAAAATGCAAATTCATCAGAAAAAAAAGTGCAAATTTTTCCGAAAAAGTTGGACTTTTGCAATAAAGTTGCAAATTTTGCAGCTTTTTTGTCAAATTATTTTTTCCTCATGCATTTGAGGCTTCATTCTCAAATAGTAGATAACAGAAGTAAGTGACATCACCTGCAAGTCTGTTGGTGAACAAAGAAGTTTTACGCCTGCATGAGACATCATGTTTTGTTGTGACTCAGGAGCAGCTGGAATCATACAGTAACTGTCAGCTGCAGCTTCACCGGACAGACTCAGGGGAGTCGGTTAATCTCAAGAACTCAATTAACATGTTGATTTTAATTAGCTGTCAGTGGGCTGAAGCAGTGGCAGCAGCAGGGAATTTACGCACAGTAAATATTAACACCCAGTGTTCTTCTGTGGATACAGTCACATTAACATATGCAGTATAGACTGCAGTGTTTTACAGTGGAAGAAGAAGAATTATGTGTTTAAGGTGTAATAAGGGTTTAAGGGAGTGAGTAAAAATGAACATATCACCATGAGGGTTTGGTCGTATGCCCAATGCACAGTGGAGCGCTGAGGACATCATTCAGAAGCGCTGCATGGCGACAGGCAAGGCAGGCAAATGCGTGGGGAGCCCATGAGGGCCGGACAACTCTGAATGACTACAGCAGTCACAATGTGAAGGGTTTGTAATGACAGTGGTAGGCTGGTACAGAACTCCCTAAAGGGACTCCACCCTGATCTCCCACTCTCACAAGTACCGGTGTGTATCTTATGTAAACAAATGAGTGACAGCGGCTGTATCAAAATACAGCAAAGTTATTCGTCTCACAGTGACAAAAGACAGGAGAAAAAAACGCTTCAAATTTAGAAGAAAAATGTTGCAAAATCATGAGAAAAAAAGGTGAAAATTTATAAAAAAAAAATGTAAATTTATGAGAAAACAGTTACAAATTTTGAAGAAAAAAATTTCAATTTTATGAGAAAAAAGTTCCAAATTTAAGAGGAAAAAACCTTCCAAACCTTGGTAAAAAAAAAAAAGTAATATATAATAAATTGAAATGTGTAAGAAATGCATAAATGAAAGATCTACAAGAATACAGTCTCAAATACTCAACTAATTTCTGGAAAAAAAATTTTTGAGAAAAAAGTAATAAATTTAACAGAAATTAATTATATAAACGTGGAACAATGAAGTTCCAAGGATTAGCAAGGCAGAAGTGAGGGCAGCTTTGAAGAGGATGAAGAATGGAAAGGTGGTTGGTCCAGATGACATTCCTGTGGAGGTATGGAGATGTTTAGGAGAGATGCCAGTGGACTTTTTAAACCAGATTGTTTAACATGATCTTGATGAGTGATCAGCCACACTATGAAGATATGGGAAAGAGTTGTTGAAGCCAGGTTAAGAGGAGAGGTGACAATCAGTGAGCAGCAGTACGGTTTCATGCCAAGAAAGAGTACTACAGATGCAATGTTTGCTCTAAGAGTGTTGATGAAGAAGTGTAGAGAAGGTCAGAAGGAGTTGAACTGTGTCTTTGTGGCTCTAGAGAAAGCAGATGATAGGGTGCCAAGAGAGGAAGTGTGGTACTGTATGAGGAAGTCAGGAGTGGCAGAGAAGTATGTGAGGGTGAGGGTGAGGGTGGTGCAGGACATGTATGAGGACAGTGAGACGGTGGTGAAGTGTCCTGTAGGAGTGACGGATGGGTTTAAGCTGGGGGTAGGGTTGCATCAGGGATCGCCTCTAAGCCCCTTCTTGTTTACCATGGTGATGGACAGACTGACAGATGAGGTCAAGCAGGAGTCTCCGTGGACTATGATGTTTGCAGACGACATTGTGATCTGTAGTGAGAGTAGGGAGCAGGTGGAAGAGAGCCTGAAGAGGTGGAGGTATGCTCTGGAGAGAACAATGAAAGTCAGTAGAAGCAAGACAGAATACATGAGTGTGAATGAGAGGGAGACAGGTGCAATGGTGAAGATGAAAGGAGTCGCAGTAGTGAAAGATGAGTTTAAACACCTGGGGTCAACCATCCAAAGCAATGGAAAATGCACAAGAGAGGTGAAGAAGAGAGTGCAGGCAGGGTGGAGTGGGTGGAGACAAGTGTCAGGGGTGATATGTGACAGAAAGGCAGCAGCAAGAGAGAAAGGGAAGATTTACCAGACGGTAGTGAGACCTGCTATGATGTATGGTTTGGAGACGGTGGTGCTGACAAAAAGACAGGAGATGGAGCTGGAGGTGGCAGAGCTGAAGAAGCTAAGATTTTCACTGGGTGTGACAAGGAGGGACAAAATTAGAAATGAGTTTCTCAGAGGGACAGCTCAGGTTGAGCGGTTTGGAGACAGAGTAAGAGAGTCAAGGCTGAGATGGTTTGGACATGTGGAGAGGAGGGATAGTGGAGATATTGGACAAAGGATGTTGAAGATGGAGCTGCCAGGCAGGAGGAAAAGAGGAAGACCACAGAGAAGATTTATGATGTAGTGAAGGAGGACATGGAGAGGGTTGGTGTTACAGAGGAAGATGAAGGGAGAGGGGGAGACGGAGGCAGATGATCTGCTGTGGGCCCTGAAGGAAGAAGAAGGAAGAGGAACAAGAATGATAAAAATCTGACAGATTAATGAAAATAAAATGTCAAATGAACAAGAAAAGAATGATGCTAAAACTCAGAAGTGATATATTTAAGACAAAAAATATATCTGAAATGTAGGGGAAAAAACCTGACAAAACTGTGTGTCAAAAATACATTTAAAAGAAAAAAAGGTGATAATTTTAAAGGAAAACTGCAAAGTTAGAAGAAAAACTGCACATTTAGAAGAGTATAGCTACAAATTTAGTAGAAAAGTATAAATTAATGAGAAAAAAGTCTGACATGCACAAGGAAAAAATCACAAGTTAATGATGATTAAAAAAAACACAAACTTATGGTGGGAAAATTTCAAAATTGTGTTCCAAAAAAAATAAAACTTAGAAGGCGGAAACTCATACATCCATGAGGAAATGCTCAAAAATGTGAGTGAAAAACAAACTGGACCCGTCATCTTTTTCATCCATACGTTCATACTTTTTTTTTTACCAGTTCTAACTGTAGATACAGTGCATGCTTTTGATTTTACAGCTGCAGATTTCACCACTTTCCTCAGTTTGTGAGTCGTCAAAAAGTAACCTGAACCCGACCCTGTCACCTGTCGTCAGCAGTGAGAGGAAACCTGTGTAATCATGGAAGAGGTTTTGTGTCCCGGTAGAAGATATGAGAGCTAAGTCACTCGTTCACGTGAGGGAATTCTCCACAAACACAGATAATGGGAATAAATTGTTCTCAGCCTGTCACCCTGCCTCTGTATCACACGCAGCACCCATCAGCTGTCTCTGATACACAACAAACTGCTGTGATACTCTGGGGCAGAATTCACACATACTGGCAGAGCCACAGGGAAGAGTTCATTTGACACTGACACTAATCTGAGGAAAAGTTGCAAATTTAGAAGAAAAAAAATTGAACATTTCAATGAAAAATGTTGCAAATTTATAAGGGAGAAGTTGCAAATTTGAGAGTTGCAAAAAATTTTTTTCCACAATATTTTTAATTGAACCTTTTTTTTTTACAAACATGGCACAAACAATCAAACACTAACACTAAAGTAATATAAAAATAAAAAAACAAAACACTAACTACAAAAAAAAAATGTACTAAAAACCCCAACAACCATTGACAAAGGCAAGTCATCAGCAATGCTCCTCTGTTTAGTCTAGGTAATCTATTACATAAGTATACATATTATACATTCACCAGTTTGGAATTTGCAAGGTCCACACACATCATTCACCTTCTTCTTCAGAAGTTCTGTTTAATTTCTTTACATAATCAATGAAAGGTCTCCATATATTCTCAAACACATTTTCCTTTGATTTCAGTATGTATGTTATTCTTTCTAGTGGAAGGTTTGTTAACATCTGTCTTAACCACTGAGTCACATCTGGTCTATGAATCTGTTACCGACCCGATATTCTGCCGGCCGCTGAACTGTAGTTGAGCAGCCCCGGGTAGCGCTAGCCCGTTTATTCTAGCACGGCTCGTTAGTGGTAACAGCCAATACACAGTCCAACAAACCTTTCAAGTGGGAAGAACGAGGCACTTTATTTAGAACTGCAGCAACTGTCCACACTTACTGCTCGTCCGGAGCACACTGGCTTCTTACACTCTTCATATCATTACGTACAGCTCGTTATACCTCCATCGCTACTCCCGTCTCAGCCACAACAACGCCGCCATGGGCCCCCTTACGTCACTTCTCCTCCACACATACACACACTCACACACACATACACACCGCAACCTGTCCAGGTTAAAGGAGAGCAGGCTTGGCCTGCAACACTACCCCCACTCTGGATGATGATCAATCTTTGACATCACTCCAGCACACGTCATTACATATCATGGTGAGAGAAATACAGACATCATACAACTGAACATCTCCAACAGTCCACAAATGAGTCCTCCACCTGTAAAAGGTGACTGAAGGCAAAAGGGAAAGAAATGTTCAAAGAATGTCTACCAATGCCTACTGCATGTCCTCACACTAATGTAACACAAAAATCATTCATTCACATTGCGGTGCCACCAAAATATGTGTGATAAAACCTTTGTTCTGTGCACAAGAGTTCGTAGGAGGAGAAACAAACTTAGACATCTATAAGCATCTTAAACCAAAGACTTCAGCTTACCCCTAGGGTTCTACATGCAAAGTGCTAATATCATAAGATGTGGCCACAACGACTGAGATATCAAATGCCAACTGTCACATACACAGTGGTTAAAGCATCTTCAGTGTGCTCCAAAGTCTGTACAGCCCCTCAAACAGCCTGCTGCTGAGTGCAACTACAAAAATAGAACTCTTATTTCTTACAAAGTGAACACGTGATTAGTGAAACATAATTCCCTTTTTTTTTTTTTTACTGAAACTAAGGAGTTCCGGGTAGACTACCGTTACTCCCGATGAGATCAGGGCGCATTCTTGCCCTCACCTGGAACAATGATCTCACCACTAAATAACTAAGGCAAGTCTATTCAATTCTTAATGTTCAGTGTGCAACCCAGTCACCAAACCTGTCAGGAGCCCCGCGGGTCCTCTGTGGCCTCGGAAGTGGTGCGGCAACAGGAAGACAACATCGGTCGCGTCCCCCACTTGAATCCTTAGCTCCGGCCTCATCCAGCCGAGGGCGAGAAGAACTCTCAGAAGGATGGTTGCAGTCTGGTCAAATTGTCTGTGAAGAGTGGGGGTCCGGAAGGGCCCCTGCCGCAGCAGCCTCCATCTCTGGCGAGTTGTCCCACAAGTCCAGAGGGCCGATGTCTGCGTTGTCTGCACCGTTGTCTGCACCATCGTCCCACACCGGCGGAGGAACCTCCACCGCTGACCATTCTTTGGCGCCCTGGAACGCCCAGCTGTTGTCCAGAGGGGTTCTGGAGTAGTAAGGTTTGAGTTTGTCATGGTGCACCACCTTGACTTTAGCCCTCTGGCTTTTCTGGATACGGTAAACCATGTCGTCCAGCTGGCCCACGACGATATAGGGACCCTCGTAGGAGGGCAAAAACTTCCGTATTTTGTTTTTCATCCTCTTGGTGCCCTTGACCAAGTGCCATACTGCATCTCCAACCTTGTAGTGGATTTGGTGAATGTTTTTATCATACTGCCATTTTGCATGCTCAGCAGCTCTCCCTAAGGTTTCCCGTGCCAACTGGTGGGAAAGCTCCAGTCGTTCTCTGAGCTGCATCACATATAAGGGAAGTGAGCTGCTATGGATGTAGTCGGGAGGCATACCAGCAACCAAGTCAACTGGTTCCGTGACCTCTCGACCATAAAGCATCATGTTGGGTGACAACCCTATGGAACTGTGCTTAGTTGCCCTATAAGCCATCAGTGCATAAGGAATCATCACATCCCAATCCCAGTGACATCTCTCAGCAGTTGTAGCCAGGACCTTTTGCAGGGTGGCATTAAACCGCTCCACCTGGCCGTCGGACTGGGGGTGAAATGGGGTGGTACGGGTCTTTTCAATTCCCAGTAGGGCACACATTCCCTGAAACACAGCTGACTCAAAGTTTGTGCCCTGATCACTGTGGAGGGAGTGGGGCGCTCCGTGCCTACACACCCATTCCGAGGCAATCTTCTCAGCTACTGTCGTCGCTTGCTCATCAGGAACTGGATAAGCTTCGACCCACTTGCTAAAATAGTCCTGAACAACCACTATATAGCGATTGTGCCGCTCAGTCTCGTTTAACGGACCCATGAGATCAACAGTAATCCGTTCCATGGGGCTGCCTACTTTTACAGACCCCATGGCCGCCTGTGGAGTTTTCTTGGGGCGAACCTTGGCTGCACAGCTGGTGCAGGTGCGGCACCAAAGGGTGATATCAGTTTTCATATCGTACCAAAAGTACCGGGTCTTAAGGCAAGAAAGGGTCTTCTCTGCACCAAAATGGCCCCCCACCGGCCCCTCATGCATCTGTGCCATTACAGATGTGCGGTACGCGCTCGGCAGGAGAATCTGGGGGTAAAACACCTTTCCCTCTGTGCAGTAAAACTTTCTGAGTACAACCCCATCCCTCTGATAGAGTCGCTTCCACTGTGCCCACTAGGCTTTGGTGGTGGGACTGCATGATGCCACTTCAGCCCACGCAGGCCGTTCCTCCCCCTTCTCAAACCACATGCACAAAGGTGCTATGTCCATGCCAGTCATTTGTGCTCCTTTTAACTGCTCTTGGGTCCAACCCCTGAACAGTTCAGTCTGAGATGGCTCACTCACCCTGGTGATATCTGGATGAGAGAGAGGATGGTCACTGCTATTGTTGGTAACATTGACTACCCCCACTAGAGCTTGCTCAGGGGATGCTGCTAGCGGAGCATCTTCCAGGAAACTGTTGGCAAGGCTGCACTGCACCCCCTTGCTTTGACGCAGGCTGCCGCTAGAGTCCGGCTCAGGTACGGTGCAGGGACAGGAGCTTCTACACGGCCTCCTGGACAAAGCGTCGGCGTTTTGGTGGAACTTTCCCCCCCGGTGGATCACCTGGAAGTCATATTCGGCTAGTTTCTCCAACCAGCGAGCAAGTTGTCCCTCTGGCTGTCTCAGCTTGGTTAGCCAGCGCAGGCTGCTGTGATCGGTTCGGATGACGAAGGACCTCCCGAGCAGGTATTGTCTAAAACGGGAGGTGAACTCCACCACTGCTAGGAGTTCTCGCCTAGTGGTACAGTAGTTTTGCTCCGTGGAGGAAAGTCTCCTGCTCCCGTATGCCAGCACCCTCTCCTCACCTCCTTGCATTTGGGAGAGGACCGCTCCAATTCCCCAGTCACTAGCATCCGTGTCCAGGAAGAGGTCACCATCATCAAGAGGGTAGGCGAGCACAGGTGCTGACGTCAACCGGACTTTCAGTTCCTCAAATGCCTCCTGGCAGTCAGCTGTCCAATTAAAACGTGCACACTTCTTTGTGAGTTCATGAAGCGGTTTGGCGATTGAGGCGAAATCTTCAACAAACCGCCGATTATATGACGCCAAGCCCACAAACTGGCGCACCTCTGAGACATTGCGGGGGATGGGCCATTCCACCACCTTTTTTATTTTCTCAGGGTTGGTAGCAACACCTTTGGCTGAGACAATATGCCCCAGGTAGAGGACCTGCTCCCGGAACAAACAGCACTTGGATGGTTTCAGTTTGAGGTTGGCTTCACGCAGCCTAGTGAGCACTTGGCCAAGCCGCTCCAACATTTGTGTGGTGTCCCGCCCCAGGACTATGATGTCGTCGAGATACACCTAGCATGTCTCCCACTGCAGACCGACTAGAACACGGTCCATGAGCCGCTGGAACGTTGCTGGTGCGTTGCAGAGTCCGAAAGGCATCACACTCCACTCAAAAAGCCCCTTCCGGGTGCAGAAAGCAGCAGCCTTGTGGGCTCTTGGGGTCATTTCCACCTGCCAGTAGCCAGATGTCAAATCCAGTGTGCTAAAGCACGTGGCAGAAGACAGAGTGTCCAAAGTATCCTGAATACGGGGCAGGGGATAGGCATCTTTAATAGTTTGTTCATTTAAGGGGCGATAATCCACACAAAGGCGCGGGCTCTGGTCCTTCTTTCTCGCCATCACAATTGGTGCAGCCCAACTGCTGTTCCTGGGCTGAGCTACGCCCATCTCCAGGCTCTGCCGCACCTGCTGGTCAGCTGCAATCTGCTTATCCTTAGCCATTCTGCGGGGTGGCTATTTAACAGGCGGCCCAGGAGTAGTTAGAATGTCGTGTTGCCCAAGGCTGGTGCGGCCAAGGTCGGTGGGCCCCATGGAGAACACATCACTGTAGGACTGCAATAGGCCAGCCAGCCTACTATGGTCGTGCTCCGGTAGGTTGGTGCAGCTCTCTGCATACAAGGCCTGCAGGTGGGGGGGCACAGGAGTAGTGGCCTAGTCAACACGCTCAGGGACAGTCGAGACATCACGAGACTGAAGCTCCGCCTCTCCCAGCACCACTGCTGACTGGAGCACTCCCGCCACCGCTCCCTTCTTCAAGGTGACAGGAGCTGCACCAGGGTTAAAAACTCTGATGGAGATATCGGTGGACTGTGGCGTTCGCACAACAACCCGCGCCACTAGGACTCGGTGTCTCTCGACGAAGCATTTGGTGGGGCTTAACAGCAGGTCTCCATCAACAGCAGGTTGGCGGCATACAGTGCCAAGCACTATGTACTCGCAGCCTGGCCTCAGCACGGTGCGACGAGCCACCCTGACAAGGTGCACCTCCAGCCCTGAGTCTGTATTGCAGCGGGGCACCTTTTCGCCAAAGAGGGTTATCTCTCCCCGGCCGTAGTCCAAACAAGCCCGTGCTTGTAGCAGAAAAGGGTGTCCCAAGATGACCTCAGTGTTCTCAGTGGTGTCTGCCACAACAAAGTTCACACTGCAGACACGGCCCCCAATGTGCAGTGGGACGTCAACCTCCCCTAGAACTGGTAAACTATCTGGTCCGACGCCCTGCAGTGTTCTGGCAATGGATGGCTGTATGGGGGGTCTGGCTTGGGCAGGAATAGCATTGTAGCGGTGGAGGGGTAGTACACTCCGGCGGGCACCGGAGTCCAACAGAGCACGAATCTCCAGGCCGTGCATCGTCACCTGTACACATGACTCGTCCTCCTGACCCTTAGTACAGATGACCACTGTGCCAGGGCCCGTTGTTGCTGTCTGCGCCGCACTTGTGGTACGTGGCTTCAGAGAACGGGGGGAGGGGCAGTTCCGCTGAATATGTCCAACTCCCGAGCAATTGTGGCAGACCAGCTCCCTGAAGCTTCGGCTCTCCCTCTGGTGCACTGACAGGCCTTACAGCTAATCCTGTTGGCTCCAACCCGGTGCTGTCCTGCACTGCGGCTGCTCTAGCTCTCCTCTCCCCTGTACTGAGCACACCTGCCTGCATCAGTCGTGTAACAGTCTCTGCAGCCCTTTTTGTTGTCTCATACCTGTGAGCAATGTTGTAGGCGCTGGCCAGTGTGCGTGGCTTCTCCTCTAAGAGTCTTTGCACCACCTCTGCATCAGCTAGGGCGTTAGTAAAAATCTCTACTCTGATAGCATCTTGCTCTCGCTCTGTACAGTCGGCATACACGATAGAAACCTTCTCATAGATGTCGTCCCTCAGAGAATGCAAGGTTTCACCGGACCGCCTGACTCTTTGTCTCAGTTGAATCCCCACAGCTGCTGCATGCTGGGAGCATGGCCCATAGGCAGCCTCTATCTCATCCACGATCTGCTGATAGCTCCACCTGCCAAATCTTGGATTCTTATGGACGATTGCCCCCGCTGCTCCAGTCAAACTGAACCTGAGCTGCACCGCCATTGTTCTCTCTGACCAGCAGTTCGCTTGTGCACAGTTTTCAAAATGATAAAGGAAATCCTTCCATGCACCAGATCCGTCAAACTGACCTGGCTGCAGTGTAGGAATCCTCTCCTGTCGTCCACGAGGTTCATCGTCACTGTCATCTGCAGCACCGTCGTAGTGTACTAGATGTGATGAGCAGCTACGTGGTGTACAGCCAGCCTTCCTCTGGTTATACTGGTGGCAGCCACACGGCTGAGTTTTTGTATTCCATGGTGGTGACATAGGGGCCGGAGTGATGCAGTCGCAGCCCAGGGCCTGCATTTCCGGACTCCGTCCCACATGCTGGGGTCTGTGTGGGGTAAATGGTGACACTGTGCATGGTTGGAGTGGTGTCTGGATCAGGGCAGCTGGGGTGCTAGTCTCGCAGCTGTTATAGTTCATGTTCATGGAAGTGGCTGAGTTAACCAGCCCATCACCAGTGGTGAAAACAGTGGCTGGGCCCATATCATTTCTGTTATTATGTGGTTGTAATGAGCCACTATAGACAGCTGTGCTTCTGGTGGTATCATAGTTCAGGTTTGATGAGGTCACAAACTCACCACATACCGCTGCATGCTGAGCTGGAGATGAAATAAAAGGGTTGGTGAACAGCGAGGGTGGTGGAGCAGGCGGCTGTGCCACGTTTGGTTGAAGCAGTGTATTACTAGCCGCCATTTCGTGTGCAGCTAATGTTAGCCCCATGCTAGTGACAAAGGGATTTGTGCTACATCCGTCGTAGGCGCACATGCCGTCCTGTTGTTCAAAACAGTCTGTGGTAACTCCAAAATCCTCTGTTACATCATTCACAAAGGGGTTTTTACTCACATTTGAGCTCGTCACATCAGCATACCTCTGGTCCGCACTGGCGCCGCGGCAGCCGCACACCGCTATTATCTCCGGCTCCGCCGCTGCAGATTTACAACTTCGTTGCGGCATTAAACGTGCCTGTTGTGTCTCCCACTTAAAAAGTCTTTTGATCCCAGACAAGCCCCCAGTGTTACCGACCCGATATTCTGCCGGCCGCCGAACCGTAGTTGAGCAGCCCCGGGTAGCGCTAGCCCATTTATTCTAGCGCGGCTCGTTAGTGGTAACAGCCAATACACAGTCCAACAAACCTTTCAAGTGGGAAGAACGAGGCACTTTATTTAGACTGCAGCAACTGTCCACACTTACTGCTCATCCAGAGCACACTGGCTTTCTTACACTCTTCGTATCATTACGTACAGCTCGTTATACCTCCATCGCTACTCCCATCTCAGCCACAACAACGCCGCCATGGTCCCCCTTACGTCACTTCTCCTCCACACATACACACACTCACACACACATACACACCGCAACCTGTCCAGGTTAAAGGAGGGCAGATTGGCCTGCAACAAATCTTTTTCCACAGTAGTGCAATACATTTTTTGGCATTAAGCAAACCAAGGTCTATGAATGCTCTTTCACTCTTATTAAAGTTATGTTTTTCTGGATACAGACCCAACAAAAACAGTTTAGGGTTCAATGTGAATTGTTTTGAAATTATTTTTTCAATTGTTACCCTCACCTCTTCCCAAAACATTCTGATTTTTCTACATTTCCATAAACAGTGAAATAGGGTTCCTTTACTTAACATACATTTTGTGCATGTATCTGGTATGTTTTTGTTATATCTATTTAACTCCACTGGTGTAACATACATCCGCATTAACCATTTAAAATGTATCAATTTAAGACGTACATTTATTGATTTGGTTTGAGCTTCTGTACAAGCCAATTCCCATTGTTCCTCTGAAATTTCAATTTGCAGGTCTTCTTTCCAATAATTCAGTCTTTTCTGTGAGTTTTCACTTGAGAATAGTGTCAATGAGTTATAAAACTCTAAAATAATACCCTTTCTCTTACTGTTTTTCGTTAAAATTTTTTCCAAGGATGAATAAGTAGGTCGGGTGAGAGCATTATTTTTATTTGATCGAATAAAATTCCTAAGCTGAAGATATTTAAAAAAATGTGTTCTATTAAGATTGAATTTGATCCTCAGTTCTTCAAAAGACATTATGTTATCTGAACGTGACAAATATAAGTCTTGAATCTTTTGAATCCCTTTTAAATTCCATACTTTAAATACAGCATCCGCTCTCCCTGGTGTAAAATATTGATTACCCCATATTGGGCTAAATTGTGACAATAAGTGTGGTTCTTTTAAATATTTTTTGGTTTCACACCATATCTTGATCATGTGCTTTACAATTGGATTTTTAACTTGTTTCTGTAATTTTTTAGCCGAGTCTGAGTATTTGAATAAGGGAAGAGGTAAAGGTAAATTGTATGATTCCATTTCAGTCCAGTGAGGGAGATCATTTGATGAAAAATAATATGTCATAGACCTCAGTTGTGCTGACCAGTAATACAACATAAAGTTTGGACATTTCAGACCTCCACGATCAAATGGTAAATATAGTAAGGACAAACGTAATCTAGCCTTCCTATTGTTCCATATAAATTCCACTAACTTTTTTTTAATTCTTGAGAATAGACCTGAAGGTGGTGGTAAAGGAATGTATTGAAATAAATAAAGTATTTTTGGTAAGATATTACTTTTAAGTATATTAATTCTCCCGATCATCGACATTGGTAATGACATCCATCTCTGAAGTAACTCATTAATATCTGTCATTAAGGCTTCATAGTTGGCACTGGCGACTGATTCTAGCTTAGGCAAAATTTGAATTCCTAAATATTTAAACTGATTTACAACATTGAATTGATTTACTTCAGGAGCTGGGTGATTTCTCTGGGTCTCATTTAGCATTAATATTGACGATTTAGTTTTATTTATTTTATATCCTGATATTTCCCCAAAGTTCGTTATTAAATTTAACAAGGTCGGAATTGATTTTTTAAAATTCGACATAAACAAAATTATGTCATCGGCATACAGGGAGATTTTATGTTCTGTTGGTCCTACTTTAATTCCATATATTTGTGGATGTAAACGTACTGCCATCGCTAAAGGTTCAATTGCCATAGTAAACAGTAAAGGTGAAAGTGGACAGCCTTGTCGACATCCCCTATTGATTTTTATTGATTTTGAGATATTGCTGATTGTTAGGATTTCTGCTGTAGCATTACTGTATATTATCCGGACCCATTTTATGAAATTATTTCCAAGTCCAAACCTTTGTAGGACTTCAAAAAAGATAGGGCCATTTGACCCTATCAAAGGCCTTTTCGGCGTCCAATGATAGGAGAGCTGTATCCGGTGCTTCTTTATTGGAATAAATAATATTAAATAGTCTTCTTACATTATGGAAGCCTTGTCTTCCCTTTATAAAGCCATTCTGATCTCGGTTAATAATATTTGGTAATATTTCTTGTAGTCGTCTTGCTAAAATTTTACAGATTATCTTTAGGTCAGCATTCAACAGGCTTATTGGTCTCATGTTTTCACATTTATTAGGGGGTTTACCTGGTTTTGGCAACAGTATAATTAAGGCATTATTCATGTATGGTGGTAAATTACTATTTTGAAATGCTTCTAAAACCATTTCCAAAAGTGGTTTTATTAATTTATTCTTAAATTTTTTTATAGAGGTCAACTGGAAGACCATCTGGTCCTGCTCTTTTTCCTGATTTCATATTATCAATGGCTTGCCCAACTTCTTCTTGACTAATTTTAGACTCCAGTATCTCCCTGTTTTTCATTTGGAATACACGGTATAGATAATCCACCCAAAAACCCATTTAGTTTTGTTAAGTCAGTTTCATTTTTTTTTTTTTCCTTCTTGCCTTGGGAGAGAGCAGTCGCATTTTTCTTCCCTCCTCTCCTGCCTTCCTGATCTATTCCCAGCTTTTGCAATGTTGCGTTTTTGTCTGTGTTTAGTCGCTCTTCTTCTGCTGAATCTTAATCTAAATGGAAATTATGGATTTGGAAGCGGCTTAAATGTGCTATTGTCACTATTTTTCAACAAGAATTGGGCCAAGGGGGAGCCCAAGAATTGGAACCTACGAGGAGACTCATGGACATTGGAATTCATGCGTCTGTGGAAAGATTATTGGTTATGATCTCAGGACTTCTATTTTTGGCTGTGGAGTTCCCTGATGCATCAGAAATTGAAGGAAGGTGAGAGAGCTGATCAAAGCGGACCGGCAAGCTCCTTCATCAAATTCGACCAGTTGGGGAGGGCACGAGTAGCAGCAAACGGTGAACTGAATGACAGTGATTCAGTGGAGGAATAAATCTGGAGCCCTGTGCTCTCCATGGAAAAACAGTTTAAGCCTGCACATATAATGGAAGCACAGAATTACACGGGTGAGGACAAATTCTATTCTCTGAGCGCACTGTGCTGTTTTGATTTGATTTGAACTTGTTTGCCCCGTGTTTACATTCCTCCTGATTGAGATAAGCGGAAGGACCGGATCTTATGTCTACCCAAACAATCGACAATCAGTTGTTGTCGTATCAGCGGATTGGACCCTCAAGGACAATGCCCATGTGCCTTCTGCAAGCAAGAGAGAGAGCAAGAGAGATAGACTCTGGACTCTGGACTTGTTTATAAGTCACATGATTATAACATCTATCCACTGCCAGGAGGCACCCTCTGCTGCTCATTAACAACTGTTACATTTACACTACACAATGCATACAACATTACATGCATACAATACACTGCCTCTCAACTTTTGTGTGTGATCTCCTGCTAAATGTCTGCTAAATGTGCATTGAGGGTTTTTTTTGCCTGCAATCAAAATTTCGCTCACTTGCCGAGCGTCATTCTGATAAAACATGTTTTTTTCTCTCGCCTACTGTGTCATACCCATTCTCTTTTTCTTTTTTTTTCCTTTCTTCTTTATGACTGGCGCCTAGCGGCTGCCCCGGCCTTGGATACGCTCTGCAGAGCGTGCCCAAATGCCAAGTCACGCTTCGTTACCTTGTATTCATACATGTGTAATGACAATAAAGTTGAATCTCATCTCATCTCATTTTTTATATCATATAGTTTTTCATAATAATCTCTAAAGGCACTATTAATTTCTAAAGGATCTATAACTACCTGTCCGTTACTTATAATACTGGTAATTGGTGTTTTAGATTCTAATTGTTTAATCTGCCATGCCAATAATTTTCCAGATTTTTCACCTTGTTCATAAAAAGTTTGCTTCAATCTTAGAAGACTCGAGGCAGCTCTATTCGCTGATTTTTTGTCATATTCAGCTCTCAGAATCAGTAATTCGTTCTCTAACTGTGGGTTACTTCCTGCATACACTTTTTCTTGAAGAATTTTTATTTTACGTTCCAATTGGACTCTCTCCTCTCGAGTCTTCTTAGATTTTGAACCTGTATAACTAATAATATGCCCCTTAATAAAAGCTTTGAAAGCCTCCCACTTTATACATGCTGATGTTTGTGTAGTATTATTATCAAAGAACTCATCTATCTGTTTTTCTATGTACTTAACAAATTCCTCATCCTGAAGCCATTTATGCTGAAAATGCCACCTACCTGGATCTTTTGTCAATTTCTTATCTACATATATTAGACAGCAGGGTGCATGATCAGAGATCACGATGTTATCATAGAAACAGTTTTGAATCTTGGACCTTAATTCTGTGGAGATCAAAAAGTAGTCAATACGTGAGAATGTCTTATAGGTATTAGAATAACAAGAATAGGCTTTGACTTGTGGTTTCATTTCTCTCCATATATCTAGCAATCTCAATTCTTTCATAAAATGATTAATGATCATCCTGCATCCATTGTGCGTACAGTCCAGTCCTGTTGATCTATCTACACTGGGATTCAATGTACGAGAGTTGCAAATTTAGTAGAAAAATGTAAATTTATGACAAGAAAAAGGTGCAAATTGCCAAGAAAAATTTGCAAATTTATGAGAAAAAGTTACAAATTTAAAAGAAAAAAGTTGTAAAGAGAAAAAAGTTGCAAATTTAGAAGAAAAACTGCAAATTTGAAAAGAAAAATATTGCAAATATAGAAGAAAAAGTTGCAAATTTGAGGAAAGCCTTGCAAATTTATTAGAAAAAGAAAAAAGTTTCAAATTGCCAAGAAAAATTTGCACAAAAAAGCTCAAAATTTAAAAGAAAAAACTTGTAAATTTAGAGAAAGAAAAAAAATTGCAAATTTAGAAGAAAAAATTGGAAATTTAAATGAAAAATGTTGCAAATTTATAAGGGAGAAGTTGCAAATTTGAGAAAAGTTGCAAATTTAGTAGAAAAATGTAAATTTATGACAAGAAAAAAGCTGCAAATTGCCAAGAAAAATTTGCAAATTTATGAGAAAAAAGTTGCAAATTTACATGAAAAAAAGTTGCAAATTTTAAAAAAAAAATAGTGCAAATTTAGAAAAGAGATGTTGCAAATTTGAGAAAAAGTTGCAAATTTAGTATTCATCCATCCATCCATCCATCTTCTACCACTTTTTCGGAGTCTGGGTCACGGAGGCAGCAGTTCAAGCAGAGAAGCCCAGACTTCCCTCTCCCCAGCCACCTGCTCCAGCTCTTCAGAGAGGATACCAGGCCAGCTGGGAGACTTAGTCTCTCCAGCAAGTCCTGGGTCTTCCCCGGGGTCTCCTCCCAGTGGGATGTGCCTGAAACACCTCGACTGGGAGGCATCCAGGAGGCATCCTGATCAGATGCCCAAACCGCCTCAGCTGGCTCCTTTCAATATGGAGGAGCAATGTTACATCGGAAGTAGGAGCCAAAGGATGAGAGCAGGTGCTGAACTGAACACACGTTTATTTAACAGGCAGTGAAACCTAACCACACCAAACCGCTATGCAGAGAAGATGGCCAAGAGACCGTTCTTCCTGCCTGCAGTCCTTATAGTCATGGGTGGTGGTGGAACTGGAAGGCGGAGCCACCACCCCGTACCACACAAGTAAGGGCACTAAATATACATATACATGAACCATATAAATAACTATATAACATTTCCCTCCCCTCTTACAAAAGTCCAAAACACACACACACAATTCAGACCCACCCTAATTTAGGACCTGAATCATGCACTAACATAACGTAAAACAACCTACTGAAATTGGCCTAACACATTATACCCAAAACAACTAAAAACTGGGGGGGGGGCAGGTGGACTGCCGTTCCACCCCACACGGCGTAGCAGATTATTCTGCCGCTTATCCTAAATAAAAAGAGTCCATCTACAAACAAAAATACAGCTGTGTCTCCTAAACTAAAATAAAATACACAAAATAATCCCAAACTATATACACAATAACACACACCAAACACAAGCATAACAGTGAACCTACAGTATATACACACTGCTAGGGGAAGAAAGCCCGTGGGCCCCCTGGACCGTCCCTTCTTCAGAACACCCCTGAAGATGGCTTGTCTCATGGACCACAGCAGGTCGTCTTGGCCCCGACACACCTCCTCTTCCTCACTGCTGGATGCTCCACTCATCCAGGCCCTCGTCCCTTGAACCTGTCCTGGGCACGCCGCAGCTCATTCAGGTGCCTCCACAACCCATCCGACAGTTGAAAATAACCGTTGCCCCATCCAGCCATAACACGCAGCCGGCCCTGGCGCTCCTCCACCAGCTGTCTGGCCCATACCTGCCATGATCTCGCCTCCACTTGAGCCCGAACCCAGTCCGCGACTCACAGCAGGGCTCTGCTCAGCTTGTAGGGTCTCTGCCTGGCACTCGCTCTCTCAGTGCCAATCGGTCTTACCCCGACCCCTTCTATATCCGCGGCGGGTCTCGCCAATGTAGTAGTAGTAGATTAGTTTATTTGACAGGGACAGTGCAATAAACATAGACAATTAATCAAAGACAATCAATCTGATGTGTTGCACATAGAGTGTATAGCTATTAGCTAATTTGCAACTCTTGTCCCTGGATGGGCTTTAGAAAAAAGAATCAAGATAAAAAATATACACAATAACCACATACATCAATGCAGAACAATTATAAATACACAATTATAAATATTATAAATATTATAAATACACAAATATAACAGCCTGACTCACATTTAACATAAATATTATAAATATTATAAATACACAAATATAACAGCCTGACTCACATTTAACACATATAACATAACTCACATTTGCCTATTTCAGGCCTTCCTCCCTCCGTCACTCACTATAAACAAACACATTTATTCCTTCCCTTCATTCACTCTCACTTTGCAGACAAATAATTCATACATGAGTACATTCTTGTTTATTTTTCAGCCAGTTTTTAACATTTTTAGTGAATGTTTTAAAGTCTGTTATTATTTTAATTTCATTTGGCATTGTGTTCCAGATGTGACTGCCCTTTATAGAGAAAGCTGTTTGTCCAAATGTGGTTCTGCGGTGGAATATTTTACAGTTATTGTTAACAGAACTCCTGGTGGCTCTGCTGCTGTCCTGTCTTTGGATGAAACCAGCAAGTGGCTCGGGTGCTGATTTATGGAAACATTTGAACGTTAATTTCAGAAGACAGAGGTCAATGAAGCTCTCAAAACTCAATAGGTTGTATTTTTTTAAAACATTACAGTGATGCCACCTAATGGGCTTTTTGTCCAAGATTTTTAGGGTTTGATTATATAATGAACCTATATGTCTTATTGTGGAAGGGGCTGCTTGAGCCCAGACTGTCAAACAGTATGATATATGAGAAAAAACCATAGAATGCATATACAGTGCAGCTGCTTCGTAAGGTATGTAATATCGAATTAATTTAAAGCAGTTCAGATTTTTTTTTACTGTTTTTGAAATTTTCTTTATATGAAGATTAAATTTGAGTTGAGGATCTAGTACAATGCCAAGGTATTTGAATTCTGTAGCTAAACTGATGTCATGATCATGTATATTAACTTTAAAATGTTGCAGGTTACATTTTTTGATTGAAAAGCACATTGAGACTGTTTTCTGAAGGTTCAGCAATAGATGGTTCTTGAGGAGCCACTCTTGGACATCAACCATACTTGTAGACAGTACATCTGCAGCCTGTGCTGGAGTCTTGGCAGCTGTGTAAATAACTGCATCATCTGCATAAAGTTGGCATGTTGCAGCTGAGCAGTGTAACGGCAAGTCATTAATAAAAATGCTGAAAAGTAAAGGACCAAGAATGGACCCTTGTGGGATACCCATGTGGTTGTTTAAAAATGAGGATTTATCCTGGTGAACTTTTACACACTGTTCTCTATTCTGGAGATAAGATGCAAACCATTCTAATGTATTTGGGGAGAAGTTAAAAGATACCATTTTGGATAAAAGCAAACTGTGGTTTACAGTATCGAAAGCCTTTTTGAGATCTAGAAAAACAGCTCCTACCACATTACCCCTGTCCAAGGACTGTTTGACGTTTTCAATAAGGCAACAATTTGCTGTTTCTGTTGAGTATCCTGGTCTAAAACCAAATTGATGTGGATGAAGAAGTTGACTGTCTTGTAAGTAGTCTATCAGCTGTGTAGCTACAACTTTTTCAAGAACCTTAGATAGGACTGGTAAGATAGAGATTGGGCGGTAATTGCATATATCGTCTTTACTGCCTGATTTATGAACTGGTATGACGACAGCTTTTTTCCAGCCAGATGGAAATGTACTAGACCTAATGGAGAGATTAATGAGATGAGTCAGTGGTTTGATTAATATTTTGCTGTGCATTTTGAGAAAGGAGGTGCTCATATTGTAGATATCATTAGTTTTTGAGTTTGACAGTGTTTTAACAATACCAGCAATTAACTTCTCATTTACCTCATCGATGTGAAAAGTATCTGTTGGAAGTATGGAATTTGTGTTGTTGAGCACATTTGGCAGCACAAAAATTTTTGTTAAGTCTTCCACAGAGCCCACAAAGTGTGAATTAAATTCATTTGCCAAAGTAGCCTTGTCACTGACGGTCTTGCCATTGATTCTAAGTTCCTTTACCCCCTTCTGATCGTTTTTTTTATTAGTTAAGTTATTTAAATGCCTCCATAGGGAACTGTTGTTACCCTTTGCATGATCTATCAGTTTATTGTAATAAGATATTTTTGATTTTCGCAGCTCATGTACCACTTTATTTCTTAAACTTTTGTACACAAGGTGATCATTTTGTAGTTTGGAGGTTAGTGATGTTTTCAGTGCATAGTCTCGCCTCTTCATAAGTTTTCTTATTTCATTATTTAACCATGGTAGGCTAATCTTCTGTTGTCTACTTTTAATTTGCTTTGAAAATTTTTCTATAGACTTTGTGATTGTTGCAGTTATAAAATTACAACAATCATCTACTTCACATGTTGCCATGAGCTGCTCCCAATTTTGATTCTCTAAGTAATGTTCAAACTCCTCATTTTTTGATTTGGGGATAATAAAATTTGATTTGTCAATATCGACTCCCCCAAAATACTGTAGTCGCTTTTTAGTAAGTTTCCTGACAGCAAGAACCATGTTATGATCTGAGAGACCAGTTACAAGATTATAGGTTCTGGTTATTCGTTCTGGTTTATTAGTAAATACCATGTCAATAAGTGTTCTGGATTGTTTGGTTATCCTGGTGGGTCCTTTGATGATTTGCTGGTAATTAAATTTAGTCATGAGGCTTTTCAGTTTTTGTTTGTCTTTTTTATCAGACCAGTTGATATTAAAGTCACCATGAATTATTGTTTCTCTGTTCTTCTCAAGTTGTTTAACCAGATCACTTAATTCATTATAAAAGGAAGAGTTGTGTGACGGTGGGTTGTACACTACTGCAATGTTGAAATTCATTACCGGAGAGAGACATACATTAACAGCTAAACATTCAAGTGAAGTATTCAAATCAACCAGTTGACATTTATATTTCTCTTTGATGTAAATTAAAACACCTCCTCCCCTCCCTACCTGCCTGTCTTTTCTAAAACACTGGTAGCCCACAATATCGATCATATTAGTGTCTATGTTACTGTGTAGCCAGCTTTCTGAGAGACAAAGGTAGTCCAGATTTGAGTCCAACAGCAACACCGAAATCTCATCTCTTTTGGGGATTATGCTCCGTATGTTTAAATGACCGCCGAGGATCCCCTTTGGTTTAGCCTTGGTGTCCCAAAGAACTCGTGCATGATTAACAGTTTGGAAAAATAAATGTTGTTTTTGCTTTTGTACAGCTCGGTTTTGTGCTAACCCAGTGGTCTGCTGTTTAATAGTGGCAGGTCCAGGGTTAAGGTGAATATCTCCTGCCAGAAGTAGCAGAACTAACAGAACTTTAACTGTATATCCTCTGCCATATTGTGATTTTTGCTTAACAGCCATGTTTGCCTTAATTTGGAAGTTTTTGCTCAGGGCTTTTAAAGACCACATAGAGTGTAGGGTGAGATGTCCAAGCCCAAATCCATACAGATAAAACTTTTTAACTTCACCTTTGGTTGAGTTTGTCGGAAAATCCTTCTTGTTGCAGGTCCAGACACACAAAGACAAAACGAAGAGGAAGTAGAGAAGGCTTATTAGTGGTGCCCATCAGCCCACTTTTTAATCCGGTGGCAGCCATCTTCAGTCTTTCTTGGAAAGAAGGAAAAGGAAAATCTGTGGATAGTAAAATAAATTCTGCTTATATCGCCAGAATCTGATCCGATCATCCTCGAATCCAGCTGGGCCTCAGCTAGCCAACTAGCCCCTTCCGTTGCTGGTCTCGTTGCTCATAGTCGCCGTAACTGGTCTCCCGTCCCGCTCCTCCAACCGAGTCTCGTCACACACCGCCGCTGCCACCGAGCTCCGCTGAGGTCACGGTAAATCCTCCGCTAGGCACCGCCACCTACCGTCGTCTGCCTGGGTGAAATCTCTGCTGAGCCCCGTCAACAAATAGCCGCTTGCCTGGTAGTATCTCCGCTGGGCCTCGCAGCTGGGCTTCGATTCAGGCTGGTGTAAGGTGGAATGACTGGCGCCAGCATTAAGCTAACTAGCGTTAGCTTAGCAATCGCTTCGGGTAGTCTCGTCGCACACCGCCGCTGCAGTCACGGTAAGTCCTCCGCTGGGCACCGCCGCCTACCGCCGTCTGCCTGGGTGAAATCTCTGCTGAGCCCCGTCAAACAAATAGCCGCCTGCCTGGTAGTATCTCCGCTGGGCCTCGCAGCTGGGCTTTGATTCAGGCTGGTGTTAGGTGGAATGGCTGGCGCCAGCATTAAGCTAACTAGCGTTAGCTTAGCAATCGCTTCAGGTAGGGCACATCAGTGAATCACAAGGAAGCGCTGGAATCGCTGGTCAGTTTACTCACAGTGGCCGGATAAAAGCGATCAAAGGGGTAATCCACCGGAGGTATATCCGATCGCTGTAGGTAGTTATTTAGAGACTGGCGCCAGCATTAAGCTAACTAGTGTTAGCTTAGCAATCGCTTCAGGTAGCATTAAGCTAACTAGTGTTAGCTGAGCAATCGCTTCAGGAAGGCGCAGGAAGTCGCTGGAGAAAGGCGATTAAAGGGCAATCCAACGGAGGTGGCAATTCAGCCCGTGCGTGTTCGCCACGAGCGCCGATCGCTGCAGGCCAGCCACTTTTAATGGCAAAATCAGTGACTTTGTCTCAGCACTGAAAAAGTGTGACCATCCCGGTCGCCATCTTGAGAAGCCCTATGTCATGTGGCCCTATGACATGTGGCCCTATGTCAACCGGCCCACTTCAGCTGAGCTCCGGGAACACCTGGGACCATCCCCTCGGCATCGTTCATCGGTGCAGTCACACCCCTATGCTGCCCAGTACCCTCGTCCAGGGCAACTTGGACTCTGGTACTGGGGCCCTCCTGTGGTGACCCTGAGCGTGACAAGGTCTGTCCACTCTCCGGGGTGCCGGGAAACTTTTCATCCCATACTGCATCATCCTGTACTCTCAGAACCGGTCAGTCCCACAGTCGGCGGCCCGACCACTCTTCCCCGGCGCCGCTCTTAATGGCAAAGCCAAGGCCATAGAAGAGGTTGCAGCCCATGATGTTCGTGCCACGGGACATCACGACAAATTCCAAATCAGTCATCTCTGCTGACTTGTACCAGGCCGTCAGTCTGATTGTTCCCACCGTGGCCAGCTGTCCTCCTCCATAGCCGCAAAGCAGCGCTGGGTCACCCTAATCCTGTAGTGTGGAAAAAATTGCCTCACTGTAGCCCAGTTCAGCAGAGAACTCTCCGCCCCCGTGTCGATCAGCATCGGCACCTCCACTTCATCCAACTCTACCGTGCAATACATGCACCCACTGGCGTTCAGGGACACAGTATAGTATAGCACCGTTGGGGCGGGAGGGGTTGAACGCTTCTGCGGGCTCCCTTGCTCGACCAAATGGCACACTCTCACGTAGTGATGTAAATGGCCACACCTGCCGCAGTGCTTCCGTCTAGTCAAACAAGCTCTGGCTTTGTAGCGGTGCTTCATGGACCCGCAGCCCATATACCTGGGCTTCCCCAGGGAAGACCTCAACACCACAGTGTTGGCACCCCCCGCGTTGTCCTAAATGCTCCCATCGCTGTCCGGGTCCACTACTTGTGTAGCCATGGGGGATCCTAACTCTCGCTGTGACAGATGCTCACTCAGCTCCCGAGTTAGCTTATCTGCTGCCTCCAACTGGAGCGCCAACTCGATGACCCTGGAGAGCATCAATTCACACAGAAATGTGAGCAACTTTGACCAGACTGCAACACAGTTGGTATGTTCTGCCAACTGGTCGCGGACCATTTCTTCTTCCAACAGTCCGAACCGACACTCGGTGGCCAGCTGCCTCAAGTCTGACATGAACCATAAGGTGGACTTGCCCACCTGTTGGTGGTGCTGCCAAAACTTAATCTTCCGGACGGTGACATTGTCTGGTGCACGGAAATGGCACTCCATTAGCTCAACCATTTTTTCATAATTGTCCACGTCGCCGAGCGTGCTCAAAATCCATTGTCCCTCCATTCCCAGGTTATGCACAAGCAACGCACGTGCCCTTAATTTCTCAATCCTTCCCAGGTCCAACGCCACCATATACATCCAAAAGGTGGCGTACCACCTAGGCCAGGGAACAGGTGGCTCACCCGGGAGCTCCAAAAACGGCTGAATTGAGGAACCACACGCTTCCATACCTTTAGTTTTACCCTCTTTAGTCCTTGTTGCCAAATGTTATGTTGGAGGTAGGAGCCAAAGGATGAGACCAGTTGCTGAACTGAACACACAATGATTTAACAGGCAGTGCAACCTAACCACACCAAACCGCTATGCAGAGAAGATGGCCAAAAGACTGTTCTTCCTACCTGCAGTCCTTCTTATAGTCATGGGTGGTGGCGGAACCAGAAGGCGGAGCCACCACCCCATACCACACAAACAAGGGCACTAAATATACACATAACATGAACCATATAAATAACTATACAACAAGCAGCAGTTCTGCTCTGAGCCTCTCTCTCTAAGGTTGAGTCCAGCAATCCTACGGAGAAAGCTCATTTCAGTCGCTTGTATCCCCAATCTCATTCTTTCAGTTATTACCCAAAGCTTGTGGTCATAGGTGAGGGTAGGAACATAGATTGACCGGTAAATCGACAGCTTTGCTTTGGAGCTCAGCTCCCTCTTCACCACAACAGACCGATACAACGTCTGCATCACTGCAGGTGCTGCACCGATCCATCTGTCAATCTCTCGCTCCATTCTCCCCTCACTCATGAATAAGACCCCGATATACTTAAACTCCTCCACTTGGGGCAGGAGCCTGTCCCTAACCTGGAGAGGACAAATTTAAAAGCAAATTTAGTATCCATTCAGCCATCTTCTACGGCTTTTCGAGCGGTCCAGGTCGCAGAGGCAGCAGTTTAAGCAGAGAAGCCCAGACTTCCCTCTCCCCAGCCGCCTGCTCCAGCTCTTCAGAGAGGTTATCAAGGCGTTCCCAGACCAGCTGGGAGACATAGTCTCTCCAGCAAGTCCTGGGTCTGCCCTGGGGTCTCCTCCCAGAGGGACGTGCCCAAAACACCTCAAGAGGGAGGCGTCCAGAAGGCATCCCGATCAGATGCCCAAACCACCTCAACTGGCTCCTTTCAATGTGGAGGAGCAGCGGTTCTACTCTGAGTCTCTCCTGGATGACTGAGCTCCTCACCCTATCTCTGAGGGTGAGTCCAGCGATCCTACGTAGAAAGCTCATTTCAGCCACTTGTATCCGTGATCTCGTTCTTTCGGTCATTACCCAAAGCCTGTGACCATAAGTGAGGGTAGGAACGTAGATTGACTGGTAAATCGACAGTTTTGCCTTAGAGCTCAGCTCCCTCTTCACCACAACGGACCGGTACAATGTCCACACCACTGCAGATGCTGCGCTGATCCGTCTGTCAATCTCTGGCTCCATTCTCCCGTCACTCGTGAATAAGACCCTGAGATACTTAAACTTCTCCACTTGGGGCAGGAGCCTGTCCCCAACCCGGAGAGGGCAATCCACCTTTTTCCGGCTGAGGACCATGGACTCGGACTTGGAGGTGCTGATTCTCATCCCAGCCTCTTCACACTCAGCGGCAAACCGTCCCAGTAATACTGTAAGTCATTGCTGAATGAAGCCAGCAGGACAACATCACCTGCAAACAGCAGAGATGAGATCCTGTGGTCACCAAGCACCTCAGTCCCTGTGATAGGCGAGTCATCCCCCTCGTCCACAAGCCCCGCTTCCTCTGTGGAAGGCATATCAGTGGGATTGAGGAGATCCTCGAAGTATTCCTTCCACCGCCCAAAGATATCCCCAGTCGAAGTCAGCAGCGCCCCATCCGCACCATACACCGTGTGGACAGGGAGCTGCTTCGCCCTCCTGAGCCGCCGGACAGTTTGCCAAAATCTCTTTGAGGCCGACCGAAAGTCTTGTTCCATGGCCTCACCAAACTCCTCCCATACCCAAGTTTTTGCTTCAGCAGCCACCCGAGCTGCACTCCGCTTGGCTTGCCAGTACATCTCAGCTGCTTCGGGAGTCCCACAAGCCAACCAAGCTCAATAGGACTCCTTCAGCTTAATGGCCCCCTTCACCACTGGTGTCCACCACTTGGTTCGGGCGTTGCCACCGCAAGATGCCCCGATGACCTTGCGGCCGCAGCTTTGGGCTGCCGCTTCAACAATGGAGGAGGAGAACATGGCCCATTCACACTCCATGTCTCCAGACTCCCTCGGAATGTGGTTGAAGTTCTTCCAGAGGTGGGAGTTGAAGACCTCCCGGACAGGGGCCTCAGCCAGACATTCCCAGCATACCCTTACTATACGTTTGGGTCTACCAGGTCTGAATGGCATCCTCCCCTGCCATTGGATCCAACTCACCACCAGGTGGTGATCAGTTTACAGCTCTGCACCTCTCTTTACCCGAGTGTTCAAGACATACGGTCGCAGGTCTGATGACACGATAAAGTCGCTCATCGACCTGCGACCTAGGGTGTCGGGTCCTGGGAAACAGGTCCTGACCATCCTGCTTTATGGCCAGAAACAACTCTGTATTTCTGTTTTTCAGGTAGAACTTGCAGAACATGTTAGGTGATGAGCTGCCTTCATTTTAAACCTTGAGTCATTTCAGGAGAAAGAGCGAGTTTATTTTTAAATTAAAGAATTGACATTAAAGGTTCAGTTTTCCACTACCCCACCAGACAGCTTTAAATCCATTTGCTTTGCTTTAATTAATTTAAAATAGACAACTTGCCATCCAGAGCGGAACAGAAAGATTCCTAAGTTTAGCTCCTCCCCAGATGCGGAGCAGCTCTGTGACAGGACCCAAAGACAGAATCAGCCATCACAGCTTCATTGTTCAGGCCTTGGCCTCAGCAGTCACTGACCACTCAGTCTGGGCTTTTCTCTGGTCTTCCCAGACCCATGCTGCTGCTAAATAATACTTATTGATTTTTAAGTCTGTAATATGAGGATCTACCAGCGTTGTCAGGTCTGCGTGAAAAAAGCAGCCCAGTGGATAATCAAAACCAGCTCAATGTCAAAACTAAGAAGAGTCAGAGGAAATTAATGGCCAGGATTCTATATGCCAGCCTATCCAAGACACAACAAAATATGATGTGAGAGAGTAGATATGGGGCACAGATATCTTTTCCCTTCACAGAGCTGAATGGCTAGGCCATTCCGTGAATGTTTGGTACACATTTTCATGTCTGTACCTGCTTTCCAGCAACGGAGCCCCATCATCGTCCAAATGTCCGTTCAGCGGTTTCAACTATTCAACAGGAAAACATCCTAAACTTTTTGAATAGATCAATTTATCCAGACGTTTTTTTTTTCCACCTTGTCCTGTCAGGCAGCTGGGTGAGCAGAACAGAAATCTGCTTCCTTTATGATGCCAAACAGATATACTTTGCCAAAAGGAGTTATATAGAGTAAATATACATGTACTGTATATTGTTGTAAACTCCTCTTGTAATAATTTAATACTTTATTTAAATTGTTTTACCCTGACCGGGGGGGGGTGGTTGGGGAGGGGGAAAGAAAAGGGAGAGGAACAGACAAAGAAGACAAACAAGCAACTGAAACAAACAAAAGACAGACTGTTTCTTCCACTGAAGAGGTCTCAACACGAGTCTGGTATCCACACCTGTTACAGGAGAGACATATGTGTGTGTGTCCGTGTGTATGAGACCATGCGCAAAGTAAGTTTGTGCATGTGAGGGATTTGTCAGGTAACATAGAAAGAGGTTGGTTGGTCACAGCAACCCCCTCCCCCCCGGAAACCCAAAGCAAGCAGGACAATGAAACCAACCCCCACAGAGCACAAATGTCCTGAGGCCAACAAGCCCCATGAGAGCCAGGCATCCACCCCAGGAGGGACAGCCGAGGGAGGCCAGGTCACCAAGCAGCCGGTGTGGCCAGCCCACGCCCCCAGACCAGCCAATCCCCACCCCCCAAGTGGGGCCAATGCCAGCCCCCGGGTCCCAGACACCAGGAGGACAGTGACCCCAACCCCTGGGGTGGAGACGGCCCACGACCCTGGCGCGAGCCCCCCCAGAAACCCCTACAACGGGCCCGCCCCCACCCCAGCACCACCAAAGCACACCCCAGGGACTCCCATGCCCCAAAAAAGCAGCAGCATCCCACAGGACGCCCCCCATGTTCAGGGGAGCCCATGCAGCCAAGAGGCCCTACCCCACCAATCCAGCACCTTCCGACCAGCACACACACTCATTCCCACACACTGACTCTCATGCTCTCATCCACACCCACACATACACACTCACTGTTGCTCGCCCTCTTCCCCACACAATCCCACACTTGCACTCCCAGGCCCACCCACTCTCAACCACTCCTGTATCCACTCAATCTCGCTCCCACTCCCACTCGCCCTCAAAGTCACCCGCCTTCACTCACGTTCAACCATACACACACACTCACTCGTGCTCCGACCTACTCACATCCACTCTCCCCCACACACTCACCCACACTCATTCACCCATATTACTTAGGGCAGCCGCGGTGCAGATGCACCACCATCACCATCTCCACTCATCACTCCCTCACTCTCGCTTACTCACTTGTTCAATCATTCTTTCACTTCCTTTGCTCGCATCTATTCATTCGGCAGCAGCCAGGGATTTTGACAACATGACAGGCCCCAGACCTCACACCAGGCCCCCAGGCCCCCGGCAAAATGAGGGTAACAGGTGTGAGGGAAGATTCCCGCCCCCCTCCCCCATGCAGCAATCATGATGGATGTGTGTTAGTTGTGTGATGTGATTGTGTGCAGGTGTGTGAACTTCCAGTGTGCAGTTAAAATTGGGGGGATGGTGGTTGGAGCAGTGCTAGCCACTGCGAAAGGCAGCGGAGCTCCCATCCCCCCAAGCCCTCAATGTCAATAATGCAATTAAAATTGAGGTGAGGGCGGACCCACTGTGCAGCAGATAGAGGTATCCCCTTCACCAACACAGTACGGCACACCCCCACCCTAAAAACTGTATCCAGGAAGATGTATGTTCCACCCAGAATCGGGGTGGGGGGGTATGACTGGGAGGGAGGCGGTCCAAAAGGGAGCACACACCCCCCCCCCCCCCCCCGCAGGAAAAAGCTTGCAAACTGGTTCAGGAGGCCACCCACTGCCCTCAGATCCCAATCCAGGGTGAGGGCCACCTGGCCGAGCAGCCCTGGATCCGCCAGTGTCACACCCCAGCGCTTGTGGCACCACAGGCTTGATGGAGCAGCCACACCCAATCCCACTCATCTTGCACATACAAACACACAACAACAATAATAATAATAATGAACAGTGGGCTGGACCCATATGGTGCCCCACATGCCAAGCGACACTCCAGAGCACCCACCGCGAGCCCACCAACCACCCACCCCAGACACAAAGTGACAGCGGCAGGCCACCCCGCAGCCAAAGCCGTCCCAGAGCAAACCAACGGCAACACGGCCACCAACCCATGCCAACGGCCCCCCTGGCCACCCCCAAGCACCTACACACACCTGGTGCCAAGGACACCAGATACAATGCAGCAAAGCGCCCTACCCCATGACACAATGGCAGGGTGGCCAGGAGAGCCAGGTCCCGAACCACCAACCCCAAGGCCACCAGATGGCCCGCCCCACCCCGTCACCCAACAGGGTCCCCCCACCCACACACACATCCTCAAGCCCCAGATGTCCACCCACAGGTACCTGCACACACCCACAGACCCACGCTGACCCTCATGTGCACACACACACTCACCATCACACACGCCCACCTAAACCCACACACAACCCCGCATGCCCACACACAACACACACCCACATCCACACCCACACACGCACTCACACATACACCCATTTGCACACACTCACAGGCCCCGGAGAACGGGGGGGGGCAGCCTCCCGGGGCGCAGGCACCAGCCCCCGGAGCACCGCCAGGGCCCCCGAGGAGGACACGACCCCACTGCGCAAGGACATGCTGGGGCCAGCCCGCACCACCGGCGCACATCTGACGCCATCCCAAAGGGAGAACCCCCCCCCCCCCCCCCCCCGAGCACCAAGAGCCCAGGGCCAGACCCAGCCCCACCCGGGAGGCAAGGCCAGCTGTCCTGGGGCCACAGCACCCCCCCCCCCTCACCAACCCCCCCAAGGCCAGACACACAGCCACCTGGGACAGGCTCCCCAGACACCGGCCCCAGTGGGTCACAGAAGTCCCTCGTGGTCAGGATGCGGCCAGCCACCAGAGATGCCAAGGAGAGCGAACCACCATCCCCCACCCCTCAGGTTATAGAGTTAATAAGCGGGGACCAGAGAGAATTGAATTCAGCCAATTGTTTTAAGGAGGCAGGCATTCTCTCCAGGCAAATATAATCTGATAGTAGGTTATTATAGTGAGTTGTACACAAATTATTTCTTGATTTCCAATTCATGAGGATAGTTTTCTTTGCGATGAATAAGGCAGTGAGAACCATATGTGACATCCTTACCACCATATTCATTTCACTTGAATCACCTATGCTGTGTTTGAAATGTTCACTCGTTCCCCATATAGTGTACTATATAGTGAATCAGCTATTTTGTAGTGCTGTTCGAAATCTTAACTGAAAATTCCATTCACTATATAGTACACTCAAAATATCCCACAAAGTGTTTTGAAAAGTAGTGTACAACAGATGATCACTACATTAGCCAATACCAGTACATACCTGTGCATACCCGTCCATGCCCGTATAAACCAAGTATAAGCAAGTATTTCTGCATGCCCATTGCTGAAGGGTCTCCTCCTGTCTCAGACGGCTGTGTTGTTCACAGTCATCCCTGCAGAGTACTGCTGGAACCTGAGGTGTTTCATGTTCACGGCATCTTTTCTGATGTGCAGCAGTTCTCCTCATTCTATTGCTCTCCATCTGGTGTGTCTTCTTCTTCTTCTTCGTTCAGACCACTGGTTGAGGGATAGGTGCGTCGTAATTCCAGTTCATGGGCAGGATCATGAAAACAGATCTGAGCAAAAAGTGGCTTTCAACCCTGTTCAGGAAGGCCTGTGCATGCCCGTAGAAACCAAGAAACTGGAGCACCCGGAGAAAGTCATCGCTTTGCTTGGCATTTTACACATTTGTAGTGTAGAGTGACATTCTTCAAGGTTACACATTTTTACTGTGTCAGCACCTCTTTAAAAATGACATTGCTGAGAAAGTGACGCTTTTGCATAGTTTCTTCATCTTGAGCAACAATATGAAGACTGCTTGATCTGGCAACTCTGCTCGCGGCAACGTAGAATTGGCCATGGCTGAAGAAATCTGTTGTGCAGAAAACACGAACGCGCTGTAAAGACTGGCCCTGTGACTTATTCACCTTGCCAATTTTGAGCCATATGACATCATAAAGACACATTAGGCATCGTGAGTGATGGTCTATATGACATCATAAAGACATCATATCTTTATGACGGCATCGCGAGTCCTATGATGACTGAGTTTATAGGACGTCCTATGATGTCCTATAAATGTGACAGACACACACACACAGATTTCTTGCTTTAATAGAGTGATAGTGATGATATTCCATAATGCAAAGCGTAGCCAATGGAGCAGTGAGAGGAGAGCTTCACATCACAACATAAACTACTTTAAGGTATTTTTATTTATTAATTCAGCAAAATTGATTTGATTTAATACCTATTTACTACAAATTATATAAAAGTATTTTTTTTTTACCACCATTAGTCTGTTATGTTTTACTGTCTCACCATGATGACGTCATTAATTGCACCATGAAAACAAGCCCAGTAGTCTCTGAGATGCGTTAACTTTATTGTTATATTGAATTTACTATATAGTCCACTATATCTAAACTCACTATATAGTGAGTAGGGAGGGAGGGAGTGAGTGAACATTCCAAACACAGCCCTAGTATGCAAAGTGTGGGTGAAGATGGGACACGATACCCAAGCCATGCCGATAAGTCTTCACGTCTTCTGCAAGAACTTTTGGACCAGTGCACAGGACCACATAGCATGACCACATAGCATGCATATAACTATCCAGGACGTTGCTAGTGGACTGGGAGCAGATATTTGTATGACTCAGGCCCATTTTGAACATCCTTTGTCCTGTGTAATGAGTTTGATATAGAACTTTGCACTCTATGAGTTGTAAATTAGAGTTTTTAGTCATCTTAAGTGTTTAAACATATTTGTGTGCAGAAGCTTTCATCTTTATTGATTGATAGGTCTGTCTCCCATTTTGATTTTGGAAGAGATTTATGCAGACTTTGTTACGACTCTTAAGATAAGCCTTTATTAGTCCCACAATGGGGAAATTCCAGGATTGCAACAGCACAGGGATAGCAACACTCAGAGCAATAATTAAGAAGATAAGAAAATAAGAGCAGTGAATATACATATGTACACATAAATATATAAATATATATACACACAGTGCGGAGCATTGTAGCTAGATGGAATAAACAGCACAACAGTCTGTTTAGTTACCCACATAGTATGAATATGTACCCATACATATTGAACTTGAACAATTAACTAAAATCTTTAATGTTTTAAATGCACAGAGCCCACTCATGAGCTCAATGACAACTTTTTTCTGTTAAATTTAGGAACTTTTTTCTCGTAAATTTCCAACTTTTTGGAAACACCTGCAGCTGTGGCGCAGGTGAAGTGTGGCCAACTGCTGATCGGAGGGTCGGTGGTTCGATTCCTGCTCTGTCTGCATGTCGAAGGGTCCTTGAGCAAGACACTGAAGCCCCAGTTGCTCCTGGTGGGTCAGGCCAGCGCCGGTGCATGGCAGCTCTCCTGCCATCAGTGTGTGTGTGAATGGGTGGATAGCAGGATGTGTAAAGTGCTTTGGCCCTCTAGAGATCAGAAAAAGTGAACGCCAGTTACTGTTTCTAAATTTGTAGCTTTTTCTCATAACTTTACAACCTGATCAGGGGTTACCGCTCCAAACTGTACCACGGTGAAATTAGCATTAATATTAATGAATTGACTTCCGGTTATGGCGGCCGCCTAGAAGGTCACGTATCACTCTGCTCTGCTCCTGGAAATAAAGATTCGGCAAATAACTCTCTCATTTGGAACAGAACTTTTCCCAGCGTTTGGGTGAGGATATGCCGGTGAAGACTAAGGCTGGGAAATCAGGAGGGGGAAAAATTGAATCGCCGAAGCAGTCCAAATTAACGGACTTTAAAGTTTGTGGCGCAGTAGAAAAAGCTGCGGATATGGCGGATGAAACTAGCGGTGGTGCGGTAACTGCTGACGATGGCGGCACAGGTGCAGTGCTGGCTGCCATTAGCTCAATGAGAGCAGACTTTTCCGCTAAACTTGATGGGATTATGGCAGCGTTGGATGCAATGAGAAAGGAGTTGGGTGACTGCGTGGAGCGAGTGATGCAGGCGGAGCTTCGTGTTTCAAGTGCGGAGGATGAAATCAGCGGACTTCAAATAAAGGTGCGCACTTTGGAAAAAAAAAATAAAGATCTGGAAAATAGTGTTCTGGACTTGGAATCCCGGTCCAGACGGAACAACCTGAGGCTGGTGGGTTTACCGGAGGGAGCCGAAGGTCGTGATTCATGCTCCTTTTTGGAGGGGTGGATCCCGGAGGCGCTGAACAACGTGGAGCTAAAATCATCAGTCGTCTTGGAAAGCTCCCACCGAATTGGCCCACCGAGAGGTAACAAGGCAGCACCGAGGACGTTAATTATGAAGTTTCTCAGCTACAGAGACAGGATGACGATCTTCAACGCGGTGCGGGCCAAAGGAGAAATTAAATACCAAGATCAGCAGGTGCGGTTCTACCCAGATTTGGCCTCAGGAATCCAACAATTAAGGAAGCAGTTTGACCCCATCCGCAAAGAACTGCGCAACCTTGAGATTCGTCATGGAGTGATTCACCCTGCAAGACTTCTGGTCACATATGAGGGCAGAACACACATATTCAAGACCCCCGAGGAGGCGCAGGAGCTCATCAAGAAGATCCAGGAAGAGACTGGTGGGAGCTAAGCATGAACAGAATATAGGGTAGAATATTTGAGTATTTAACTGATTAGAAGCATATAACAAGATTACAAAATATAGATTGTATTACATATTAAAAAAAAAAAAGTACAAAATTGCTAAAAAATGTTGGAGTTAAATTGGAAAATTACAGAAGAGAGTTAATGTTACGTTATTAAAAGCAGTAGAGTTAGGGTGATTGGGAGGATGAAGAAGGAGTGGCTTTGGCTGATCCTCGTGGGTGTGGAACGGTCGATGGCTATATCGGGAGACGGAATTTTTCTTTTGTTTTTGGGGGGATTGCCACAAATGTGGGAAGGGGGAATTTGTTTGTGTGTAGTTTGTAGGGTGAATGTTCAACCACTCATTTTTTTTGCTTTTCTGTTTGAGCATGTTTACACTGCAAGGTAATCCCAAACTCCCTATTGATCATAAATCAAAGCGTTAATCTTAATTTAACTTCATGGAATTGCAGAGGTCTACAAAATTTAAAAAAACTTAAACAAGTTATGAATAAAATAAAAGACATGGGTTCAAAAATTGTGTTTTTACAAGAAACTCATCTAATAGAGGAAGATGTAAAAAGAATTAGGAGTAGATGGCAAGGAAATGTTTTCACCTCATCATTTTCATCCCGAGCCAGGGGAGTTATGACTCTCATACATAAATCAGTCCCATTTCAAGTGAAAAATGTAATTGGAGACAAATTTGGAAGATATGTAATCATTCAAGGATCTTTGCTATTAGAAAACGTAAATTTGGTGAACTTATATGGTCCCAATATAGATGATCAAAAGTTCTTTGCTAATTTATTTCTTATCTTATCATCACTTACAGGGCAACATATAATAGCAGGGGATTTTAATTGTACATTGAATCCTGGTATAGATAGATCACCAGGACTGGACTGTACGCACAATGGATGTAGGATGACCATTAATCATTTTATGAAAGAATTGAAATTGATAGATATATGGAGAGAAATGAAACCACAAGTTAAAGCATACTCTTGTTATTCCAATACCTACAAGACATTCTCACGTATTGATTATTTTTTGATCTCCACAGAATTAAGGTCCAAGATTCAAAACTGTTTTTATGATAACATCATGATCTCTGATCATGCACCCTGCTGTCTAATATATGTAGATAAGAAATTGACAAAGGAACCAGGTAGATGGCAATTTCAGCATAAATGGCTTCAGGATGAGGAATTTGTTAAGTACATAGAAAAACAGATAGATGAGTTCTTTGATATCAATACTACACAAACATCAGCATGTGTAAAGTGGGAGGCTTTCAAAGCTTTTATTAGGGGACATATTATTAGTTATACAGGTTCAAAATCTAAGAAGACTCGAGAGGAGAGAGTCCAATTGGAACATAAAATAAAAATTCTTCAAGAAAGAGTATATGCAGGAAGAGATCCAAGGTTGGAGAACGAATTACTGATTTTGAGAGCTGAATATGACAAAAAATCAGCGAATAGAGCTGCCTCGAGTCTTCTAAGATTGAAACAATCTTTTTATGAACAAGGTGAAAAATCAGGAAAGTTATTGGCATGGCAGATTAAACAATTAGAATCTAAAACACCAATTACCAGTATTATAAGTAACAGACAGGTAGTTATAGATCCTTTAGAAATTAATAGAGCCTTTAGAGATTACTATGAAAAATTATATGATACCAAAAATGAATCTGACTTAACAAAACTACATGGGTTTTTGAACGAACTATTTATACCGTGTATTCCAAATGAAAATAGGGAGATACTGGAGTCTAAAATTAGTCAAGAAGAAGTTGGACTAGCTATTGATAATATGAAATCAGGAAAAAGTGCAGGACCAGATGGTCTTCCAGTTGACCTTTATAAAAAATTTAAGAATAAATTAACAAAACCTTTTTTGGAAATGTTTTTAGAAGCATTTCAAAATAGTAATTTACCATCATATATGAATAATGCCTTAATTATACTGTTGCCAAAACCAGGTAAGCCCTCTAATAAATGTGAAAATATGAGACCAATAAGCCTATTAAATGCCGACCTTAAGATAATCTGTAAAATTTTAGCAAGACGAATACAAGAAATTTTACCAAATATTATTAATCGAGATCAGAATGGCTTTATAAAGGGAAGACAAGGCTTCCATAATGTAAGAAGACTATTTAATATTATTTATTCTAATAAAGAAGCACCAGATACAGCTCTCTTATCACTGGATGCCGAAAAAGCCTTTAATAGAGTTGAATGGCCTTTTCTTTTTGAAGTCTTACAAAGGTTTGGACTTGGAAATAATTTCATAAAATGGGTTCAGATAATATATAATAATGCTACTGCAGAAATCCTAACAAATAACAATATTTCAAAATCAATAAAAATCAATAGAGGATGTCGACAAGGCTGTCCACTTTCACCTTTACTGTTTACTATGGCAATTGAACCTTTAGCGATGGCGATACGTCTACAGTCACATATATATGGAATTAAAGTTGGACCAACAGAACATAAAATCTCCCTGTATGCCGATGACATAATTTTGTTTATGTCGAATCTTAAAAAATCAATTCCGACCTTGTTGAATTTAATAAAGAATTTTGGGGAAATATCAGGATATAAAATAAATAAAACTAAATCTTCAATATTAATGCTAAATGAGACCCAGAGAAATTACCCAGCCCCTGAGGTAAATCAATTCAATGTTGTAAATCAGTTTAAATATTTAGGAATCCAAATTGTGCCTAAGCTAGAATCAATCGCCAGTGTCAATTATGAAGCCTTAATGACAGATATTGATGAGTTACTTCAGAGATGGATGTCACTACCAATGTCGATGATCGGGAGAATTAATATACTTAAAAGTAATATCTTACCTAAAATACTTTATTTCAATACATTCCCTTACCACCACCTTTAGATTTATTCTCAAGAATTAAAAAAAAGTTAGTGGAATTTATATGGAACAACAGGAGGGCTAGATTACGTCTGTCTTTATTATATTTACCATTTGATCGTGGAGGTCTGAAATGTCCAAATTTTATGTTGTATTATTGGTCGGCACAACTGAGGTCTATGACATATTATTTTTCATCAAATGATCTCCCTCACTGGACTGAAATGGAATCATACAATTTACCTTTACCTCTTCCCATATTCATATACTCAGATTCGGCAAAAAAATTACAAAAACAAGTTAAAAATCCATTTGTAAAGCATATGATCAAAATATGGTGTGAAGCTAAAAACTATTTAAAAGAACCACAGTTATTGTCACAATTTAGTCCAATATGGGGTAATCAATATTTTAAACCAGGGAGAGCGGACGCTGTATTTAAAGTATGGAATTTAAAAGGGATACAAAAGATTCAGGATTTATATTTGCCATGTGCAGAAAACATAATGTCTTTTGAAGAGCTGAGGATCAAATTTAATCTCAATAGAACACATTTTTTTTAAATATCTTCAACTTAGAAACTTTATTCGATCAAATCAAAATAAAGCTCTCACTCGACCTATTTATTCATCCTTGGAAAAAATGTTGATGAAAGATAGTAAAAGAAAGGGTATTATTTCAGAGTTTTATAACTCATTGACACTATTTTCAAGTGAAAATTCACTGAAAAGATTAAACTACTGGAAAGAAGATCTGCAAACTGAAATTTCAGAGGAACAATGGGAATTGGCTTGTACAGAAGCTCAAACCAAATCAATAAATGTACGCCTTAAATTGATACATTTCAAATGGTTAATGCGGATGTATGTTACACCGGAGGAGTTAAATAGATATAACAAAAATATACCAGATACATGCACAAAGTGCATGGAAAGTAAAGGAACTCTATTTCATTGTGTATGGGAATGTAGATTAATAAGAATGTTTTGGGAAGAGGTGAGGGTAACAATTGAAAAAATAATCTCAAAACAAATCATATTGAATCCTAAACTGTTTTTGTTGGGTCTGTACCCAGAAAAGCATAACTTTAATAAAAGTGAAAGAACATTCATAGACCTCAGTTTGCTTAATGCCAAAAAATGTATTGCACTATTATGGAAAAAGACTCATAGACCAGATGTGACTCAGTGGTTAAGACAGATGTTAACAAACCTTCCATTAGAAAGAATAACATATATACTGAAATCAAAGGAAATTGTGTTTGAGAATATATGGAGACCTTTTATTGATTATGTAAAAAATTTAAACATAACTCTTGAAGAAGAAGGTGAATGATGTGTGTGGACCTTGTAAATTCCAAACTGGTGAACATAATATGTATACTTATGTATTGGATTGTCTAGACTAAACAGAGGAGCATTGTTGAAGATTTGATTTTGTTGGTGGTTGTTGGTGTTTTTTAGTGCATTTTTTTTTGTAGTACTTTAGTGTTAGTGTTTGATTGTTTGTGTTATGTTTGTTAAAAAAAAAGGTTCAATAAAGATATTGTGGAAAAAAAATATTAATGAATTATGGAAATGTTTTTTTTATTTGTTTTTTTTTTTTTTTAGAGGAACCGCACCTCACCTTGAAGAAACCTGTGCTCCACCCTCCCATCACTCGCTCACACACACGGCTGAGAGCGGAGCTGCAGTGACTTTCTCAGCTGTCAGCACAGCGGGGAACCTTGCTAAACAAAAAAACAACGCCAGTGTGGGCTGGTCCCCCCCAGACGGAGGAGCAGAGGGTCCTTTCACTTTGGATGGATCAAGTCACCTGTAACCGGAGCAAGCGCGGCCTCGGCCATAGTGGCACTGTCAGTGTAGGTAAGCCCGTTCACGGGTGTCCACCCACCATCATTAAAATGGGTGGAGACAAAGGTGGGAGGGTGGAGTCACTCCAGTGAGCTCCGGTTCTACAGTCACAGCCGGAGCAAAATCAGAACCGCTCGTTTAGAGAGCAGGACTGATTTTGTGCCCTAAAAACTGCTTAAAAACTGTCAGTTAAACTGCAGTTCATTTAAATAAAGTAGGAAAAAAATGTGTCTCACATCTGAATCTTAATGATGTTTAACATTTTTAATGCCCACAGGGGCTCCAAAGACTCAGTTTTAATTATGTTCCATTAAAAACAAGAAATAGCAATTTAACAGAAGTGAAGGTTTTTTTTCATGTTTTTATTCATTTTAATGACTCGGCACATTAGTGTCTACCAAGAGTCTCAGATTACATCCTCAGTCCTCATTCCGTTTCCCAAAATAAACACAACGGGGATGACACAGTCACTCTGGTGCAGCGGGGGATCAAAACGTGGTTTCTTTAAGTCTGAAACGTCAAAGACATCAATGACACGACATCTACGCATTCATAAGAGTTCTGCAACTCATACAGACGAGCAGAGGGTTTCCTGGCGTCACAGTAGGTGATGTGGGGGCGGGGATGAGGGGGCATGCTAGCCCCTTATTCAGCAAAACGACCCCAAATCATCCGTCACGTTAACCTGCCACCACCGATCCCCATTCCCATCCTGGGAAAAGAACAGTATTGTGGAGAATGGGGAAAGATAAGGCTGAGTTTATTTCTCAGGTCAGATTTATTCACATTCTCCAACATCATCCAAACACAGAAAGAGAAAAGAGAATGAATCTTCCAACATCTGTCCCTTTTATACTCAGGACATCAAACATACAGTCACATGGTACTTAATCCCAGTCACAATGTAACTTCCCCCCGATCTTAACACACTCCACCTCCCAGTCTCTGGCCGCTGGGCGAAATCCCCCAAGGCTATCTCTTTGCATGCCAAAGACTAAACTTCACCCCCTCGTGTTATCTCCAGAGCGGCTCAGTCCTTTGTTCCGTCTCAGATGTGAAGCCTAAGGTGGTATACGTATGAATCATGCAGTCATATACAAATGTGCATATATGTGCCCCACAGTATCACTATAAACATGTTACAGAACTTAAAATGACTTGGAATGACCACTTGTAAGTAGAAATGCAAAAAAAAAAATAAAATTATCTAATCTCACAGATTTTAACTTCTCTTCTGTGAATTTGTGAACTTTTTATCATTAATTTGCAACTTTTTTCATGAATTTACAACAAAGATCGTAAATTTGCAGTTTTGGTTCCTCTAAATCTGCAACCTATCAAAAATATGCAACTTTTTTTCATAAATTTATGATTTTTGTCAAAAATGTAATTTTTTTTCTCATACATTTTCAAAAGTATTGTAAATTTGCAATTTCTTCACATAAATTTTCTTTTTTTCTTGTAGATTCGTTATTTTCTCATCAACTTCTGCCTTTTTTCTTGTAAATTTTCATAATTTTTTCTTGTAACTTTTCAGCTTTTTTCTTGTAATTTTTTTCTACTTTTTTTCAAAATTAAGCATTTTTTTCATGTAAATTTTCCAACATTTTTACTGAAATATTAGCAATTTTTTCATGCAAATTTTCGACTTTAAATGATAATTTTTTAACTTTTCTCATAAATTTGTCTGCCAATTTGAAAAAAAAAATTCTCATAAATTTTCAAAAAAAAAAAACTTGTTAATTTTCTATTTCTTCCTTTAAATTTTAATTTTTTTTCTGATCCACCTTATTCCTCGGCCCCATGATGCCTTGCACGAATTACGGTCACAACTTTTGGTACTAGTTTAGAACATGTGGTTGCCACTGAAACGGGACACTTTTCCTTGTTAAAAAACAATGACGTCGGCATCAGAAATGCAGGAACACAGCCTCTTGCACCGCAAAACAGTAACATGATACCACTTCCCACGACTATCGAGGGATGGAAAGACGATCTTAAAAAGTGGCCTCGTACCCAGTAGCTCCATTAGTTGGCGCCGCTGCTAAGATGCTAACAATGTAAACAATATTTTAGCTAGGTTGAAAACTCGCGTTCGATTGGTCGGGAGTTATGTCTTCCGCAAAAATATGGGCATTTTTAGAATGTCTAAGCTTTAAAATGATACCAGACACTCTGGGGTTTGCTGGGACTTTACTGCTAGCAAACAAAGAAAGTCATGATTAATGACTTCTCGTTGCCTGTCGAGGTCATAATGGCACGGCGCACATTCAATACGGAGCTTGGGCATTTTAAATTCGGTGTAAAACGTCAGATGTGTGACATTCATACAAGTGAAAACATACCTGGCTCTTGTCTTGGTGTCTGTCCTGTGTCTGTCCCTCCATCTCACCAACCATCCTTTAGTTTTCAGTGCATGATCTGCTCATTGCTGTAGAAGCCACACATTGAGCTGTGCTCCTCTCTGAGGAGCCTCACACACCACGAACAGCAGCAAGAACCAGAACTAAACATTCAAAAACACAAAAACTACAAGTGCTGAAATTACCTGCCACTTGAGTGGAAAACACGTATGTGGACTATACATTAAAATTAATTTGAAAAACTTTTAAAAACGCTATTTTAAATGCCCCTGCTACGCCACTCAAACTGACTGATTTTACACTGGGTCAGTCGAAACCGGAAGTTCTGTCCACAATCGTTCCTACAGCGGCACCCCCAGGAATAAGGTGGATAGATTTGCAGCTCTTTTCTCATAAATTTATTACTTTTTTCTTGTAAACTTTCATTTTTCCTGTAAATTTTCCACTTCTAATTTTTTTTACCTTGTTGTCAGGATTAAGCCATTTTTTTTCTTGTAAATGTTCAAGTTTTTGCTCATAAATTTGTGTTTTTTGTCAATTTTTTTATAAATGTTTTTCTAAAAACTTTGCAAAAAAATTCTTGTAAGTTTGTAATTTCTTCTTGTAGCTTTTCACATTGTCTTGCAGAGTTGCAACTTTTTTCTCATAAATTTATGACTTTCTTGCAAATTTTCATCATTTTTTCCTGTCAAATTTCAACTTTTTTCTTGTAAATTTTTTTTTACTTTCAAGCAATTTTTTTCTTGTTAATGTTAAACTTTTTTCTCATAAATTTTCTACTTGTTTCTAAATAATAAGTAATTTTTTGTGTAAATTTCCAACTTTTTTCTCAAATTTTCAAGTTGTTTCTCAAAAATTAAGCAATTTTTTAATGCAAACTTTAAAACTTTTTTCTCATAAATTTTCAACTTTTTTTTACTGAAACATTAGCAATTTTTTCTGTAAATTTTCAACTATTTTGTCATAAATTTGTGAGTTCTTTGTTCATTTTTTTTGAAAAACTTTATCTAATAACCGCAAAAAATCTTCTAAATTTGCAATTTCTTCTTGTAAATCTTCATTTTTTTTCTTGCAGATTTGCAGCTTTTCTAAAAGTAAATTTATTCTAAAAGTAAATATGACTTCTTTTTTTTTTGACTTCTGGTTATGGCTGCCACGTGAGAAGGACACGTCTCACTCTGCTCTGCTCCTGGAGAAAAAAAATCGGCAAATAACTCTCTCATTTGGGACAGAACGTATCCCAGCGTTTGGGCGAGGATATGTCGGTGAAGCCTAAGGCTGGAAAACCAGGTAGAGGAAAAAGCGAGCCGCCGAAACAGTCCAAATTAACGGACTTTCAGGTCTGTGATGCAGCAGATAAAGCTCCATATATGGCGGAGGAAGCTAGCAGCGGTGCGGTATCTGCGGGAAACGGCACAGGTGCGGTGCTAGCTGCCATAAGTTCAATGAGAGCAGACTTTTCCTCTAAATTTGATGGGATTATGGCAGCGTTGGAAGGAATGAGAAAGGAATTGGGTGACTGTGTAGAACGAATGGCGCAGGTGGAGCTTCGTGTCTCGAGTGCTGAAGATGACGTCACCTGTCTTCAATTAAAGGTGCGCACTTTGGAAAAAAAAATAAATGTCTGGAAGATAATGTCCTGGATTTGGAGTCCCGGTCGAGACGGAACAACTTGAGGCTGGTGGGTCTACCGGAGGAATCCGAAGGTCGGGACTCATGTTCCTTTCTGGAAAAGTGGATTCCGGAGGCGCTGGGCAGCGCGGAGCTGCAATCAGCAGTGGTTCTGGAAAGCGCACACCGTATTGGCCCACGGAGAGATAAGGGACCGCCGAGGACCCTAATTATGAAGTTCCTCAGCAACAGAGACAGGATGAAGATCTTCAACGCTGCACGAGCTAAAGGAGAGATTAAACACCAGGACCAGCAGGTGCGGTTCTACCCAGATTTGGCCACAGGAATCCAACAATTGAGGAAGCAGTTTGATCCCGTACGTAAAGAGCTGCGCAACCTTGGGATTCGTCATGGTGTAATTTATCCTGCGAGACTGTTGACCACGTATGGGGGCAGAACCCACATCTTCAAGACCCCAGAGGAGGCGCAGGAGTTCATCAAGAAGATCCAAGAAGAGACTGGTGGGAGCTAAGCATGAACAAAATATAAGGTAGAATATTTAAGCATTTGCACAGGCATCTGACTGACTTGAAGCAAATAGCAAGTTTACAAAATATAGATTGTATTATATATTAAAAACAACAACAACAAAAAAAAAACTATGATGTACAAAGTTGCTAAAAATTTTGGAGTTAAGTTGGAAAACTACAGAGGAGAGTTAATGTTACGTCATTAAAAGCAGTAGAGTTAGGGTGATTGGGAGGATGAAGAAGGAGTGGCTTTGGCTGATCCTCGTGGGTGTGGAGCGGTCGATGGCTATATCGGGAGACGGAATTTTTCTTTTGATTTTGGGGGGATCGCCACGAATGTGGGAAGGGGGAATTTGTGTGTAGTTTGTAGGATGAATGTTCAACCACTTATGTTTTTGCTTCTCTGTGTGAGCATGTTTACACTGCAAGGTAATCCCAAACTTTCTATTGATCATAAACCAAAGTGTTAATCTAAATTTAACTTCATGGAATTGCAGAGGTCTACAAAATTTAAAAAAACTTAAACAAGTTATGAATAAAATAAAAGACATGGGTTCAAAAATTGTGTTTTTACAAGAAACTCATCTAATAGAGGAGGATGTAAAAAGAATTAGGAGTAGATGGCAAGGAAGTGTTTTCACCTCATCATTTTCATCCCGAGCCAGGGGAGTTATGACTCTCATACATAAATCAGTCCCATTTCAAGTGAAAAATGTAATCGGAGACAAATTTGGAAGATATGTAATCATTCAAGGATCTTTGCTATTAGAAAATATAAATTTGGTGAACTTATATGGTCCCAATATAGATGATCAAAAGTTCTTTGCTAATTTATTTCTTATTTTATCATCACTTACAGGGCAACATATAATAGCAGGGGATTTTAATTGTACATTGAATCCCGGTATAGATAGATCAACAGGACTGGACTGTACGCACAATGGATGTAGGATGATCATTAATCATTTTATGAAAGAATTGAGATTGCTAGATATATGGAGAGAAATGAAACCACAAGTTAAAGCCTACTCTTGTTATTCCAGTACCTGCAAGACATTCTCACGTATTGATTATTTTTTGATCTCCATAGAATTAAGGTCCAAGATTCAAAACTGCTTTTATGATAACATCGTGATCTCTGATCATGCACCCTGCTGTCTAATATATGTAGATAAGAAATTGACAAAGGAATCAGGTAGATGGCAATTTCAGCATAAATGGCTTCAGGATGAGGAATTTGTCAAGTACATAGAAAAACAGATGAGTTCTTTGACATCAATACTACACAAACATCAGCATGTGTAAAGTGGGAGGCTTTCAAAGCTTTTATTAGGGGACATATTATTAGTTATACAGGTTCAAAATCTAAGAAGACTCGAGAGGAGAGAGTCCAATTGGAACATAAAATAAAAAGTCTTCAGGAAAAAGTGTATGCAGGAAGTGATCCAAGGTTGGAGAATGAATTACTGATTTTGAGAGCTGAATATGACAAAAAAATCAGCGAATAGAGCTGCCTCGAGTCTTCTAAGATTGAAACAATCTTTTTATGAACAAGGTGAAAAATCAGGAAAATTATTGGCATGGCAGATTAAACAATTAGAATTTAAAACACCAATTACCAGTATTATAAGTAACGGACAGGTAGTTATAGATCCTTTAGAAATTACTAGAGCTTTTAGAGATTACTATGAAAAATTATATGATACCAAAAATGAATCTGATTTAACAAAACTAAATGGGTTTTTGAACGAACTATCTATACCGTGTATTCCAAATGAAAACAGGGAGATATTGGAGTCTAAAATTAGTCAAGAAGAAGTTGGGCTAGCCATTGATAATATGAAGTCAGGAAAAAGTGCAGGACCAGATGGTCTTCCAGTTGACCTTTATAAAAAATTTAAGAATAAATTAATAAAACCTTTTTTGGAAATGTTTTTAGAAGCATTTCAAAATAGTAATTTACCATCATACATGAATAATGCCTTAATTATACTGTTGCCAAAACCAGGTAAACCCTCTAATAAATGTGAAAATATGAGACCAATAAGCCTATTAAATGCCGACCTTAAGATAATCTGTAAAATTTTAGCAAGACGAATACAAGAAATTTTACCAAATATTATTAATCGAGATCAGAATGGCTTTATAAAGGGAAGACAAGGCTTCCATAATGTAAGAAGACTATTTAATATTATTTATTCTAATAAAGAAGCACCGGATACAGCTCTCCTATCACTGGACGCCAAAAAGGCCTTTGATAGAGTCGAATGGCCCTTTCTTTTTGAAGTCTTACAAAGGTTTGGACTTGGAAATAATTTCATAAAATGGGTTCAAATAATATACAATAATGCTACAGCAGAAATCCTAACAAATAACAATATTTCAAAATCAATAAAAATCAATAGAGGATGTCGACAAGGCTGTCCACTTTCACCTTTACTGTTTACTATGGCAATTGAACCTTTAGCGATGGCGATACGTTTACATCCACAAATATATGGAATTAAAGTTGGACCAACAGAACATAAAATCTCCCTGTACGCCGATGACATAATTTTGTTTATGTCGAATCTTAAAAAATCAATTCCGACCTTGTTGAATTTAATAAAGAATTTTGGGGAAATATCAGGATATAAAATAAATAAAACTAAATCTTCAATATTAATGCTAAATGAGACCCAGAGAAATTACCCAGCCCCTGAGGTAAATCAATTCAACGTTGTAAATCAGTTTAAATATTTAGGAATCCAAATTGTGCCTAAGCTAGAATCAGTCGCCAGTGTCAACTATGAGAGCCTTAATGTCAGATATCAATGAGTTAACTCAGAGATGGATGTCACTACCAATGTCGATGATCGGGAGAATCAATATACTTAAAAGTAATATTTTACCTAAAATACTTTATTTATTTCAATACATTCCCTTACCACCACCTTTAGATTTATTCTCAAGAATTAAAAAAAAGTTAGTGGAATTTATATGGAACAACAGGAGGGCTAGATTACGTCTGTCTTTATTATATTTACCATTTGATCGTGGAGGTCTGAAATGTCCAAATTTTATGTTGTATTATTGGTCGGCACAACTGAGGTCTATGACATATTATTTTTCATTAAATGATCTCCCTCACTGGACTGAAATGGAATCATACAATTTACCTTTACCTCTTCCCATATTCATATACTCAGATTCGGCAAAAAAATTACAAAAACAAGTTAAAAATCCATTTGTAAAGCATATGATCAAAATATGGTGTGAAGCTAAAAACTATTTAAAAGAACCACACTTATTGTCACAATTTAGCCCAATATGGGGTAATCAATACTTTAAACCAGGGAGAGCGGATGCTGTATTTAAAGTATGGAATTTAAAAGGGATTCAAAAGATTCAAGATTTATATTTGCCATGTGCAGATAACATAATGTCTTTTGAAGAGCTGAGGATCAGGATCAGTTTAGCTACAGAATTCAAATACCTTGGCATTGTACTAGATCCTCAACTCAAATTTAATCTTCATATAAAGAAAATTTCAAAAACAGTAAAAAAAAATCTGAACTGCTTTAAATTAATTAGATATTACATACCTTACGAAGCAGCTGCACTGTATATGCATTCTATGGTTTTTTCTCATATATCATACTGTTTGACAGTCTGGGCTCAAGCAGCCCCTTCCACAATAAGACATATAGGTTCATTATATAATCAAACCCTAAAAATCTTGGACAAAAAGCCCATTAGGTGGCATCACTGTAATGTTTTAAAAAAATACAACCTATTGAGTTTTGAGAGCTTCATTGACCTCTGTCTTCTGAAATTAACGTTCAAATGTTTCCATAAATCAGCACCCGAGCCACTTGCTGGTTTCGTCCAAAGACAGGACAGCAGCAGAGCCACCAGGAGTTCTGTTAACAATAACTGTAAAATATTCCACCGCAGAACCACATTTGGACAAACAGCTTTCTCTATAAAGGGCAGTCACATCTGGAACACAATGCCAAATGAAATTAAAATAATAACAGACTTTAAAACATTCACTAAAAATGTTAAAAACTGGCTGAAAAATAAACAAGAATGTACTTCATGTATGAATTATTTGTCTGCAAAGTGAGAGTGAATGAAGGGAAGGAATAAATGTGTTTATTTATAGTGAGTGACTGAGGGAGGAAGGCTTGAAATAGGCAAATGTGAGTTATGTTATATGTGTTAAATGTGAGTCAGGCTGTTATATTTGTGTATTTATAATATTTATGTTAAATGTGAGTCAGGCTGTTATATTTGTGTATTTATAATATTTATAATATTTATAATTGTGTATTTATAATTTTTCTGCATTGATGTATGTGGTTATTGTGTATATTTTTTATCTTGATTCTTTTTTCTAAAGCCCATCCAGGGACAAGAGTTGCAAATTAGCTAATAGCTATACACTCTATGTGCAACACATCAGATTGATTGTCTTTGATTAATTGTCTATGTTTATTGCACTGTCCCTGTCAAATAAACTAATCTACTACTACTAGGATCAAATTTAATCTTAATAGAACACATTTTTTTAAATATCTTCAACTTAGAAACTTTATTCGATCAAATCAAATAAAGCTCTCACTCGACCTATTTATTCATCCTTGGAAAAAATGTTGATGAAAGATAGTAAAAGAAAGGGTATTATTTCAGAGTTTTATAACTCATTGACACTATCTTCAAGTGAAAACTCACAGAAAAGATTAAACTACTGGAAAGAAGATCTGCAAACTGAAATTTCAGAGGAACAATGGGAATTGGCTTGTACAGAAGCTCAAACCAAATCAATAAATGTACGTCTTAAATTGATACATTTTAAATGGTTAATGCGGATGTATGTTACACTGGAGGAGTTAAATAGATATAACAAAAACATACCAGATACATGCACAAAATGCATGGAAAGTAAAGGAACCCTATTTCATTGTGTATGGGAAAGTAGAAAAATTAGAATGTTTTGGGAAGAGGTGAGGGTAACAATTGAAAAAATAATCTCAAAACAAATCATATTGAATCCTAAACTGTTTTTGTTGGGTCTGTACCCAGAAAAGCATAACTTTAATAAAAGTGAAAGAACATTCATAGACCTCAGTTTGCTTAATGCCAAAAAATGTATTGCACTACTGTGGAAAAAGACACATAGACCAGATGTGACTCAGTGGTTAAGACAGATGTTAACAAACCTTCCATTAGAAAGAATAACATACATACTGAAATCAAAGGAAATTGTGTTTGAGAATATATGGAGACCTTTTATTGATTATGTAAAAAATTTAAACATAACTCTTGAAGAAGAAGGTGAATGATGTGTGTGGACCTTGTAAATTCCAAACTGGTGAACATAATATGTATACTTATGTAATGGATTGTCTAGACTAAACAGAGGAGCATTGTTGAAGACTTGATTTTGTTGGTGGTTGTGGGTGTTTTTAGTGCATTTTTTTTGTAGTACTTTAGTGTTAGTGTTTGATTGTTTGTGTCATGTTTGTTTAAAAAAAAGGTTCAATAAAGATATTGTGGAAAAAAAAATATGACTTTTTTTCTTGCAAATTTTAATGATTTTTTTCTTATAAATTTTCAGCTTTTTTTTTCTCTTAAATTTTTTTCTTCTTTCCTCAAAATTAAGCAAATATTTCTTGTAAATGCTCATTTTTCTTGTAAATTTTCAACTTTTTTTTTGTCAAAAATCAGCATTTATTTCCTTGTGAATTTTGAACCTTAGTCTTCTAAATGTGCAGCTCTCATCTGGATGCTGGTAAAATTCCAATTCTGTGTAATTAAACTAATTTGTGATTTTTTTTTTAAATTTGGCATTTTTTTTATCATATCTTTGCACATTTATTCAGCAAATTTGTGCCAAATTAACATTTGTACCTTACGCTGTACTAAACTGGTGAACTTAACAAGTCAACTTCTGACAGTAATGAATATAAAAATGTTGCTTCATAATAATATTTCAACGCTTGTTTGTGACTCAGACAAAATAAGTCTCAATTATTCGTTATAAGAACACATCACAGTTGACAGTACAAACAACATCTTGGACATTTAGCCTCTCCAAAAACCACAGAAAATGTGCCTTTGTTGACCCAGGACAAAGGGATAAAAACCAGGAGATGATTCTGAAATGAAGACGTGATTCCAGTGAAAAGGCCGCTCTCAATCCCCTGCCGGCTCTCTAATCGGTTAGCATGCAACATTTCATAAAGGCGCCCCAAAATCTGCATTGCATCCTCCTGTTTATGCAGCAATGGAGCCTTAAATGGCACTATAGAGCAGGTACAGGTGTTTAAGGGAGATAAGACCCCAGCCCGCCGATGAGTCCCCGTCACTGCCGCCACCACCCGTCGTGACACTTTTAAAGGGCTTCGGCTGCTCCGGGAAAAAAACCAGGAGTGACGGCGACGGTTATTTGTGGACGCCGACCTGTCAGTCACATACACACCACAGATGTGTTTTTCAGAGGATGAATGATGGTGGGGGGGGGGGGGGGGGCAGAGGGCTCGATATCCCAGACTGCCCGTGACGGCGGAGGGAGACGAGGACCGAGGCGTGGTTAATCAGTGAAATTAAAAACTTCAGTGAGGAGAGGGCCAAGGTTTGTGAGGAAAAAAATGATGAAGTTATGAGAAAAATGACAAAGTCATGAGAAAAGCAGAAAATGTACGCCAGCAGCCCCATGCCGAGCACGTGTAACGGATGCCAACTAGTACTGTTCGGCGTAGAACGTTAGTAAAAAAAACCTCCCTCCCAAAGCCTCATATAGTATCGGTAGCGCTGAGCTATCGGTCGGACCTTTAGCTCAGCGCGATCGTGCTGTGTCTCCCATGCTCGAACTGTGTAGTTGACTGAGAGGTCGCGGGTTCGTGTCCCGTGTGGGGCGAACTGCGCAGGATGATCTCTGTCACACACGGACAGGTAATTACAAACTGAACTGTCGGAAAAAGAAATTCTCACAATTCTGGGGAAAAATTGTGAGAATTTTACGAGTTGAATGAATGATTTATTTTTGTTATAAACATTAATAGAAAAAACATTTTATTTCAGATTTCATCATAACACATAACCCAAACAGGAAGAGGCAGAAGTCATTTTAGCCTGTCCTGTACATCCTGTACACGCTACGCCTAGAATATCACGACTGCAAGGGGAAAAATGACATGACGTTCAAACGCAACTGCTTCTGTTGTGTGTTATAATCAGTGAACAGTAGACGTGTTCATTATTCTACACTTTAAAGCTTTCTTTAAAACAAAATCCAGACCTACACAATTTCAGTTCATCATCTAAATGATTGCAGAGTTTGACCCCAAAACTGAAACATCTGCACTTCACATTTGTTCTCTCTTTACATATTTCAAACACAATCCTCTTAAAATATAGTTATCATTTCTTAATTGAAACATATTTTAGATACAAATAGGAAGGTTATTGTTAACTTGAAAAAGCAGCTCAACTGTTTTTAAATACCCAATATCTACAAATTTTAAGCTGTTCAAGATCACCAGTTTTATGTATCACTCCAACTGGCTTTTTCTGAAGTTTAATTGAGGTGAGTTAAAACATCACAAAAATTTGCAAAAAATAGTCATAAAATTTATGGGAAAAACGCTGGAAAAGTTGCAGTTTTTTTTTTTAGAATAATGTAACAAATTTATGTGAAGAAAGTAGCAAATTTACAAGGGAGAATAAAACAAATTTATCAGAAGATTTATGCCACAAACATAAAAAATTTTGGGGGAAAGTGGCAAAGTTTTGAGAGAAATACTTGCAAATTTGCAAGAAAACAATTCACGATTTTTGAAAAAAAAAAAACAAAACAAAAACTTTTACCTGAAAAATTACATTTTTTATGATAAAAAAATCACAAGTTTATCTGGATAGAGGCTTCCTGAAAACAATAAATTTTCCCCCCAAAATCTAATTTATTAGTAAAGTAGAAATTTTTTTGAAAAAACATGTGGTGTCACAACAGTCGGTGGTAACATCGCTGATTTACCTCCATTTTCAGGCTCACATATTTTTATGGCTTTATGTGTATTTATGGTCACAAACCTCTCAGAATGGCTCTTTGTGTAGTAGAGGTTCTAGATCTAGGATCGTTAGGTCCTCCTCACAGATCTTCGTGAGGTTTTTCTAGGGCAGCTTACGTTTCAGGAACCATGAGCGGGCAGGGACGCAGCACCAATTCTGGGCCTCGGGCACAGCAGTGTGTGTGGGCCCCTCAAACACAAACCAAATTTTGAACTTTACATTCCAAGGTTTACGCTGGGGCCATTTCCACGAAAAGCCGTGGTTAGTCATCTCCACTGATGTGCACAGTTTGATGCTAGCATATGATTTATCTGTCTTTGAGAACGTTTACTGTCATCAATATTTCCAAACCTCTTTGGCTATAATGCACTTTTGAGAATGGACCTGTAGGATTTTTCATTTACACATTCATTCATTCATTCCATTGGTCTTATTCTTTTGTATACTTCGTTTTTTGCTAGTAGAGTATTAAATACGTCCATAACTTTATTGATATTAAAATAAAATGGATGTATCAAATAAGTACAGTAAAATTTGCACTACTATATGTAAAATTTACTTTTTCCACTACTTAGGACTGCTTTTTTTGGGACGTTGGGGGGGGGGGGGTGACACCTGCCCCCCAAAATGTCTGTGCACATCACTGTATACTGATCTCAGTTGGAGACTGAGTTTGCTAATACTCCATAGAGTTTCACAAAATTCTCAACTCACACAGAGACCATAGTCTTCATCTTTAATTACGTAAAAGTCAAGGACAACACACGGGCAGCTTCCATTAAACTATAAATCTGTTCAAAATACCAAAAATCTTTGCAAAATTGTTTTTCAATCTATAAAATATTAAACCTCCATTCAAATAAATAAATATTTGCAAAAAAATTTCCAAGAAAAATATTTACAACCAAAATCCCACTAATTGGTGAGAAAATTGGACACTTATCTAACTAACTAACTAACCTGCACTTATATAGCACTTTTCTAGTCACAAAGACCACTCAAAGCGCTTTCACTAATACTAACCCTCTATTCTAAGGGCCTATAGGAGACAGACATTTATGAGAGAAAAAGGTGTAATATATATATATATATATACACACACACACACACAGGCTGTATTAAAATGTTTCAAACATTTTTTTTTTATATATAAATTTCTGACTTTACTGTTGTAAATTTCAGATTTTTTTCTTTCTTAAAAATGCATGTCTGTGTGTGTGTGTGGGGGGGGGGGTCGCAATGTGGAAGCTGTAGTTTTGCTCACGAAAATCAAATGTTTTTCTCATAAATCTGGGACTTGATTATTGTAAATATGTGACTTTTTAAGTTGTAAATTACTATATTTTATTATATTTTTGCACGCTTTTATTTTATAACTTAGTATACTCAGTATACTAAATATACAGTATACTAAGTATAAAAAGTGAGGTTTCGGGTTGTGATGCACTAACGTGGCTGAGGAAGCAGATGTGTCGCAGGAACAGCAGGCTGGTGCTGCAGTTCAATCAACCAGGTGCAGGTGTGCGGACTAAACCATTTTGCAGCTTTTTAAAGGGGTGATAGGGGCCTCAGACAACATCCACCATTACCGTTGATGCAGAATTCAGTCTCTAAAACACTTCTTTCAGCCAGGGTGAATTTTACGATGACATTAATTAACTAGACAATAAAAGAATGCAACACAGAATTTTTTTTTTCATTTCAGGCTTTTTGAGGGCCCCTCCCTGCAGGGGGCCCTGGGTAAGAGTACCCTGCCCCCACACCCACCACCAGTCCGACACCCGTGTGAGCGGGTATCCAGTCCAGCAGAAATTTGGGGATCCTTTTACCGGGCCGGTGGCATGTTCACATTTGGTCAATAAGGACGATTTAAATAATGCCAAAGTTGCAGTGTGTGCAGATGATTCTACATTATATTTTTCAGCTTTTAGTTTGACGAGACAAACATTTGTTTAAATTCTGAGCTGCAATCTGCGGTTAAGTAGATAAGAGATAATAAAATGGTTTTGAATGTTTTGAAAAAAAAAACAAAAAAAAAACAAACACGATGTTACTTGGTTCGAAAATCTCCAGTAGGACGACTGAAAAGTCGCAAAGTTTTGAAAATGAGGAAAAGCTGCAATTCAACAAGATGAGAAAAAGTTGCAAAGTTACAAAACATGGAAAAAAAGTTGCAAAGTTAGGAAACGTGGGGAAAAGCTGTAATTTTACAAGATGGGAAAAAGTCAAAAATTTACAAAATGAGAAGTTGCAAAGTTTCAAAACATGGGGGAAAGTCAGAAATTTATGAAACACAGGGGAAAGCTGCAGTTTTACAAGATGGGAAAAAGTCAAAAATTTACAAAATGAGAAGTTGCAAAGTTTCAAAACATGGGGGAAAGTCAGAAATTTATGAAACACGGGGGAAAGCTGCAGTTTTACAAGATGGGAAAAAGTCTCAAATTTACAAAATGGGGAAAAGTCAAAAATACAAAGCATAGGGAAAGCCACAATTTTACAAGGGGGGGGAGAAACGTCACAAATTTACAAAACATGGGGAAAAGCTGCAATTTACAACATGAGAAAAAGTCACAAATATACAAAATGGGGAAAAGTCGCAAAGTTACAAAACTTGTGGAAAAGCTACACTGTTAGAAGAGGTGAAAAAAACTCACAAAAATACAAAACATGGAGAAAAGTTGCAAATTTGGGCTGCACGGTGGCGCAGTGGTTTAGCACTGTGGCAGCACAGTTTTACCCTCAGCCGGGGGATCGCGGGGATCATGAGATCGTGGGTTCGATCCCAGCCCCCGACCAACAGTGAGCTGTGTGGAGTTTGCATGTTCTCCCCGTGTTGCGTGGGTTTACTCCGGGATTTCTCCGGTTTCCTCCCGCACACCAAAAACATGTAGGTTTAGGGCGCTCGCGCACACAGCGACCAGCAGCCAGTGGCTTGTCACCAGACTGCAAACCAAGTCTATCTACGGGTACAAATAAGTAACAAAAAAAAATAAATAAAAAAAATAAAAAAATTTATAAATCATGGGGAAATGTTGGAAAGTTACGAAACATGAGGAAAAGACCCAATTTTACAAGAGGGGGAAAAAGTCACAAATTTACAAAACATGGGGAAAAGCTGCAATTTACAACATGAGCAAAAGTCATAAATATATAAAATGGGAAAAAGTCACAAATTTACAAAACATGGGGAAAAGCTGCAATTTACAACATGAGAAAAAGTCACAAATATACAAAATGGGGAAAAGTCGCAAAGTTACAAAACATGGGGAAAAGCTGCAAATTTATAAATCATGGGGAAATGTTGGAAAGTTACGAAACATGAGGAAAAGACCCAATTTTACAAGAGGGGGAAAAAGTCACAAATTTACAAAACATGGGGAAAAGCTGCAATTTACAACATGAGCAAAAGTCATAAATATATAAAATGGGGAAAAGTCACAAAGTTGCAAAACATGGGGAAAAGCTGCAATTTGACAAGATGGGAAAAAGTCTCAAATTTACAAAATGGGGAAAAGTTGCAAAGTTACAAAACTTGTGGAAAAGCTACACTTTTAGAAGAGGTGGAAAAACTCACAAAAATACAAAACATGGGGAAAAGCTGCAATTTTACAAGATGGGAAAAAGTTGCAAAGTTACAAGATGTAGGGAAAAGCTGTAGTTTTACAGCATGGGAAAAACCCCCCCACACAAATTTACGGGACAGGGCATTATGGGTCTTTGTTTTTGGCTCCTATCAGGACAAACTGCCCTCAGCAGCACAGCTCCTGGGATCATTAGGGCATGCAGACCAAAACTACAAAATCAGAGGACAGACATTTTTTTCGTGTCGTATTTCGTCACATTTCTGGTCCAACTTCAACACTGACACACATATAAACCCCCCACAGAACCTCACATTGTGCTCCTCAACCCCTCCGTATACCCTCACCTCTCAGAGGTTGCAGACACCGTTAAACTCGGGCAGGAAATGAGTTTTTTGTGGCATAATGTACAGCGCGTGGTGATCTCCGGGCCTCCCAGATCACCCCGCTCTTCAGAACTGATGGGTACTAACACGTCTCTGCACGAAAACATGTCACGGCAGAAACAAATGGAAAAACAGAAACACGGAGGGACGACGAGGGTGGAAATGGAGCAGAGACGACCTGCACATCTATCAGTGGCACAGTGAAATCGGGGAGAGTGGCGTTTCTAAAAATGTCTCTGGTTCTTCCAGTGCCTCGTACCGGTGCCAGCCTCTAACTGAGGGTGTGACCCCTCCACCGAGGGACGGCGAGGAAAATGAACATCAAATCACTGTTCCTGTCTCTCCTGTCCATTTCCCTTCACCCAGTTTTTCAGACGCTTGGTCCTTTTTTTTTCCCTATTTCTGCCTCTGAAGACACTTTGGAGGCCCGGGCGTGAGTGCATTGTTCAGTGGAGCGAGGCGTTTCTCGCTGCAAATGAAGAGCAGAAATCCATCCTGCAGGCTGAATTATTAACAACGCTCAGGCCTAAGAATCGCCCGTCCACCAGGGAGAGGAGTGGAGGAGGGAAACGGAGGTGAATAAGGAGCTCCACCTGATGAATATGATGTCATACGCTGTTTTACTCCTTCACTTCCCAAAGAACACATGAGCGTTTCATCAACATTAAGAACAGCAGTTCAGCTCCCATAAAATACAGTTTATGGCGCTCTTTGTGTTGCTTTAGTTTGCTAACGTGGAAACTGGATACCTCCACCAAGGAGGTCATGTGATCGGGGCAGTTTGTTTTAGTTATAGTTTATTGGTTTATTTGTCGGGGACCATTTATAGAAAAACCATTAAACACAGGGTAAAGATGCTCTGTACCAGATTCTAGCGTTCTCACTAATTTCCATCTGTAGTCCCTGAGGCAGGCAGGAAGATACTAAAAGAAAAACAGCACATATAGAAAACAATTCAGGTCGGATTTCAGAATCTGTTGTCCCTGAAACAAGCAGGGAGCAAATATAAAAGGTAAAAAGATAAGAGAAACGGCACACATAAAAACAATTTAAGAGTACAATTTCAAATCCCATTTAAGAGAAAGAGTCAATGCTGGCAGGCTTGATTACTTAAAATCCATTTTTAGTCTCTGTGGAAAAGTCTCTGTAATTTGTTCTGGTCTTCAAAGCAGTGGGGAGTGTTATGTCTGGGAATTAGGGACCAGTGGACATGTTGACTGTACTGAACTGTGGCTTTATGAATGAATGAATGAATGAATCTTTATTTCGGATAGATAAAAGTACAGATTAAAAGAAACAGAATAATATAACAAAGGGGGAAGAAAATCCAACAAGGTCAAATTAGACAATAACTCCTCTGATTATACAGTTCAACATAAGTTATCCGAAATGGGTGATGGCTGAAGCCTCAGCTTATATTGCCCACCCATATTCCATCCAAGAATTCAAAAGAAAAACAAAACAAGAGCGATTACAATTCAGAACAAAGCTAAGACAAAATGTGACCAAAAAAACTAAGCTACAACACAACACAGACTGGATATGACAATCCTTATGTGATTTTACATGTCATCTTGTATATATGTTTGGAGTATTTCTTCCTTTAGTTTTTGTTTAAATTGTCCAAGCGTTGTACATGATTTTAATTCAGGTCCAAAATCGTTCCATAATCTGACTCCTTGCACTGAAACACAGTGTTGCTTGGTGGTAGTTCTCACTGAAGGTTTTTGAAATAGACATGTTCCTCTGAAATGATATTGTTTCTCCCTTATTTGGAACAACTTTTGGATATTTGCAGGCAGTGATAAATTCTTCACTTTAAACATTATTACTGCAGTTTTAAAGTCAACCAGATCTTTCAACTTGAGAGCTTTTAATTTAAGAAAAAGTGGGTTTGTTGGTTCCCTGTAAGCAGCTTTGTTTATTATTCTAATAGCTCTCTTCTGAAACATAAAGACTGGATATATGTTTGTTTTATATGTATTCCCCCATACTTCAGTACAATATGTCATGTATGGGAGTATTAATGAATGATACAAGGTATATAGTGTGGGTTGATTCAGCAAATATTTCACTCTGTGTAGTATTGCAATTGATTTGGATATTTTACCTTTAATATAATTAATATGTGACTTCCAACACAGTTTATTATCAATTATTACTCCAAGAAATTTAGTTTCGGATACCATTTCAATCTCTACACCATTTACACTGAGTTTAGATACTAAGTTGTTGTGATGGTTGTTAAAAACTATAAATTTTGTCTTGTGGTGAACACTCAATGGACCTGTTGGACCGGTTCTGTGACTCACATTTCAGGTCAGAACAAAGGCAGGAAGCTTAGCCTTGTTATGCAAGGCTGGAGACTGTGGGGGGTCGATTAAAGGATGCGTGGGAGACAGTGGAAGTGATATCATGGAGGGAAATGCATTGTGACTGTCTTTATTATGCCAGGTGGTGAAATGCATTGTGACTGTCTTTATTATGCAAGGTGGTCTGTGGGACATGTATTCTATGAGGTGTGAAGTCCCTGATATTTAAGGACGAGAGTTACTGTTTCATTCTCTCTTTTTTCTGCTTTTAAAATGATGGAGATGTGAATAAAGCTGACTCTGAGAAAGAACGCTGCCTTGTCATTTTCACATCTTCCACACTGGTGACCCCGAGACGTATCATGGAAGAAAGAAATTCCCCCAGGCCAGCCGCATCAGGAGCCCCCAGCCAAGTGAACGCTGCTACAGTCCAGCTACCGGACTTCTGGCAGAACAATCCGCGCTCCTGGTTCAACGCAGTTGAGGCGCAGTTCAACCTCCGGGGGATATCGGTAGATGTCACGAAATTCTACCACGTAGTTGCAAAGCTGGACAACAACACGGCCCAGCATGTGGAGAGCCTGATCGACCAGCCGCCGGAGAGCGACAAATACGGCGCGTTGAAGGCTGCACTCATCCAGCAATTCACCCCCTCAGCGGAGGAGAGAGCAGAGAGGCTCCTGGCGCTGACGGAGGGGGAAAACGACATGCCCTCGAACCTGATGGAGAAGTTGTTGAGGTTGAAAGACTCTGACGATGATCACTTCATTTTCACCCACCTTTTCCTCAGGACTCTACCGTCAGCAGCGAGAGCGGTTCTGGCCAGTTCGCCACTGTTGGCCCTATGGGACTACCGCACGCTGGGCCAAGAGGCGCAGCGGATTGTCAACGCCACCAAGCGGCGCGCAGCCACGGCTGCTGCAGCGGAACTCGGCGCGACGACCGCAGACGACAGGAGGCCAGAGACAGCGGTGCCAGACTCACCAACGACGAGGCAAGGGCCAGGGAGCGTGGACCGGACATCTTTTGTTTCTACCATCGCCGCTTCGCAGAGAGGGCACGCAAGTGTGTACCGCCATGCCAGTTCGGGCGTTCGGGAAACGCCAAGACCGGGGGTTGGTAGCAGCCGCGGCCCTCGGGGAAGAGAACAAGCTGCTCTACTTGTCGGACGCACGCTCCGGGAGGCAGTTCCTCATCGACACAGGCTCCCAGTTGAGTTTCATCACTCCTTCCTAAGCGGACAAACTGGCGTGTTCCGGAGGTCCCCTGGTGACAGCGGCGAACGGCTCGGAGATTAAGACCTTTGGTGAGAAGACTCTGCTTCTGTCTCTACACGGCCGTGCATATGAGTGGACTTTTGTTATAGCAACAGTAAATTTCAATATACTGGGGCTGATTTTTTGTGCTCACATGGGTTGTTGGTTGATCTCGCTAACAGGCGCCTGGTTAATGCATTTTCTTTTGATTCTGTTCCCTGTGCAGCGCGAGTGGCCCCGCCTACAGCACAAGCCAACGTCACAACAGCAGGTGGTAAGTTCCACACACTGCTTACTCAGTTCCCAGCACTCACGGTCCCCACATTTTCGGCAACAGTCGCTAAGCACGGGGTGGAGCATTTTATTACCACTACCGGACCGCCCGTTTTTGCAAAAGCTCGGCGCTTGGACGCAGTTAAACTAGCCATAGCGCGCGAGGAGTTCGCCAACCTGGAGAGGTTGGGCATTATCCGACATTCAAACAGTCCATGGGCTTCCCCCCTACATATGGTCCCGAAAGCTGACGGATCATGGCGCCCTTGCTGGGATTTTCGCAGGTTAAACAACGCTACAGCGCACGACCGCTACCCAATCCCACATATCCGAGATTTCTCGGTTCATTTGGCAGGGGCGCGTATTTTTTCTAAAATAGACTTGGTCCGCGGTTACCACCAAGTTCCAGTGCGCGCTGAGGACATGCCCAAAACAGCGGTAATAACTCCGTTTGGTTTATTCGAGTTTTTACGCATGCCATTCGGACTTAAAGGGGCTGCTCAGACGTTCCAACGCATGATGGACGCGGTGCTTCGCGATCTCCCTTTCGTGTAGCCAGCGCGTCCGAAGACGAACACGAAAAACACCTGGCCACAGTTTTCCGAAGGTTGGGAGATCACGGGCTAATAATCAACCCAGCGAAGTGTCAGTTCGGGGTGGCGCAGATCAATTTTTTAGGACACCGCATCTCCCCCGAAGGAGCAGTCCCACTGCCTGACAAAGTGCGCGCTGTGGCAGATTTTCCCCGGCCACAGACAGTCAGGGCGTTGCAGGAGTTTTTGGGAATGGTGAATTTTTATAACCGTTTTCTCCCCCACTCGGCGCAGCTCATGCAGCCGCTGTATGCTGCGCTCAAAAAAAAGAAACCCGCGGATAAGATCGAGTGGTCCCCGGAGCGGGACCAAGCGTTCTCGGAGGTGAAAGCAGCCTTGGCAAAGGCTGCGTTGTTGGCACACCCAGACCCAACGGCCCGCATAGCGCTCACCACTGACGCGTCAGATGTGGCCATAGGGGCGGTCGTGGAGCAACACGTAGCCGGGGTTTGGCAGCCCCTCGCCTTTTTCAGCAGGACCTTGCACGATAGCGAACGTAAATACAGCGCGTTCGACAGGGAGCTGCTCGCTCTCCATTTGGCCATCCGCCACTTTCAGTTCTGGCTGGAAGGACGCGCTTTCACCGCGTTCGTTGATCACAAACCGCTAACATTCGCAATGGCCAAGGTCTTGGAACTGTGGTCAGGCCGGCAGCAGAGACAGCTGGCCGCGATATCAGAGTTTACCACTGATATTCAGCATGTGGCGAGCAAACTCAATGTAGTGGCAGATTGCCTCTCGCGCGCTGTGGCGGCCCCAGTCAGCATAGGGTTAGATTATGCAGCCATGGCCGCAGAGCAGGTTAATGACGCAGACGTGCGTGCGCTCCAGTCTGGACCAACAGGGTTAAGGCTGGAGAGCGGGGTGCTGCAAGATGGTATGCCCCCCCTAATCTGCGATGTCTCCACTGGACGGCTGCGTGGCGCCGCCGTGCTTTTGACTCGGTTCATTCTTTGGCGCACCCTGGAGTGCGCGCGTCGGTCAAAATGGTGGGAGAGAAATTTGTTTGGCCGAGCCTCCGCAAACAGGTCAAAGAGTGGGCAGCAGCCTGCACGGCGTGTCAACAAGCCAAAGTACACAGGCACACGAGAGCTCCTTTGGAACCGTTTCACATTCCGGCCAAGAGGTTCGATCACGTTCATGTGGATTTCGTTGGACTTCTCCCGCTGTCACAGGGGTGCACACATCTTCTGACAATGGTGGACCGCACCACACGCTGGCCTGAAGTGGTCCCGCTGGCATCAACCACGGCCGAGGAAGTGGCGCGCGCGTTTTTAACAGCTTGGGTGGCGCGCTTCGGTGTTCCGTCGGACATTATGTCCGACAGAGGCCCTCAATTTGTTTCCGAGCTTTGGTCAACAATGGCCCGCAGCCTGGGTGTCACAATTCACCGCACAACTGCGTACAATCCGCAGGCTAACAGTTTATGCGAACGTTTTCATAGGTCATTGAAAGCGGCTCTCGAAGCGTCACTGACGGATACAAATTGGGTTGACAAGTTACCATGGGTGTTATTGGGGTTGCGTTCTGCGCCTAAAGAGGATCTAGAAGCCTCCCCAGTGGAGCTCGTGTTTGCGCAGCCACTCCGGCTGCCTGGGGAGTTTCTCCCAGATAACCCTGCGCCAAACGCCTCCCCGTCTCAGCTGTTGCGGAGTAACATAGAATCAAGCACGCTGCCCGGCCCCGCGCACCACAGTTTTCCGCGCGTTTTTGTGCCTAAAACTTTGAAGAACGCAGAGTTTGTTTTTGTTAGACACGATGCGCATCGAACCCCGCTGCGACCGCCTTATGACGGACCATTCAGAGTGCTAGAAACAGGGGACAAGCAGTTTTTGCTAGATTTGGGGGGTAGGAAAGAGAAAATTGTCATAGACAGACTTAAACCTGCTTTTGTGGTGGCAGAGGAGGAAGTGCTGTTGGCAAAGGCCCCGCGGCGAGGTAGACCACCACGGAGGGTTTCACACAGTAATGTTTCCCAAAGTAATGTTTCCCCAGAACACCCGCAGAGACTGACAAAGGGTTTCCGCCCCCAGACGGCAAATCCCCAGCGGGACAGCGCCGCAGAGACGGTGAACCCCAGCTACAGCAGATTCGGCAGGAGGCTGAAGCCTATCCAGCATGTGGACTGATGTGTATTGATGCTATCACGGCATGCATGTGGTTATTTTCTTCTTGTTCTGTTTTTCTAAAATGCTGGGGGGGGGGGGGGGGCTTGTGTGGTGAACACTCAATGGACCTGTTGGACCGGTTCTGTGACTCGCATTTCAGGTCAGAACAAAGGCAGGAAGCTTAGCCTTGTTATGCAAGGCTGGAGACTGTGGGGGGTCAATTAAAGGATGCATAGGAGACAGTGGAAGTGATATCATGGAGGGAAATGCATTGTGACTGTCTTTATTATGCCAGGTGGTGAAATGCATTGTGACTGTCTTTATTATGCAAGGTGGTCTGTGGGACATGTATTCTATGAGGTGTGAAGTCCCTGATATTTAAGGACGAGAGTTACTGTTTCATTCTCTCTTTTTTCTGCTTTTAAAATGATGGAGATGTGAATAAAGCTGACTCTGAGAAAGAACGCTGCCTCGTCATTTTCACATCTTCCACAGTCTTACTTAAATTGAGTGTTAATTTGTTTGAATCAAACCACAGTTTGAGCTTTCCTAATTCCTTTCCGAGTGTATCCAAAAGTTGTTCCAAATTGCTTCCACTGCATAATAAATTAGTGTCATCAGCAAACAATATTAAATCCATTTTTTCTGAAACTTTACATATATCATTTATATACATGTTGAATAACAATGGCCCCAAAACTGAACCCTGTGGGACTCCACAAGTAACCTTCAGTAACTGTGTTTTTGTTACCACTACATACATACTGATATCTATTCTTTAAGTAACTACATAACCAGGACAGTGCTACCCCCTAATACCACAATTTTGTAATTTCTTTAATAATAAATTATGATCCACTGTATCAACTCCGCATCCGCGGAGAGAGAGCTTGGACTTTCTGCTGCACATTCACCAACCAACCATAATGCTCCGCACTGTGTGTCTATATACAGTATATGCATTTATAGTAATATGTACATATGTTTACTAGATATTCTTGCTTTTTCTTGCCTTCTGATTGTTGCTCTGAGTGTTGCTATCCCTGTGCTGTTGCAATCCTGGAATTTCCCCATTGTGGGACTAATAAAGGCTTATCTTATCTTATCTTATCTTATCTTATCTTATCAAATGCTTTTTTAAGATCCAGGAATACCCCAACTGAATACTCTTTATTTTCAAGGGCAGTTGATATTTTTTCTATAAATTCCATTAGAGCAAATGCAGTTGTCCTCTTGTGTCTGAACCCATATTGCTACTCACACAATAAATTATTATTCAGTATGAAGTTGTCAGTTCTCTCATAGAATATTTTTTCAAGTATCTTGGAAAATTGCGGCAATAGTGAAATTGGTCGATAGTGTAGTGGAGCTGAAATAACGAGGCGGCTTTGAATTAAAAACAGGGTTTTTAATGAATAGCTCCTCTATCAAATCTCATCAGGTGCAGAGCTTGGCAGAAGGCAAGAGAGAGATCTCTGCTTTGCTCGCTGGTTAAATACAGCACACATAGCACCACTCATTGAAACAGCTGACGTTAGAGTCCACTCATTGAAAAAGGTAACATCTCCCCGTTATCTAAACCCCCTATTAGTCCTGTTAACTCCTCCCTTCGCCTTGGGAGGTGATGGGAAAACCTTCTCCTCCCTCAGGGGTGAAGGTGTCTGTTGCCATGGCGTCCTGTGATGTCATGGGTCTTCACACGGCGGTGAGATTCCTTTGTTCTTTCAGAGGTGTGAAGTTCCTTTGTATATGTTGTCCCAAACATTTCCACATGCTCTAACCAATGTAGGTATGGAATATCTGAGTGATATATACCACAGGCCCCCCAAACAACTATGAAAGGACACAGAAAGATTCACAGTCTAGGGTAATTACTAAGACATACTACGTGTTACAGCTGTTGCCACAGAAGAAACTTTCAAGCAGCCATGCTCCTAAGAGAGTTCAGTGAAAACATAACAGCATAGTATAATCATAAATCAGTCCTAAACTGTTGCGGCACAATTAGCGAAAATTTGCATAGTGGTGTAATCAGTCCCTGTGTAGTCTGGGTTTCAATCTTCTCCCAAAGCTGCTGTAGGTTGGTTTAGGCGTCCTGCTGGGACCTTATTGTGAGGAATCTGCAGTGTGGGAAGGAGAGAGATTATCTGTTCCCTGCCTGGGGGCTGAGACTTTCTCCTTGGGGGGTCTACCTCGCCGAGGTGCTCGGGCCAGCTGTGCAGGTCCGTCTCTCAACAAGAAGGCAGGTTTGAGTCTGTCAATGCTGACCATTTCATTTCTATCCCCATAATCAAGCACAAAGTGTTTGTCACCATTTTCCAGCACTCTATACGGGCCATCGTATACTGGGCGTAACGTTGGTTTTAGAGCTTCATGCTTAACAAAAACAAACTCAGCGTTTTTTAAAGTTTGAGGAACAAAAACTCGTGGAAAGGAGTGATGAGCTGGACCGTGGAGAAAGTCCGGACTGTTACTGCCTAAAAACCTTGGGACTGGGAGGTGCCCTGGTTCCGGGTTTTCTGGTAAAAATTCTCCTGGGAGTCTGATAGGCTGAGCAAAGACTAATTCTGCAGGGGAAGCGTCTAAATCCTCTTTAGGTGCCGCACGCAACCCCAATAAAACCCAGGGAAGTTTATTTACCCAATTTGTGTCCGTTAATGAGGCCCTGAGGGCGGCCTTTAAGGACCTGTGAAAACGCTCGCATAACCCATTAGCCTGAGGGTGATAAGCGGTGGTACGATGAATTGTTGCCCCTAAACTGTTGGACATGGCTGACCAGAGCTCTGAGACAAATTGAGGCCCCCTATCTGACGTGATGTCTGATGGGACGCCGAAACGTGCCACCCAATTTGTTAGAAAAACGCGAGTGACTTCCTCCGCTGTAGTTGCCGCTAGCGGGACTGCCTCTGGCCAGCGCGTGGTGCGGTCTATCATTGTTAGCAGGTGTGTGAAACCTTGGGAGGAAGGCAGCGGCCCACGAGGTCGACATGAATGTGGTTGAACCTTCTAGCAGGGATTGGAAAAGGCTCCAGAGGGGCTTTTGTGTGTTTGTGTACTTTGGCGCGCTGACAAGGAATGCAAGTTTTTGCCCATTCTTTTACGTTTTTGCGTAGGCCTGGCCACACAAACTTTTCGGCAACCATTTTGACCGAGGCGCACACACCTGGGTGCGCGAGGGAGTGAATTGCGTCGAAAATGCGGCGGCGCCAAGCAGCTGGTACTAACGGGCGAGGTCGGCCGGTTGAAACATCGCATATTAGGGGGGGCATGCCGTCGCGCAACCCTTTTTCCTCCAGCCTTAACCCTGTTGGTCCAGACAGGAGCGCGCGCACGTCCGCATCACTACCTTGCTCTTCCGCCATGGCTGCATAATCTATCCCTTCATGGATAGGTGCTGCATATGTGTTTGCGTTAGAGAAAAGCTCAGCTGCTGAAGCAGTGTAATCTGTCTCCTCGTGCTCTGGCGGTGCCACAGCACGGGAGAGACAGTCAGCTACTACGTTAAGTTTGCCTGCTACGTGTCAAATGTCTGTGGTGAACTCTGAAATCGCAGCTAGCTGTCTTTGCTGTCTGCCTGACCATGGTTCTGAAATTTTAGCCATAGCAAAAGTGAGCGGCTTATGGTCCACAAAAGCCGTGAAACTCCGCCCTTCTAACCAAAACTGGAAGTGGCGGATGGACAAATGAAGCGCCAGCAGCTCTCTGTCAAAAGTGCTGTATTTGCGTTCAGTTGGGTTTAGCGATTTGCTAAAGAATGCTAAAGGTTGCCAGACCCCATTGACAAGTTGTTCTACAACTGCCCCTATAGCCAGGTCTGAAGCATCTGTGGTTAGAGCAATGCGGGCTGAGGGATCTGGGTGAACTAACATTGTGGCGTTAGCTAGTGCGCTTTTTACTTCCGCAAAAGCGCGTTCGCGCTCCGGGGTCCATTCGACCGCGTTGGAAGCTTTCTTTTTTCTGAACGCGTCATATAGGGGTTGCATGAGCTGAGCTGCGTGGGGGAGGAAACGGTTGTAAAAATTAACCATCCCCAAAAATTCCTGTAGCGACTTAACCGTTTGAGGCCGTGGAAAACTTTCTATCGCACGAACTTTGTCTGGAAGCGGAATTGCCCCTGCCGGGGAGACCCTATGTCCCAAAAAATCAATTTGTGATATTCCGAATTTGCATTTGGCTGGATTGATTATAAGTCCGTGCTCTTCCAGCCTCTGAAAAACGGTAGTGAGGTGCTGTTCGTGTTCTTCCTCAGATGAACTGGCTACCAGCATGTCATCGAGGTAGACAAAAACAAAGGGTAGGTCGCGTAGGACTGCGTCCATCATCCGTTGAAAAGTTTGAGCCGCGCCTTTGAGGCCGAATGGCATTCTTAGGAATTCAAAAAGGCCGAAAGGGGTTATAACCGCTGTTTTAGGAATATCTTCAGCTCGGACTGGAACTTGGTGATAACCGCGGACTAAGTCTATTTTTGAAAAAATGCGCGCACCTGCTAAATGTAATGAAAAATCCTGAATGTGAGGAATGGGGTAGCGGTCATGCGCTGTAGCGTTGTTTAGCCTGTGGTAATCTCCGCACGGTCTCCAAGAACCGTCGGATTTCGGGACCATATGAAGTGGTGAGGCCCAAGGGCTCTTTGAACGTCGGCAAATGCCTAATTTTTCAAGAGCTGCAAATTCGTCCCTTGCTATGTTGAGCTTGGCCGCGTCTAAGCGGCGAGCTTTGGCAAAAACGGGAGGTCCGTTTGTTGGGATGAAGTGTTTAACCCCGTGTCTAGCTACAGTGGCTAAGAATTTGGGGGTTGTGAGTGCTGGAAATTGGGTGAGGAGTTGCTCAAACTTACCTCCTGCCGTAGTGACGTTGGCCTGCACAGGTGGTGGAGAAACTCGAGCTGAGCATGGAATAGAAGCAAAAGAGAGTGCATTAACCAGGCGCCTATTTGCAAGATCCACTAATAACCCATGTGCACACAGAAAATCTGCGCCTAACAAGTTAAAGCTCACCGCTGCTACAACAAATGTCCATCTGTAGCTGCGGCCGTGGATGAGGAGGTGCAGGCTCTTTTCCCCGAACGTGTCGATGTCAGAGCCGTTGGCTGCCACTGCTCCGTTGCCCCGGGTGCCCATGGTTCGCTCTGCGTGGGAGGGCATGACGAAACTCAGCTGAGCTCCCGTGTCGATGAGGAACTGCTTGCCTGTGTATCCATCCGTCACGTATAACAGCATATTCTTCTCACCGAGAACTGCTGCTGTTAATGGCCCTCGGCTTTGGCGTTTCCCCGACATCGTAAACTTGCAGGGGGGAACGCATTTGCGGGCTTTCTCTGCGAAGCGGTGGTGATAATAGCAGACGTCGTTCTGCTCGTTGCGCTTGGGCCGCGCCGCTGTCACCGTGGGTTGAGTCTCTCCAAGGCTCGGGGTGTCAGTTCTCAGATCTGCGGATGCCGCTGTGGGTGTCCGTTCTCTGCAGGCGTTGACGAGCCGGTAAGCCTCGTTGGCCAGTGTGCGGAAATCCTGATGATTGTTGCACTTCATCCTGGCGAGTGTCCCTCTCAAATGCGGTGGTAGCGTGCTGAGGAAAATGAATTGGAGAAGGAAATTATCATTATCCTCCTCCTTGAGTTATACAAATCCTCCATGAGGGTCCTCGGATTGCTCCCTCTGTGGCCGTAGACCGCCAGGATCCTCTCGGCTCTTTCCTCCGCTGACGGGACATAATTCGCCACGATGGTCGCCTTGAGTGTCTCATATTTGTCCCGGGTTGGTGGTTGCTGGACCAAGCTCCGCACACACTTCGAAGTTGCGGAGTCGAGCTTGGAGATGATGTGATAAAATTTGGTATCATCTGCTGTGATACCCGCCAGTATAAACTGGGCTTCGGCTTGCTGGAACCAAGATGCAGGGTCTTCTCTCCAGAAGTCTGGCAGCTTGACAGCGACGGCGTTCGTGCACACCATCATTGTCGTGTTCGCCGGGTGAGAGTGCGTTTCTACGGCTCTCGCGGCGGTGCTGGAGCTCGGTTGAGCTCTCTCAGTGCCCTCTGCCGTGGGGAACAGCTGTCTGCTTGTTCCCTCGTCTGCGTCGTCGCTGGCGTGTGCCAGAGCCACCATGGATGAGCAGCTTGAAGAACGCCTCCGGTCCATATTCTCGCGTCAGGGTCACCAGTGTAGTGGAGCTGAAATAACGAGGCGGCTTTGAATTAAAAACAGGGTTTTTAATGAATAGCTCCTCTATCAAATCTCATCAGGTGCAGAGCTTGGCAGAAGGCAAGAGAGAGATCTCTGCTTCGCTCGCTGGTTAAATACAGTACACATAGCACCACTCATTGAAACAGCTGACGTTAGAGTCCACTCATTGAAAAAGGTAACATCTCCCCGTTATCTAAACCCCCTATTAGTCCTGTTAACTCCTCCCTTCGCCTTGGGAGATGATGGGAAAACCTTCTCCTCCCTCAGGGGTGAAGGTGTCGAGTCTGTTGCCATGGCTTCCTGTGATGTCATGGGTCTTCACACGGCGGTGAGATTCCTTTGTTCTTTCAGAGGTGTGAAGTTCCTTTGTATATGTTGTCCCAAACATTTCCACATGCTCTAACCAATGTAGGTATGGAATATCTAAGTGATATATACCACAGATAGTTTGAAAGTTCCCCTCTGTCACCCGTCTTGTTTATCGGAATTACTTTAGCTATTTTCATTGCATTGGGAAATATACCTGTTTGGAGAGACAGGTTACAGATATACGTCAGTGATTTCACTAAGCATTCAATAGTAGTTTTGACTAAGAGCATGTCAATACCATCACAGTCCGTAGATGTTTTACTTTTAAACGATTTAACAATTTCAATGACCTCTCTCTCGTCTGTGTTCTTTACGAAAATGGAGTCTTTTATAGCAGTATTTTTGCTTATTGTTTTTGCTTATTATTACCGGAGAGCAGGAAGCACATAGAACATACAGGTATGGATGGGTATTATGCTAACTATAAGAGAATAAAGATTGTGTCTCGACTAGAACCGGAGCACCAAAGAGGCCGTCTCCCACCGTCAGTCCCCTAATATAGGTATGGTGTGATGATGTCATCTGTGCAACCCAACCACAGGGGGTGCACAAGCCAGTGTACTCCTAGTGCTGGTCCCAAGCCAGGGTAAATGGGGAGGGTTGTGTCAGGAAGGGCGTCCAACATAAAAACTTTGCCAACTCAAACATGCGGCTCATGACGAACCAAACTTTCATACCGTATCGGTTGAGGCCCGGGTTAACAATGACCGCCACCGGTGATGTTAACCGACAGGGTGCTGGTGGAAATTGGGCTACTGTTGATCAAAGATCAAGGATAAGGAGAGGAGGAAGGAGTGTTCGGAGGGAGAGAGAGAGAAAAGGAAAGGTATAAGTGTGGAGGTGAGAGCAGGGACGTTAAATGTAGGGACTATGACTGGTAAAGGCAAAGAGTTGGCTGATATGATGGAGAGAAGAAAGGTAGATATACTTTGTGTTCAAGAGACCAGATGTAAGGGAAGCAAGGCTAGGAGCACTGGAGGTGGATTTAAACTGTTCTACCATGGTGTAGATAGGAAGAGAAATGGAGTAGGTGTAATGTTGAAGGAAGAGTATATGAAGAGCGTTCAGAGGTAAAGAGGGAGTCAGACAGAATCATGAGTTGAAGCTAAGAGTCAAAGGTGTGATGTTGAATGTCAGTGCGTATGTCCCACAAGTTGGATGTCAGGTTGAAGAGAAAGGAATTCTGGAGTAAGTTGGATGAAGTGGTAGAGAGTGTTCCCAGGGGGAGAGAGTGGTGACTGGAGCAGTCTTTAATGAACATGTAGGTGAAGGGAACAGAGGTGATGAGGAGGTTCTGGGTAGGTATGGTCTTAAGGAGAGAAATGTGGAAGGACAGATGGTTGTGGATTTTGCTAAAAGGATGGAAATGGCTGTGGTGAACGCATACTTCAAGAAGAAAGAGGACGATAGAGTGACTTACAAGAGAGGAGGAAGGTGCACACAGGCGAACTACATCTTATGCAGAAGGAGAAATCTGAAAGATATAGGAGACTGCAAGGTGGTGGCAGGGGAGAATGTAGCTAGACAGCATTGGATGGTAGTCTGTAGGATGACTTTGGAAAGCAAGGAAAAGTGGGTGAAGTTGCAGAAGGAAGACAGTCACACAGAGTTCAGGAAGGAGTTGATACAGGCTCTGAGTGGTAGGGAAGATTTACCATCTGACTGTGAAAGTACAGTAAAAGTAATGAGGGAAATGGGTAGAAAGGTATGTGGCTTATCCAGTAGACAGAGGAAGGAAGACAAGGAGACTTGGTGGTGGAATGAAGAGGTACAGGAAAGTATGCAAAGGAAGAGGTTAACAAAGATAAAGTGGGATAGTCAGGGAAATGAAGAAAGTAGACAGGAGTATTTGGAATCTAAGCACATGGCAAAGAGAGAGGTAGCAAAGGCAAAGGAAAAGGCATATAGCGAGCTGTATGAGGGGCTTTACATTAAGGAGGAGAAAAGGAGTTGTATCGATTGGCTCAATCGAGCTAGAAAGGATGTAGAGCAGAGTAGGTTCATTAAGGACAGAAATGGTAATGTACTAACAAATAATGAGTGTTGAGAAGGTGGAAGGAGTACATTGAAGAGCTGATGAATAAAGAAAATAAGAGAGAGAGGAGGATGGATGAAGGAAAGATAGTGAACAAGGAAGTCCCGAAGATTAGCAAGGCAGAAGTGAGGGCAGCCTTGAAGAGGATGAAGAATGAAAAGGTAGTTGGTCCAGATGACATACCTGTGGAGGTATGGAGATTTTTAGGAGAGATGGCAGTGAACCTTTTAACCAGATTGTTTAACACAATCATGGAGAGTGAGAGGATGCCTGAGGAGTGGAGAAGAAGTGTTTTGGTACCAATTTTCAAGAACAAAGGTGATGCTCAGAGCTGTAGTAACTACAGAGGCATAAAGTTGATCTGCCACACTATACATGGGAAAGAGTTGTTGAAGCCAGGTTAAAAGGAGAGATGACAATCAGTGAACACCAGTATGGTTTCATGCCAAGAAAGAGTACTACAGATGCAATGTTTGCTTTAAGAGTGTTGATGAAGAAGTATAGAGAAGGTCAGAAGGAGTTGCACTGTGTCTTTGTGGATCCAGAGAAAGCAGATGATAGGGTGCCAAGAGAGGAAGGGTGGCACTGTATGAGAAAGTCAAGAGTGGCAGAGGAGTATGTGAGGGTGGTGCAGGACATGTATGAGGACAGTGAGACGGGGGTGAGGTGTGCTGTAGGAGTGATGGATGGATTCAAGGTGGAGGTGGGGTTACATCAGGGATCAGCTCTGAGCCCCTTCTTTGTTTGCCATGGTGAAGGACAGGCTGACAGACGAGGTCAGGCAGGAGTCTCTGTGGACCATGATGTTTGCAGATGGCATTGTGATCTGTAGTGAGAGTGGGGAACAGTTGGAAGAGAACCTGGAGAGATGGAGGTTTGCTCTGCAGAAAAGAGGAATGAAAGTCAGTAGAAGCAAGACAGAATACATGAGTGTGAATGAAAGGGAAGCAGGTGTAATGGTGAAGATGGAATGAGTAGCAGTATTGAAAGTAGATGAGTTTAAATACCTGGGGTCAACCATCCAAAGCAATAGAAAATGCACAAGAGAGGTGAAGAAAAGAGTGCAAGCAGGGTGGAGTGAGTGGAGACGAGTGCCACGAGTGATTTGTGACACATGGGTAGCAGCAAGATTGAAAGGGAAGATTTACAAGACGGTAGTGAGACGTGCTATGATGTATGGTTTGGAGATGGTGGTGCTGACAAAAAGACAGGAGGTGGAGCTGGAAGTGACAGAGTTGAAGATGCTAAGATTTTCATTGGGAGTGACTAGGAGGGACAAGATTAGAAATGAGTATATCAGAGGGACAGCTCAGGTTTGGAGACAAAGTAAGAGAGGCAAGGCTGAGATGGTTTGGACATGTGCAGAGGAGGGATAGTGGAGATACTGGACAAAGGATGTTGAAGATGGAGCTGCCAGGCAGGAGGAAAAGAGGAAGACCACCAAGAAGATTGATGGATGTAGTGAAGGAGGACATGGACAGGGTTGGTGTTACAGAGGAAGATGAAGGGATGCGGGAGATGGAGACAGATGATCTGCTGTGGCGACCCCTTAAGGGAGCAGCCGAAAGAAGAAGAAGTGATTACATCATCCGCGCCTGTGCTGTCATGTCCGTGCTGCGTATTGTTAATATGGGAATATCTAAAAGGGAGCTTGTTCCATTCCGTTTTGTATGAGAAGGCTGATTGCCCAAAAGCAGTTTTACATAGGGGGATGCAACAATGTCAACTAGAGGAAATCCTTGTTATTCTAGTATTTTGTTCAGAAGTAAGGTACACAAAAGTCTTAAGAGGTGGGGTGTAGAACCATGGATAATTTTAAAAACCAACCCCATATTTGCATACATGATCGTGTTTTCAAAGCTTAGCATCTTGTGTTTAGCAAGTGTACCACAATGGTGATACTGTCGTGTCTTCTTAACCAGAATTTTGATGGATTGTTTATAGAGATATTCCAAGGGTTTCAGAGTCGTACTATTAGTTTCTGACCAGCAAGAGATGCAATAGGAGAAATGTGTCAAAATCATGGCATTCAGAAAGGTTTTTGATCCTTTTAGAGTACGTAAGTTTCTGACACATCCAAAGTTTGCAGGGTTATATTTCAGAGTGCGGCTCATCCGTTTTATGTGCTTTTTAAAGCTGAGCATGGGATCTAATGTTACACCGAAATGCTTAAACTCTGTTATAGTTTCTATATTTGCTCCATTTACATTTATACTTACATAGTGCATATGATTTTGTTTGTTGGTAAAGTACATGTTATCTGTTTTCCCTATGTTCCCTACAGTGAGGCATGATTGATTAAGCCATTTTGAAACTTTCTCCGTTGCTATCATTAGCATGTCAACCACTTGTTTGGCATCCTTCCCATGTATGTAAATGACTGTTATCTGCATACATCTGATTTTTTATGTCATCTTCACATACTGATGGCAAGTAATTAATATACAAAGTAAACAGCTGAAATTGAACCTCGTGGTACTCCCATGGTGCGTGCCTTTGATTGGGATACAGTATTTTTTATGCGCACACACTGAGCGACCAGATAGATAAGATTTTAACCAGCTAAGGGTATTCATGGACAGTTTATATCCTGAGAGTTTAGAAAGAAAGACTGAGTGATTGACAGTATCAAAGGCTTTTTCTAAGTCTAGAAAGATGGCTACTACCCTCCCTCCCTCCTTGTCCAGATTTTCTTTAATCATTTCAATAAAGTAACAACATGCAGTCTCCTTTGAGTGGTTCGGCCTGAAACCAAACTGCATAGGATGCAGCAGCTGAGCAGATTCAAGATGTTCTACCAGTTGGTCTACTACCATCTTTTCAATGGCTTTTGACAAAACAGGAAGTATACTTATTAGTCTATAATTACTAATTTCCTGTTTGTCTCTGGCTTTGTGTATGGGGGATACAATGGCAGGTTTCAGTGCATCAGGAAAGATATTTTTGTGTATTGCTTGATTAGTTCTGTAATTGGAATTATTAAGGTATCTTTATGTTTTTTCAAGAATATAGTGTCTAGTCCATGAATATCCTCAGCTCTGGAACTTGATAGAGATGATAAAATTTTGTTAAGCTTTACCTCATTTGTGGGTTTAAGGTTTAGATCAGTTTCATGATTTATTTTCATTTGGTGCAGGTATGTCTGGGTAAAGTTCAGACCCAGTTCTTGTACAGATTTGATAAAATACTCAAAATTACTGACTATATCTAAGCTATCTGGCTATAACAAATCTGTTGACAGAATTACTTAAAGATTGTATATTTTTTTTCTGAGAAATCTACAATATTTCTCATGAATGTGACTTTTTTCTCAAAAATCTGCAACTTTTTCATCAAAAAAAATCTTTTTTTTTTTAAATTTGCATTTTTTTGCCCTGTAAATTTGCAACTTTTTTCTTAAATTTTTTATTTTTTTTTACAATAAATCTTCATTATTTTTCTCATAAATCTGTAACATTTTTCTCAAAAAACAGCATTTTTTGTCTCAGAAATGTACGCTTTGTTCATGAATTTGTGATTTTTTTCTCAAAAATTTGCAACTTTTTTCTTAAAAATTTGTAACTTTTTCCTTTAAATTTTCATAATTTTTTTCATAAATTTGCCGGGTTTTTTTTATAGTTTTTGAAATGTTTTCTCAGAAAATTATCAACTTTTTTCTCATAAATTTCCTAATTGTTTTTTTATTTGCATTTTTATTTCTCATAAATATGCAACTTTTTTCATAGACTTGTAACTTTTTTCCTCACAAAATTATGAAATTTTTTCTCATAACTTTCTGAATTTATTTTTTTATTGGCATTTTTTCCTGGAAATTTTCAACTTTTTTCTCATAAATTGTACATTTTTTCATAGATTTGATGCTTTTTCTCAAAAAATTGCACATTTTTATTCAGAAATATGCAACTTTTTTTTATCATGAATTTGTGACTTTTTTCTCAAAAAATCACAACTTTTTTCTCAAAAAATTGCCACTTTTTCTTCAAATTTGTAATTTTTTGTCTTGTAAATTTGTAACATTTTTCTTAAAAAATGGTGTCCTTTTCCTTTATATTTTCTCCATTTCTCTCAAAAATTTGCAATTTTTTTCACAGATTTGTGACTTTTTTCTAAAAAAAAATAAAATATTTTTTTCTTATGAATTTGCTAATTCTTTTCTTTAAATTTGTGTTGTTTGCCTGTTAACTTTTGACGATTTCTCATAAGTTTTCAACTTGTTTCTAATATGTCTGTGACTTTTTTCTGTAAATTTTCATGATTTTCCTCATAAATTTGCAGTTTTTTCTTGTGGGTGGGTGAATGACCTGAACCTGTTCTTTAACAGGTTTGACCAACCGTCCTCTTCTCCACCTGCCCACCAACCACTGCTGCCTCCACTTTCATCTAGTCCCCCTGTCCACTGCCCTCTCTCCACTCCCCCCTCGTACATCCTCCGCTGTTTTTCCCCTCACAGACACAACAACCCCCCCTCCCAGCACACAGCGCCCCTGCCCCAGCCAGACTCTCACTGAGACCCAGGTGAGAGCTGAGGTGAAGAAGATCAAAGTCAGGAAGGCTGCAGGTTTGGATGGCATCAGCTCGAGGCTCCGCAAGTCCTGTGCACACCAGCTGTGTGGGATTGTGGAGCACATCTTCAGCCTGAAGCTGGGGAGGGTACCACAGCTGTGGAAAACATTCTGCGTGGTACTAGTGCCGAAGACTCTGCACCCCAAGAACCTGCACAGCTACAGACCAGTGGCCCTCACATAACACCTAATGAAGACCCTGGAGAGGCTGCTGCTTGCTCACCTCCGCCCCCTGGTGGGACCAGCGATGGATGAACTTCAGTTTGCCTACCAGCATGGCATCGGGGTGGAGGACGCAGTGATCTTCCTCCTACACCGTTCCCTGTCCCACCTGGAGAAGCCTGAGAGCACTCTGATCATGTTCTTTGATTTCTCCAGTGCTTTCAACATCATCCAAACAGGGATCCTGAGGGACAAGCTGCTGTGTGCAGGGGTGAACCAGCACCCATCATTGTGGATCCTGGACTACCTCACAAATCGGCTGTGCAGTGGCACAGTGGTTAGCACTGCGCCAGTACAGCAACTCACCCTTGGCCATGGGATCCCTGGTTCGATCCCAGCCCCTGACCAACAGTGATCTGTGTGGAGTTTGCATGTTCTCCCCATGTCTGCGTGGGTTTACTCCGGGATTTCTCCAGTTTCCTCCCACAGGCCAAAAACATGCAGGTTAGGTTAACTGGAGACTCTAAAGTGGCCCTAGGTGTGAATGTGTGTGTGAATGGTTAAGCTCCCTTCCTGTTCCCTCTCTACACTGCTGACTTTTCACACAGTACACCACACTGCCATCTACAGAAGTTCTCTGATGTCTCTGTGATCGTTGGTCTCATCTCCTGATAGGAATGATGCAGAGTATAGAGGACTTATACAGGATATAGTGGACTGGTGCCTGCGGAACTGCCTCCAGATCAATGTGAGGAAAACTAAGGAACTGGTGGTGGACTGCCACAGGCGAGGACAACCCTCCACAGCACTGGTAAAAATCCAGGGAACCAACATCAAGACGGTGACATCCTACAAGTATCTGGGTGTTCACCTGAACAATAAACTGGACTGGTCACACAACACTTACATGCTCTACAAGAAGGGGCAGTGCAGGCTGTTCCTCCTGAGGAGACTCAGGTCTTTTGGAGTGTGAGGGGCACTCCTGAAGACTTTCTACGATTTGGTGGTGGCATCAGCCATCACATTTGGAGAGGTCTGCTGGGGCAGCGGCATCACAACAGCCAACAGGAAGAGACTGAACAGGGTGATCACAAAAGCTAGCTCTGTTCTGGGGCAATGCCTCAACCCAGTGGAGGAGATAGGAGAGAGGAGTACGGTGGCTAAGCTGTAATCTCTGCTGGAGTCCGAGTCCCACCCCATGCGGGACACGCTGAACATGCTGAGGAGTTCATTTAGCGGTAGGCTGTACCATCCTAATTGCTCGAGGGAGAAGTTCTGCAGGTGCTTCTTACCTGAGAGATCCCTGAGATAAAAACACTTCCGAGAGAGAAGAAGAGGATCTTCAGGTCGGGGAACAGGGAGATGCTGAAGTCTGTACAGAGGGAGCTGAGGAGGAAGATCAGAGAAGGCAAGGACAGCTTCAGGAAGAAGATGGAGGACAAGCTGCAACAAAGCGACATCGGTGGGGTCTGGAGAAACCTTAAAACCATCTCTGGGCTCCAGAATACCTCCCCCCAGGCCACGGGGGGCAGGGAGTGGGCGAACAATCTGAACCTGTTTTTCAATAGGTTTGACCAACTGCCCTCCACCCTGACTGCACAACAACCACTGCTGCCTCTGAAGACATCAAGTCCTGCTGCCCACTCCCCACTCTACCAACACCCCCCCACCACTCCCAACACACAGCCCCCCAACCTGTCCCTCACTAAGACCCAGGTGAGGATGGAGCTGAGGAAGATCAAGGCAAGGAAGGCGTCGGGACCGGACGGCATCAGCACAAAGCTCCTCAAGTCCTGTGCAGACCAGCTATGTGGGATTCTGGAGCACATCTTCAACCTGAGCCTGAAGCTGGGGAGGGTACCACAGTTGTGGAAAACATCTTGTGTGGTACCTGTACCAAAGAATTCCCACCCCAAAGATCTGAACAGCTACAGACCAGTGGCCCTGATGTCCCACATGATGAAGACCCTGGAGAGACTGCTCCTTGCTCACCTCCGCCCCCTGGTGGGACCAGCGATGGAGCCACTCCAGTTCGCCTACCTGCATGGCATTGGGGTGGAGGATGCGGTGATCTTCCTCCTTCACCGTTCTCTGTCCCACCTGGAGAAGCCCGGGAACACGGTGAGGATCATGTTCTTTGACTTCTCCAGTGCTTTCAACATCATCCAACCGATGATCCTGAAGGACAAGCTGCTGTGCGCAGGGGTGGACCAGCACCTGTCATCATGGATCCTGGACTACCTCACAAACCGGCCACAGTTTGTGAAAACCCGGGACTGTGTGTCCGACACGATCATCAGTAGCACGGGGGCCCCCGAGGGAACGGTTTTGGCTCCCTTCCTGTTCACCCTTTATACTGCAGACCTCTCACACAACACAACACACTGCCATCTACAGAAATTCTCTGACGACTCTGCGATCGTTGGCCTCATCTCCAGTGGAGATGAAGCTGAGTACAGAGGGTTTATCCAGGACTTTGTGGACTGGTGCCATTGGAACTGCCTCCAGATTAACGCGAGGAAAACTAAGGAGCTGGTGGTGGACTGCCACAGGCAAGGACAACCCCTCACAGCACCAGTAAATATACAGGGAACAGACATTGAGATGGTGACATCCTACAAGTACCTGGGTGTTCATCTGGACAATAAACTAGCCTGGTCACACAATACTGACGCACTCTACAAGAAGGGACAGCGCAGGCTGTTCCTACTGAGGAGACTCAGTACTTTTGGTGTACAAGGGGCGCTGCTGAAGACATTCTACGACATGGTGGTGGCATCAGCCATCACTTTTGGAGTGGTCTGCTGGGGCAGTGGCATTACCGCAGCCGATAGGAAGAGACTGAACAAACTGATCAAGAAAGCTAGCTCTGTCCTGGGGCAGCGCCTTTTTTTTTTTTTTTTGTACTTATTTTGTACCCGTAGGTAGATTTGTTTTGCAGTCTGGTGACAAGCCACCAGCTGCCGGTCGCTGCGTGTGCAAGCGCCCCTTAACTCCCTAACCTGCATGTTTTTAGCATGTGGGAGGAAACCGGAGAAATCCCGGAGTAAACCCACGCAAACACGGGGAGAACATGCAAACTCCACACAGATCACTGTTGGCCGGGGGCAGGGATCGAACCCACGATCTCATGATCCCTGCGATCCCCCGGCCGAGGGTAAAACTGTGCTGCCGCAGTGCTAACCACTGCGCCACCGTGCAGCCTTGACCCAGTGGAGGAGATAGGAGAGAGAAGGACGGTGGCTAAACTGTCATCTCTGCTGGAGTCTGAGTTCCACCCTATGCAGAACATACTGAATGCTCTGAGGAGCTCATTTAGCAGCAGACTACATCATCCTAGGTGCACAACCGAGAGGTTTTGCAGGTCCTTCCTACCTACGGCTGTCAGACTGTACAACCTAAGCAGGGCTGCTCGCAGAGATAGCAAAAAGACGTGACAACCTAATAGTATTGAATGCAAAAGACGCAATAGACTTACACAATGGTCCCCTCTGGTATACAACTAGGACAATATCGGTCGCTATGGAGGGTGACAATGTGTATGGGTACATAATCATACCATGTAGGATAACTAAGTAGACGGTTATGCTGTTTCCTTCCATCTAGCTACAATGCTCCGCACTGTGTGTCTATATATTTATATGTACATATGTATACTCGCTGCTCTTGGTTTTTTTCTTGCCTTCTGATTGTTGCTCTGAGTGTTGCTATCCCTGTGCTGTTGCAATCCTGGAATTTCCCCATTGTGGGACTAATAAAGGCTTATCTTATCTTATCTTATCTTACTTATGGCTGTCAGCCTTTATAAGCTAACCGGTGCTGCTCATAGAGGTCATCTTGAATGTCACAACTTTGCACAATAAACATCATCCCCTCCAATACACAACTCAGACAACAATTATTATCAAGGGTGGCAACAACACTGTTCACTCAGTGTGAAATATGCTGTCTGGATACATATTTATATTTACAGTGGTGTGAAAAAGTGTTTGTCCCCTTCCAGATTTCTCCTTTTTTTGCATGTTTGTCAAACTTAAATGTTTCAGATCATCAGACAAATTTAAATATTAGACAAAAATAACACAAGTAAACACATATGCAGTTTTTAAATGAAGGTGTTTATTATTAAGGAGAAAAAATCCAAACCTACATGGCCCTGTGTGAAAAAGTGATTGCCCCTTAAACCTAATAACTGGTTGGGCCACCCTTAGCAGCAACAACTGCAATCAGGCGTTTGCGATAACTGGCAATGAGTCTTTTACAGCGCTGTGGAGGAATTTTGGCCCACTCATCTTTGCAGAATTGTGGGTAATGGCTCTCACTGTTGTTCGCTGGAGTCCCAAAGCTTTAGAAATGGCTTTATATCCTTTTCCAGACTGATAGATCTCAATTACTTTGTTTCTCATTTGTTTCTGAATTTCTTTGGATTACAGCATAATGTCTAGCTTTTGAGGATGTTTTGGTCTACTTCACTTTGTCAGCAGGTTCTATTTAAGTGATTTCTTGATTGAGAACAGGTGTGACAGTAATAAGGCCTGGGTGTGGTTGCAGAAATTGAACTCAGCTTTCCAAAGTTGTGATAAGCCACAGTTAATTAATGTTTCGGGGGGGGGGGGCACTTTTTCACACAGGGCCATATAGGTTTGGAACATTTACTGTAAGTGTGACAAACATATAAAAAAATGAGAAATCAGGAAGGGGTAAACACTGTTGTGTTCGTGTTCGTTGAGGAGAGAAGAGACTTGCAGTTGAACCAACGTAACTTTATTTTTTAGCGGCAGCTCACACAGACACTTTCACATCGGCTCCCATGTTGGCCGTTTCTTATTCTACTGAGTGCATCATTCCAACAAGCGGTAACAAGGTAGCAGCGACGCCTAGTGGTAAACACTGATCATTACATCCCCCTTTCTTTGAGGTGAATAAACATTAATAAACATTGATGCAAAACAGTGTATATGTATTCAGTATGAATGGACTAATACAAAACACAAATTTCAGTTCTCCCTGAATCAACATGCCCAAAGAAATTAACATCTGTTACATTTTTCTTATTCTTTGCTTTTTGCTTTTTTTTTTCTTTTTTTTTCTTATAAGTCCAACCTATCTGGTTTCTTTATTTCTCGTTTTGATCTTCTCGGTTCATCTTTGTCAGGTGGAACATTTGCTTCACAGTTCATAAGAGGTGTGGTTGTGGGAGATTCTGGGTGAGCATTATTGGGCCCACCAGGTGCTTGTGGAGTCTTGAGGAGACTGCGGCGATTGCGCCTGAGCACCTGTCCATCCTCGGTTCTCACTGTGAATGATCTTGGAGCAACTTCCTGTAATACAACTCCTTTAGTGTTCCAGCCAGATGCATCCTCGATCCTAACTGGGTCGTTGTTGGCCAGTGGAGAGAGTGGTTTGGCTGAAGTGTCATAGAATGTCTTTTGTTTCAGTTTCTGCTTCTCAAGCTTGTTTCTGAGTTTTGTATCTTTCCTTTGTGAAGTAGCATTTGGGTAGCTGGGAAGCGTTGTACGCAGCTTTCTGTTCATTAGTAGCTCAGCAGGTGACAGTCCGCACTGAAGTGGAGAGGCGCGGTAACTGAGTAGAGCCAAGTATGGATCCGAGTTGCTGTCTGCAGCTTTCTTAAGCAGTTGCTTCAGAATGTGGACGCCTTTTTCTGCTTGTCCATTTGATTGTGCATAGTGTGGGCTTGACGTCACATGCCGAAATTCATACTGTTCTGCAAACTGCTGCCATTCCCTGCTACTGAAACATGGTCCATTATCTGTCACCACAAGGTGTGGGATGCCATGCCGAGCAAATGTGGATTTGGTATGAGTGATCACACAGGCTGATGTAGTGCTTGAGAGTAGTGCCATTTCTGGAAAGTTGGAAAAGTAGTCCATGACTACTAAGTAGTCTTTGCCTTTAAGGTGAAACAGGTCCATCCCTACTTTGTGCCAAGGGGATGCAGGACTTTCAGATATCACCATTGGCTCTTTGCTTTGTTTACTTCGGTGTTTCTGGCACGTTTCACAACTACTCACAAGCGTCTCGATGTCTTTGTTTAGTCCAGGCCAGTACACTGACTCCCTTGCTCTCCTTTTACATTTTTCAATCCCAAGGTGTCCTTCATGTATCCTGTTTAACAAATCTGGTCTTAGAGCCTCAGGGATGACTATTCTTCCTTTCTTCAGTAATAGTCCATCAACAAAACTGAGATCTCCTCTGACATGGTAATAGCGAGGGCAAGATCCTGCAGGCCATCCCTCGTCCATGTTCTGAATGACACGCTGTAGCTCGGTGTCCTGTGATGTCACCTCAGCTATTTGTTTCGACTTTGTGTCAGATACTGGCAGAGCACACGACACCATGTTGATGTGATTTTCAATATCCTCATCTGTGGAACTCAGACACTTTTCAGCAGGTGCTCTGGACAAGGCATCTGCGAGTATCAGGTGCTTTCCCGGTGTATAAACCAGTTCAAAATCGTACCTTTGCATTTTCATCATTAGGCGTTGGATCCGTGGGGACATTTCGTTAAGATTCTTCTTGATAATGGAGACGAGTGGGCGGTGGTCAGTTTCCACAGTAAAAGACGGCAGTCCATAGACATAACTGTGAAACCGCTCCAGCCCGTAGGAAACGCCTAAACACTCCTTTTCAATCTGGGCATATTTGCATTCAGACTTTGTCATAGCCCTTGACGCATAGGCTACTGGTTTCCAGTACTCTCCTTCTGCCTGTAGGAGCACTGCTCCGATGCCATCTTTGGACGCGTCAGTTGACACTTTGAGCTTTTTCCGGTGGTCATAGTAGGCTAATGCTGGTGCTCTGGTAAGAGTTTGCTTAAGTCTTTGCCACTCTTGCTCATGTTTTTCGGCCCATTTAAAGTCACAGTCGTTGTGTAAGAGCTCTCGGATGCATGACGTCTTTGCTGTGAGGTTGGGAATAAATTTGCCTATGAAATTTACCATTCCCATGATGCGTAACACGCCCGTTTTGTCTGTTGGTCTTGGCATGTTCAGTATTGCTTTCACTTTATCGCCATCTGGTTGTATGCCTTGAGCTGTGAGTTTGTCTCCGAGGAAGAGAATCTCTTGTACTGCAAACTCACACTTGGCTCTATTGAGTTTCAGCCCGTACTTCTGAATGCGCTCCATCACTTTGTTAAGTCTCTGGTTGTGCTCTTGGAGAGTCGAGCCCCATACAATAATGTCATCTATGTAAACTCTGACTCCCTGTAGGCCTTCAATGATCTGTTCCATCGCTCTGTGGAATATTTCTGGTGCAGATTTTATTCCAAATGGCAGCCTAAGAAAACAGTATCTACCGAAAGGTGTGTTAAAAGTACAGTACTTAGTGCTGCTCTCATCCAGTTTTAACTGCCAGAAACCCCGAGAAGCGTCGAGCTTTGTGAAGTAGTTAGCTCCTGCCATCTAACTAACTATTTCCTCACGTGTGGGGATTTGGTAGTACTCGCGCTTAATGTTCTCATTTAGATCTTTTGGGTCCATGCACATTCTCAACTCACCATTCTTTTTCTTTGTGACGACAATCGAGTTGACCCAGTCTGTGGGCTCCTGCACCTTTTTGATCACGCCCAAGTTGGTCATCCTGTCCAGTTCTCGTTTGAGGGCTTCACGCAGTGGAGCTGGGACCCTACGTGGTGCGTGCACAACTGGTTGGGCGCCTTCTTTTAGCTGGATTTTATATGTAAAGGGCAGTGTGCCAAAACCTTTGAACACATCAGAAAAGTTTTGCACAATAGCGTTAGTGTCACACTTGGAATCTGATTCAATGCAGTACACTCTTTTCACTAACCCTAGCTCTTCACAGCTTTTATCACCCAACAGTGATTCACATTTCTCATTCACAACAGAAAAGTTTACATTGTGCACTTTACCTTTAACAACAACATTCAGTTTACAGGTACCAAAACACTGTATGGGTTGCCCATTGTAATCTTTCAACCCTGATTTCTTTCTGTATATGTGTGGCTTAACCTGCATTTCCTTTACATCAGACATGCTAATGAGGTTAGCTTTTGCACCAGTGTCCAGTCTCATAGTGATGATAGTCCCGTTAACCAGCAGAGGAGTGATCCACTTGTCCTCATTGGTAATGCTGTTGACTTTTTCTTCTTCATTTTCACAGTCAACGATGCCCACAAAGAAAGTGTCACTTAAGTCTGTGTCTTCGACTACATTCACGTTTTTGCCTTTCTTTCCTTCCTTTCTTTTGGTGAAGCATTGCTTTGCAAAATGATTCTTTCCATGGCAGTTGGAGCATACTTTACCAAACGCTGGGCATTGCTTTGGCTTGTGCTGTAATCCGCAACGCTTGCAGAAGAACGTGGGATCCTCGGTCCGCTGTGCAGTCCCGGCCCATGAGCGACGCCTCCCGCTCTGAGATGACACGGCGCCGACCGCTGCTCCTTCACTCGGAGGTGTGGCGCCTGGCATGCCGCAGAACGTTTTCATGTGCTTCTGGGACAGTTCGCTTGCCTGGCAGAGTTTAACAGCCATCTCCAGCGTCAACTCCGTCTCACGAAGCAGTCTCTCTCTTAACTTTTTGTCCTCAACACCAAAAACAATTTGATCTCCGATCATTGAGTCCTTCAATGTCCCAAAATTGCAGGATTGTGCTTTCAAACGGAGAGCTGTCAAAAAACTGTCAAAGGGCTCACTCTGTTGCTGCATACGAGATCTAAACATGTATCTTTCATATGTCTCGTTTTTCTTAGGAGTGCAGTGAGCATCAAACTTAGCGAGCACGACATCCAGCTTATTTGGGTCTTCACCCGTTCCGAACACGAACGTGTTGTACACTTCAATGGCCTGTGGCCCCGCTAAGTTCAGCAAAAGTGCTACCTTTCTCAAGTCCGGCTTCGTGTCCAGTCCCATGGCCGTGACATACAAGTTGAACTGCTGCTTGAATGCCCGCCATTTTTCATCCACGTTACCTGCCAATTTCAGGTTTTCCGGCGGCTTCAACTCCATGACGACTTCTCACGTGGTCGCTCAGTTCATGCAGTTTACTCCTGGTACCATGTTGTGTTCGTGTTCGTTGAGGAGAGAAGAGACTTGCAGTTGAACCAACGTAACTTTATTTTTTAGCGGCAGCTCACACAGACACTTTCACATCGGCTCCCATGTTGGCCGTTTCTTATTCTACTGAGTGCATCGTTCCAACAAGCGGTAACAAGGTAGCAGCGACGCCTAGTGGTAAACACTGATCATTACAAACACTTTTTCACCCCATTGTATATATTGCTGGTAATTTAACTGTAATCCTGTTGATACCATCTAGCTGCAGTGCTCCTGCACTGTGTATATAACTGTGTACATATGTATATTTATTTACTGCTTTGGCTAACCAGCTCTTATCCTATTATCATATTCACCATTGTTCTGAGTGCTGCTATCCCTTTGCTGCTGCAATCCTGGAATTTCCCCATTGTAGGACTAATAAAAGCTTATCTTATCTTAAATTTGCAGCTATATTTGTACATGTCTGACTCTTTTCTTCATAAATTAGCCACTTTTTAATCAAAAATTTGTTCATTTTTTCTGCAAATTTTCAACTTTGTTCTCAAAAATTTGTGATTTCTTTCTCATAAATTTGCATACATATACATTACACATACATACATACATACATACATACATTACAATTAGTGATTCCTCCTATAAACAAAAGAGTGCAACATCTTCCTCTCACAGCCGCGTCTGACCATAAATGCGCCGCCCGTCCCGCACTGTTTCACAAATATGCTGCCGCACAACAGGAGAGGCACTAAGAGAACACTTAAGGTGGCCACTTTCCCTGATAGCACAGTAGGGACATTACAAAGGCAGCTGCAAGAGTCAATAAAGAGTCCAGGAATAGCGGCGGGGGTGGGTGGGGGGGTGGTGGTATCTAAGAGAGAAGTAAACACCCAAAGAGAGAAAAAATTGATCATGTTGATCTTTTTCACAGCTTCTCTGGTTTGGCTTTCAAGGTTTTTGTTCACTTTGAGGGTTAATTCATCCACATGTGTGTGGAAGTGTATCATGGCACAAACAAAGGAGATTTGTGAGGACCTCAGAAAAAGGGTTGTTGATGCTCATCAGACTGGAAAAGGTTCTAAAACCATCTCTGAAGAGTTTGGATTCCACCAATCCACAATAAGACAGGCTGTGCGCAAATGGAGGAACTTTAAAACCACTGTTACCCTCACCAGTAGTGGTCGACCAACTAAGAACACTCCAAGAGCAAGGCATGTAATAGTCGGCGAGCTCACAAAGGACCCCAGAGTAACTTTTAAACAATTGAAGGCGTCTCTCTCATTGGCTAATGTTAATGTTTATGAGTCCACCATCAGGAGAACACTGAACAACAATGGTGTGATGGCAGGGTTGCAAGGAGAAAGCCACTTCTCTGCAGAAAGAACACTGCTGCTCATCTGCAGTTTGCTAAAGATCATGTGGACAAGCCTGAAGGCTGTTGGAAAAATGTTTTGTGGACGGATGAGACCAAAATAGAACTTTCTGGTTTGAATGAGAAGCGTTATGTTTGAGAAAGGTTTATGTGGCGAAAGGAAGACACTGAATTCCAGCATAAGAACCTTATCCCATCTGTCAAACATGGTGGTGGCAGTATCATGGTTTGGGCCTGTTTTGCTGTATCTGGGCCAGGACGGCTTGCCATCAATGACTGAACAATGAATTCTGAATTATACCAGCAAATACTAAAGGAAAATGTCAGAACATCTGTCCATGAACTGAATCTCAAGAGGAAGTGGGTCATGAGGAAAGACAACGATCCTAAGAACACAAGTTGATCTACCAAAGAATGGTTAAAGAAGAATAAAGTTAATGTTTTGGAATGGCCAAGTCAAAGTCCTGACTTTTGCCACTCACAAATACATAATATTGTATCATTTTCCTCAAAAAATAAATGAAAAGGTAAGGTAAAGGTAAAATATTTTTGTCTCATTTATTTAGTTTTTGTATAATTTATTGATCCCCAGAGAGGAAATTGAGGGCATCCACCTGGATGGATGAAGCAGCCACGGTACGGTACTATCCCTTAACCATTCACACACACATTCACACCTAGGGCCACTTTAGAGTCTCCAGTTAACCTAACCTGCATGTTTTTTGCCTGTGGGAGGAAACCGGAGAAGTAAACCCAGGCAGACACGGGGAGAACATGCAAACTCCACACAGATCACTGTTGGTCAGGGGCTGGGATCGAACCAGGGATCCCATGGCCAAGGGTGAGTTGCTGTGCTGGCGCAGTGCGAACCACTGCGCCACCGCACCGCCCATACTTGTGTCATACTTGTGTGAAAATCTGATGGCTTGGTGGTGCAGGGGTTAGCACTGTGGCAGCACAGTAAGAAGATCACAGGATCGATTCCACCCCTGACCATCTGTGACTCTTCTGTGTGGAGTTTGCATGTTCTTCCCATGTCTGTATGGGTTTACCCCGGGTTCTCCGGTTTCCTCTCACAGGCCAAAAACATGCAAGTTATGTTAATTGGAGACGCTAAAGTGGCCCTAGGTGTGTGTGTGTGTGTGTGTGTGTGTGAATGATGAAGGGATTGGCGCCGCACCGTGGCTGCCTCATCCATCCAGGTGGATGCCCTGTAATTTCCCCACTGTGGGACTAATAAAGGATTATATAATACAAAAATATAAAAAATATATTTATGCAGAAACAGGAAATTCTAAAGGGTTCACAAACTTTCAAGCACCACTTTATGTTGACACAAACAAGTCCTGGTTTTGAACGGTCTTCATTTAAAATGCTGAGTCCATTTTGTCCGAGACTGGAACAAGACCGAGAAAAAATTACTTTGATTCTGAGACCGATGTTGAGAATTACAGCATTAATGATATAAAATATTTTATTCCTTTGAATTCCTATAAAGCTACACAATTCAACCACTGTACCATAATATTTGCTTTTCCTGAAGAAAACACAGTTTGAATACTGTAAGTTGAAAATGATTTCCTTAAACCTGATAGTGTAAAAGCAAAGTAGCTTAAAGCTGAATAATTAATAAAATCTTAAATAACTAGACCTTACCTGTGTTAGCTTAAAAGTAGAAGTAGCAGAAAGCTGACCAGTTAGCATGAACGTGAAAATAGCTTAAAGCTGAACTCCACTGGCTTAAAACCTGAAATAGCTTAAAAGTAAAGATTTATTTAGCGCAATAACACTGATAAATACTAGCCTAAAAGCTAAAACAGTGCAAATTTGTCCAGCTTTAGCATAAAATTAGAAATAACTTACACAGAAGAAAGCAGCTGAGAAATACTGTACTAGTTATGATTTAAATTGGCTTAAAGTTGTACTCTGTTAGCATAAAACCTGACATAGCTTTAAGCAGAACAGTTAGCTTAAAAATGCTAAAGAACACCTTTAAGCTAAAAAAGAAACACTAGCTTAAAAGCTACAATGTCCTAACAATAGAGATCTATATAACTGACCAGAGACACCATGGCTACCATTTTCACGGAGGACGGAGGAGCCATATTGGTACTGATATAGTCATGTTGACAGCTAGTCCTATGATCTTTTAGCAAGTCCTATGATCGTGACATTGTGACATTGTGACAGACAGAGATTTCTTGAATTATATGTAGAGTGATGATAGGTAAGCTTGTCATGATTCCGAGCAAGCCGTGCTCAGCCTCTAAGTTGTTTTAGTCACCTTCTGTATTTCTGCATTTCTGTTTATTTTGTATTTAGTATGGTTTGTCCTTTACTTGGAAATTCTTTTTTTTCTTCTTTTAGATTTGATTGGTGGTTGGCAACCAGCCCTGTTCTTGTATTTGTTTCTTGATTTGCATTCATCACGGGTTATGCTTTTGTTTTTACAGTTGCCTATGTCACTTCCTCCTGTCAAACCCCGTTCACGGACTATCACAGCTGTTTAGTATTTGGTCTGATTATTTCCTCACTCATGTACCCACACCTGTTCTCTTCTTCTTCTTCTTTTAGATTTGATTGGTGGTTGGCAACCAGCCCACAGGTGCATTACCACCACATACTCTATATATGTCTGTCTGTCTGTGACCATGTTTACATGGACACAAGTAACCGCATTAAAAGCCTGACTGGAATAAAAACGCTTCATGTAAACACGCCAATCTGAATATTCTGACCCGATCACGCTCATTCGGATCAAAATTTCATTCTGATTGAGAGGGGTGGGTTATGCCGATTGTTAATCCGAATGGTGCGCATGAAAACACTTATTCCGAACACAGGGCAGAAAATATGTTTACTGCACATGTCTGTACGTCAGCCACACGTCGCCATGACGTATTTCCGCCTTTACAACAGCTAGCGGAAGACATAGCGTGCGTAAAACAAAACTGGTCTGTATCATCCTGCTGTCTCCCTCTGTTCGTCATATGCAGAAGTATGTACTTGTAGCTTCATTACGGAGACCAGCAGAAGCAAAAGTACAGTCTGAATAACACAATACAGGTCCATTTCAAAAAGAGAAAGACATGAAGCGGGGCTTGCTAACACCGGACGTTGCTTCTTCTTCTACTATTTTCGGAATGTCAAAATGTTGACATGCACATGTCAAAATGATTTAGTCCGTTCAAACGTGTGACACATGGAAAAGCACATCCTAATCAGATCAGCTTTTTCAGGATCCATGTAAACAGTAAAGTTCTGATGGGAATTGTAATCAGATTGAGGAAATTTTGCCCATGTAACCGTGGCTCGTTTTTCCTCCCTATTTAAAGGCTGCGGCAGGGCTTACTCCTTGCAGCAGCCTTCTGGTTATCCCGTCCTTTATTCCACGTCTCCTGGTATTTCGATGGAGTCCCTGTCTCTTTGTTTCTGGGTGTTCGCCATTCGTCAGCGTCCTTATTATCCCGGTTGTTCTTGTGTAACGGATGCCAACTAGTACTGTTCGGCGTAGAACGTTAGTAAAACCTCCCTCCCGAAAAGCCTCATACAGTATCGGTAGCGCTGAGCTATCGGTCGGACCTTTAGCTCAGCGCGATTGTGCTGTGTCTCCCATGCTCGAACTGTGTAGTTGACTGGTAGGTCGCGGGTTCGTGTCCCCGAGTGGGCGAACTGTGCAGGATGATCTCAGTTACAATGGTGCCGTGACCCGGATGGGAGTGAGGTTTAAGGGGGAGAGTGTAACGGATGCCAACTAGTACTGTTCGGCGTAGAACGTTAGTAAAACCTCCCTTCCGAAAAGCCTCATACAGTATCGGTAGCGCTGAGCTATCGGTCGGACCTTTAGCTCAGCGCGATTGTGCTGTGTCTCCCATGCTCGAACTGTGTAGTTGACTGGTAGGGCGCGGGTTCGTGTCCCCGAGTGGGCGAACTGCGCAGGATGATCTCAGTTACACTTGCAAGTTTTTGTTTGTTTTATTTGTGTTTCTTATTATCCATCCATCCATCTTTTTTTTTCACCCTTTATTGTCATTCAACTGTACAACCAATCATGTACAGTAGAACGAGATTGTGTTTTACCTATCTACTGTGTTAATCACACACACCCCAAGTGCAGAATCAGAGGGCCGCTGCCATGCAAGGCGCCGCCACAAATTTCCCTCCTCCATTCCATTATTGCTGAGCACCAAGCTGGATGGCAGGAAGTTCCACTTTTATATGGTCTTCGGCATGACCCGGCCGGGATTTGAACCCCTGCCTCCCGGGTGTGGGGCGGATGCTCTACCAACTGAGCCACCACTCCGGAATCTTCTTCCGCTTAAATGTGCAAAACTTACAGCTTGCATTTGAAGTGTTCAGTCTGCCCTAGAAAGGGTGATTTATGACAAAGCTATGCATATAGAAAATTATGAACACAAATTTTACTGAGAATATGTCGTGATTTAAAGTTGATTTTATTCTTTTTTTGTTGTGTCCCGCTGCAGAAAGCTTTCTGGTCAGAATGCTGTTCTGATTATTATATGTGTTCAGTGCAAACAAAAAAATCACTTGCATATACAGTACGAGTGCAAGAGACAATGTTGAAACTGAGAATAGCCTGAGATAGCTGGGCTCTCTGGTCAATATTACATCTCTATGGTTCTAACCTTACACAATGTTAGCTTTAAAACTGAAATAGTTTAATATATTGAAGTTTATTTTTTCTAGTGGAAAATATGCTGATGTTTTTAGCCTTACAAGATAAGTTCTCAAAGCTAACTTAGAGAAGTAAAAAAAAAATATCCATCCACTTCCATCATGTTTTAGCTAAAAAAAATGCATAAAAATTATTTTAAAAAGTATGAGCGTTATAAACAACAATAGAAGCACAAATGTCTTTAAAAGTTGAATAAAGTTTCTAAAGTAAAGTATGCGGAAGGAGACACCGACCAAAAAATGTCCAGAATAATAAAAATGGTCTACCCAAACAAAAAAGCCAATGTTTTGCAGGTGCTAACGCTAACACTTTTCAACAAATAGATCTGAGTATGGCAGCATGTTTTTGGTTGTATTGCTGTGCTGCTGTGTGCCTTTATTTCCTTCTTTAACCCCATCAAACGTCCACATGTGACTGATTGAACTTCTAACTCTTCCTAGCACAGAAGGAAACAGCTGTTCCAGACAAACACACTTCATCTTTCTGCTACAAAGAAAGCAACAGCCTTGTACAGATAACAGGAACAGCAATGTCGGTAGATCCCCCAGCAAAATTTTACTATTCAATTACAGTTAAGAGATAATATATCCAAAATGTGTGGCGCAGGATATAAACAGACCCTCCAAGCCCTCACTTTTGATCCTGCTACATGCACTGAAATTTGGCACCCGAGATAAGCATAATAATAATAATCCTATATGGACATCAGAGGGATGGTTCTGGGCGTTGATTCCATGTTATTTACAAGTGCCACTAATCTGACTTGATGACGGGCCACATGTTGGGGAGCAAGAAGGATGCAGATGGTGGGAGATGCTGAACAGAGGCATCATTTACAAGCAGAAACCCCCGGGCTAATTACATTATAGAGCAACCTGTCAAGTGTGCATAACACTGGAGGAATGTTTTCTCCTCCTTAATGGCTCCTCTCAAAATACCGCGCATCTGGGCTCGGGTTTCACTGATGTGACGCTCTGTTGAACTGTGGATGAGTGAGCCGATGGGTGGTTCGGCAAGGCTGGGCTTCAAGGCACGGGCTTAACCCGGCAAGGGGGACATGCCCCCACCCCCCCGGAAAAAACTATGAATCCCCCCATATCATCATAAACCTTTAATATAATTGTTACATAAGATTTTGAAGAACCAATGCTAAGTTTAAAATAAAAGTTTGCACATTTGGAACATTTCTTTTAAATCTGCAACTTTTTTCTCAAATTTAAAACTTCTTTCTCCTAAATTTGGTACTTTCTTATAAATTTGCTACTTTTTCCTCATAAATTTGCACCTTTTTTCTCATAAATTTGCGCCTTTTTTCTCATAAATTTGCGCCTTTTTTCTTGTAAATTTGTAACTTTTTATATAAAGCTGCAACTTTTTCTCACAACTCTCCAACTTTTTTCTCACTAATTTGCAACTTTTTCCTCATAAATTTGCTACTTTTTTCTCATAAATTTGTGCTTTTTCTTGTAAATTTGTAACTTTTTATATAAAGCTACAACTTTTTCTCACAACTCTCCAACTTTTTTCTCACAAATTTGCAACTTTTTCCTCATAAATGTGCTACTTTTTTCTCATAAATTTGCTGCTTTTTTCTTTTAAACCTGCAGCTTTTTGCTCATAAATTTGCACCTTTTTTCTTGTAAATTTGTTAACTTTTTATATAAAACTGCAACTTTTTTCTCACAAATTTGCAACTTTTTCCTCATAAATTTACTACTTTTTTTCATAAATGTGCTACTTTTTCCTCATAAATTTGCTACTTTTTTTCTCATAAATTTGTGCCTTTTTTCTTGTAAATTTGTAACTTTTTATATAAAGCTGCAACTTTTTCTCACAACTCTCCAACTTTTTTCTCACAAATTTGCAACTTTTTCCTCATAAATTTGCTACTTTTTTCTCATAAATTTGCTACTTTTTCCTCATAAATTTGCTACTTTTTTCTCATAAATTTGTGCCTTTTTTCTTGTAAATTTGTAACTTTTTATATAAAGCTGCAACTTTTTCTCACAACTCTCCAACTTTTTTCTCACAAATTTGCAACTTTTTCCTCATAAATTTGCTACTTTTTTCTCATAAATTTGCTACTTTTTTCTCATAAATTTGCTGCTTTTTTCTTTTAAACCTGCAGCTTTTTGCTCATAAATTTGCACCTTTTTTCTTGTAAATTTGTTAACTTTTTATATAAAGCTGCAACTTTTTTCTCACAAATTTGCAACTTTTTCCTCATAAATTTACTACTTTTTTTCATAAATGTGCTACTTTTTCCTCATAAATTTGCTACTTTTTTCTCATAAATTTGCTACTTTTCCTCATAAATTTGCCACTTTTTTCTTTTAAATCTGCAGCTTTTTGCTCATAAATTTGCACCTTTTTTCTTGTAAATTTGTTAACTTTTTATATAAAGCTGCAACTTTTTTCTCACAAATTTGCAACTTTTTCCTCATAAATTTACTACTTTTTTTCATAAATGCGCTACTTTTTCCTCATAAATTTGCTACTTTTTTCTCATAAATTTGCTACTTTTCCTCATAAATTTGCCACTTTTTTCTTTTAAATCTGCAGCTTTTTGCTCATAAATTGGCAACCTTTTGCTCATAAATTTGGTAGTTTTTATTAAAAAAAATTTGCAACATTTTCTCATAAATGTGCTCCTTTTTCCTCATAAATTTGCTACTTTTTCTCATAAATTTGCCTCTTTTTTCTTTTAAATCTGCAGCTTTTTGCTCATAAATTTGGTAGTTTTTATTAAAAAAATTTGCAACATTTTCTCATAAATGTGCAACTTTTTTCCTCACAAATTTGCATCCTTTTCCCCCTGTGCATCATCTTTGTTTCTGTCACCACCTCCTCACAACACTCCCCCCCCCGGTGTGGGACCGGCATGCGTAAGCGTCGCCTCTCACTGCCGTGCTGTCCCACTTGGTAACGAGGTGCTGGCTTGAGTGGCCTGACAGGTCGTGAAAATTTCATCGGCATGAGAAATGCCTGTTTTCCCCTCAACTTTCTGTTTACTGCTATCAATAATTTCTGAACAGCAAACAGCAGATGTCCCCCCCCACCCAACTCGGGCTTTATGTGTGGAGCACCAGAGTGTCTGTGTGTGTGCATGTTTGTTCATAAAGCAGATGTTACCAACTGCTGGAAGGAGACAAGGATGGACTGAACACTGGAGCTAATTGTGAATTAATCAGTCTATTACCATAGAGATGGAAGGCATAAAGACCCCAGTGCCAGCAGCCAATCAGGGCGTCCTGGTGTTGTGCTTCTAAACAGAGTCGTAGCAGCTGACAGACGGACAGCTGACTCTTTCTATCTGCTCAAGTATATCCAGGCCAGAATGTGTTATATTAGACTAAGAGAGGACTGGAGTGGAAGACCAACTTCTGCTGCACTAGTAAAAGTGCTCTGGTCCATGCCCAGTTTTCAGTTTTAGTTCGAGAGCACGCTCACCAGGCCCAGCTGCTCCACCACTTTCTGGAGGCAATGTTCTCCCCCCTCCCAGCCCCAACTTTCCTGCCCTCAAACCAATTTTAATGCAGCTAGGCTTAAGTGACGCCACCTCTTATAAATGCGCTTTCTTTCGATCTATGCAAAATAAAAAACCTCTGTAAAACCTCTGAGCCATCTGCTAAACCCCACTGGGACTATAGCAAACTTTCCTCTCCATACCTATTGTGATACAGTTGCAATCAAAATCATTCACCCCCCCCCCCCCAACCACCACCACAAATTAGGTTTATTGGCAAGACGTCCAAACTAGCAGCTGTTCACAGTGAGCAAATCAAACCAGAACAATTTAAATAGCTCAACACAACTATTACAAGTGGTTTCTCCAAATTCAACACAAAATGCCACTTTTAATGACTACTGCAGTCTCAAAATGATTCAAGCATCTTCAGTACTTAGCAGAGCACCCTTCTGCTCTTACGCCGTTCACTTCCATTTTGGTTACTGAATGGTAAAGATGGCGGTTTGGTGTTCAGTGATGAGTTGTCCACATGGCACCAGTCAAAGAACAGTCACTTTCTACCACATCAGTCTCCAACAACGCTGTGCAGAAACCCGCCGTGTGAAGGACTTACCTGAGTCTCACTGTTGTCCTCGCAGGAGTGGCTGTAGCTCTTCAACGTTGCTGTGGGAGACTCTGGAGCAGCCTGCAGAAAACACACGGGAAGATGCTATAGGTTAACATGCGGAAAACAAGGCTGACTCGAGTTCTACTTTTAACGTTGGTTTGCTGTGTGTTTTTGTGGCAAACTCATTGTCTTTAGACGTGTCCAAGTACAATACTTTTATTTGGTCACATCTGGCAACTTCACACTTGGATTTACAGCACCTTAGAGTTGTAGTCCAGACCAGACAAGGCTAGCAAAGCAACAATGACACAAAAAAGTGATGCAGCAAGCAGATTCTCATTTCTGTATGAAGGCATGTCCCGTGGTCCTTGGGAAGGTACTATTGGCCCATTTCAAGTCGAGGAAACGGTTAAGAAGTTTTCTGGAGCTGCTAATACTGGGTTAGGGACCATCTGCGGAATTGTTAAAACCTATAAGGACAGTGGCGAAGGTCACCTCCATTCACACAAAAACTGGGAGAAAATGTAACACTGGCTGGATGTTGTGACGTTGCATCAGTTCATACTAATGATGCCATATAGAGAGCATGTTGTAATCAAAGCTGAAGTTCAACAGAATCTTAGAGCGAGATCCCACAGCCCAACAGTCTGTAGTCAGTAGGTGATGTGAAGGGGATGAGGGGATGCCGACCCCCTCGTTACCCTGCCATCCCCCATCAGCACTCATAGGAGTAGATCAAAGGGGGGACGTTCCCCCAACATAGAAAAAAGAGATAATTGAGTATCCCAGGATCACCATAAACCTTCCTGTTACATAAACCACCAGTTCTATCCAGAAATTTAAAACAATTACAAATATAAAAACATCTTATAAATTTCCAATTTTTTTTCTGTAATTTTTTTCTTGTAAATTTTCAATTTTTTTCTCATAAATTTGCTAATTTTTTTCATAAAAATGCAATTGGCCATTTCTCAAAAATGTACATTTTTTTTTTCTTAGAAATTTCCATTTTTTCTGTAACTTGTGACTTTTTTCTCAAAAATCTGCACCCTTTATCTGAAAAACATTGCAACTTTTTTCTTATAAAAGTGAACTTTGTAGTGTAAATATGCAACTTTTTAAATTGCAATTTTTTTCTAATAAATTTGTGTTCTTTTACTGTAAATTTGCATCCATTTTCTCTGTAACTTTTCACATTTTTTCACATAAATATTACACTTTTTCCTTGTAAGTTTGCAACATTGAATGAATGAACAGAACAGGCTTTATTGTCATCGTACAGTTGTAAAGTACAAGGAAATTGTGTGTGCTCCACTAGACTACTGTGCAATAAAGTAAGTGAGAAGAATTAGATAAAACATGGTTACAGAACATACGATTAAACACATGACTGAAAATAAAAATAGGCCAGGATCGTGGAAGTAAACACAGGTATGGCAGTGGCTTCGCAGGTGGAGCTACATACACACAACTGAACACACAATTGAATAAAATGGCCAAAGCATAACAGAAAATATACATAGGTATTATAGTGGTTTCATGGATGGGTCAATATACATGAAAGTGCGGAGTGCAAAGACAGGTGAGTTATTGTGAGAGTTAAAAAGGTCCTCAGTTCTGTCTGGATTCTGGTTAGAATTTTATTATATGTATGTAATTAAATTTTAATCTGCAACTTTTTCCATTTTTAAATTGTTATCTTTTCTCATATTTTCCAGCTTTATTGTCTCAGATGTGTAAGTCATTTACATTTATGCATCTGAACCTCCTGCTAGATTTGTGAATACCCCCATCCCTATTAAAAATAATAAATCCCACACTAGTCTGTCCTCTGACCAAATAGGACGTGTTAGGCCCCCTAAATGAGAACACAGAAACTCAGGCATTATGGATGGTCCTGCTCTGGTTGCTTACTTATTTGCTTTTCACAAATGTTACCATCAAAGAAGAATCTGGCAATTGATTTCTGGACTGTTGTTGAGCAGGTTCCCCCGGTTATGCTGAAGAAAGCATTCTTCTCAGGGAAGTTCCCTCACAATGATATGAATGAAGCATCTACAGCAAATTGCACTTCCTGTCGCTCTGCTCGAGTCAGTCAATGAATGAGGCCTTATTGCCTGTGGTTTGAGCAGCACTTTCACATTTACAGAGCATTACAGCAAAGCACTGTGCTTAAACTGAAAAATTCCACTGCAAGATCGGTTTTCTCTTCAGAGGGATGTTTGCAGACTTAAACCCCCGCGACGCCTCTCAAGTCTCCGGTAAACAAAGGATGAAAAATAATACTGTAGGCAACACGGCACAGATTGAACGGGAAGATCATGACAGATGAAGTGCAGGTAAGTGTTTGTCTGCTCGGCGGGACCGTGGTCTAATCCACTGCTTCATGGGTCGGCGGGAGAGGAGAGCGGCTTATAGCGCCGATCCCTGACCTGTGACTCGTGCGCCGAGGTGCAGGTGCTGATTACACACCATGTGGCCGGCTGCGGCGGCATCATTCAGGCAATTACACCGCACCGTTTCAGCACACGCACACAAAACCAGAGCGTGTAATAAAGCTCGGACACGCCGACGCACGACGGGAACTCGAGGTATCAAAACATGTGCTGCTGAGTCCACTGGCAGACTAATACATCAGGAGTCAGAGGTCCTGACCTCTGCAGCAGGACTGAGAGAGGATGAAAGTACGGCAGGAATGAGCAAAGGCAGAAAAAAGAGCAAAGTCTCCAGTCAGGAGGAGAAAATACAGTTTTTAGCTGAACAAACTTGGATCAGTCAGTCTGACTTTAAAAAGCATGAAGGCAGTTGACTTTAGTGTGATGGAAGTGATGCTTGGAGCCTGGATGACATGAAGAGAGCCAGCATGTCCATGTGGGCCCCAACACACACTACTCACAAAGAGTTAGGGATATTCAGCTTTCAGGTGAAATTTCAGGATGCACCTAAAATGAACTATAATCTTTACAGGAGAACTGAATTTGACCTTCTCTAACCTTTTGAATGCACATGTCCAACTGTCCAGTGTTTCAGTACTTTTTACAGAACTTGCTGTTCTCTAACAAGGTGCTTAACAGCAAAACTCACAGCAGGTGTTTGATCCATGAATCAACCAATAAATTTTCTGGTTCAATCAGAATTGGTATTTAAACAGTCCTCTTCATCATGCTGTTCACATTTTGACATCATGAGATCAAGACGACACCCTAACAATTGATCAACAGTACCTCGCCAGTGCGAGGCTTCAAACAGGATGTTCTCAGAGGGAAGTGACCACTGAGCTTAGAGTGTCACAGAGTGTCATCAGCAGGTCAACAGAGAGACTGGAAGAGTCACAGAAAGGCATAGAAGTGGACGTCCTTTGGTCACATCCCACATTGATGACCGCTTCATTGTGAACAATGCCCTGTGGAACTGGATGATGAATGCTACTCAACTCCAGGCACATTTGAGGGAGGTGAGAGGCACCCAAGTGTCACGTCAGACCATTTGACATGTTTACATCAGCATGGTCTGTGTGCTAGATGAACTGCAAGGGTACCTGACCACACCATCAGCCACAGGCGTCATCGTCTTGCATGGGCCAAAGAGCATTTACGCTGGACAAGGGACCAGTGGGCCTCAGTGCTGTTCTCTGATGAAAGCTGATTCACAGTGAGCAGAAATGATGGCCACCCACAATATTGGAGACATCAAGAAGAACACTGTGCATCAGCCACTGTTGTCACCATATTACAGTTTGGGCAGGTGTGTCTAGTCAATACAGAACTGCCCTACACCTTGTGAATGTTACAGTGACAAGCCAAAACTACCTGAATAAGAAGAAGAAGCAGCCATCTTTGTTGTCATTTAATCTCTACAGCCAATCATGTACAGCAGAACAAAATTATGTTTCTCCTATCTACAATGTTAATCACATGCAGAATCAGAGGGGCCACTGCCATGCAAGGCGCTGCCACAAACAACTTCTCCTTCCCCCATTCTATTACACTGAGCACCAAGCTAGAATGTGGGGAGTACCATTTTTAAATGGTCTTTGGTATGACCCAGCCAGGACTTGAACCCCCAACCTCCCAGTTGTGGGGCGGATGCTCTATCAACTAGGCCACCACACCACAACATCATTAATCCAGTCACTGTGCCCCTGCATGAACAACACAGGCCCAATTTCATCTTCATGGACGACAATGCTCCAGCTCATCAAGGTCGCATCATTAGGGAATGGCTGCTGGAGGCTGGGGTACCTCACATGAAGTCCAACGTCATCAGCCCAGACATCATTTATCAACGTGTCCAAGTCCATTTTGCATTTACAGTTGTGATGTCACTGCCTCCTCCAGAAACCACACCTGGTTGCTTACACTTCTAGCCTGCTAGCCCTTGTTAGCACATCCGTAGCAGGAGTACAAGGGTGGGTAAACTACAGATGCGCCGTTTCAGCTGCAGAACTCCTGGTCCATCTGTCTGCAGGTGAGTGGCAGTCTCATTTTAGAACTAGGTTACTCTCCAGTGTTGATACTTTTACTCCGGTGATGACGGAATCATTGCCAAATCCCTCAGGTGCGAATCCACAAATTCATGTGTATTTGCATGTCTAAATTAAGTCAACATGCATTCGCACAGCACAAAAAAATTTGTTTCCATTTGGGGGTAATGCACCTTTAGGAGGAAGTAGGATGGAGTTTGTCCGTGTTTTCTGGCCCCGCACATTTTTGAATAGCGACCGATAATGTGCCACTGACTTTAGACATGCTTTTGGTTGGTCAAAAACACAATGTCATTGTGCTGTCATGAGCTAGCAATGTGTCAACTTTGCACCCAGCCACACCCCTTTTGAAAGATACTGTGGAAGATTTCCTTATTTTATCAATAAATATTATTAATATTAATATTTTTTATTTGTAACTGCTATCCTTTTCTGGTAAAATAACCACCTTTTTCCACATAAATGTCTTTTTTTCCATAAATTGTGACTTTTTTCAAATTTGTGAAGGTGTTTTCTAATAAAATTACTACTTTGTTCCTAAATTTGTGATATTTTTGATTAGATTTTCTGCTTTACTCATTTTTGTCTCTGTAATTTTGTTGCCTTTTTTGGGTAAACCTGCAGCATTTTTGTGTACATTTGTGACACTTAAATAAATTTGCAACTTTTCCAGTATTTTTTTTTCCCCCCAGAAAAAAGTGTGACGTTTTGTTGCAAATTTATGAGGGTGTGTTCCTGGCAAAGTTCAAATGTTTCCCCTCAATTTTTGGGAAATTTTCAGTTTTGTTTTTTTTTTTCATTAATTTTTCAATTTTTCTTTGTAAGATAAGCCTTTATTGGTCCCACAATGGGGAAATTCCAGGAGTGCAGCAGCAAAGAGATAGCAGCACTCAGAGGAGTAGTAGATAAGATACTAAAATAAGAACTGGTTAGCCACAGCAGTAAATATACATACAGTATGTACACAGTTATATACAGAGGGCAGGAGCATTGCAGCTAGATGGGATCAACAGCATTACAGTTAGTTAAATTACCTGGTAGAATATAAATGTGGACCCAGACAGTATATTTCACAGTTGAATCAACAATGTTGTTGCCACCCTCATTAATAATTATAATTGTCTTAGTTGTGTATTGGAAGGGACGATCTCTACTGTGCAGAGTTGTGAGATTTAATACGGCCTCTGTGAGCAGTATTTAGGTTATAAAGTCTGACAGCCGCAGGCAGGAAGGACCTGTGGAACCTCTCCGTCGTGCACCTAGGATGGCACAGCCTACCATTAAATGAGCTCCTCAGTGCGTTCAGTGTGTCCTGCATGGGGTGGGACTCGGACTCCAGCAGAGATGACAGCTTAGCCACCATCCTCCTCTCTCCTATCTCCTCTACTGGGTCGCGGCGTCGCCCCAGAACAGAGCTACTTTCTTGATCAGCCTGTTCAGTCTCTTCCTGTCGGCTCCCGTGACGCCGCTGCCCCAGCAGACCACTCCACATGTGATGGCTGATGCCACTACCAAATCATAGAAAGTCTTCAGGAGTGACCCTGCACTCCAAAAGACCTGAGCCTCCTCAGAAGGAACAGCCTGCGCTGCCCCTTCTTGTAGAGCGTGTTGGTATAAGATAAGATAAGATAAGATAAGCCTTTATTAGTCCCACAACGGGGAAATTCCAGGATTGCAACAGCACAGGGATAGCAACACTCAGAGCAACAATCAGAAGGCAAGAAAAAAAAAAACAAAAACAAAAAAAAAACAAGCAAGCAAGAGCAGCTAATATACATATGTACATATTACTATAAAATATATATATACACACACACACACACACAGACACACAGTGCAGAGCATTGTAGCTGGATGGAATAAATATATGAATATATGAACACACAGTGCAGAGCATTGTAGCTAGATGGAATAAATATGTAAATATATAAACACCCACAGTACGGAGCATTGCAGCTAGGTGGAATAAATATGCAAGTATATAAACACACACAGTGCGGAGCAATGTAGCTAGATGGAATAATATGTAGATATATAAAAACACAGTGCGGAGCATTGTAGCTAGATGGAATAATATGTAGATATATAAAAACACAGTGCGGAGCATTGTAGCTAGATGGAATAATATGTAGATATATAAAAACACAGTGCGGAGCATTGTAGCTAGGTGGAATAAATATGCAAGTATATAAACACACACAGTGCGGAGCAATGTAGCTAGATGGAATAATATGTAGATATATAAAAACACAGTGCGGAGCATTGTAGCTAGATGGAATAATATGTAGATATATAAAAACACAGTGCGGAGCATTGCAGCTAGGTGGAATAAATATGCAAGTATATAAACACACACAGTGCGGAGCAATGTAGCTAGATGGAATAATATGTAGATATATAAAAACACAGTGCGGAGCATTGTAGCTAGATGGAATAATATGTAGATATATAAAAACACAGTGCGGAGCAATGTAGCTAGATGGAATAATATGTAGATATATAAAAACACAGTGCGGAGCATTGTAGCTAGATGGAATAATATGTAGATATATAAAAACACAGTGCGGAGCATTGTAGCTAGATGGAATAAATATATAGATATATAAATATAAACACACCCAGTGCGGAGCATTGTAGCTAGATGGAATAAATATATAGATATATAAATATAAACACACCCAGTGCAGAGCATTGTAGCTAGATGGAATAAATATGTAAATATATAAACACACACAGTGCAGAGCATTGTTGCTAGGTGGGATGAAACAGCATAACCGTCTATTTAGTTATCCTACATGGTATGATTATGTGCCCATACATATTCTCACCCTCCATAGCGACCGGTATGTTCCTAGTTGTATGCCGGAGAGGACCATTGTGTAAGTCTATTGCATCTTTTGCATTCAAAAAAAACTATTAGTTTGTTACGTCTTTTTGCTATCTCTGCGAGCAGCCCTGCTTAGGTTGTACAGTCTGACAGCCGTTGGTAGGAAGGACCTACGAAACCTCTCGGTTGTGCACCTGGGATGATGTAGTCTGCTGCTAAATGAGCTCCTCAGTGCATTCAGTATGTCCTGCATAGGGTGGAACTCGGACTCCAGCAGAGATGACAGTTTAGCCACCGTCCTTCTCTCTCCTATCTCCTCCACCGGATCAAGGCGCTGCCCCAGGACAGAGCTAGCTTTCTTAATCAGTTTGTTCAGTCTCTTCCTATCGGCTGCAGTAATGCCACTGCCCCAGCAGACCACTCCAAAAGTGATGGCTGATGCCACCACCGTGTCATAGAATGACTTCAGCAGCGCCCCTTGTACACCAAAAGACCTGAGTCTCCTCAGCAGGAACAGCCTGCGCTGTCCCTTCTTGTAGAGTGCGTCAGTATTGTGTGACCAGTCTAGTTTATTGTTCAGATGAACACCCAGGTACTTGTAGGATGTCACCATCTCAACGTCTGTTCCCTGGATGTTTACCAGTGTTGTGGGGGGCTGTCCTCATCCTAGCTCGTTACCTTTTTCAAATAAAATTGCAGCCTTTCTCATGTAAATTAGTGACATTTTTCTAATAAAATACCATTTTTTGCAGTAAATTTGTAACCTTTTTTCTTGAAAATTTGCAAGGGTGTTTATTAATATTTGCAAGACTTTTTGCATATTTTGGAAAAATTTTCCTCAAAATTTTCCTCAGCATTTTACGATTTTTTTTCTCATGAATATGCATGAGTGTGCTTTTTTCTTGAAACTGTGTGGCTTCTTAGAAATTTGTGAGTTTTATTTGTCAAGGCCTCAGGGAGCCACTGGCTGTGGGCAAAAGAGCCACATGTGGTTCCAGAGCTGCAGGTTGTGGACCGCTGGTTTAGAGCAACCCACAGCAAGACACGATAATAGCATGAAAATGTTGCAAAAAAAAAATTACAAATTGGTGAGGGGGGAGGGGGGCTGAAACATTCAGAGAGGTCAAATTTGACCAAATGTGATTTTTCAACAGTCTCCCCTTTGGTTTGGTCAAATTTGACCACTATGAACTTTTCAGCCACCCCTCATAGTTTAGCATTGTTTATCACATATGCAGCTTATAGCATGATACCCAAAATGGCGGCACTCTGTCCCTGTTGTTATGTTCCTAGACACAGTATATCAAGTTTCTTCCTTAGACTCTGAGACCATGGCCTATCAAGGTCAGTCCCAGGAGACAGCTAGGCTCTGCACTCCCACAGAAAGTTCTCATAACTTATTATCTTTGTTTGTTCCAAGGTGTAAAATCTGCCCACACCATTTCTGCTGAACTGCTGCATGAAATCTTCCTCTTGACCAAGAAGAATACCCAGAAAAGGCATCTTTGACTCTGCACTTTTATTTATTAACCAGATCAACAAAAGATATTTATTACCATAAAGAAAATCCATGACAACACTGAGCCAGCACACAATCATTATATGGACAATGAGGACACAAACTGTGAAAATGGGCAGAAATTTCCTAAAACCACTGGTGGAAGGCCTAAGGTTAAGCAAAAATCTGTGGTTCAGATTGTCATAATAAGACCCTTATACTTATTTGTCCATTCCATCTGTCTATAAATGAAAGGAATATCTGTCTGACTTTTCCTCACATATCTCTCAAACTGTTTGTCAGGCTGACCTCGGATTTTATACGTGCTTTGTTGAGGTTATGAAGGCATGCTTCCCCGGATTTCAGCTTTCCCGGATAGGAGGAAGTTTAGGAGGGGGAATCTTTATTGAATGTCTTTATGGGAGCTATTAAATGAACACAGAGGTAGAAAAGGTATAACCACTGGGAGTTGGGGGCTGAAATTAACAGGACAGGTTTTGGCCATCAGTGGAATAAAATAATAAAAATGTGGGCGTGATCTGAGCTCTGGAAGACTTAGAAGACCATATAAGGAGCTGTTCAGTTCAGCAGGACCTGAACAGCTCCTTATATGGTCATGTGATCAGGCACTGCACTAATTAAAATAAAAATAAGTTATTTTATCCTTAAACTGGTTCAGATGCTTTGAAAACTAATCATTTAATTTTTGCTCGAAAAAACTGAAAAGAAAGGGGAAAAAAAATCATGTATGCACTGTAAACACAAGCAAACATTTGATTGGCTCGTTGTCGCACAACATCTGACTTAAGCTGTTTGTCAAGTTAAGTAAAAGTCAGCAAGAACGTTCCCAGCGAGGTGTTCATTTGACATCATTTTAGAGGAACTGTCGTAGCATGTGGCATTTGAGCAGAAGACAGGGCCTTTGATGGAGCTGAAGGGCAAACAGGGTAAAGACAGAGATTTTTTTGTTGTTGTTTTTTGTTCTGGGGGGGAGGGTCCTGCCGGGCAGATGGTGGGGGAGGAGGATTCGGATGTGAGCGTCTCCTACACATGAGAAGCCATCTTTAAGCCATGAGGAAAGACGACGCACCTTCAGGCCTTTTCCTCTTTGTGCATACAGTACAGCTCGGTTGAGTTTGTGACAGCCTGTCAGCTCATCTAATATCCACTTCCTGCTCGTGGCAGGTCTTTTTGGCGGCAGCGGGGCTGAGATTGCCTGGTTTTAACAGTGCCACTTCTCCATTTTGAAAAGAAATCTCAATTTTCCACCTGTCAGGCCCCATTAGCCATCCATTCTCTACTAATGTCGTGTTTTTCACATTTTCATGCTCAAATGTTCTTTATGAGTGTCTGTGTGTTCTCGTGTGTGTGTGTGTGTGTGCGTGTAGATGGTGGGTGGTGGTGGGGGGGTCTGTGAGCCAACTTGAAGTGAAGTTCTGGTTTCCAGCCAGCTGCCATTTATCAGCTCTGATCCTGTTGTTTCACACCATGTAGCACAGGTAGGTGTGATGTTTGTCCCCACAAACCACACTCCTGTCACACTGCCAGACGTCACACTGAACTGCACCGGTTCACGGTGAAGCTCTTCAGCTCGGGCACTTTTTAGAAGAATGTGAAGACAAACTTGGAGGGATTCAGTCATGCACGCTTTAACGGCGCCTCTTTTTGCCCGACGTTGCATTTCTGCCCCGGTGCAGGTGACACACTGGAGCCTCGTTTCCACTGCAGCAACTGGGAGCAGATTTCGATGAGGGGAAGTGTGGTCAGGGCCGCTCTTGTGTCTGTGTTACCCAGCCAGCACATCCACGTGGGCCCCACCAAAGGTTAACTGGGCTGTTTTATGGGTCCTTGTGGGTTTGTCCATGGGGTCCATGTGGGCCTCATTGGTGTTAGCCCGCATGGATTTCACCTGTTTACTTATTTTCAAAGTATTTTCTCATAAATTTGCTTTTTTTCTTATGAATTTGTGACTTTTTCCTGTAAATTTGAAACATTTTTTATGTAATTTTGGAACATTCTCAAAAATTTTCAACTTTTTTGACTGTAAACTTGCAATTTTTTCTTGTAAATTTGGAACATTTTTCTCATAAATTTCCAATTTATTTACTCACTATTAATCAGTTCTTTATAAATTTGCAAAATTTTTCTTGCAAGTTTGTAAATTTGTAACTTTTTTCCCGTAAATTTTCAGTTTATTTACTCATACATTTTACATTTTCATACATTTCTATATTTTTTGTCAATTTGCAACTTTATCTCCATTTTTTCTCATAAATGTGTGACTTTTTCCTTGTGATGTTGCCTGTGGCACCAGTGTTACTCAGACCTGCTCACTGGTACCACAGGTAAAGTCCATATGGGCAAATACAGATAGGCCAACATGGAACCCACAGACAAACCCACATGGACCCATGAGACAGACCAGATTTATCCCGGTGGGGCCCACATGGACATGCTGGCTGGGAAAGGTCTTGCTACTTAATTCAGTTGAACATGTCAGGATGTAGGGAGGCGTTTTCATTTTGCCTTCTTGGCTCCTTCTTTAGGGCTAGCATCTTCAGAGTGATGCCGTGATAAGATCCTGTAAAGTCTCTTGCAGTTGAAGCCCAACCTTTGTGAACCCCCCCCCCCCCACACACACACACACACAGTTTTTGAAGTGGTCTTGGTTTGTTCTCACTGACAGCAGGCGGTCATCGACGGGTCCTCTGTGAATCCGGCACAGACACTTCCTTCCTGCTGTATATACACACTGGAAGCTGACCCAAATGTTTCCTGTATCTTCTGGACTCTGGACAAAGAATGACACCAAGTGACTTTTGGTGAGATGTCTGCCCAGAGAGACGACGACGAGAGCGGCTCGCTAAGACTTCGTCATCTCATCATGGTGTGTGTGTTTTACTTTCAGTATCAGACACCAGTAATTACTTCTTGTTGCCACTTTTCCTTTGTTTCATCTTCAAAGAAACAAGCGGAGACCTTGCGGATGATCTGCTGAAGCTTTGATATTCATCACAATCTGCTGTTCAATGGAAACCATGTTTGTTTTCAGTCTTGTCTGTACCTAAATTATTTATCTGACATGCGGCGGCCAGCCACACCGAGCTCATTAATTAATGATGACATCGTTATGACAGGTGTAGGGTCACCCCGGGAAAACCTCTGCCCCTGTGAACTTGAGGTGTTGTGATCAGGGTGGTTGGTTTGTTTTTTAGCAGGATTATACCCAACCTGCAGGATGGATTTGGATGAAACTTTCACCAGACGCGGACCGTAGGCTCGGCCCCACAAGGGTTCAATGTGGGTGAGCAGGTTTCACTAACACTTGTGCCAGAGGCTAAATTATGCAAAAAGTCACACATTTATGAGAAAAAATATGAAAAGTTACAAAAAATGTGACTTTTTAAAAAAAAAAAAAGTAGTAGATTTATGAGAAAAAGTCACAAATTTATGAGGAAAAAAGTCAGATTTATGAGACAAAATGTGAAAAGTTATATAAAAAAGTGACTTTTTAAAAAAAAAAAAGTAGCAGATTAATTAGAAAAAGTCACAAATTTACTAGAAAAAAGTCACATTTAAGAGAAAAAAAAGTGAAAATTTAGTAGAAAAAAACCTGCAGATTTACAAGAAAAAACCTGTAAAATTCCTTTAAAAGATTGAGAAACTCAAAAGAAAAGTTTAGCACATTTACAAGAATGTATAAAAGGCTGCCACTCCACCCAGCTTGAGGACTTTGTCAGGTGCTGGACAATCAACCAAGTATACACAGAAATAAAGACGTCCACACACTCAGTCAGTGCAGTTTTCACTTTTTACTGCTAAGCTTTCGGTTTTGATAAGCCTTCATCACAACATTGACAAGAAAAAAATCACAAATGTCTACAGAAAAAAAAAATTAGATAAAGTTGAAAATTTATCAGAAAAACATTGCAAATTTATGAAAAAAAAATCACAAATTTACAGCAAAAATCACAATTTTGAGAAAAAGTTGAAAATTTATGAGAAAATGTACCAAGTTTACTTGGAAAAAGCTGCAATTTATCAGAAAAAATATGACAATTTATGAGAAAAAAGTACCAAGTTTACTTGGAAAAAGCTGCAATTTATCAGAAAAAATATGAACATTTATGAGAAAAAAATGACTTTTTTTAAAGTAGCAAATTTATGAGAAAAAAAAGTCAAATTTTCTAGAAAAAGTCACAAATCTATGAGAAAAAATTGAAAATTCAGGAAAAAAGTTGCAAATTTACAAGAAAAACAATGTAAAATTATTTGCAAAGATTTTCAAACTTACAAGAACAAATTAGCACTTTAAAAGAAAAAAGTCACAAATATATGAGGAAAAAATTTAAATTGCAAATAACCGAAAAAATAAATATGAGAAAATAAACTGAAACTTTCTGAGGAAAAAAAGTCCTAAATTTATGAGGAAAAGATGAAAGTTTACAGTAAAAAAAAAGTTAAAAATTTTTGACAAAGTTGTAAATTTATGAGAAAAACCCACAAATTTACAAGAAAGTAAGAGATTCACTCTGAACTTGTGCCTCTCAGGAGGGCCAGAACTCTCTGTCTACATGGTGGCGTCTCTCCTTTCACCGCCGCCAAGGAGGTGATGTCATCAGGGCAATTGGTTTCCTCAAGTACGCTCATTTTGCCTTCTTTTACCATAATTCAGTTTTGTTTTTTGTTTTTTTGTTTGACCAAAAGGTAGGAGATGTTTGTTTTTCACCTTAATGTGTTTGGACTGGGGAAGACCGCAGGTGTCAGTCAAAACATGTTAAGGAAACAAACATCTTCTACCATTCCGTCTGACAAAAAAAGAAAGTGTGAATTGGTTGGTTTGTTAGCAGGATCAGGGAAAAATGACAGGATGGGTTTGGATGAAACTCTCACCAGAGGTGGCCCTTGGGATACGGGTGAAGTTATTAGATTTTGGAGGCAATCAGAGAGCACATACCTCTACCAAGGTCCTCTCTTGCAACGCTAAAGAAAGAGAAAAAGTGAATCTGACTCGGATCACCTCCAAAATCTAAAGGCTTCATCTGTAGACCAGGTGAAGATTTCATCAAAATCTGTCCAGCAGCTTCTTCAACAACGGGCGGTGACAGCCTAAACTGAGGTGTGCTGATGACACAACTCATGTTGCCACAGCAAAGACGAGTTCCGACAAACGGTGGAGCGAGTGAAAGAGAGCGACTAAGCATTGGGACGGCAAAGATGGTGGTGGTGGATGAAAAGAGGAGAGAGCACGGGTTTTTCAGGACTGGTGGACGGAGGATTGTAGAGGCGGTGTGCACTTATGGGCTGCACGGTGGCGCAGTGGTTAGCACTGCGGCAGCACAGTTTACCCTTGGCCGGGGGATTGTGGGGCTCGTGGGTTCGATCCCAGCCCCCGACCAACAGTGATCTGTGTGGAGTTTGCATGTTCTCCCCGTGTTGCGTGGGTTTACTCCGGGATTTCTCCAGTTTCCTCCCACATGCCAAAAACATGCATGTTAGGTTAATTCGCTGTTCTAAATTGTCCCTAGATATTTGTTTCCTATAGGCCCTGAGAATAGAGGGTTAGTATTAATGAAAGCGCTTTGAGTGGTCTTTGTGACTAGAAAAGCGCTATATAAGTGCAGGTTAGTTAGTTAGTTAGTTAGTTATGGGTCCACGATCAAGAGCAGAGGAACCAGTACGCTGGAGATTAGAAGACGGCGCAGAAGATAGTCAACATCTGGAAGAGTCGGGGCACTGAGGTGAGGCTGCTCCGCCAGCAGGTCAAGGGTTAATTTTAACAAGGGGGATGGAGGGGATTCACCAGTGCAGCAGGAGGAGCAAAGGTATAAATGTAAATCAGGTACAAATCTGCAAGAATAAAGCTGCAAAGATATGATAAAAGATGCCAATTTAAACATTAAAAAAGGTGCAAATTACAGTACAATCACACAGAATAAAAAATTAACTAGCATCAGGATGAGTGTTGCAAATTTATGAGAAAAAAAATTAATTTACGGAAAAAAAGTGACAATTTTTAAGACAAAAGTTGCAATTCATGAGAAAGGTCACAAATCAACACAAAAAGTTGCAAATTTATTTTTACAGAGAAAAAGCTGAAAATTTACAGGAAAAAAGTTGCAAATTTGTGAGAAAAAAGTAACCACTTTATGAGAAAAAAATGCTTATTTATGAGAAAAAAATCACAAACTTACGATAAAAATTAAATTTATGAGAAATTGCAAATTTATGAGAAAAGTTGTAAATTTATGAGAAAAAAATTATGAGAAGTTGCAAATTTTTGAGGAAAAAAAATCAAATTTATGAGAAAAAAATCTAACTTATGAGAACAAAGTTGCAAATTTATGAGAAAAAAGTAACCACTTTATGAGAAAAAAATGGCATATTTATGAGAAAAAAATCAAACTTATGATAAAAATTAAATTTATGAGAAATTGCAAATTTATGAGAAAAGTTGTAAATTTATGAGAAAAAAATTATGAGAAGTTGCAAATTTTTGAGAAAAAAAAATCAAATTTATGAGAAAAAACTAACTTATGAGAACAAAGTTGCAAATTTATGAGAAAGAAATCAAATTCATGAGAAAAAAAATCAAAGATAAAAAAAATCAAATTTATGAGAAGTTGCAAATTTATGAAAAAAGTTGTAAATTTATGAGAAAAAAATTATGAGACAAAAGTTGCAAATTTTTGAGAAAAAAATCAAATTTATGAGAAGAAAGTTGCAAATTTATGAGAAAAAAAAATCCAAATAGGGAACAGCATCACATGTGATTTCTGAATTTGAGAGTTGTTGCATAATCCTGTTCCCAGACAGACAGAAAGACCTTGGCAGAGGTGTGCCCTCTAGTCTGTTCATGCTACTTGGCTTTGTTTCATCCATCCATCTTCTTCCGCTTAATCCTTTTCGGGTCGCGGAGGGCTGGAGCCTATCCCAGCATCTTTGGGCGAGAGGCAGGGTCCACCCTGGACAGATCGCCAGTCCATCGCAGGGCCAACGCAGAGAGACAGACAACCATTCACTCTCACAGTCACACCTAAGGACAATTTAGAATGCCCAGTTTGATGCCAATTAACCTAACCTGCATGTTTTTGGCCTGTGGGAGGAAACCGGAGAAATGCCAGAGTGAACCCACGCAGACACGGGGAGAACATGCAAACTCCACACAGATCACTGTTGGTCGGGGGCTGGGATGGAACCCAGGATCCCCCGGCCAAGTCATGTAAAGTAAATAATCGCTCGTGCTAAGTGGGGAACAAACCCTCACTAATTGTCCCTAAAATCAGCTCCAATCAGCACCGGGGGCAAAGCCAGAAGCCACCTTCTATATATACGAGCAGTAATGTCTCAAGCCTTCTTTTCCTTCCTGTTGAGGCACCATATGGACCCGTCCAGCACCGGGCTGCGATCTGGCTGTCAGGGAAAGGCAAGTGGCCACAGAGCATGAAGGTCAGGGTGAAAAGCAGAAGGAACCGGAGAGAACGCTGAGCGCGCAGCACAGCAGCCACGTCCAACAGGCTGCTTGCCGCTCCGCAGCCCACGAGCACGCCCTCTGAAGGTGGTGCAAATCGACGGGGGAAGGGGGGGCATGTCCTCCCCAAGCTGGAAAAAAGACAGACGTGTCTCCCCCACTATCATCATAAACCTTTCTATACCATCTTACAGAAGTGAGTTAAATGTATTTTAAGCACCGATGTTGAGGGTTCATGCAAAACAAATATGTCGTGGGGGAGATCTGCACCTTTTCTCAGAGATCTGTGATTTTGTTTCTCATATATTTACAACCCTTCTCTCATTAATCTGCTACTTTTTCATGTAAATTAGATTTTTTTTTCTCATTAATCTGCTACTTTTTTCATGTAAATGTTATGATCTGGACATCGTGTTCACGTTTTCTGTTGTTCTTCTGAACTATTTGCACCATTATTATCTTGATATGATCATTTATATTAAAGTTGCCTGTTTTCCAGCACCAGCGTTTCCCCTTGAATGTTTCCTTTATCTTTAGCTGCTCATGTCTGTTTTCCCTGTGGTGCCCTACCTCAGCCTTGGCTCATCAGTGTGTTGAATTTTCATTATCATGCCTCTAATCATGCTCTTTTCTTTGTTCCTGCTGTATGTTCAGCCTCATTGTCTCGCTCCCTGGTGTCCATTATTTGCACAGCCCCGCCCGTCCTGTGCCGCTCCCCTGCAGCGGATCCCCTGTTAGCTGTTGGTCCTGATTAGCCTCACCTGTTTGGTGTTTAGTAATTAGCGGTTCCCTTTATTAGCCATCCCATTCTGTTCTCTGGTGCTGGGACATTGTTTGTTGTTAGCTGTGAGATGGGTTGCACCACCGGCGCCCATTCCTTCCTCGTCATTTAGTTAAAACCAAGTTTAGTTGCTTGTTTGGCAGTTTCTTTGTGTTTTCGTCATCCTGTGTTATGCAACAAATCCTCATTTGCCTTCCACCGCGCTCACCTTAAGGAGTCATTTACTGTCTGTCGAGGCAGTCCCTGATTGTAAATTTGAGACTTTTTTGGTGAAAATTTGCAATTTTTCCTCATCAATCCACAACATTTTTCTTCTAAGTTTGTGACTGGTTAATGGCTGGTTAATTTTTCATTCTATGTAATGGTTAATTTTTTATGCTTGTCTAGACAATGACACCATTTTATTTTATTTAACTTAAATATATACATACAGTATATAGAGATTTTTTTCCACATTTTACAGGGTCTGAACTCTTCCTCACTACAAAATCATGGCTGCTGCCTCCCAAGATCCCGGAACAAACCTGATTACAATAATACTGATAGTGCCTGTTATGTCTGAACTTAAAGGCAAGGAACACACCAGGAAGGAGCTGAACACTGGTTTATGATAATGCAGGACTCTGTGCACCTGACCGTGCACGCAGCCGCTGGCAAAGGTGAGGCGGGACAGACCGCCCCTCTACCTGCAGCCCCTCTTATACCCACAGGGTTGGCGGAACCGGAAGGTGGAGCCACCACCCTGTGCTACACAAATATGAGCTCCAATAACAGAACAACATATGAACAATAAATAACTACGTCACACTTCACCCCCACCCCGCCCAGTAGAAAAATCCAAAACACATATACAATCCACCCACCCCATTTTGGAACCCGAATCATCCGCGAAGCAAAATTAAACTAAGAACACAAAAGGGGCCTATGGCATTCACAGAAAATAGCTAAAATTGTGGGGGATGGGTAAACTGCCGTCCTACCCCCACATGGTGAGGTGGTTTATTCTGCCGCCTGCGCTATATAAAAGACCTGTAAACAATAAAACTACTGCCATGTCGTCTATGTAAAATAGAACGCTAAAACAATCCCAGAACTATAAACACAGAACAACATCTAACAACAAGAACACACCCATGACTTGGTGAGGATGACCCGTGGCCCCCCAGACCCTTCACCAATCAGTCCGCCCCTGGAGGGAGTTCACGTCCCGGGCCACAGCTGATCACCTCAGTCCCGATGCGTCTTCTCCTCCACACCTCCGAGCGCTCCAACCGTCTGGGGCCGTGCCCAACTGCCTTCTTCGGGGCACAATGTAACTCATTAGGATGGCGCCACGAGCCATCCGACAGCAGAAGGTATTCATCTTGCTGCTCGCCCGTCACCCGCAGCCGGCCCTGGTACCGCTCCATCTGCCGCTTGGTTCTCACCCACCTGGACCTCGCACTCGGTCCTGCCCCGACTGCTTGTAGATCTGCTGCTGACCCTGCCAATGTGGTTCTGTGTTTTCACCAGCCCTCCACGGCTGGGCTCTGGGAACGCCTGAGATCATTGTTTGGCCATCGCTTGCTGCCGCAGATCCTCCCCATGCCGCCCGGCACCCTAGTCCAGGGCAGCTTGGACACTGGCACTGGGGCCCTCCCGCAGCGACCCTGAGTGCGACAAGGCCTGTCCACTTTCCGAAGTGCCTAGCAACTGTTCATCCCACACAGCATCATCCCGAACTCTCGAAACCGGTCAGTCCCACAGTCCGCAGCCCGACCACTCTTCCGCAACTCCTGATGGAAAATCCAAGGCCATAGAAGAAGTTGCAGCCCATGATGTTGGAGCCGCAGGCCGTCACAACAAACTCCACTTCGGCCATCTCCTTGGACTTGTACCGAGCCGTCAATGTGGCGGCACCCACCGTGGCCAACCGTCCTCCTCCACAGCCACAAAGCGGCACTGAGTCACCTCCAATCCTGTAATGGGGAAAACACTGTCTGACCGTAGCTCAATTCAGCAGAGAACTCTCCGCTCCCGTGTCAATCAGTATCGGTACCGGAACTCCATCCAAAACTACTGTGCAGTGTGTGCGCCCATTGGTACTTGGGGACAGAGTGTGTCTTACCGTCGGAGCGGGAGGGGTCGAATTCCTGCGCGAGCTCTCCTGTTCTGCTGACTGGCATACTCTCCCAAAGTGGTGCAGATGGCCACATCTGCCGAAGCACTTCCCTCTTGCCGCACACTCTCTGGCCTTGTAGCGGTGGTTCGTGGACCCACAGTCCATACACCTGGGCTTCCCCGGGGCAGACCTCATCTGTACACCGTTGGCCTCTTCCACATTGTCCTCGACTCTCCCATCGCAGTCCGGGTCCATTACCTGCGCGGCCATGGAGGATCTTGAATTTCCCGATGATAGGCGCTCGCTTAGCTCCTGAGTTAGCTTGTCTGCTGCTTCCAGCTGTAGCGCCAACTCATCGGCCCTAGTCAGTGTCAGCTCACCCAGGAATGTGAGCAGCTTGGAGCGGACCGCAGCGCAGTTGGTGTGTTCCGTTAAGTGGTCGAGAACCATTTCTTCCTCCAACAGCCTGAACCGATACTCAGCGGCCAACTGCCTCAAGTCCAACATGAACGCTGGACGGGTTCACCTACCTGTTGGCGGCGCTGTCTGAACTTAATTCTTTGGACGATGACGTTGTCTGGTGCCCTGAAATGGTGGGCCATTAACTCCACGTCATCAAGCGTGCCCAAAATTCTCTGTTCCTCCATTCCCAGGTTTTGCACTAGCAACACACAAGCCCTCAGCTTCTCCACTCTTCCCAGGTCTAACGCTACCATATATGTTTGAAAGGCTTCGTACCACTGAGGCCACGGTACAGGTGGCTCCCCCGGGGGCTCCAGGGATGGCCGAATTGGTGTCCCACACGCCTCCATGAATTACTTCTCGTCGCCAAATGTTATGCCTGAACTTGAAGACAAGGAACGCGACAGGAATGGAGCTGAACACTTGTTTATCATAATGCAGGACTCTGTGCCCTGACCGTGCATGCAGCCACTGGCAGAGGCAAGGCGGAAGAGACCGCCCCTCTACCTGCAGCCCCTCTTATACCCATGGGGTTGGCGGAACTGGAAGGTGGAGCCACCACCCCATGCTACACAAATAAGAGCTCCAATAACAGAACAGCTTATGAACCATAAATAACTAGATCACAGTGGCCCCCTCAGTATTGACTCTGGAGAAAATTGCTCTGTTGTTGCCCCACAAACACTGACCTAAAACATCCGCCCATGCTTCCAGCTAGGCTGTGTAGCATCCTCTCAGTCGTGTTCACACCCGGATCCACCAAAGACAACCGCTTGAAAAAATGGAGCAAATACAGAGAGAATTTATGTGTGAAGGATACGGTGTGGAAGGGAGTAAAAAAAGAAATGGCTTTAAAATCTGTTGACAGATGAGGGTGATGACTGTCAAAATGCTAAGCATGACAGAAATGATCTGAATATAACCTATTAAGAGAGCAGAGAAATTATAAATGGAGCCATCACAAACATGCGGGGATAAACACGACGCGCGCACACACGTGTGGGCGCACACACAAACATCCCGCCTAAGCCCCCATCAGGGCTGCCATTAGGATCCCTGGGTTTATTTATGATGCTCCTCGGCCCTGGGAGGGAAATAATGTAGCTGCTTTTCATAAAGTCTGTAATGGATCCCTAATGGATTTGTCAAATTGCCTGGGGAGGCAAGGAGCTGCGTGGAGGAAGGGAAATGGACACAAAGTGGTCTTTGATGAGCGTGCGTGTGCAGGAGAACGCCACTTTTCTGGTTTCTCTGGATGATGACCTGCCTGCCGTCTGCATGTTGTGCATGCTGAAACCAGAAACTGCATCACGCGCTTTCTGCAGCTGGAACAATGAAACGTGTGTCACGCACTTTGGTCAAAATACCCCAGGGTTTAATTATTTCAGCGCCATTATGACCCGTCTTCAGCAGCCTTCCTCGGAACAGCTCACTTCAGTGCATGTCTCTTTAAATGCTCACAAGCCAAAATTCACCCCACCGTCTCTTGTTGCCTATGAGGTCAACAGTTGATGCCATGTGGCTAACGTTAGCTGGCTAGCCCTAGTTCCGGTAGTGAAAATTTACAGAAAAAAACTGCAAATTTCTGAGAATTTTTTTTTTCAAAAAGTTCCAAATTTATAAAAAAAACAAACTCATAAATATTACAGAAAAATGTTCAAAATTTACAAGAAAAATATTTGCAAATTTGTGAAAAAAATTACAATTTCAGAAAAAAGTTGCAAATTTATTGGAAAAAACACAAATCTATGAAAAAGTTACAAAATTAGAAGAAAAAAGATGACAATTTACATTAAAAAAGTTGCAACTTTATGGAAAAAAAAATCAAATTTTTTGAGAAAAAAGTGTCAACTCTTCAAGAAAAAGTTGAAGAAGGAAATCAGGCGTCACTGGTGGACAGGGGTGTGGTTTCAGTGGTCGGAGTACAACAAGGACAGAAACCACCAGGACTGAGTGAAGGGAAAACTGCCGCAGCAGTTCAGGTGTGATCTTGGTGAGAGTTGAATAAATGGTGATAACATCGGCTAAATAATGTCTACGACCGGCGCCTCACATGTGAGTGGATGAACAAGGACGACTAATGAGGGTGGACAGAATTTCTAGAGAATAATGATCAAAACTGGCCACAACCTAACAGCTAGGCCGGTGCTCCGCTCCTTGATCCACGCCTGTCCCCACTGAGCTGAGCTCCAACACGGTTACCCACACTGACTCTGACTGCTTAGCCAAGCTAATGCTAACTGTCCCATATGCCAATGCTAAGGGTTCATGCCAAGCAAATATTTGGGGGGAAATTTTAAACTTTTCTTATATATTTGTGATTTTTTTCTCATTAATTTGCAACCTTTTCCATGTGAATTTGATACTGTTTTCATATACTGTAAATTTGAAACTTTTTCTCAATTTGCAACATTTTCATTTAAATTTAGACTAGTGCATGTCCCTAGAACCAAGTCTTCCTGTCTGAAACAGGGATCCTATCAGGCTTCCAGGCCCAAATGTAGGCTGTGGTTGAAAGTGGAACACAGAGGTGGAGCCTATATGTAGGCAATCACATGTTAGACTTTGACAGATATAAAAGGGAGTAAATGGCACTAACATTTATTTGATTGTGTGAATATTAATTACAGAATACCTAAATATTGAAAATGAATGGGACATCCAATATTAGAGACTGTTTCAGATCCCTTGTTTTTGTTTGTCAGATCACTGATTTGTGTGATTTTTTATCACTTCTATTCATAATAGTGAAGCTTCACTTTGGGGGATGACAGTTGTTCAGTCATCGTTATAATTATTTTAGTTTCTATCACTGTTCAGTGATGGAGTTCAGTGTAATATTGAATTTCTTCTGTGTATCGTCAATAAACTCATGCAGTACTATAACAGGACACGTTTACACATATCTGAGACCCATTGTAGTGCATCAGTTTATGTTTGAGCAATATTTTGTTATTTAAAGGTTTTTTAAAACTGTAATCAACTGAATTAACTCCAAAACCCCAACATCATTATACACAGCAGAAGGACCTGTATGACTGCAACCGCTTCATCACTGTTGCCTATTTGTCCGTAAATATTTAACTAAAAAGGATTTATTTCATTAGTTGGGCATTTTCGTGTCCTGCGTTTGGTCGTTAAGTCATTCCGGCCATTCCGCGCCACAATCATGGCGGTATTATTATTAAGTTTTTAATTTGAGGGGACTCGCGGTTCTGCAAATGACAGTGGTACCACACGGGTGAAGCCGAAGCAGGGACTGCCATCTACCACTGACTGGGCAGGCTGGCCGTGCCACCCCGCAAAGGACCGTGGTCCACCCGGTCAGCCCGCTGCTTCTCCCGGCATGTTCTGTGTTGGACACCAGTGTTCGTTGTCAGACCTGGGTCCCCACTGATGCTCCACCCAGTCTGCTTACACACCTCATGTTCTCCCCATATGCTGAATTATCCTTTAGACCTACACAATCATGGCAACTTTATGGTGTAATTTTTTAAGCATTAAATCTTCAGAATTATCTTTTCTCGTCAAATGTGTCACTTTTGGCTTCCTTGTTTTGCTCATGGAGCGCTGTGGTTACTGATGCCGTGATGCTGCATATTATCCAATCAGCACAGAGTCAATCCTAAACCCCTCCTACACCTCTAGAAGCCAGAGCATGAAGAGACAGAGCGGTAGCTAAACTTTTATTGATAAACATTACATATTTTGTCTGAACAAGTCCATACTTGGGGATGCACACCCTCGTAATGTCAGCAAAGCACTTATAAAATCTGAGGACAGTCTGACGAATGGTTCATGAGAAATGCGTGGAACAGACAGACACACACACACAGACAGAAAGTCCTTGCATTTATAGATAGATGAGCCAAAATTCCACCCAGTCTCGCTCTTGTTGCTTATGAGGTCAACAGTTGATTTTCGATAGAAATTATAGAGAACAATGATCAAAAATGGCCACAATCTAACAGCTAGGCTAGCACTACAGTCCCTGATCCATGAGCCTCTCCCTACTGAGGTGAGCTCTAAGGCGGTTAGCCAGACTGACTCTGACCACCTAGCCAAGCTAACGCTAATTGTCCCATACACCAACTACCATGGCAATAACATGATAAAACTAGTGGACACTCAGAAATGCAGAGCCACCCCCTAGATGCCCAGTCACTTTTTGAGAAACAGATTATCAGTGTGACAATTTTTTCACCTTGTGACCTTCACCTTTGATCTTTTAATGGGTTTGCCATCATGGTATGGAGTGGTCTGCAGGGGCAGAAGCATCACAGACTCAACGGGCTGATTAAGGCAGCAAGCGCTGTTCTGGGGTGCCGCCTCAACCCAGTGTAGGTGACAGGAGAGAGGACAGAGGCTAAGCTATCAACTCTGCTGGAGTCTGGGTCGTACCAAATAACTGCACTGTGGAGCTCGTTTAGCAACGGGCTGCTCCATCCAAAGTGCACAAGGGAGAGGTTCGCAGGTCCTTCCTACCTTCTGCTGTCAGACTCTAACCCGCACCGCTCAGAGATACTGTGGAGACTGGAATTTAAAGAAAAATAACAAAAATTTTGTTTGGTAAGCTAACTGTGTTGTAGCACTGTTAGCTTTGAAGCTAACACCTTGGGCTCGCGCTAGGAACTGGATGGATATCATAGCCAATGACATGGTGATGGTTGTAATTGAAGACCAGGTCATGAATCAGAGATGTAGGGAAATGGAACCTGGAACTATACTGACGTCTGCCCGTTCTACCAAAACGTGAGCGCTTATATATTTCTAAGAGAAGAGATATTTTAATATCTCTACTGTAATTATTTGACCACAAAACCCACAAATGCACTGCTTCTGTGAACGGGACCTTTAAGAAATGCAGGCAAGGAGAAACGTCATATTTCTCAGCAGCACCTTCAGACTGACATGTGTATGGTTTCCCCCCCAAAAGATTAGGGTTTGTATGAAAACTGACAAGTTTAAAGACTTAATAATTTAACAGAAGCTGAAGTTATTACAGATGAAAGACAGCTTTGCACGGTGACAACCTGCTCCGTGTCAGGGCATGTTGTCACACATGACAGTGCGCCGTCACGCAGAAAAGGGCCACGGTCTTCTGCAGATTCACTCCGGTCTCCTTTGAAGTGCAATTACATGCTTCATCTTGGGAAGAGACACGCGCGACACAGCGAGCGTCATGTCAAACTTATTCCAGCGCCTGCATGCAAAGCTCTTTCTGGATAAGTAAAGCACGGGCTGACATATTTTGACATCAACGTGACAAGATGCCCTGAGAGGCATTACTGGAAATTATGTGAGCACCGCACTCTCAGACTTATTTAAAATATAGCAGATGTTTTTCTTTTAAAAAAAGTGACAAAAGTGGAGTTCAGGGATGGGTTTTGTGGTAGTCGCCTGCAACATCTGGAGGGTTCGTCCTTTATCTCAGCAGCCTGGGCCGTCCCATCTTCCAAACACAGTCAACACCGAAAACAACAACTTGGTGTCACAGCGGAACAGACGTTGGGTTTCTCCATCTGCTGCCATGACACAAAATTACTTTTGCTCTACGGTTGACCTTATTGGAGCTAAAATCCAAGAGAACACAAAATCTGCAATTTGAAAAAAAGTATATTTCAGCAAAACAAACTCACATTTAGTAGAAAAAGTGACAGTTTGGGTGGAAAAAAAACAAAACAAATTTACAAGAAAATAGTTGCAAATGAATGAAAAAAGTAAAAAAAAAATTGAGAAAAAAGTTTCATACCTACGAGAAAAAAGTTGAAAGTTTAAAGAAAAAAATGTGAATCTATAAGAAAAAAGTTTGCAATTTTAAGGACAAAAGTTGAAAATTTGAGAAATAATTTATAAATGTATAAGAAAAAAGTTGCAAATTTATGGGGAAAAAGTCACAAATGTATGAAAAAAAGTTGCATACTTATGAGAAAAAAGTTGAACATTGACAGGAAAAAACATTGACAATTTACAAGAAAAAAGTTTCAAAGTTAGGAAAAATTTTACAAATTTATGAGAAAAAAAGTTTAGTTTTTTTGAATGTGGAAAAAGTTGCAAATTTATTTGTAAAGAGTCACATATTTCAGAGAAAAAAAGTTTCATACCTACAAGAAAAAAGTTCAAAATTTACAGGAAAAATTGCAAATTTGCAAGAAAAAATGGAAATTTATGAAGAAAAAGGTGGAAAATATATAGGAAAAAAGCCATAAGTCCATGAAAAAAGTTGAATACCTATGAGAAAATTAAAAAAGGGAAAAGAAGAAAATTTAAGAAAAAAACAACAGGAAAAAATTGCAAATTTTTAGAAAAAAGTTGCAATTTTACAAGAAAAAGTTGTAAACTTTAGAAGAAAAGAGTTGCAAATTTATGAGAAAACAGATGAAAATTTACAAGAAAAAAGTCACAAATTTATGGCAAAAAGTTATGGATTTATGAGGGAAAAAGTTGCAGAAAAAAAATTATAAAATTTACTGAGAAAAAAAATTACAAATTTAGAAAAAAAAAATAAAATTTATGAGAAATTAGCTGCAAATTGTTGAGAAAAAAGTACATAATTTATGACAAAAAAGTTGTAGATTTATGTGAGAAAAGTTGTAAATTATGAGAAAAATTCTGAAAATTTACAGGAAAAACATTTTAGATTTACAAGAAAAAAATATAAATTCAAGAGAAAAAAGTTGAAAATTAACGGGGAAAAAGCTGCAAAATTATGAGAAAAAAGTAAAAATAAAACAACAAATTAGGAAAACATTGCAAATCTTTGAGAAAAACATTGAAGATTTGCAGGGAAAAATTGCAGATTTTTGAGAAAAAAGTTCCAATTTTCCAAGAAAAAGTAAACTTAAGAAAAGAGTTGCAAATTTATGAGAAAAAGCATGAAAATTTACAGAGAAAAAAAAGTCACAGGTCGATGTCAAAAAGTAACAGATTTATGGGTAAAAAAAATTTCTAAATTTACTCGAAATAAATTACAAATTTAGAAGAAAAAATGTTTTAAAAAATTATGGGAAAAGCTGCAAATTTGAAAGAAAAAAGTCCAAATTTTTTGAGAAAAAATTTGAAAATTTACAGACAAAAATCTGAAGTAAAAAAAGTTTAAAATTTGCTGGAAAAAAATAAAAGTTTATAAGAAAAAAAAAATTAAATTTATGAGAAAAAAGTTGCAAATTTTTGAGAAAAAAGTCTCAAATTCATGAGGAAAAAAGTTGCAGAAATATGATAAAAGTTGTAAATTAGAAAAATTTTGAAAATTTAAAGGAAAAAATTGCTATCCATCCATCTTCTACCGCTTTTCTGGAGGTCCGGATCACAGAGGCAGCAGTTCAAGCAGAGAAGTCCAGACTTCCCTCTCCCCAGCCACCTGTTCCAGCTCTTCAGAGAGGATACCAAGGCGTTCCCAGAACAACTGGGAGACATAGTCTCTCCAGCAAGTCCTGGGTCTGCCCCGGGGTCTCCTCCCAGTGGGATGTGCCCGAAACACCTCAAGTGGGAGGCATCCAGGAGGCATCCTGATCAGATGCCCAAACCACCTCAACTGACTCCTTTCAATGTGGAGGAGCAGCGGTTCTACTCTGAGCCTCTCCCGGATGACTGAGCTCCTCATCCTGTCTTTAAGCGTGAGTCCAGCAATCCTACAGAGAAAGCTCATTTCAGCCGCTTGTATCCGTGATCTCATTCTTTTGGTCATTACCCAAAGCTCATGACCATAGGTGAGGGTAGGAACGTAGGCTGACCAGTAAATCAACAGCTTTGCTGTAGAGCTCAGCTCCATCTTCACCACAACGGACCGGTACAACGTCTGCATCACTGCAGATGCTGCTCTGATCTGTCTATCAATCTCCCGCTCCATTCTCCCCTCATTCCTGAATGAGACCCTGAGATACTTAAAGTCCTCCACTTGGGACAGGAGCTTGTCCCCAACTCGGAGAGGACAATCCACTCTTTTCCAGCTGAGGACCATGGACTCACACTTGGAGGTGCTGATTCTCATCCTAGCCACTTCACACTCGGCAGCAAACCCTGCCAGCAAGACCTGTAGGTCACTGGTTGATGAAGCAAACAGGACGTCATCTGGAAACAGCAGAGATGAGATCTTGTAGTCACCGAACATGACACCCTCCAATCTTTGGCTGTGCCTAGAAATCCTGTCCATAAAAATTATGAACAGGATCGGTGACAAAGGGCAGCCCTGGCGGAGTCCAACTCTCACTGGGAATGAGTCCGACTGAGTGTTGGCAATACAAACCAGACTCTCACAACTGTCGTATAGAGACTGGATAGCTCGTAACAACAAGTTCGATACCCCATACTCCCGCAAATCCTGGTTGGGCAAACTCCCACAAACTCTCGAGGATTCTCGAAAGGGTAAAGAGTTGGTCCAATGTGCTATGGCCAGGACAAAAACCACACTGCTCCTTTTGAACCTGAGGTTCGACCAACAGTTGTAAAAAAAATGGTAATTTACAAGAAAAACAGCAAATTTATGAGAAAAAAGTGACAAATTTTTAAGAAAAAAGTTGCAGATTTATGAAGAAAAAGTTGCAAAGCAAAGAAAAAAATGCTAATTTATCAGAAAAAAGTTGTAAATTCTAAAGTAAAAAGCTGCAAATCTATGAGAAAAAAATGGAAAATTTACAGGAAAAAAGTTTCAGATTTACAGCAGATTTACAAATATGGTGGTCGTTGTTAACTCGGTCCTCGACCGATCCGGTATGGAAGTCTCATTCCCACGTGTTCCTGCTTGTTTTTAAAAGTCTTAATGGGACGGCCCCACCTTATCTCTCTGAACTCTTACAGCCTCATCTTCCATCCAGAGCAATAAGATCTGCCAATCAGCTGCTCTTAAATACTCCAAAATCCCGACTCAAAAGTAGCGGTGACAGAACGTTTCCAGCGGTGGGTCCAAACCTATGGAGCAGCCTGACTGTTCACATAACAGCTGCTGTTTATTTTCCCTGGCTTTCACTCTCAGTTGAGCACAGTATCTTTGTTTTTATTGTCATACTTTATGTTATTTATTTGCTTATTTTATTAACTTTATTTGGTTTTATTATACTGTTTTTTTATATTTTTACCTCCACCAAGGGAGGACAGAGTGAGTGTTTTTAGTGGCATTGGTTTGTCTGTTAGCAACATAACTCTAAAAGTTATGAACAGATTTTGATGAAATTTTCAGGAAATGTGTGTAATGCCACGGGGAACAGATGATTAGATTTTGGTGGTGATTCAGATCACGATGTGGATGCAGGAATTTTCTAATATTATTTTATATATTAATCTGGTACTTTTCATGTACTGCCCCTTTAAGACGTGTCCACTCAGTTACGTGTGTGGTCACGACATAGGGCCACACACCTCGGCAACTCTGAAGCCAAACACTGCAGAAAAAGTATTGGGGGCGTGTCCACCAAACTCGTTTTTCCTGCTGTGGATGACTATTTTCTATTCATTCTCTGTGTAGCCCAGCGTTTCAGTGCTGAGCGCCCTCGGCACTCAAACGCTTTGAGCGGTGGCCATTTTTTGTCGTGGTGCTCAGGACAGAAAAATGTTCAACTTGCCATACTACTGTACAGCTGCACTTGTCAATGTCAGACCTTTCTAAGCAGTCAATCAGAATTAAGGAAGGGTGGGACATAAGATGCTGGTATAGGAAGATGAGAATGGGAGGTGATGGTGGAGGAGGTGGAGGCTGAACTTTGCTGCATCAAACAACATGAATTTGTAGTTGATAACTGCAAAAAAATGGTATGATAGCGCACTGTTGTGTAATATTGCTGAATAATTATGAACATTGTCAGTAAACTGTAATGGAGAAGAGAGGAGGAAAAAAAAAACGATCTGAAAGATTCAATAAACCACGATGTTGATTTAAGGTGGAATTGCCCAGCCTCAGTGTATGGTCAATACAATTATGACAGTCTGGTTATTATTATTATAATGTATTCATATTGTTTTTGCTGTTGTTTCTCTGTCTGTTAATAATAATAATAATAATAATAACAACAACAACAATGGATTGCATTTATGTAGAACCTTTCATTCAAATTTCCAGGAAAGGTGTGTAATGGCACATTGAACACATCATTAGATTTTGGTGATGATCTCCAAATGCATACCTCCACCAAGGCTCTTATCTTCTCACAGAGTGTTAGCAACAATACTCCAAAACTACTGGATGGATTTGGATGAAAAAGATGAATTCATTAGATGTTGGAGGGGATCAGAGAGTGCAAAACTCCGCCAAGGCCCTATCTCACAATGTACAGATGGATGGCAATATGGACGGACAAAGGGAGTGAGGGACAGAGCCTTGGCAGAGGTATGTGCTCTCTGAGTGCCCTCTAGTTGTTGTGTATTTTTGGTCTGGATTGTAAACTGTGTGGTTGTCTTTTCATATTTTATGTGTAGAAGGTGTACAGCACTTTGGTCAGCTGCACTTGCTTTAAAATGTGCTCTGGAAATAAATTTTGACTTGACTCATTCGTCTTGACCGGCGTTTGTCGCAGGTTTTACGGCGGACACCCTTCCTGGCACAACCCTCCCCACTTACCCGGGCTTGGGACCGGCACTAGGAGTGGCTGGGATGTTCTGGTCCAACATCTAACTGTTTTAAATGCTGTTCACGGCATTTTTACCAGTACGGGTGGGGGGATGATGCACCGATACCTAAATGCACGTATCGATGTTTTAATAATGACGTATAAATGTAAATGCTGGAAACTCTTGGGTATTAATTCACCAATTGAAAACCAGTGAATAAAAGGTTCCAGTCGAGCGGCTGGGTTCTGTTTCTGCAGTAATCTCCTTCAGTAATCAAACACACACAGAAGCTGCCGGTCTAACAAAATGAGAAATAAAGGTCAAACTTCCTCCACCATAACGACGGAACCAGCAGCCCATCGCGGTCCACGGCAACAGAAATAGTGTTTGCCCGCGCACATTAAAAATGCATTTATCATACGACTACATCTTATATTTCCCCAGATTAGAGTAAACAGAAATAACCCCCAAACATCCCCGGCTCCGTCCCGTGTCCTTGCCGGCGCTCACATTCCTCCACACTCTCCCTCCCTCCCTCCTGGCGGCGCTCACTCAAGAGTCAGAGCGTGCGCCGGCCGCAGCTCAATTTGTCCGTTAACTAAAGGTCACGCTGAGTGCCTTTCACAGACGAGTCAGCATTTCAAAGCTCATTTGCTTCCTTTCACTTCCAGCCTGCAGCTCGCCGCGTCGAGAGCGGCAATTTACAGACGGGCAGGGGGACGAGGGAGGGATGGAGGGAGCGTATGAGCTGCCGTGGTGACAGAGGGACAGGGGGACGGTGAGCAGACACAGATGAGACTGGGACATCACTGCAGGTGGAAGTCCGCCCCCGCACGCCCCCATGTCGTCATGAACCTGTCTGCATCACGGTAAAAACTTAAATGATTTTCAAGCTCCAATTATGTGCAGAAATGACAAAAAAGAAAAAAAAAATTAAACCATTTATTCAGGAATTTGCACATTTTTTCCTGTAAATTTTCAACTTGAAACTTTTTTCTCAAAAATTTGAAACTTTTTTCTCAAATTAGTTTTTTTTTGATAAATTTGTAACATTTCTCTAAAAAGCCACTGTTTTTACAATAAACTTTCAGCTTTTTTCTTGGAATTTTTTTCTCAAAAATTTGCAACTTTTTTACTATAAATTTGCAACATTTTTGGAAAAAAACTGAAATTTTTTTCTCATAAATTTGCAACTTTTTCTTTTAAATTTTCAACTTTTTCTGTAAATTTTCAATTTTTTCTTGTAAATTCACAACACTCACGTGCATGACGGTTAAATTTTTATTCAATGTAATTAAACTGTAATCTGTGACTTTTTGAAATTTTAAATTGGCATCTTTTATCATATTTTTACACCTTTATTCATGCGAAGGTGTGCCTAATCTACATTTTTCCATTTCTACATGATGCTAAATTTATGAACACCACCACCAAACCCTGAGGGTTTTTTCGACGTTCTCTGACAATAAACTCTATATAACTGAATTATTAACTGAAGCAACACCACAGTAAATGTGCCGTGCACACAAAGCAGAGGTGAAGGTGGAGAGGGCACAGGAGCGAGGACAAAAGGGGCAAAAGGGACAAATGCAGACATGAAGAGGAGCGAGAAGAGAGATAACCTTCAGATAAACTTGGAGCCAATCACCAGTTCTAAAAAAAGAACAAACCAAGAGCCCAAGTGTGATGTTCTTTTTCAGGCGTCACATGGGAGAGCATCAGAGCAGCCGTCCTCCTCGTTCCTCCACACAGTGTTGGCTTGTTTTATTCTCCATATTGAAGCCTCTGGACCGACGTCTGTTCTGAATTTCTAAGACCAGATCAGACAGAAATATCTTGGTGATGGATGAACACAAACTGGAGCCGCTCTTTACATTTATCTGCTTTTTAACCTGCTTTGAATGCCGTCCTGTCCTTGGATTAACCTGCCGTCCCCCGTCCCCCATCACAGTCTCCCCATCACCGTCTCCCCATCACTACACTGATTAATTCAAAGCAGAAATATTTAAAAAATTACTATTTTCTCATAAATTTGCAAACATTCGTTTTGGAAATTTGCAGTTTGTTCCTGTAATTTTTCTACTTTTTTTCCCTCATAGATTTGCAACATTTTTCTCATAAATTTGACTTTTTCTCAAAAAATGCTACTTTTTTCTCATAGATATCAAAACTTTCAAAACTTTGAAACTTTTTTCCTTATAATTTTTTTTTTGTAAATTTGCAATTTTTTTTCCCACAATTTTTTTATTGAACCTTTTTTTTTTTTTTACAAACATACCACAAACAATCAAACACTAACACTAAAATAATTTTTTTAAAAAAGTACTAAAAACATCGACAACCACTAACAGGAACAGGTCTTCAACAATGCTCCTCTGTTTAGTCTAGGCAATCCATTACATAAGAATACATATTATACATTCATCAGTTTGGAATTTACAAGGTCCACACACATCATTCACCTTCTTCTTCAAAAGTTATGTTTAAATTCTTTACATAATCAATGAAAGGTCTCCATATATTCTCAAACACAATTTCCTTTGATTTCAGTATGTATGTTATTCTTTCTAGTGGAAGGTTTGTTAACATCTGTCTTAACCACTGAGTCACATCTGGTCTATGAGTCTTTTTCCACAGTAGTGCAATACATTTTTTGGTGTTAAGCAAACTGAGGTGTATGAATGCTCTTTCACTTTTATTAAAGTTATGCTTTTCTGGATGCAGACCCAACAAAAACAATTTAGGATTCAATATGATTTGTTTTGAAATTATTTTTTCAATTGTTACCCTCACCTCTTCCCAAAACATTCTAATTTTTCTACATTCCCATAAACAATGAAATAAGGTTCCTTTACTTTCCATACATTTTGTGCACGTATCTGGTATGTTTTTATTATATTTATTTAACTCCACCTGTGTAACATACATCCGCATTAACCATTTAAAATGTATCAATTTAAGACATACATTTATTGATTTGGTTTGAGCTTCTGAACAAGCCAATTCCCATTGTTCCTCTGAAATTTCAGTTTGCAGGTCTTCTTTCCAATAATTCAATCTTTTCTGTGAGTTTTCACTTGAGGATAGTGTCAATGAGTTATAAAACTCTAAAATAATACCCTTTCTCTTACTATCTTTCGTCAAAATTTTTTCCAAGGATGAATAAATAGGTCGGGTGAGAGCATTATTTTGATTTGATCGAATGAAGTTCCTAAGCTGAAGATATTTAAAAAAATGTGTTCTATTAAGATTAAATTTGATCCTCAGTTCTTCAAAAGACATTATATTATCTGAACATGACAGATATAAGTCTTGAATCTTTTGAATCCCTTTTAAATTCCATACTTTAAATACAGCATCCGCTCTCCCTGGTTTAAAATATTGATTACCCCATATTGGGCTAAATTGTGACAAAAAGTGTGGTTCTTTTAAATATTTTTTGGTTTCACACCATATTTTGATCATATGCTTTACAAATGGATTTTTAAGTTGTTTCTGTGATTTTTTTGCCGAGTCTGAGTATATGAATATGGGAAGAGGTAAAGGTAAATTGTATGATTCCATTTCAGTCCAGTGAGGGAGATCATTTGATGAAAAATAATATGTCATAGACCTCAGTTGTGCTGACCAGTAATACAACATAAAGTTTGGACATTTCAGACCTCCACGATCAAATGGTAAATATAGTAAGGACAAACGTAATCTAGCCCTCCTGTTGTTCCATATAAATTCCACTAACTTTTTTTTAATTCTTGAGAATAGATCTGAAGGTGGTGGTAAAGGAATGTATTGAAATAAATAAAGTATTTTGGGTAAGATATTATTTTTAAGTATATTGATTCTCCCAATCATCGACATTGGTAGTGACATCCATCTCTGAAGTAACTCATTAATATCTGTCATTAAGGCTTCATAGTTGGTACTGGCTACTAATTCTAGCTTAGGCACAATTTGAATTCCTAAATATTTAAACTGATTTACAACTTTGAATTGATTTACCTCAGGAGCTGGGTGATTTCTCTGGGTCTCATTTAGCATTAATATTGAAGATTTAGTTTTATTTATTTTATATCCTGATATTTCCCCAAAATTCTTTATTAAATTTAACAAGGTCGGAATTGATTTTTTAAGATTCGACATAAACACAATTATGTCATCGGCATACAGGGAGATTTTATGTTCTGTTGGTCCTACTTTAATTCCATATATTCCATATATTTGTGGATGTAAACGTACTGCCATCGCTCAAGGTTCAATTGCCATAGTAAACAGTAAAGGTGAAAGTGGACAGCCTTGTCGACATCCACCGTGCACCGTGGGCTGCACGGTGGCGCAGTGGTTTAGCATTGTTTAGCACTGTGACAGCACAGTTTTACCCTCGGCCGGGGGATCGCGGGGATCATGAGGTCGTGGGTTCGATCCCAGCCCCCGACCAACAGTGAGCTGTGTGGAGTTTGCATGTTCTCCCCGTGTTGCGTGGGTTTACTCCGGGATTTCTCCGGTTTCCTCCCGCATACCAAAAACATGTAGGTTTAGGGCGCTCGCGCACGCAGCGACCAGCAGCCGGTGGCTTGTCACCAGACTGCAAACCAAGTCTACCTACGGGTACAAATAAGTAACAAAAAAAAATAAATAAAAAATCCTCTATTGATATTTATTGATTTTGAAATATTGCTGTTTGTTAGGATTTCTGCTGTAGCATTATTGTATATTATCTGAACCCATTTTATGAAATTATTTCCAAGTCCAAACCATTGTAAGACTTCAAAAACAAAGGGCCATTCGACCCTATCAAACGCTTTTTCGGCGTCCAATGATAGGAGAGCTGTATCCGGTGCTTCTTTATTAGAATAGATAATATTAAATAGTCTTCTTACATTATGGAAGCCTTGTCTTCCCATTATAAAGCCATTCTGATCTCGGTTAATAATATTTGGTAATATTTCTTGTAGTCGTCTTGCTAAAATTTTACAGATTATCTTAAGGTCAGCATTTAATAGACTTATTGGGCTCATATTTTCACACTTATTAGAGGGTTTACCTGGTTTTGTCAACAGTATAATTAAGGCATTATTCATGTATGGTGGTAAATTACTATTTTGAAATGCTTCTAAAACCATTTCCAAAAATGGTTTTATTAATTTATTCTTAAATTTTTTTTATAGAGGTCAACTGGAAGACCATCTGGTCCTGTACTTTTTCCTGATTTCATATTATCAATGGCTAGCCCAACTTCTTCTTGACTAATTTTAGACTCCAGTATCTCCCTGTTTTCATTTGGAATACACGGTATAGATAATCCGTCCAAAAACCCATTTAGTTTTGTTAAGTCAGTTTCATTTTTTTGTATCATATAATTTTTCATAGTAATCTCTAAAGGCACTATTAATTTCTAAAGGATCTACAACTGCCTGTCCATTACTTATAATACTGGTAATTGGTGTTTTAAATTCTAATTGTTTAATCTGCCATGCCAATAATTTTCCTGATTTTTCACCTTGTTCATAAAAAGATTGCTTCAATCTTAGAAGACTCGAGGCAGCTCTATTCGCTGATTTTTTGTCATATTCAGCTCTCAGAATCAGTAATTCATTCTCTAACTTTGGGTCACTTCCTGCATACACTTTTTCTTGAAGAATTTTTATTTTATGTTCCAATTGGACTCTCTCCTCTCGAGTCTTCTTAGATTTTGAACCTGTATAACTAATAATATGCCCCCTAATAAAAGCTTTGAAAGCCTCCCACTTTATACATGCTGATGTTTGTGTTGTATTGATATCAAAGAACTCATCTATCTGCTTTTCTATGTACTTAACAAATTCCTCATCCTGAAGCCATTTATGCTGAAATTGCCACCTACCTGGTTCCTTTGTCAGTTTCTTATCTACATATATTAGACAGCAGGGTGCATGATCAGAGATCACAATATTATCATAAAAGCAATTCTGAATCTTGGACCTTAATTCTGTGGAGATCAAAAAATAGTCAATACGTGAGAATGTCTTGTAGGTATTAGAATAACAAGAGTAGGCTTTAACTTGTGGTTTCATTTCTCTCCATATATCTATCAATCTCAATTCTTTCATAAAATGATTAATGATCATCCTGCATCCATTGTGCGTACAGTCCAGTCCTGTTGATCTATCTATACCGGGATTCAATGTACAATTAAAATCCCCTGCTATTATATGTTGCCCTGTAAGTGATGATAAAATAAGAAATAAATTAGCAAAGAACTTTTGATCATCTATATTGGGACCGTATAAGTTCACCAGATTTATATTTTCTAATAACAAAGATCCTTGAATGATTAGATATCTTCCAAATTTGTCTCCAATTACATTTTTCACTTGAAATGGGACTGATTTATGTATGAGAGTCATAACTCCCCTGGCTCGGGATGAAAATGATGAGGTGAATACACTTCCTTGCCATCTTCTCCTAATTCTTTTTACATCCTCCTCTATTAGATGAGTTTTTTGTAAAAACACAATTTTTGAACCTATGTCTTTTATTTTATTCATAACTTGTTTAAGTTTTTTTTAAATTTTGTAGACCTCTGCAATTCCATGAAGTTAAATTAAGATTAACGCTTTGGTCTATGATCAATAAGGAGTTTGAGATTACCTCGCAATGTAAACATGCTCACACAGAGAAGCAAAAACATGAGTGGTTGAACATTCATCCTACAAACTACACACAAACAAATTCCCCCTTCCCACATTCGTGGTAATCCCCCCAAAATCAAAAAAAAATTCTGTCTCCCGCTATAGCCATCAACCGCTCCACACCCACGAGGACCAGCCAAAGCCACTCCTTCTTCATCCTCCCAATCACCCTAACTCTACTGCTTTTAATGACGTAACATTAACTCTCTTCTGTAGTTTTCCAACTTAACTCTAAAATTTTATAGCAACTTTGTACATCATAGTTGTTTTTTTGTTTTTTTTTAATATATAATACAATCTATATTTTGTAAACTTGCTATATGCTTCAGATCAGTCAGATGTCTGTGCAAATGCTTAAATATTCTACCTTATATTTTGTTCATGCTTAGCTCCCACCAGTCTCCTCTTGGATTTGCTTGATGAGCTCCTGCGCCTCCTGAGGGGTCTTGAAGGTGTGGGTTCTGCTCTTATATGTGACCAGCAATCTTGCAGGATGAATCACTCCATGACGAATCCCAAGGTTGCACAGCTCTTTACGGGCGGGGTCAAACTGTTTCCTTAATTGTTGGATTCCTGTGGCCAAATCTGGGTAGAACCGCACCTGTTGATCCTGGTATTTAATTTGTCCTTTGGCTCGCGCCGCGTTGGAGATCGTCATCTTGTCTCTGTAGCTGAGGAACTTCATAATCAGTGTCCTCGGTGGTGCCTTATTATCTCTCGGTGGGCCGATTCGGTGGGCACTCTCTAAGACGACCGATGACTGCAGCTCCGCGTTGTTCAGCGCTTCTGGAATCCACTTTTCCAAAAAGGAACATGGGTCCCGACCCTCCGTTTCCTCCGGGAGGCCCACCAACCTCAGGTTGTTTCGTCTTGACCAGGATTCTAAGTCCAGGACATTATCTTCCAGACATTTATTTTTTAATTCCAAAGTGCGCACCTTTAATTGTAGGCTGGTGACGTCATCCTCAGCGCTGGAAATTCGGAGCTCCACCTGCGATACTCATTCCATACAGTCGCTTAATTCCTTTCTCATTCCTTCTATCGCTGTTATAATCCCATCAAATTTAGTGGAAAAGTCTGCTCTCATTGAGCTAATGGCAGCGAGCACCGCACCTGTGCCGTCACCAGCAGTCACCGCTCCACCGCTAGCTTGCTCTGCCATATCTGGAGATTTTTCTGCTGCGTCACAAACGTGAAAGTCCGTTAACTTGGACTGTTTCGGCGGTTCAATTTTTCCTCCACCTGATTTCCCAGCCTGAGGCTTTACCGGCATATCCTCGCCCAAACGCTGGGATAGGTTTTGTTCCAAATGAGAGAGTTATTTGCCGACTTTTTATTTTTAGGAGCAGAGTAGAGTGAAACGCGTCTTCTTACATGGCCGTCATAACCGGAAGTCCTGCAAATCGTTTTTAATAAATCTGCAATTTTTTTCCTGATAAATCTGTGACTTGTTTCTCAATTTTTTTTTGTTTTATTTTGTACATTTTTTTCTTATAATTTTAACTTTTTTCTTGTAGATTTGCCTTTTTTTCCTTTAAATCTGCAACTTTTTTTCAAAAATTTGACATTTTTTTTTCTCATAAATTTCAAACTTTTTTCTCAAAAAAATATTTTTTTTTCCTTTAAAATTTCAACGCTCTTTTCTTGTAAATTTGTGCTGTTCATCTAGATGCTGGTTAAATTTTTCTTCAGTGTAATTAAATTGTAATTTGTGAGTTTTTTTTAACCTAATTAACATTAACACCTCATGCTAAATTGATACTCCCCCTCCAATCCCCTTTACAAGGTAAGGTAAGGTAAATTTATTTATATAGCACAATTCAACAGCAGAGGGATTCAAAGTGCTTTACATAAAAACAAAATGCATTAAGATATAAAATTTAGCTAAAAATAAAAGAACAATAAAAGCACAGTAGTAGGAATTGTTAATCATAGTAGGTCATCAAATGCAGTGGCAAACAGGAAAGTCTTGAAATTTGATTTTAAAGAAGCAACAGTGTTGGCAGACCTGCAGTTTTCTGGTAGTTTATTCCATATATATGATGCATAAAAACTGAAAGCAGCTACTCCATGTTTGGGTTTAACTCTGGGAACAGACAGCAAACCTGTTCCAGATGACCTGAGCTGCCTGGAAGGTTCATAAAGAACCAGAAGATCTGAGATATATTTTGGCCCAAACCCATTCAAAGCTTTATCAACCAGCAGCAATATTTTAAAATCACCTCTTTGATGGACAGGAAGCCAGTGAAGCGATCTTGGAACTGGAGAGATATGATTCACTTTCCTGGTCTTTGTGAGGACTCAAGCTGCAGCATTCTGAATCAGCTGTAACTGTCTGATTGACCTTTTAGGCAGACTAGTAAGTTCATTGATAAAATAATCAAGTCTACTAAAAATAAATGCCTGGACAAGCTTTTCTAAGTCACTGTGAGGCATTATTCATTTAATTCTAGAAATATTCTTGAGATGCTAGTACGCTGACTTCATGACTGACTTGATGTGGCTGCTGAAATTTAGGTCTGAGTCAATAATGACACTTAGGTTTGTGGCTTGGTTTTTGCTTTCCAATTTTACAGACTGAAGCTGAGCTCTGACTCTTAACTGTTCTCCCTTGGCTCCAAAGATGATTACCTCTGTTTTGTCTTTGTTAAACTGAAGGAAATTCTGGAGCATCCAATTATTAATTTGCTCAAGGCACTTAATGAATGTTTGTAAGGGATGATAATCACCTGTTGACATGGTTATATAAATTTATGTGTCATCTGCATAACTATTATAACATATTTTATGGCTTTGCATAATCTCAGACAGTGGGAGCATATAGATGTCGAATAGAATAGAATAGAATAGACTGTACACTGCTTCTCCAACAACAGACCATGGGTCACCAGTGACTTGAAAGCACTTCTGAACAAAAAGAAGAGAGCTTTTAGGACTAGAGACAAGGAGAAGCTGAGGGGAGTGCAGCATGAGCTGAGAGAGATGCTGAGGAGGTGCAAGGACAATTATAGGAGGAAGTTGGAAGAGAAACTCAGGCAAAACAACACTAAAGATGTGTGGGAGGGAATGAAGCAAATAACTGGGTGCAAGGGGAGAGTCAGGCAGCCATCTGGGAGCCAGGAGAGAGCTGAGGAACTGAATCTGTTTTTTAATAGGTTCAACCCACAGTCTGTCACCCAAGCAACACAACCAGACCCCCACACACCCCTCCCCACCCACCCTCCTGTGCAGAACCTCTCTCCATCTCCCCCCTCCTCCTCCTCAGGGGGCACCAGGACCCTCCCTCACTTCACGGTGACTACAGATCAGGTGGAGAAACAGCTGGAGAGACTCTGTCAGTGGAAGGCTTCGGGCCCTAATGGCATCTCCGCAAGGACCCTGAGGACCTGTGCCAACCAACTAGCTCCGGTACTGAAACACCTGTACAACCTCAGCCTGAGTCTGGAGAGAGTACCGGTGCTGTGGAAGACATCCTGCCTGGTTCCTGTCCCCAAGAAGTCATCTCCATCGGATTTGAATGACTACCGACCAGTTGCCCTCACATCTCATGTGATGAAGGTCCTGGAGAGACTGGTCTTAGCCCACCTGAGGCCGCAGGTGAAGACGTAGCTGGACCCTCTGCAGTTTGCATATCAGCCCCATTTAGGAGTTGAAGATGCTGTCATCTACCTGCTGCAACGAGCCCATCTGCACCTGGATGGTGGAGGAGATACTGTGAGAATCACTTTTTTTGATTTCTCCAGTGCCTTTAACACCATCCAGCCACTGCTGCTGGGTGAGAAGCTGTGGGTGATGGGGGATGACAGCTCTGTGATCTCCTGGATTACTGACTACCTGACAGGCAGATCACAGTTTGTCCGGCTGGGCAATGTCTTGTCTGGAGTGGTGGCTAGTGATATGGGAGCTCCACAGGGGACTGTGCTCTCTCCTTTTCTTTTTACCTTATACACCACTGACTTTCAGTACAACACTGAGTCATGCCACCTGCAGAAATTCTCTGATGACTCAGCTGTTGTGGGGTGTATAAGAGGAGGAGAGGAAGGGGAGTACAGGGCACTGGTAGACAGATTTGTGGAGTGGACGGAGCAGAATCACCTGAGGTTGAATGTCAGCAAGACCAGACAGATGGTGATTGACTTCAGGAAGAGGAAGTCTCCTTCTCAGCCACTGCAGATGAGGGGGGAGGATGTGGGAGTGGTTGAGGACTACAAATATCTGGGTGTCAGGATCAGCAGCGGGTTGGACTGGAGATCCAACACCGATGCTGCGCACAAATCAAATCAAATCAACCTTTATTGTCATATTGCTGTACATACAAATGTAGTGCAGGCAAGATTAAATTGTGTTTCTCTCTGCATCCATATAAGTAAAAGAACATGATTTAAGACACACTCACACATATCCTCACCCCCCACCCCACCACATCCATTCACACATCCCTGAGACATACTGGAAAAACTAACCAGAACTATAATATACAAATAATATACATCATGTCCGTGTGCAGTAGTATGTATGAGAGATTCCAGATCAACTGTTCAGCATCCTAACAGCTTGTGGAAGGAAGCTGTTAATCAGTCTGGTGGTTCTGACTCTGATGCTCTGGAATCGTTTGCCAGATGGCAGAAGTTCAAAGTGTTTATGCAGAGGGTGAGAACGGTCCTTGACAATGTTCAGTGCCCTGCTCCTGCAACGGTTCTGAAAAAGTTCTTGGACAGAGGAGAGGGAGACTCCAATTACCCTCTCAGCTCCCTTAACTATCCTCTGCAGGGGTTTTTGTCTGACATACTGCAGCTGGAGTACCATGTAGCAATGCAGTACATCAGAAAACTCTCCACCACACCTCTGTAGAAGGTCCTGAGGATGCAGATGGGGAGAGAGGCCTGTTTGAGTTTCCTCAAGAAGTGCAGTCTCTGCTGAGCCCGCTTTCTGATCCCCAAGGAATTCTTGCACCAGGTCAGGTCCTGCGAGATCTGCACTCCGAGGAACTTGATGTTCTCCACTCTCTCCACTAAACGGCCGCTGATGCAAGAAGGGGATGAGCAGACTCTACTTTCTGAGAAAGCTGAGATCCTTCAACGTGTGCAGCAGGATGCTGGAGCTTTTCTACCAGACTGTTGTCGCCAGCGCCATCTTCTTTGCTGCTATCTGTTGGGGTAGCAGTATCAGGGCCAGAGACACCAACAGACTTGACAAGATTATCAAGAGGGCTGGCTCTGTAATTGGTCTCAGACCGGAGACCATTGAGACAGTAGTGGAGAGGATAACATTAAATAAACTGTGATCCATCATGGACAATCCTGATCACCCCCTCCACCACACACTAGATAGACAGCGAAGCACTTTCTCCAGTAGACTACTACAGCTTTGTTGTCAAATGGCCAGGTACAGGAAATCTTTCCTGCCACATGCAATTTCACTGTACAATAACTCACTATGATGTTGTATTCTGGTCATAGCCATGCTGCCACACTGCACCTTACAGACTAACTGGTACCTCACATTTTCACTCTGCTCCTGATAGTCCTTCTTTGTGCAATGGGATGATTCATGTTTGTATGGGTCATCATATATTAAGCTATGATGTATATTACAGCTAAACTCACAATGGTCACAGAAATAACTTGAATCTGACAAAAGTGGTAATAAATAAAAATTCTATGAAAATTAACCAATGAAAATCAGACAATGCTTTTGAATTGTGGTTCAACAGAATTATTTAAAAAAAAAAAACTCATGACACAGGCCTGGACAAAAATGATGGTACCCTTAACTTAATATTTTGTTGCACAACCTTTTGAGGCAATCACTGCAATCAAATGATTTCTGTAACTGTCAATGAGGTTTCTGCACCTCTCAGCAGGTATTTTGGCCCAGTCTTCATGAGCAAACTGCTCCAGTTGTCTCAGGTTTGAAGGGTGCCTTCTCCAGGCGGCATGTTTCAGCTCCTTCCACAGATGTTCAATAGGATTTAGATCAGGGCTCATAGAAGGCCACTTTAGAATAGTCCAATGTTTCGCTTTTAGCCATTCTTGGGTGTTTTTAGCTGTGTGTTTTGGGTCATTATCCTGTTGCAAGACCCATGACCTGCGACTGAGACCAAGCTGTCTGACACTGGGCAGCACATTTCTCTCTAGAATACCTTGATAGTCTTGACATTTCATTGTACCCTGCACAGATTCAAGACACCCTGTGCCAGATGCAGCAAAACAGCCCCAGAACATAACAGAACCTCCTCCATGTTTCACAGTAGAGACAGTGTTCTTTTCTTGGTATGCTTCATTTTTGCGTCTGAACATAGCGCTGATGTGCCTTGCCAAAAAGTTCCAGTTTTGTCTCGTCTGTCCATAGCACATTCTCCCAGAAGCTTCGTGGCTTGTCAACATGCAGTTTGGCAAATTCCAGTCTGGCTTTTTTATGATTTGTTTTCAACAGTGGTGTCCTCCTTGGTCATCTCCCATGAAGTCCACTTTGGCTCAAACAGCGATGGATGGTGCGATCTGACACTGATGTACCTTGACCTTGGAGTTCACCATGAATGTGTTTAGAGGTTGTTCTGGGCTCTTTTGTTACCATTCTTCATCAAGTTTCTTCCTGCGGCCATGTCCAGGGAGGTTGGCTACAGTCCCGTGGATCTTAAATTTCTGAATAATATGTGCAACTGTAGTCACAGGAACATCAAGCTGCTTGGAGATGGTCTTATAGCCTTTACCTTTAACATGCTTGTCTATAATTTTCTTTCTAATCTCCTGAGACAATTCTCTCCTTTGCTTCCTTTGGCCCATGTTTAGTGTAGTAAACACTATGTCAACAAACAGCACAGTGACTACTTGTCACCCTTTAAATAGGCCGACTGACTGATTACAAGTTTGTAGACACCTGTGATGTTAATTAGAGGACACATCTTGGTTGAACATGTCCCTATGGTCACATTATTTTCAATCTTTTCTAGGGGTACCATCATTTTTGTCCAGGCCTGTTTCATGAGTTTGTTTTTTAAAATAATTCTGTTGAACCACAATTCAAAAGCATTTTCTGATTTTCATTGGTTAATTTTCATAGAATTTTTATTTACCACTTTTGTCAGATTCAAGTTATTTCTGTGACCATTGTGGGTTTTTCTTTCATTAACAGAGGGGTACCAACAATTCTGTCCACGTGTGTAGGTTTTATAATCGTGTTAGTTTTACTTTCCTTGGGTAATCCCTTTGTCTGTCATGTGTGGGTTTCTGTTGTTTGGTTGTCTACTGTCATGCTGCTGTTACACTGTAATTTCCCAGTTTGGGATCAATAAAGTACATCTTTCTATCTAGAAGAGGCCCCAAAATAGAACCCTGAGGAGCTCCATATCATTTTTCTGCGCTCATATGTATAGCTACTTATGGACACAAAATAGTCTCTGTTCTTTAACTGCCCAGATTAAATGGATGGGTCACACGCCCCCAGCGGCACAGCGCAGGAACTGCGCATGTCAACTTATTGACGTCCCCTGTGGTTTATATTAATCATATATCCCATAACCTACATATGTATAAGCATGTTAGAATGTTTGGTGATTACATATGTGCAACGACCTCACACCTCAGAACAGGACAAGAGGTCTCAACCGCCAGCGAAGATCAAAGAGCATCCGAGGCGCAGCGGTGGAGACCAGATCGATCGCCCTGACTTCTCAGGGCCAGGTGGAAGAGACAGGACAATGGAGGAGATCGATCGCCCTGACCACCCAGGGTCAGGTGGAGGAGTAGGAAGACAAAGGAGGGGGGATTTAGCTAATGCGGGATGTCAGCTTTGATGTGCAATGTCTTTTGTTATGTGTAGGTATAAGTATGTACGTCTGAATGTGTTCGACCTCTTATTCTGCTTCTGCACTGAGATGAGACTTGTTAGAGGAGTGAAGCTGATAATAAACTTTGGTTTATAAGTCACATCGCCTCGTTATTCCAAGCTCTTCTACATCCCCCGGCTATACTGAGAATTTGTACTAATCTCTATTGATCTTACAGTTTAGAAGGTGGCAGACACGCGGCGAAGGAATCATGGCTGACATGGAATATTGCAAAGAAGGAGAAATCCTCATTATTATTCTTCCTTTTTCCGATTTGAGCTCGCATACCAATGTGGATGCCACCCGACAGCGATGATGATGGAAACTGCATGAAACGGGAAAAATAGCCGCGTAATACAAACGAAATTCACGTGGGATAATCATAAGAGTTTGTAGATATGGTACACGGGTGCAAATTACTAAGTAAACGTGTTACATCGAGGTCGATGTAACAAAAAACTGAGCTCCCTTTCCCAAGATGGTGGTGCCCACAGGCGGCATGGATTCCCGCAAGAATAATGCACCAAACAGAAAAAATAGCCACGTAATACAAACAAAATTCACATGGGGTAATCATAAGAGTTTGTAGATGTGGTACACGGTGTACTGTATATGGCTGAGCAAACACACAAACATCGGCTACGATGGACGAAAATGGACAGGTCACGTGGACGGGTGAGCCCCCCTCCTGGTAACAGGTAAGAAAGAAATGTTTTGTTTTGTTTTGTTTTTTACATTTTATTGATTTTCTGGTTATATACTTTGAATATTAGATAAAAACATACCCCTGTAGACAAATTGGCATAAAAAAACCCCGGACCATTCTTTATGTAAATGTGTCCAAAGTCCACTTTTGACTGAGTTATGTAATTCATATAGCTGCCGCAACATTATGCAAACTAGATGCGTAAATTTATTCCTATCTGAAACTTTGGATAATATTCTATATCTTTCTAATTGACAGTAAGCCATTATCTCTTGTAACTTTCAAGTTATAGCCTTGGAAATCTGAACTATTTTATTGACAAAATTTTTTACCACTCTTGACCACTGGGGGGGGGGGTTGAGTTGCCTTGCGTTTCCCTAGGCGCCATATGGCAATTTGGCAGTTAAAGGGTTAATAAGGATTCAAACTAGTTAAGTGCTACGGCAGAAAGACTCAGTTTTCTAATCTATAAAAGCAATATGTCATGGTCAACTGTGTCAAAAGCAGCATTGAGAGCCAATAAAACCAAGACAGAAACATTGCTGTATCTGTATATAGCCGGATATTGTTTATCACTTTATTAAGAGCAGTCTCCATGCTGTGATGTATTCGAAAACCTGACTGAAAAATGTAAAAAAAAAAAAAAAAAAAAAATGTTATTGATATTCAGGAACTGGTTCAATTGGTGAAAAATTGTTTTTTCTATGATTTTACTGAGAAGTGGAAGATTTGATATTGCCCTGTTATTATTCATCTGTGAGGTGTCCAGGTTGTTATTTTTAATAGTAGTTTGATGACTGCTGTTTTTAGAGCTTGTGGAAAGACACCTGACTGTATAGATGTATTAACGATGTGCAGGATGTCTGCAACTAAACAACCAGAAACATTCTTGAAAAAGTTTGCTGGCAAAATATCGAGGCAGCAAGATGAGGGTCTCAGGTGCTGAATAACATTTTCAATGTTGTGCTGGTCAATTGGATCAAAGTTTGTCATAAGTTTTGATTTAGATTTGTGTGGACACTGGATCGAAGCATCTCTAGTAGCTGTAATAGAAGCCTTAAGAGCTTGTCTAATATTTAATTTTTTTTTCAGTGAAAATGGACATGAAGTCATTGCAGGCTTTGATGGATAAAAATTCAGAGGCTACTGGCACAAAGGGATTTCTTAACCTGTCAACAGTTGTGAACAGGACACGTGCATTATTATTAATCTTAGTGATGATATCAGAAAAGAAGGACTGTCTTGCATTTTTCAGAACTGAATTGTAATTGTAAAGTCTCATCTTAAAGACTTCATGATGGACCTGAAGATTTTTTTTTTACAACACTGACGTTCATCTTTGTCACACTCCCTTTTTTCCTGTCTGACATGGTATTTCACCACAGAGGTCTATTCTTCCTGGAGATGATCTTCACCTTAACGGATGCTATGGCATCAATAACCATTGTAAGTTTAAAACTGAAAAACTCTACAAGTTCATTAACTGAGACCATTGATGGAGATGGTATAGAGGAGAAACCCTGAATAAATATTTCCTTACTCTTTTCATTGATATGCCATTTTGAACTTGACCGTGTTTGAATATTTGTGTTTACATGGATAGCACCCATAAAGAACACACACAAGTGATCAGACATCAGTCAACACAACCTTGGAGAGAGAGAGAGAGATTTTTTTTTTTTTTTTTTTTTGTTACTTATTTGTACCCATAGGTAGACTTGGTTTGCAGTCTGGTGACAAGCCACCGGCTGCTGGTCGCTGCGTGCACGAGCGCCCTAAACCTACATGGTTTTTTTTTTGGTATGCGGGAGGAAACCAGAGAAATCCCGGAGTAAACCTGCGCAACACGGGGAGAACATGCAAACTCCACACAGCTCACTGTTGGTCGGGGGCTGGGATCGAACCCACGATCCCCGCGGTCCCCCGGCCGAGGGTAAAACTGTGCTGCCACAGTGCTAAACCACTGCGCCACCGTGCAGCCCAGATAGATAGATACTTTATTTCAAACAAAAAAGTAAAAAAACAAAACAAATGACAAGTGCAATAAAAGTGACTGTATACAGTGCTCGAAAGGGAGAAGGAAGAAGTGAACACTTATTTACTCCAACTCCTCTTTTCCCTAAATACAACCCATGTGAAATATGTACAAATTAACCTCATTTAAGACCCCAAGTAGACAATTAACTTTATTTTGTACATATCAACATTGATAGCTTTATTCTTCATATAATCAATTCTTCATTAACTTTAGGCCATGTACCGCAGGCTTTTAAAACGGCTGTAATTAAACCCTTACTCAAAAAGCCAAAGCTAGATCCAGGAGCTTTAGCTAACTATAGACCAATCTCTAATCTCCCTTTCATTTCAAAAATCTTAGAAAGAGTTGTTGCTACGCAATTATTTGACCACCTGCAGGGAAATGGTTTACTTGAAGAGTTTCAATCTGGGTTTAGAATCCATCATAGTACTGAAACAGCCTTAGCAAAGGTCACTAACGACCTCTTCATTGCATCTGATAATGGACTAGTTTCTGTACTTGTCCTTTTAGACCTTAGTGCAGCTTTTGATACTATTGATCATAATTTTCTACTTGATAGATTAGAACACTATGTTGGACTTAATGGAACTTCATTGCAGTGGTTTAGATCTTATTTATCTGATAGGTTCCAGTTTGTTCATGTAAATAATGAGTTTTCTTTCAACTCAAAGCTTAGTCATGGAGTTCCACAGGGATCTGTGCTAAACCCTACTCTTTTTAGTTTATATATGCTTCCGTTAGGCAACATTATTAGAAAGCACTGTATACATTTTCATTGTTATGCAGATGACACACAATTATACCTGTCAATGAAGCCAGATGATAGTAATCAATTAGCCAAGTTAGAAGCCTGTCTTAAGGAAATCAAAGCTTGGATGACTTGTAATTTCCTGCTATTAAATTCAGATAAGACTGAAGTCATTCTTGTTGGTCCAAAAAACCTTAGAAATTCCTTTCCAAATCAAACTTTCAGTTTGGATGCAGTTACTCTCTCTCTTAATAGCTCTGTGAGGAACCTTGGAGTTATTTTTGATCAGGATTTGTCCTTCAATTCACATATTAAATTTGTTTCTAAGACTGCCTTCTATCATTTGCGTAATATTGCCAAGATTAGGAGCATCTTGTCTCAGAGTGATGCTGAGAAGCTGATCCACGCTTTTGTTAGCTCGAGATTAGATTATTGTAATTATTATCAGGCTGTCCTAAAACATCTTTAAAAAGTCTTCAGCTGATCCAAAATGCTGCAGCAAGAGTTTTAACAGGTACTAGAAAGAGAGATCATATCTCTCCGGTTCTGGCCTCCCTTCATTGGCTTCCCATAGAGTTTAGAATTAAGTTTAAAATCCTTCTTCTTACTTACAAAGCTCTAAACAATCAGGCTCCTTTTTATTTAAAAGATCTGATACTACCGTATTATCCTAACAGAGCACTACGCTCCCAAAATGCAGGATTACTTGTAATACCTAGAATCTCCAAAAGTACAATGGGAGGCAGAGCCTTCAGTTATCAAGCTCCTCTCCTGTGGAATCAGCTGCCAATCTGGATTCGGGAGTCAGACTTGATCTCTGTTTTTAAGAATAGGGCTAAAACCTACCTTTTTGATATGGCCTACAATTAGGGAGGGATCATGTGTTTCTGAACCCTCCCTTAGTTATGCTGCTAATAGGTTTAGTCAGCCGGGGGACCTCCAGTAATGCACTGGGCCTCACTCCTTTCCTCACTCTCTATGAAATATTTTTTTTTGCTGGTCATTAACATTTGTTTGTTCTCTCCCATAGATTGAGTCCCCATCGTGCTGTTTGCTCTCTACATGTCTGTTCTTTTCTTCTTCTCTATCCCCTCACCCCCCAGCCAGTCGCAGCAGATGACTGCCCCTCCCTGAGCCTGGTTCTGCTGGAGGTTTCTTCCTGTTAAAAGGGAGTTTTTCCTCTCCACCGTCGCCAAGTGCTTGCTCATAGGGGATCGCCTGATTGCTGGGGTCTTTCTGCAACTGTGGGGGTTCCCCCCTACAGTTGATTATGCTATGAGATGACTGTTGTTGTGAAATGGCGCTATATAAATAAAGTTGAATTGAATTGAATTGAATTGATACCCATCCATCCCAACATACATATAGTCCATACATCAAAACCCAGCCCCAAACAACACAGATATACACAGTACTGTCCCACCTACCATTCCATAGTGTCCCAGAGTGAGCATAGTGAATCGTACATATAAATACTACCCTCTAACATATATTCTTTCAGCAAATAATGTTTATACCTATTTTTGAATTGATTTCTGTTTGTACATAGTTTCAGTTCCAGCTCCAGACTGTTCTACAAATCCACCCCACAGACAGGTATGTACATACTTTTCTTAGTTGTTCGTACCTTAGGTTTTGTAAAGTTTAAGTCTCCTCTCAAATTATAATCATTGTCTCTTTTTATGAATGTTTTTTGTATATTAGTTGGGAGTTGATTATTAATTGCCCTGTACATTACTTGTGCTGTCTTAAATTTAACTAAATCCATGAACTTTATGACATGTGACCTTAAAAACAACGAATTGGTATGGTCTCTATATCCAACATTATTTATTATCCTTATAGCTTTTTTTTTTTTGTAATGTGCATATTGGCTGTAGGTTGGTCCTGTAGGTGTTTCTCCAGACCTCCACACAGTAGTTAAGATACGGTAAAAACAGTGAATTGTACAGTAAGAACAATGATTTATAGTCCAAGATGTGTCTTGTTTTCCCCAGTATCCCTATACATTTTACCAACTTGGCCCGGATGTGACTGATGTGAGGTTTCCAGCAGATTTTATTGTCTAGCGTCACCCCCAGAAACTTATTTTCCTGTACTATTTCTATTCTGGTATCATCTATCGTTACCATTATTTCATGATTTATTTTATAATTTCCAAGCAACATAATCTTTGTTTTTTTTTCAGATTTAGAGATAATTTATTTTTGCTGAACTACTGCGTTAACCTTTTCATTTCAGTTGTGACCACCTCTAAAACCTGCTGCAAATTCTCACCAGTGCAAAGGATATTTGTGTCATCCGCAAACAAAATAAATTTCAGAATTTTTGATACTTGGCATATGTCATTTATATATAAGATAAAGAGTTTGGGTCCCAAAACTGACCCCTGGGGCACACCACAAGAGATATTCATGAAGGGTGATTTGGGCTCACCAATTTGTACAAATTGTTGTCTGTTACTTAAATAACTTTCCACCCAACTCAGTCCGACCCCTCTTATCCCATACCTTTCCAATTTCCTCAGTAAAATTCTGTGGTCGATGGTGTCAAAAGCTTTCTTTAAATCTATAAACACTCCTACAGCAAACTTTTTTTATTTATACAACTAGTAGTTTCTTCTGTATGTTCGGTCAGTGCCACAGATGTAGATTTGTCTGCTCTAAAACCATACTGGCTGTCTGTAAGGAGGTTGTGTTTTTCAATGAAATCATCCAGTCTCTTAGTGAAGATTTTTTCAAGTATTTTGGAGAATTGTGAGAGTAAAGAGACCAGCCTGTAATTTGTGAAACAATGACTGTCTCCTGTTTTGTATAGAGGTATTACTTTTGCTATTTTCATTTTGTTTGGAAATTTACCAGTTTGAAATGACAGGTTACAGATGTGGGTGAGTGGCTTAACAATTCTTTCAATTACTTTTTTCACTATTGTCATGTCAATTTCATTCCAGTCAGTTGATTTTTTGTTCTTAAATTTACTCACAGTCTCGATAATTTCCTTTTCAGTAACTGCACCCAAAAAGATTGTGTTTGGATTTCTATCTTCTATTTCATTTACAGAACCGCTATCGTTTGTTTCTGGTGTCACTATTGATTTTGCTAATTCAGGACCAACGTTTACAAAAAATTTATTGAAACCACTGACCACATCCTCCATATTATTTATCCAATTGTCATTTTCAATAAAATATTCTGGATAATTTGCATTCTTTGATCGTTACTAATAATCCCATTGAGTATTTGCTATATTCCTCTAAAGTTTTTTTTATTATCCTCTAATATTCTGTTGTAGTATTCTTTCTTACAAGTCCTCATTATATTAGTAAGCTTGTTTTTATATCTTTTATATTTGATCTCAGCCTCTACCTTTCTGCACTTAATGAATTGTTTATATAATGTATTCTTCTTTTTACATGCATTTATTAACCCCTTGGTGACCCAAGGAATATTTTTGTTTTGTTGTCTGTCACTGTATTGTTTTATAGGACAGTTTTTATTGTACAATGATTGAAATATTTGTAAAAAAAAATATCATATGTATGGGTAACCCCCACAACAGACTGGGGCAAGCAGAGCGCTCAGCTGGAGCAATTGGCAGAACAATGGCTGATATCAATAGGCAGCCTCCCTTTGTCTAGTTCAGGCACCAGTATCCTGCTGTTATTTATGACTTCCTGCTCTGTACTGTAATGCAAATGTCTTCCTGTCAGTAATCCTCCGATTGATGTACGTGACTCTCAAATGCAAATGTCCCACGCCTTCCTGCAGTTACTTTGATGATAATGTGCCTTTCATGTATTGCCTGTAACTGGGTATAAAAACTGCATATGCTCTGTAGTTCACTCTCTCTCTGACCACTGCTTCTGACGACATGCATTCTGTGTCTCCTCACGAGAGCCTGAGGACCCGCTCCAGCCCGCCTGCACAGGGCTGGAGTGAGTTCTGTGATGGCGGGATGAATGATTAATAAACTCCCTCAAAAACTCTCAATCCGCTGCCTATTATTTCATGCCGCTACACTGGTGACCCCGAGAAAGAACACGCTGACGACGAACGACGCAGCCCCGGCGGTGACTCTCCGACGACAATCGAACGCAGCAGCCTGACGCAAATGATCTGCCCTCCCTTCTGCCACACGGGAGACCTTGACGCAGAGCCACCACCAGGCGAAACTCTCCGGAGATCACCCACGACCGGGAAAGCTGCAGAAAGCTTCATGGTGAGATCTGCATGCCTGAGATCTGCACATCCACGCTGGGACCGGCTGCTCTAACAGCTCCTCCACACGAGAGCGCACGCACCTCGTCCTCTCTCCACGACGGCGACCTCCAGGGCCAACGGAGAACGCAGCGCGTGGACCTGAACACACCATGACCGAACTACAGCAACAGCTCAACAGGGATGGCCATCGGCGCCGTCGACGCTGATCTCCAGCAAGCTCCCTGACCCTGACTCACCTCTACAGCGGTCCTGCCATGCACCGAACCCCTCACGCACACCGGGGGGTTCCGAGGACAGCGCACCACGCACGGGACAATACCGGCTCCACACAGACCACCATCGTCCTTCGCCGCTGCACACAGAACCTTCAGAGCTGCTCACACACCTGAAGCACGCACGCAGCTCGCTCACAGGATTTTCTAATGGTCTCAGCCACGGCGCACAAGGGAATTCAGCCGTCAGCTGTCCCCGAGGACTTTAGGACTGCGCGCGCACCTAAAGTCCACACGCCAAGTCCCTCACAGCTGCAGCTCCTTTTTTTCTTCATGGCCGCGAGAGGAGTCAGAGACAAATTTTTTTTCTTACAGCTGCTGTGGACCTCCGCACGTTCAATGGGACAGCCCCTCAACATCGCGGATCCACAGGAAATTTTTGCACGGCCCAGACAATTTCGCCGTCCCGGGCCGGCACTTGCTACCCCCACCCCCCTCCCTCCACCGCCGCCTGCAGCGAGCTTCCCCCGCAGCTCGCTCCCAAAGCGGGACTATCGAGGCCTCAGCTTCCCGCTGAGCCCTCTGGGGGGGGAGTGTATGGGTAACCCCCACAACAGACTGGGGCAAGCAGAGCGCTCAGCTGGAGCAATTGGCAGAACAATGGCTGATATCAATAGGCAGCCTCCCTTTGTCTAGTTCAGGTGCCAGTATCCTGCTGTTATTTATGACTTCCTGCTCTGTACTGTAATGCAAATGTCTTCCTGTCAGTAATCCTCCGATTGATGTATGTGACTCTCAAATGCAAATGTCCCATGCCTTCCTGCAGTTACTTTGATGATAATGTGCCTTTCGTGTATTGCCTGTAACTGGGTATAAAAACTGCATATGTAGTAGTAGTAGATTAGTTTATTTGACAGGGACAGTGCAATAAACATAGACAATTAATCAAAGACAATCAATCTGATGTGTTGCACATAGAGTGTATAGCTATTAGCTAATTTGCAACTCTTGTCCCTGGATGGGCTTTAGAAAAAAGAATCAAGATAAAAAATATACACAATAACCACATACATCAATGCAGAAAAATTATAAATACACAATTATAAATATTATAAATATTATAAATACACAAATATAACAGCCTGACTCACATTTAACATAAATATTATAAATATTATAAATACACAAATATAACAGCCTGACTCACATTTAACACATATAACATAACTCACATTTGCCTATTTCAGGCCTTCCTCCCTCCGTCACTCACTATAAACAAACACATTTATTCCTTCCCTTCATTCACTCTCACTTTGCAGACAATTAATTCATACATGAGTACATTCTTGTTTATTTTTCAGCCAGTTTTTAACATTTTTAGTGAATGTTTTAAAGTCCGTTATTATTTTAATTTCATTTGGCATTGTGTTCCAGATGTGACTGCCCTTTATAGAGAAAGCTGTTTGTCCAAATGTGGTTCTGCGGTGGAATATTTTACAGTTATTGTTAACAGAACTCCTGGTGGCTCTGCTGCTGTCCTGTCTTTGGACAAAACCAGCAAGTGGCTCGGGTGCTGATTTATGAAAACATTTGAACGTTAATTTCAGAAGACAGAGGTCAATGAAGCTCTCAAAACTCAATAGGTTGTATTTTTTTAAAACATTACAGTGATGCCACCTAATGGGCTTTTTGTCCAAGATTTTTAGGGTTTGATTATATAATGAACCTATATGTCTTATTGTGGAAGGGGCTGCTTGAGCCCAGACTGTCAAACAGTATGATATATGAGAAAAAACCATAGAATGCATATACAGTGCAGCTGCTTCGTAAGGTATGTAATATCTAATTAATTTAAAGCAGTTCAGATTTTTTTTTACTGTTTTTGAAATTTTCTTTATATGAAGATTAAATTTGAGTTGAGGATCTAGTACAATGCCAAGGTATTTGAATTCTGTAACTAAACTGATGTCATGATCATGTATATTAACTTTAAAATGTTGCAGGTTACATTTTTTGATTGAAAAGCACATTGAGACTGTTTTCTGAAGGTTCAGCAATAGATGGTTCTTGAGGAGCCACTCTTGGACATCAACCATACTTGTAGACAGTACATCTGCAGCCTGTGCTGGAGTCTTGGCAGCTGTGTAAATAACTGCATCATCTGCATAAAGTTGGCATGTTGCAGCTGAGCAGTGTAACGGCAGGTCATTAATAAAAATGCTGAAAAGTAAAGGACCAAGAATGGACCCTTGTGGGATACCCATGCGGTTGTTTAAAAATGAGGATTTATCCTGGTGAACTTTTACACACTGTTCTCTAGTAATTAATACTAACTAACTATTACTTACTCTAGTAAGTAATACTAATCTATGCAATTTTTAAATATATTAACAAGCAGCAGATATTGTGGAGTTCCACATAGTGCAGTCGGCAGTGCAAAAAGAAAACAGCGATAATTGTCATGAGTCCGGTCGAGCTGCTGTACCCAGCGCACGAGAGTCTAATAAGTCACCCAGTGCTCAGCAGTCCGGTGGCAGAGGGGAAGAAGCCGTTCATGTAGCGGGAGGCCCCAGTCCGGATGGACCGAAGTCCTCTGCCTGAGGGGAGGGGGGCAGACAGCGCGTGTCCAGGGTGCGAAGGGTCGGCTATGATCCGATCCGCACGCCTCCGGGTCCTGGAGATGTACAGGTCCTGGAGGGATGGGAGCCTGCAGCCGATCACCTTCTCAGCAGCGCGCACAACGCGCTGCAGTCTTAGTCTGTCCCTGGCGGTGGCTCCCGCGCACCACACGGTGATGGAGGTGGCGAGGATGGACTCGATGATGGCCGCGCAGAACTGCACCAACATCCCGGTGGGCAGCCTGAGCTTCCTCAGCTGCCGCAGGAAGAACATCCTCTGCTGGGCCCCTTCGATGAGGGAGCTGATGGTCGGCTCCCACCTGAGGTCCCGGGTGATGGTGGTGCCCAGGAAACGGAAGGAATCCACAGTGGTGATGGGAGAGTCTGTGAGGGTAAGGGGGGGCAGAGGGGCCGCGACCCTTCTGAAGTCCAGGATCATCTCCACTGTCTTCAGAGCGTTCAGCTGCAGGTTGCCGTGGCTGCACCAGGACGCCAGCTGGGCCACCTCTCTCCTGTAGACGGACTCGTCGCCGTTGGAGATGAGCCCGATGAGGGTGGTGTCATCCGCAAACTTGATCAGCTTGACAGACTGGTGGCTGGAGGTGCAGGAGTTGGTGTACAGGAAGAAGAGCAGGGGGGAAAGTACACAGCCCTGGGGTGATCCGGTGCTGATGCTAACAGAGTCTGAGACAGCCTTTCCCAGCCGCACATGCTGCCTCCGGTCCGTCAGGAAGTCGGTGATCCACCTGCAGAGGGAGTCAGGCACGTTAAGCAGGGACAGCTTGTCCTGGAGCAGAGCGGGGCGGATGGTATTGAATGCAGAGCTGAAGTCCACAAACAGGATCCTGACGTAGGTTCCCGGGGAGTCCAGGTGCTGCAGGATGGAGTGGAGGGCCAGGTTGACTGTGTCGTCCACAGACCTGTTGGCTCTGTAGGCAAACTGCAGCGGGTCCAGGAGGGGAGTGGTGATGGTCTTGAGGTGGGGCAGGACCAGGCGCTCAAAGGACTTCATGACTACAGAGGTGAGCGCTACAGGTCTGTAGTCGTTAAGTCCAGTGATCCGTGGCTTCTTGGGGACAGGGACGATGGTAGAGGTTTTGAGGCAGGCCGGCACGTGGCATGACTTCAGGGAGGTGTTAAAAATGTCTGTGAAGACAGGAGTCAGCTCCTCCGCACAGTGTCTCAGGGTGGAGGGAGACACGCCGTCCGGACCGGGGGCCTTACGTGGGTTCAGTCTGGAGAACTGTCTGTGCACGTCCTGCTCACTGATGGCAATGGCAGGGGGTGAGGGGGGGCGCCTTTGATGAAGTGGGGACCATGGAGGCAGTGGCGCTGGGGGGAGGGGGGAGTTGGACACAGCTGACGAGGTGTCAAAACGGGCATAGTGTTGGGACAGTCTTTGACAAAGGGCTTTGTCATCCTGTCCCTTAGAAGCCTGAGGCCGATAGTTGGTGATTTGCCTCAGTCCTCTCCACACAGAAGCAGAGTCTTTAGCAGTGAACTGTTGCTGGAGTCTCTCAGAATACACAGATTTAGCTCTCCTCAGCTCTCTGCTAAACCGGTATTTGACCTCCCTGTAGCAGTCCCTGTCTCCACTTTTCAACGCTGCTTCCTTCTCCTTCCTGATCTGTCTGAGCTTAGCTGTGAACCAGGGCTTGTCACTGGAGTAACTCACCCTGGTGCGCGATGGAAGAATGCTCTCCTCACAAAAGTGGATATATGAGGTCACAGTGTCCGTGTACTCATCCAGATCATGTGTGGCTCCTTTAAACATGTCCCAGTCAGTTATTTCCAAGCACGTGCGCAGCTCCTCCCCAGCTTCACTGGTCCATTTCCTCGTAGTGCTCACAACAGGTTTTGTGAGCTTCAGTCTCTGTCTGTATGTGGGAATCAGGTGGACCATCATGTGATCAGATAGTCCGAGCGCAGCGCGGGGAACAGCACAATACGCGTCCTTAACTGTAGTGTAACAGTGATCCAGCGTGTTCTTTCCTCTGGTGGGGCATTTAATAAACTGTTTGTATTGGGGGATACAAACTGGTTGTATCAGATCTCTCCAGAGATGTTCAATTGGATTCAAGTCTGGGCTCTGGCTGGGCCACTCATGGACATTCACAGAGTTGTCCTGAACCCACTCCTTTGATATCTTGGCTGTGCGCTCAGGGCTGCTGCCTTGCTGAAAAAGGAACCGTCACCCCAGTCTGAGGTCAAGAGCACTCTGGAGCAGGTTTTCATCTAGGATGTCTCTGTACATTGCTGCATTCATCTTTCCCTCTATCCTGACTAGTCTCCCAGTTCCTGCCGCTGAAAAACATCCCCACAGCATGATGCTGCCACCCCCATGCTTCACTGTAGAGATGGTATTGGCCTGATGATGAACGGTGCCTGGTTTCCTCCAAACATGACGCCTGGCATTCACGCCAAAGAGTTCAATCTTTGTCTCATCAGACCAGAGAATTTTGTTTCTCGTGGTCTGAGAGTCCTTCAGGTGCCTTTTGGCAAACTCCAGGTGGATTGCCATGTGCATTTTACTAAGGAGTGGCTTCCATCTGGCCACTCTGCCATACAGGCCTGATTGGTGGATTGCTGCAGAGATCTTTGTCCTTCTGGAAGATTCTCCTCTCTCCACAGAGGAACGCTGGAGCTCTGACAGAGTGACCATTGGGTTCTCGGTCACCTCCCTGACTTAAGGCCCTTCTCCCCCGATCGCTCAGTTTAGATGGCCAGCCAGTTCTAGGAAGAATCCTGGTGATTCCGAACTTCTTCCATTTACGGATGATGGAGGCCACTGTGCTCAATGGGACCTTCAAAGCAGAAGAAATTTTTCTGTACCCTTCCCCAGATTTATGCCTCGAGACAATCCTGTAGAGGTCTACAGACAATTCCTTTGACTTCATGCTTGGTTTGTGCTCTGACATGCACTGTCAACTGTGGGACCTTATAGAGAAAGGCATGTGCTTTTTCAAATCATGTCCAATCAACTGAATTTACCACAGGTGGACTCCAATTATGCTGTAGAAACATCTCAAGGATGATCAGTGGAAACAGGATGCACCTGAGCTCAATTCTGAGCTTTATGGCAAAGGCTGTGAATACTTATGTACATGTGATTTCCCAGTTTTTTATTTTTAATAAATTTGCAAAAATCTAAAACATTTTTGCATGTTGTCATTATGGGGTACTGTGTGCAGAATTTTGAGGAAAAAATGAATCCAATCCATTTTGGAACAAGGCTGCAACATAAAATGTGGAAAAAATGAAGCACTATGAATACTTTTAAGATGCACTGCACATATACTCTCATTTTTTGCTTTAAAAAATCATTTTCCTTTAAGAATTAAAAAGAGGACATTGGAGACAACTGCCTGTACTGATAGCCTGACAGTCCTATAACAAAAATATATGTTTTTTTTTTTAAATCCTTATACGGGCAGAGATCTCAACCCCCACCATGTTTGAAACAAAGTTACGCCCTTGATGTGGATCCATGATCCACTGTGGCAATCCCAAATAGGGAGCAGCTGTAAGTGTGTGTGTGTTTGAAATACTACCGAATAGGAATCAATGCCTCCTTGTACATCAAGTTAAAAAATGTTACATTGTAAAGAAAACTATTTTTCTCTCTCAAGTGCTGTCAGAATTTTAGTGATGGTTATTGTTGAAGCAACTGTACAAATTGGAGAAAATGTCCATTTCCTGTAGTGCAAATCTATGAAAATTTGATTTGTTTTTCTATTAGCAGCCTACAACTACAAAATAACTATGACAGTTCAGATGACTAAGGGTGCTTTCACACCTGCAGGTTTTAGTTCACTTCAATCAAACTCAAGTTTGTTTTCTCCGTTAGTGTGGTTCGTTTTGTCTGGTGAGAACATGGTAATCGTACTCAGGTGCGTACCAAAACAACTGTGCCAAGACCACCTCTCTCAAATGGTCTTGATTTGAATCAACTGGCAAACTCTGGTGTGGTCCTGCAGGTGAGAAAGGGACCACACCAAAACAGGACCAGCGGCAAATGGTAAAACATTTTATGGCACTGTACATACTGTACCTGATGGATATTCAAAATTATCTGTAGCTGAGCATGTCATGGTTCTGGAGGATTAATGAACGTTAACATGTTATTTTCCTTCTATAGCCATGCTTCACTTTGAAACTGTACGATTTTCCAAAAGTGGTATATGCACGTAATGTAATAAACAATAACCAGGGGGATGAAAACCTCCCATAGATTACGCTACGATTTGTATTATTTTCTCCCCAGAAATGCATAAATGCACAGAAGTCATCCTGCTTCCTGTATTTACCTTTCCTGTTCTTGCGGCAAAAAAAAAATCTGACCAATAAGAACAGAACGTTCTGATGTAAATCTTGCGGGATTTAACGTGAGAGAATTTGGTCCACTTGAATTTTTGCCAGTGTGAAAAGGAACCAAACCAAGGAGAAAATGATACAAAGTAACAAACTTATCAACTGATTTGGACCAAAGTAAATGAATTTACGTGTGAAAGCACCCTAAGGTAGCATGCAGTTGTAAACAAAAGCTTTGTGTTAACATCCTTGTCTTTGAAGTTTCTATTGATCAGGTATGGATGCACCTCAGCCAGGTTCACAAGGTCCTGCCGGACAAATCTCTAGCCTTGGGTCAATAAGCCAATAAGCCCACAGTTTACTGGAAGAGGGCATCAACACTCCATTAGGTTGGACTCACCCTTCCTTATTTTATCTCTGCTCACAGATGTTTAAATATATCACAATATAAAGCTAAGAGTAATGTCATTGTATGAAGGGAAAAGCAGTTAACTTTTTTAGCTGCATTGTACGTCATTATGAGGCATGTTTAATGCAATTACAGGAATTCTCCTTTCATCTCTAGCTTAATTGTATTATCAAGTATACTGGATAATATGTGTTGGAGTATTCCGTGTTATGCTCTGTAACTCTCTCTCTCTCTCTGACCACTGCTTCTGACGACACGCATTCTGTGTCTCCTCACGAGAGCCTGAGGACCCGCTCCAGCCCGCCTGCACAGGGCTGGAGTGAGTTCTATGATGGCGGGATGAATGATTAATAAACTCCCTCAAAAACTCTCAGTTCGCTTCTTATTATTTCATGTCGCTACAATATGCTTTATTTATATCATTTTTATCACAAACTATCTTCCAGTCTTGCATTGATAATTCCTTTGCCAGTAAATACATAGATTCTTCAGTTCTTATTCTTTTATATTTAATATTTTTGGTATGCTTTTTCTTCTTATAATCACATTGATAGACAACAAAAATCGGCAGGTGGTCACTGATATCATTCAATAAAAACCCGTCGTCGGCCTCCGTCGGTCTATGATGACCATGGAAGAGAATCCTAAACGTCTACTCTGCTGGAACAGCACCGCCTGTGGCTGAACAGGCCGATGCACACCGGTGTTCTACCTTCCAGCATTGGTAGGATTCAAGCCTGGGCAGGAAGATATGGAGGACAAGATGTTACCCATGCAGCATGTCCCCCCTCTCCACATCACTGATGAATCAAAAGGAACAGCAGGGCTGCTATGGTTTGGCACCAGTGCCGTTGCAGGAGCTGCCAGAACAATGTTGAGCACAACAGAGAACTGCCTTAGGGGCTCCGACTCCGGATTTTTCCTCAGGGTTGACTCCCAAAGCCTTTCCCGTGACCGGGTGTGCCACAAGGCAGCGGAGGTTTGAAATCAGGGTTTACCTTCCCCTAGATGGGCTACCTTCCCAGGTTGACGAGCCACCATCTACCCGAAGCATCTGGTTTTAAGGCTCCAGAGATTCGCCTGGTTCCAAGGTTGTCATAGCCAGGAGCGGCACTGGGGTTAAGCTCCCAGTGCTCATAAAATGCTCCTTACGGCGTGCGTCTCGAAAAGCCTCTGACAACTAAGTCCAGCTCCTAGCCTGCCCGTGTGGTTTAGTCTCTAAGCCCGGTGGAACTGCTTTTACTAATAGGAGAAGGGGCGAGGGTGAATAAAAGCCCACTCATGATATTATTTTCCATAATTTTTGTGAATATGTTATCTATTAATGTGGCACTGTGTGACATGATTCTGCTAGGTCTGATAATTGTTGGATGTAAGCCCATACTGTACATCGTGTTGATAAATTCTTCTGTCAACCTATGTTGTTTTGAATTCATAAGACCTATATTGAAATCCCCACAGATGAGCATAACTTTATGAGTTAGTTTTGCATACATTTTTTCCATCCAGTCCTTAAATAAATCAATGTTTGATCCAGGTGTTCTATATACACAGCTCACTACCATATTCTTCACATTGTCCAGACAGATTTCTATTGTAATACATTCAAATAAATCATCCACAGTTACTGACAAATTTTCAACAACCTTGTATTGCAAGCTCTTGTCAACATAAACTGCAACTCCTCCTCCTTTTTTCACTTTTCTATTTATATAATTTAATTCACAGCCATCCATGGTAAAATCCACTCCTTTCTCTTCACTGAGCCACATCTCTGATATTGCCACATCTCTGATATCCCCACAATATTGAATGGCTCTTTAAACTGATGGAAATAATCTTTAATGTTACTAAAGTTGGCATAGAGACTTCTGCTGTTGAAGTGGATCATAGAAATATTGAAATCAAATGTGACCATTGTATTAACCTGTTGCACTTCGGTGTACCGTGGGCGGACACGTCTCTGCATCCTAGGGTGCATGAGGGCGTCCTAGGATGCACACTGTGCGTCCTAGGAGGCACTGAAAAAAACAACAACCTGCATTTCCGTTCTTCCACTACAGACACAGCCGCGAACAGAAAGCCAAAGGAGTGCTTTGATTGGTTTAGATGTGATTGACCTCTCATTCGACTAATAAGAGCCTTGAATTGGGATTCTGAAACCTTGAAGAACCAATGACTGAAAACCTAGCAAGAAGGACCCGCCTACCAATGGCTGCGAATACAGCGAGCCAATTGAAGCACAGAAGTTCGAAAGCTGTTTTGTGTAAGGCTGGGTGACACACAGGCGTTCGCCAGTCTTTTTTTCTAACTACTGTTCTTATTTGTTTTGAAAAATCATTCGCCAAAACCGCAATCATGGAAGCGCAAAACTGCAATAATGGAATTATGGTTTGACCGGGTCGCGTGACCAGAACCACGAGTCCGTAACAAGCGGACCAGTGTCATGTTCGTCTGACAATGAGGAAGAGAAGTTCGCCAGCGACATTGCTATTGTGGACAGGTAAGTGTTATAAGCTAAATTATTCTTTATCCCTGAAAATTGTAATCCAAATGACTTTTGACCGATCGGTAAATTACAACTGTGCGTTATCGCAACATGACGGACCCGGACCAGAGCCGGGTCCGTCATGTTGCGAACGGCCCCCCCGTCATGTTGTGACCCCCCCCCCCCCCACTACTCTTCTGTAGCGGATTGCAGATATATTGCAGATATTTTAGTGCAACTGTGTGTATTAGACCGCGGCGCACCGTCACCGCTTTCCGTCATGTAGCGATGGGCGATGTCCGTCCTCTGTAGCGGGGGGGGGGGGAAGTTGTTATCTTCTACATTATAGATATTCTAGTATAATTTTTAGTGCACTGTAGGTTATTTTTTCTTGTAAAAAAAAGCCACACATTTTTTATGTGGCATGCTTCTTTGTGTGTGGGGGCTTGTTTGTTCATTCATTCATTCATGAATGAATAAACAACCCCCCCCACACACACAGCCCTGAGTGTCACCTTTCATTAGAGCCCAAGATCAAGCTTCTATATTGAATCATTCAAAAGTTACAGACGTTTTTCCAAACTGTGCCATTTGGCACAATTTGGCACAGTTCAAAAACGCCTGGGAACAACCTAAGAAAAAAGCTGTGTAATATATTCATTTTTTGTGGTATTGTTACAAAATTTTGACCTCAGCTGGATAACACTTGGTTCTACATTTCTGTTGCATTTTCCAGCCAGTATCTGAAGCTGTGTGTTATTTGCAAGCATTTGTATCCAAAAAAAACACCTAGGCGAAATTTATTTTCTTCAAGTTCAGTATGTTTAGATGACTGTTACTCAGTGGCCGGAGCACTTAGAGAGGTTATGACTGTTTTGCCAAAAAATTCAAAGTGTTTTCTTTTAAATGAGACCAACCCCATGACGATGCTGCAAAGGGTTGAAGAACAGCTTTTGATTTACTTTGGGTATGTTATTTTTTGGCGTTTTTAGGGGAAATTGACCAGAGTGCAAGGGTAACTACAGTTATTATTGATGGAGCTAAATAAATTATTATCAGGGTCTATGTTATATTCTACGTCCTGTGGGTTGTGATCCGTATATTCAAAAACTTTCAGTTCCTGTTGTTCCTGTTTGTTGATCTTTTGTTTCATGTTGTTAAATGTCCTGATGCAGATTAGTGTGATCCTTCAATGTCTTACAGTTATCATTTGTTGCTGTCGACTCCAGTTCATAATGTTCATTGGTATTTCTCCAGTTCCATAATATTTTGGATGGTAATAACCTTGGCTTCTTCAGGTGATCCATTTAATTTGGTGTATATTTTACAGTTTGATGTCCAGGTGTTTTGAATCTTTTTTTACTTTCTCAGGTATCTAGCTTTTCTGGCTATTTCTGCGTTTTCTTTTGTGAGGTGCTTGTTCATGTAAATGTTCGTTCCTTTCAGTTTCCTCCCTTATTTTAGCAGCTTAGTCTTGTGTTTTCTGTTGACAAACCTCATGATGACAGCTGTTTTGTCGCCGTTTTTCCTAGGCAGAGGGTGGCAGGCCTCAATGGTGTTACAGTCCAGCTGGATTCCTGAGGACCGCAGGAAGGCCGCCACTTGTTGCTCCGTGGATTCGGCTTCCAGCACATCGAGCCTCCCTCCGCTGTCCGCGGCCACCGCTCGAGCATATGATCGGGGTTTAACGTAGAGCCCTGTGATGATCATGTCGTTCACCCGGGTGTACTGCTCCAGGTCCGACACTCTGCTCTCCAGATACGCCAGCCTCTTGTCCTTCTCGGCGTTCTGGATCCGCAGCGCTTTCACCTCCTCAAGCAGGCCCAGGATGTTTTTTTGCTGCAGCTTAACAGCAGAAATCTCTTCAGCCAAGAAGTCGAGCGATCTTTTAATATTGTCCACCTCCTCAGTCTGCTGAGCTTTCTTAGGACCCATGATCCTGGGCGATTTATGTTGACAAAACACAGCTGTTTAGCTAGCTGAATGGCGAGCCGCTCCGATCCGCTCTCGTTTCCCAGTCTGTAGATGCCGCTATTGGCGTCTTAAATTAGGCAGGGGTCGAAACTAGGATGTCCAGTTCGTAATCCAAATTCAGTTCTCAGAAGCCAAAAAAAAGTAGTCAAAAACCGAGCACCAAAACACAGAAATCCACCGAAATCCACCGACTGACAGGCTCTGACAGCAGGTTGACAGATTGACAGGAACCGGAAGGAACTGTTCATTAATACGCAAAGGTATTAACTGTTCATTAATACCTTTGGAGACAATTAGATCGAGAATGTGTCCTTTGTTGTGGGTTGGCTCCAACACATGCTGAATCAGTCCATAGTTATCAAGAACACGGTGTAATTCTTTAGTTGTTTTGTCTTGTGGATTGTCAACATGGATGCTAAAGTCCCCACCAATTAGTACACACTCAAAGTCCATGTAAATTGCTGCTAAAAGTTCAACAAGTTCATCAAAAAAGACTCCACTGTATTTTGGTGCCTGGTAAATATTTAACAATATGGCCTGTGGAGATGAGTTCAACTGAAGAGCCATTTATTCAAAAGACAGTTCCAAAAGATGCCTTCTTACAGTTGAGGGAGTCATTAAATAAGATCACTACTCCGCCACCTCTCCTACAATCTCTGGTTTGACTAATTGAACTAAAGTTTGAAGGTGTTGACTCGATAAGAACCACTGCACTATTATCTTCGTCTAACCAAGTTTCTGTTAAAAACATAAGATCAAGATTATGTGTAAGAATAAAATCATGGATTAAAATTGATTATCCTACTAATGATCTGACATTTAATAAAGCTAGATGTAAAATTTTCAGAGTTTTCTGCCCCGTGTTTGGTGTTTACCAGTCTATTGCATGGAATGGATGCTAAATTTATCAAATTTGCAGTGCTAGTTAAGTATTTCTTGCTCTTTGTAAGCTATTACTCTTTTTAACTGTTACCTATCAATACAGGAATTGATAGGGGTACCTGTACACAGGACCCTGGCCTTCCCTGGGGTTAAGTTATTCCCTTGCTAATGGTGTAGGCCGACGCCTATCTGCATTTATCTTCATTTTTCTCTCCTATCATGGGGACAGTCATGAATTCTACCTGCTTTGTAGCCTGGGTCCAGTGGAAATCAATATGAGGCTTCGGCATTATGTACACATGTACAGGACTGACTAAGATTTTTATCAGGTAGGGGAAATGGAGGAAGCTTTCAAAAATGCTGTGGAGGAGGAGGGGGCAGGGTGGCATTTAGGAGAGATAGAAGCAGGCTGGGGAAAGGGGCATGGGGTTTGTTTTGTTCGAGCAAAGACTAATTCTTTCATCTGACCTCTGAACTCCATGAGTGGGGAGGAAGGAGAGAAGATGTCTGAAGATGATGGTGGCCTGGATTTCGGTTTGAGGAGTCAAGAAGATGAATCCTTGAAGGTGACACTAGGGGGAGAAGATAAGCAGACTACCTCTTTAATTTCAGGCTGGGGCTGAAGCAGTTCTCCTTCAAAGTTTCTGCTATACTGTGTTATTGCTTCCTCTTGTTGTAGGTCAACTTGTACATTGTCCTTGGCAGAGGGGGCCTCAGGTAAACAGTGGAACAACATGGCAAATCTGCAAAAATCAACATCTCAATGCTTTGCCAAAACCGCACCAATACTGTTATCTATATGGGGAATGAAAGGACACCATATCCAGTGGTGTTTTTTGGCCTGGGGGACCGGGGGGGGGGGGGGCTCTAGACACACATGGCCTTGAGGTATCACCTTGCCTTTGTGCAAAGAACAGTAGCCAGAGCCGTCCTTATCAATGCCTGACGATAATATAGAAGGTGGGCTGCCTTTTCTCCCACACTGAGAGCAGATAATAAAGAAAAGTGCTGGACTGTCTGAGATACGGGGGGGGAAGGGGCTCCCCTCTTCCTCCCACCCCGTCTTTCGCTCTCTTTCTCTCTTTGCTCTCTTTTGTTGTTTGAGAGACACATCAGATCGTGTTGCAGCAGAAAAAGCCAACAGACGACAGGTGATACCACGTCTGCTCACAGGTAAAGGATGTCAGATGATATTAGGAGGTGGGGAGAAGGAGGAAGAAGAAAAGGAGAGAGCTGAGGGAAAATCAAAGAGTATCAGGTGCAAAACAACGGTAGAAAGGAGGAGATATCCATGTAGCATTGGGAAAAAAACATAGCCTTTAGAGACTGGGATGAAAGGGAAACGTGGAATTATTTACAGTGTAAAGAAAGAGATTAAACCGAGCTGGGATGTGTTCTTCTACTCTACACAGAGCTTTAAATAAAGGCCAACATGAAAATTCCACACTGTAAAAAAGTGTGAAATTAACAGTAAATTGCTGTAAAATCTTAACATAAAAAACTGTAAATGAAAAAACAAAAAAACTGTTTAATTTACTGTTACTAGTGCATACCCGTGCATGCCCATCGAAACCAAGTATAAGCAAGTATTTCTTCATACCTATAGAAAGCAGGTGTAAGCAAGGGTGTAAGCAAGCACGCCAGCACTTGTTCAGTGATGCCTGCCTTTGATCTTTGATGGTGTCATCGAGAGTCCTATGATCGTAAGTGATGACTGTCTTTGGTCTTTGATGATGTCATAGTGAGTCCTATGATCTTTGATGACGGCATTGTGAGTCCTATGATGCCTGCATTTGATCTTCGATGATGTCATAGTGAGTCCTATGATCGTGAGTGATGCCTGCCTTTGAACTTTGATGTCCTATGATCATGAATGAGCATGAGTGACACCTGCCTTTGATCTCTGATGATGTCATAGCGAGTCCTATGATCATGACTGATGCCTGCCTTTGATCTTTGATGTCTCCGATTGTAAGTGATGCCTGCCTTTGATCACACACAGACACACACACAGGTTTTCTTGAATCCCTATACCATGGTATCTATATGACATCATATAGACATCATGCAGAGATCATAGGCACATCATAGGTGATCCTATGACCTTTTAGTGAGTCCTATGGTCTTGACAGACACAAAGTAGGAGAAGAAGAAGAGACGAACAAGATATCACTCTATATAATATATAGAGTATATACTGTATAATACACTGCTCAAAAAAATAAAAGCAACACTTTGAAAACACATCAGATTTTAATGGGAAAAAATAAGCTGGATATCTACACTGATATGGACTGGATAATGTGTTAAGAATGAAAAGATGCCACGTCTTTGGATGGAAATGAAAACACTCCAAAAAAAGTGAATAAATTGTGGCAGGCTAGTCCAGCTTACTCAGATTAAAAAGTGTTCCTTTTATTTTTTTGAGCAGTATACATAATGTATACATATAATTCAAGAAATCTCTTGTGTCTCTCATGACCATAGGACTCGCTAAAAGATGATAGGATCACCTATGATGTGCCTATGATGTCTACATGATGTCTATATGACGTCATATAGACACCATAGTATAGAGTGATTCAAGAAAATCTGCGTGTGTCTGTGAGTGATCAAAGGCAGGCATCACTCACGATCACAGGACTTGCTATGACATCATCAGAGATCAAAGGCAGGCATCACTCATGCTCACTCACAATCACAGGACATCAAAGATCAAAGGCAGGCATCACTCACGATCACAGAACTTGTTATAAAATCATCAAAGATTATAGGACTCCCTATGACATCAGCAAAGATCAAACGCAGGCATCACTCACGATCATAGGACTTGTTAAAAAATCATCAAAGATTATAGGACTCGCTATGACATCATCAAAGATCGAATGAAGGCATGATAGGACTCGCTATGCCATCATCAAAGATCATAGGACTCACTATGACACCATCAATGATCAAAGGCAGTCATCACTCACGATCATAGGACTCGCTATGACATCATCTTACCACAGGACTCGCTAAAAGATCATAGGATCACCTATGATGTGCCTATGATCTCTATATGATGTCTATATGATATCATATAGACACCATAGCATTGAGTGATTCAAGAAAATCTGTGTGTGTGTCTGTGTGTGATCAAAGGCAGGCATCATTCACGATCATAGGACACCAAAGATCAAAGGCAGGCATCACTCACGATCATAGGACTCGCTATGACATCTCAAAGATCAAAGGCAGTCATCACTCATGCTCACTCATGATCATAGGACATCAAAGATCAAAGGCAGGCATCACTCACGATCATAGGACTTGCTAGGACATCATCAACGATCATAGGACACTATGACATCATCAAAGATCAAAGGCAGGCATCACTCACGATCATAGGACTTGCTATGACATCATCAAAGAGCATAGGACTCGCTATGACACCATCAAAGATCAAAGGCAGGCATCACTGAACGAGTGCTAACGTGCTTGCTTACACCCTTGCTTACACCTGCTTTCTACGGGCAGGCAGAAATACTTGCTTATACTTGGTTTCTACGGGCATGCACAGGTATGTACTAGTATAGAGTGATGTGCTGAGGCAAGAACTCCTTATGAGAGTTCTTGAATTACATATAGTGATATGGTTCTGATCATGGAGGTAATGCACCTGTAAGCTGGTTGTCAACCGCCAATCATATTTAAAAGAAAAAAGAACTCCTTATACAAACATATAGTGATGATAATTAACCCTTTGAGTGTGAGAATTTGCGTGCCCCTAGTGGCAGAGCGTGGCACTGCACCTGCCTTCTCACTCTGACTTTGTCAAAAGTAAGTGAGAAATTTCTGTTTTTTTTTTTTAATGTACTGATTTCTTGTCCATATACTTTGACGATAAGATGATGAGGTACCTCTGTACAAAAAACAGTGTCAAAAGACTGAACCATTTTTTGTGTAAACACGTCCAAAGTCCACTTTTGACTGAGTTATGGAATTTAAAGAGGTGCCGCAACACTATACAAATTAGATATGTAAATTTATTCCTATCAGAAAATTTGGATCATATTTTACATCTTTCTAATTGACAGTAAGCCATTATCTCTTACCACTTTCAAGTTATAGCCTTGGAAATCTGAACATTTTATCGACAAAAAATATTTACCACTCTTGATCACTAGGGGGTATGTCACAGTTCTGCACCATACACACTCAAAAGGTTAAGTCAGTGGCAGTAATGCACCTGTGCAAGCTGGTTGCCAACCGCCAATCATATCTAAAAGAAGAAGACACACAGACAGACACAGAGATTTCTTGAATTATGTATAGATTAATGTTCTGTAAAATTCCAAACCGATGAAAAACATAAATTTTACAGTAACTATAAATTAAAATAATTACATTTCAATGTAGAATTAACAGATTATTATTTCCTCATAGAAAAAAAGTAACATAAAAAGCAATGCAATATAGTTAAAATCACAGCATGACAGTGTTGAAATGATACTTTTTCTTGGTAGTTTTTTTTTTTACATAAAAACTATTATTTTTTACAGATTCATACATGTTACAGATGAGAACATTAACAAATACAGTAAAACTAGGTAAATGTAAACTGCTCAGAAAGTTGTGGTGTATTTTTAGAATTTCTACAGGCCTATATTTTACAATATATTTGTATGCTAAGAGATGTCAGAAATCTTCTTTGAGTGGGCATCAAGTATTACAGTGAGCGTGGAGTGTGTTCTTCTTCTTTTAGATTTGACTGGCGGTTGGCAACCAGCTTACAGGTGCATTACCGCCACTGACTAGATTATCATCACTCTATATCTTTGTATAAGGCGTTCTGAACAATTCCTTTTGTGTGAAAAAATTATCTGTCCTTGGACTCTGTCCTGCACAATATATTGAAATTAAATGAAAACTAACTGTTGCAGTTTCAAGCTAATTTTCAGTTTTCTGTCATAAGGTGATTAATAGATTTAATTGGCGGTTGGCAACCAGCTTACAGGTGCATTACCGCCACACACTTGACTCTATGTCATCATTGCTAAGTCAAGTCCAATTAAAGTCAAACCACAGTATCGTCTTCTTCTTCTTTTAGATTTGATTGGCGGTTGGCAACCAGCTTACAGGTGCATTACCACCACATACTTCACTTTATATCACTCTTCTTCTTCTAGATCTGATTGCCGGCTGGCAACCAGCTCACAGGTGCACCACCGCAACCCATCGTGTTGGAGTGTGGACAAGAGAATGGCAGGGGAAATAAAAACCAAATTCTTTTAATTAATCCAGTTGCACTTAAATATCTAAATAGACCTACATACTGTATATTTCTTTGACTGAAGTTCCTAACATGTTTTCCAAAACAAAACTTAAATTAGCCATTTTCATTACTGCAATCAGATGTTTCCTTTGTTCCTGGTATTCCTGACATTCCAACAAAACGTGCTGAACTGTTTTCGGAGAACCACAATGTGCACACCTGCCAGTTGGATGTTTACCTAGTCCATGTAGCATCTGGTTCAAAGTAGTATGTCCTATTCTTAATTGGGTGATGAGTATCTCCTCTTTCCTGTTTCTGCCAACTCCCATTCCAAAGTCCACCCACTTTTGAATGTCATAAAGATGTCTTCCTGTATCTATTGAGTCCCAATATTCTTGCCACTTTTCTACTATATAATTTTTTAATTATTGATTTGCCTTCTGCCTTGCTGAGTGAGATTTCTAGATTTATTGCTTTGAATTATAATGATTATTTTGCTAATAAATCCACATCCTCATTACCCTCTATTCCAACGTGGGCTGGAACCCAAAGAAAGTTTATTGACTGACTTTTACTGCAGAGGTTGTAAATTAAGGAGTGGATTTCTACAATTAGGTCCTGCCTACACGACTGCAGTGACTGATCACTCTTGAGAGCTGCCCAACTATCTGAAGCAATGACTGCATTATTCCTATAATTTATCTCCAACCACTGTAAAGCTAATACAATGTCAACAAGCTCAACTGTGTATATTGATAAGTGATTACTGGTTCTTTTATTGATAGATATTTTATACTGAGGAATGTATACCACAACTCCACTACGACCAGTTGTAGGATCCTTGGTACCATCGGTAAATGCTATCAGCTTGTTTCTGAAGTTTTGTTCAATATATTTATGCACAATATAATCTGTTGCTGATTGCTTATGTTGCCTCCTCAATTGCTGTATTTCAAAATCTACCAGTGGCATTTTAAACAGCCATGATGGAATAATAGACCACAGGACCATTGGGCTAAAATCTATGTATTTTAATCCCGCCTGCTCAGCAATGGCATCACTTATCCATCGAAAGCTACCAATGTTAGACTCACTGTGTTCCCAGCAATCATTAGGAATAGCTTTAGTAGGATGTGACCTCTTGTGCCCCTTCAAGTTGATCCAGTATGCCAGCATTAATTTGGTTCTTCTTAATCTTAAGGGCATTTTGCCCATTTCTACTTGGATCGCAAATACTGGAGAAGTTTTAAATGCACCACAACATATCCTAAGAGCCTTTGTCTGCTCTATGTCTAGTTGGTTCTGGTGACAATCAGCAGCTGACATGAACGCAACACATCCACAGTCTAGTGTAGCTCTCATTAGTCTTCGATACACCCTCAACAGAGAGGCCCTAGAGGCCCCCCAGTCCCGTCCTGCCAAACATCTCAAAATATTATTTGTTTTCTTACATTTTCTTTTAGTTTTTTTCAGTATGCTGTTTCCAAGATAATGTTTCATCAAATATCACACCTAAATACCAAACTACCTTTACTTAAGATAAGATAAGATAAGATAAGATAAGCCTCTATTAGTCCCACAATGGGGAAATTCCAGGATTGCAACAGCACAGGGATAGCAACACTCAGAGCAACAATCAGAAGGCAAGAAAAAAACAAAAAAAACAAGAGCAGCTAATATACATATGTACATATTAATATATATATATACAGTATATATATATATATATATATATATACGTATATATATACAGACACAGTGCAGAGCATTGTAGCTAGATGGAATAAATATGTAGATATATAAACACACAGAAAAGAGCATTGCAGCTAGGTGGAATAAATATGTAAATATATAAACACACCCAGTGCGGAGCATTGTAGCTAGATGGAATAAATATGTAAATATATAAACACACACAGTGCAGAGCATTGTTGCTAGATGGGATGAAACAGCACAACCGTCTACTTAGTTATCCTACATGGTATGATTATGTGTGGTTCCAAGGTTGACATAGCCAGGAGCGGCACTGGGGTTAAGCTCCCAGTGCTCATAAAATGCTCCTTACGGCGTGCGTCTCGAAAAACCTCTGACAACTAAGTCCAACTCCTAGCCTGCCCATGTGGTTTAGTCTCTAAGCCCGGCGGAACTGCTTTTACTAATAGGAGAAGGGGCGAGGGCGGATCTCTGGCGCCTTAAAACCAGATGCTTCGGGTAGATGGTGGCTCGTCAACCTGGGAAGGTAGCCCATCTAGGGGAAGGTAAACCCTGATTTCAAACCTCCGCTGCCTTGAGGCACACCCGGTCACGGGAAAGGCTTTGGGAGTCAACCCTGAGGAAAAATCCGGAGTCGGAGCCCCTCAGGCAGTTCTCTGTTGTGCTCAACATCATTCTGGCAGCTCCTGCCACGACGCTTGTGCCAAACTATAGCAGCCCTGCTGTTCCTTTGGATTCATCAGTGACATGGAGAGGGGGGACATGCTGCATGGGTAACATCTTGTCCTCCATATCTTCCTGCCCAGGCTTGAATCCTACCAACGCCCAACGCTGGAAGGTAGAACACCGGTGCGCATCGGCCTGTTCAGCCACAGGCGGTGCTGTTCCAGCAGAGTAGACGTTTAGGATTCTCTTCCATGGTCATCATAGACCGACGGAGGCCGACGAATGATTATGTACCCATACATATTCTCACCCTCCATAGCGACCGATATTTTCCTAGTTGTATGCCGGAGAGGACCATTGTGTAAGTCTATTGCATCTTTTGCATTCGAAACTATTAGGTTGTTACGTCTTTTTGCTATCTCTGCGAGCAGCCCTGCTTAGGTTGTACAGTCTGACAGCCGTTGGTAGGAAGGACCTGCGAAACCTCTCGGTTGTGCACCTGGGATGATGTAGTCTGCTGCTAAATGAGCTCCTCAGTGCATTCAGTATGTCCTGCATAGGGTGGAACTCGGACTCCAGCAGAGATGACAGTTTAGCCACCGTCCCTCTCTCTCCTATCTCCTCCACTGGGTCAAGGCACTGCCCCAGGACAGAGCTAGCTTTCTTGATCAGTTTGTTCAGTCTCTTCCTATCGGCTGCAGTAATGCCACTGCCCCAGCAGACCACTCCAAAAGTGATGGCTGATGCCACCACCGTGTCATAGAATGTCTTCAGCAGCGCCCCTTGTACACCAAAAGACCTGAGTCTCCTCAGTAGGAACAGCCTGCGCTGTCCCTTCTTGTAGAGTGCGTCAGTATTGTGTGACCAGTCTAGTTTATTGTTCAGATGAACACCCAGGTACTTGTAGGATGTCACCATCTCGATGTCTGTTCCCTGTATATTTACTGGTGCTGTGAAGGGTTGTCCTTGCCTGCGGCAGTCCACCACCAGCTCCTTAGTTTTCCTCGCGTTGATCTGGAGGCAGTTCCGATGGCACCAGTCCACGAAGACCTGGATAAGCCCTCTGTACTCAGCTTCATCTCCATTGGAGATGAGGCCAACGATCGCAGAGCCATTAGAGAACTTCTGTAGATGGCAGTGTGTTGTGTTGTGTGAGAAGTCCGCAGTATAAAGGGTGAACAGGAAGGGAGCCAAAGCCGTTCCCTGGGGGGCCCCCGTGATACCAATGATCGTGTCGGACACACAGTCCCGGGTTCTCACAAACTGAGGCCGGTTCGTGAGGTAGTCCAGGATCCATGATGACAGGTGCTGGTCCACCCCTGCGCACAGCAGCTTGTCCTTCAGGATCATCGGTTGGATGATGTTGAAAGCACTGGAGAAGTCAAAGAACATGATCCTCACCACATTCCCGGGCCTCTCCAGGTGGGACAGAGAACGGTGAAGGAGGAAGATAACCGCATCCTCCACCCCAATGCCATGCTGGTAGGCGAACTGGAGTGGATCCATCGCTGGTCCCACCAGGGGTCGGAGGTGAGCAAGGAGTAGTCTCTCCAGGGTCTTCATCATGTGGGACGTCAAGGCCACCGGTCTGTAGCTGTTCAGGTCTTTGGGGTGGGAAGTTTTTGGTACAGGTACCACACAAGATGTTTTCCACAGCTGTGGTACCCTCCCCAGCTTCAGGCTCAGGTTGAAGATGTACGCCACAATCCCACACAGCTGGTCTGCACAGGACTTGAGGAGCTTTGCGCTGATGCCGTCCGGTCCCGACACCTTCCTCGCCTTGATCTTCCTCAGCTCCGTCCTCACCTGGGTCTTGGTCAGGGTCAGGTTGGGGGGCTGTGTGTTGGGAGTGGGGAAGTGCTGGTGGAGTGGGGAGTGGGCAGCAGGACTTGATGTCTTTAGAGGCAGCAGTGGTTTTGTGCAGTCAGGGGAGAGGGCGGTTGGTCAAACCTATTGAAAAACAGATTCAGATTGTTCACCCACTCCCTGCCCTCGCGGCCTGGGGGGAGGTATTCTGGAGCCCAGAGATGGTTTTAAGGTTTCTCCGGACCCCGCTGATGTCGCTCTGTTGCAGCTTGTCCTCCATCTTCTTCCTGAAGCTGTCCTTGCCTTCTCTGATCTTTCTCCTCAGCTCCCTCTGTACGGACTTCAGCATCTCCCTGTTCCCCGACCTGAAGATCCTCTTCTTCTCTCTCAGAAGTGTTTTTATCTCAGGGTTGATCCAGGGTTTGTTGTTTGAGCAACACCGTATGGTCTTGGTGGGAACGGATTTGTCCACACAGAAGCTGAGGTAGTCCGTGATGGTGTGAGTGAGGCCATCGATGTCCTCACCATGTGGATCGCAGAGCTGCTCCCAGGCGGTGATTTCAAAACAGCCCTTTAGAGTATCCATTGCCTCCTCAGACCATAATTCCACTGTGCGCATGGCCAGAGGTTGTCGGTGCACTAGGGGTTTGTACACCGGCTGGAGATGAACCAAGTTGTGATCCGATCTCCCGAGTGGGGGGAGTTGTAATGAGGTGTACGCCTCCTTAGTGTTTGCGTAGAATAAGTCCAGTGTTTTATTGTCTCTAGTGTGGCATGTGACATACTGGGTAAATGTGGGTAGAATGGGAGATAGTGAAACATGGTTGAAATCGCCTGAGATGAGGAGAAGAGCATCTGGGTGTTCTGTCTGCAGCCTGCCGGTTACTGAATGGATGACGTCACGCGCTGTCCCAGCGTTCGCCGTCGGATTTACATAAACAACAATGCAGATCACGTGTGAGTATTCCCTCGGGAGATATGTAGGCCACATGCTAACAGCTAGCAACTCAATGTCTTTGCTGCAGTGTCGTTGTTTAACAGTGATATGTCCCGGTCTACACCAGTTGTTGTTAACATACATTATCACTCCACCGCCCCTTGCTTTGCCACTGTCTGGTGTTCGGTCTGCCCGTATCGTGTGGAAACCCTCCAGCTCAATGTTAGCATCTGCTGCTAGTTCAGTTAGCCACGTCTCAGAAAACAAAAGGAGAGAGCATTCCCGGTATATGCTATCGTAGCGGGAGATAGCCGCTAGCTCATCTACCTTTCCCAGTAACGACTGTACATTCCCCATGACAATAGATGGAAGGGAGGGTCTGTACCTTATATTTTTTGTCCTCCGCCTTACTCCAGCCCGGCAACCGCGGCGTTTTCGCCTCAGTTCCCTCGGTATGTCGAGTTTTAACGTTAGCACCGGTTGGCAGTTGAGTGCTAGCAGCTCTTCCCTGCTGTATCGTCTCCTGCTATAAACAGTGGCTCCGTCCACCGGCTCAGGAGACATTTGGGACGATCTGTGTGTCCGTGATATAAATGGAGTGAGAAAAAAAAAACGGATCAAAAAGAGAGAGGAAGGGAAAAAAGACTCAGAATTGAACCGCTGTTGCAAAAGGCAGCCGACTCGTGTGGCGTCGGAAGTATGTTTTGCTCTAACTTGCTCTAACTTTTGGCCATAAAGATTTAAAGAAATTTCTTTGTGACTTTTAGAGAAGCAAATTATTTGTGTCTTTGAGACCGATAACTTAAAAGCCCACCGGTTTGCCCATTGCTCAACCTGGTTTATTGCTGCCTGCATTTTCCTCTGAATGTACACAAGATTACATCCCCTTATCCATAAGGCCCCATCATCTGCATACAAGGCCTTCCCTGTTCCACTATTGATTCCTTCAAAAATATCATTAATCATAATATTAAACAAAACAGGGCTACACATGCTGTCTTGGGGGGTACCATTTTCAACTTGATATATTTTAGAGTACTCTGTACCAACTCTTACCTCAATCATTCTATCATACAGGAAATCTAATACCCAATTGCATAAATTACCTTCAATTCCAAAATGATTTAATTTAATCAGCAACCGTTCTTTCCACAGCATGTCATATTCTTTTTCTACATCAGAGAAGACAGCTATCACATTTTCCCTATTTACCTGGCCTTTCCTAATTTCAAATTCTAGGTGCAAAATGGAATCCATAGTATTTCTCCCTTTTCAGAACCCACTTTGAAAAGGAGAAAGACATTCCCTCCCTTCCAAAATGTAATTCAGCCTTTCAGTCACCATTCGTTCCATTGCTTTCCCTAACTGCTCTGAGGTAAGAGCTATTGGCCTATAATTATTGGGATCTGAAGAATCTTTCCCTGGCTTAAGACTGGTACTATAACTGATCGTTTCCATGTCCTTGAAATCTTCCCAGTTTCCCAAACTTTATTAAACAGCTTTAATATTGTTTGAAGTGCACAGTCCTCCATGTGTGCCAACATCATATAACATACACCATCCTTCCCTGGTGAAGACTGCTTCGAATTCAGAATAGCCCTTTTCAATTCCGACAAAGTGAATGGAAAATCTATTGTGTCCCTTGAAGTATTCTTCCTTATGTTTACATGTGGGTGTTTGGATAAAGTGCTTCCCCTGCTTTGTCTAATTGTGTTTGGTAGGTTTTCTGAACTATGAATCTTCACTAAAGTTTGTGCCAGAAGTTCTGCTTTGTCTATATTAGTAATAGACAGTAATGGGGAAATGGCTAACACTGGTATTTTGTACTCTCTTCTAGTACCACTCATTTTCTTAACCATTCCCCAAATATCTGATAGCTGTGTTTCTCTTCCTATAGTATTACAATACTGTCTCCAAAATAAACGCTTAGTTGTTTTAATTGTTTTCATGACGATTGCCTGACACCGTTTGTACTCAATCGCTGCTTCCAAAGTATGACACTTTTTCACTTGTCTGAATGTCCTGTTTCTGTTTTTAATAGCTTTATTACAATTATCATCCCACCAAGGAAGATTCTTTCATTGTCTATAACCTGTACTTTTTGGTATGAATTGCAGCCTCTATTATAATCGCACTAACACTTTTACTAAATTTCTCCCCATCAATAATGTCCTCACTATTTAGCTGCTCACATCTAGTCTTACACAGATATTTAAATTTATCCCAATCTGCCTTATCCAATTTCCATCTTGTGCCAGACTGCATCCCTTCTTCTCCTGCTTCCAGACCAGTTTTAACTCTTTTTGGGTAATGATCACTCCCATTAGCTGACCAACTTAATACCTCCCAAGATGTGATTCCTGCAATTGCATTTGAAACCAAAGTTAGGTCTCACACACTTTCTGAGACTAGATTACTGCTAAATCTAGTACCTTCCCCATCATTCATGCATATTAAGTCCCTGTCCTCTAAAAAATCCCCAGTTTCTGTGCCATTTATATCTATATCCCTGCTACCCCACAGCGTGTTATGTGCTTTAAAATCCCAACACTAGACCACCTTTCCCCGTGCTTGTCTATTTACAGTGTTCAAAGTGTCAACTGTCAATCTGTTACATGGATTATAGTAATTAATAATTGTTATTTCATCTTTTACTGCTCCTATTTTTACCATTATTGATTCATGTTCTTTCCCTATGTCCATTTTTTTGTAATTTATTCCATTATGCACAAAAGTTGCTACACCCCCCCACACCAGTTTCCCTGTCATTCCTTTTAGATGCGGATCCTTGAATGACAAAATCCAACTGAGGTTTTAACCATGTTTCCTGTATACAGATTACCTGGGGTTTGTCTTGCATATCAGATATAAACGTTTTGAATTCTTGCCCATTTGATATTAAACTCCTGGCATTCCATTGCATAATCGTGATTACCATGATAACCCACTAGCCCATGATGTCTGTGAACTCACAGATTCTCCACTGAACAAGTCCTCAACCGCTTCCCAATGTAGCCCCTTAATGTCAAGATAATTTTCTGCTGCATTCACAATGATTTTGATTTTTTTCTGTTTTCTTGGAGGTCTGTGCAGTACAGTTTGTCAGATCTACCACAAACAAGACAAAATTATTTTCCTTCAAAACCAGAGTATCTTCCTTAATTCTACTGCATGTACTGCAAGCCTGCACATTTTCCCTGTTAGAGTCTGTCATGAGCTCGCCTGTGCGCTTTTCCCAGCGCAGGGCGAGGGGAGAAAGGACGAGGATTTAAACGCAGGGATTCACCACACACACATTTATTAACAGCACAGTACACAATGAACGACAGTACAACCAAAAATGGATGCGCTGGGGAGAGCAGGGAAGACCACAGGGAAAATGCACTACTCGAGTGGAACGTAAACTGGGTAAAGCCAAAGCGTAATGATCATGCAGCGGGGAGGAAACACTACCAGAAACGAAGCGGGATTGAACCGAAAACAGGAACGTTTCTGGCACAGCGTAAAGGCAGCACAAAGGATCGCTCGCAGTTTACTCACGAATGACCACAGTCCCAAAAGTCCAGTTCTCGCAGCGAGCAGAGTCCTTCAGTGACTGACGGTTAGACGGTGAAGCACAGCCATAAAACACGTACAATGATCCAGCGGTGTCTGTGTAGCGAAGAGCTCCTTTAATACAGATGCCGCTGGCGTGACAAATAAGGAACACCTGGGCGAGGCATGGACGGATCATTACCGGGGACTGGAAACAGCTGATGAGCCAGAAGGAGAGCGAGGGAGCGTGGCTGGGCTGGCAGCCTGTCAGCAGCGTGAGAGAAAGGAGATGACAAATGCTGACTAACAGCTGCCGGTCAAACAATGGCTAGGGACATGGAAAAACATACCAGAATACATCAAAATACACATCCCCAGCAAAGCCAACCCCACAAAGAGATCGAGGCCGAGCCGGGGAAAGACAAGCCAGCTCGGCACGTGACAAGAGTCCACTCCCACTTTTTTAGCTGGCACCTTTTTTGCAGCTTCTGCATATGTTAATCCCTGGAAGACTTTTACCTGCTGAATTTCTGCTGCTCTTTTGCTGGCTTCACAACCTTGATATGCAGAGTTATGTTCACCACCGCAGTTACAGACCTTTAATTTGGCTCCTCTTTCACACTTTCCATATTCATGTTCACCAGAGCATCTGGCACATCGTTGTCTACCTTTGCATATCGCTGCTACATGACCAAACTTTTGACATTTGAAACATCTGAGTGGAGGAGGAACGTAAAGTCTGACTTCATAGCTCATATAGCCAATATACTCCTTACTTGGCAGTCGTGTTTCATCAAATTTTAACATTACCGACAATCACATTTTTCACCATTTCTATTAGTTGCTCCAGGTTCAGGTTCAGGTTCAGGTTACTTTATTTGTACCCGTAGGTAGATTTGTTTTGCAGTCTGGTGACATCCATATTTACAAGCCACTAATTACATTCAACATAGACACAAACACAGGCACACATGAAGCTGACTATAAACATGATAAAAATCCTCAAGGCTCCATCAATCAGGGTATAAAAAGACAAAGAGATGAGGGAGAAACCAGAGGTAAGAGAGAAAGGTCATATTAAAGTTAAAAACTAGTCAGAGGTTAAAAAACTCAAAGGTCTAAAATCCAATAAAATATTTAGAACCCAAGTGACATCCTACAAAAATAAGTAAATATAAAATGAAGTTAATAAATGGGTACCTAAATTATGTACAATATATTTTTACAGCTTGTTCAACTCTTTGACAGCAGCAGGGACAAAGCTGTTTTTGTAGTGCTGGGTTCTACTTTTTGGGACAGCAAACCTCTGTCTTGAGGGAAGAAGCTGAAAGTGGCAGTGCAAAGGGTGGGAGTCATCATTTAAAATGGAGGTAGCCATCCTCTGTACTTGTCTGGTGTACAGGGATGTCAGGCTCAGCTGTGACTCACCAAGCAAACGACTGGACCATCTAACTACCTGATCCAAAGATTTCCTCTGTTTCAGTTTTATCTGACCAAACCATGACACTAAAGAAAAGGATAAAACAGATTCAATAAAAGCCCGATAAAACATTGTCATTATGGTTCGGTCAACTTGGAAGCGTGCAAGTTTTCTCAAGCAATGCAAATGTTGCTGACCCTTTTTGCACACCCTTTCACAGTTCACTTCAAAGTTTAAATTACTATCAATAATCATCCCAAGATATTTGTACGATTGTACACATTCGGTGGTCTGGCCTTTTAGTACAGTGACTTCGTGCCTGGGATTTTTCCTCCTAAAGTCAATAATCATATCTTTAGTTTTTGTTGTATTCAGCTGCAGGTAGGAATCCTCACACCAGTGAACAAAATCATCAACTACTGGGCCGTGGCCACTCTCACCATCCTGGAGGAGACTGACAATAACTGAGTCATCAGCATACTTTATAATGTGTCTGTTGTCATGTCTGCTCCGACACATGTTTGTGTACAGGATGAAGAGTAGTGGTGACAACACACACCCCTGAGGAGAGCCAGTAGAAGAGCACTTTAGGTCAGACAATGTACCATTGACCCTTACTCTCTGCGTCCTGTTGGTTAAGAAATCCAGAATCCAACCCACCAGATTATTGCTCAAGTCAAATTGTTGCAGGAGCCTTTCAACTAAGATATGAGGTTGGATTGTATTAAAGGCGGAAGAAAAGTCCACAAATAAAAGTCTGGCATGTGTCCCATTAAAATCCAGATGTTTAAAAAGCATGTTAAACAGAGTGACAGTGGCATCCTCCACTCCTTTGTGTGGCCTATAGGCAAACTGCAGAGGATCCAATGCCTGCTCAGTCTGCCTTAGGACCTCACATCTGACCAGTTTTTCAAAAATTTTCATTAAAATTGAAGTCAAAGCAACTGGTCTAAAGTCGTTTACCATTTTAGGACAGCTGGATTTTGGAACGGGAACAACCACGTCTTCTTTCCAGATCTTAGGCACATGTTGTGTCTGTAAGGACTTATTGAAAATGTAATGAAATATAGGACTCAGTTCATGTGCACAGGACCTTACCAAGCGCCCACATACAGTATATTATCAGGGCCCTGACTTTTGTTCACTTTTACAGCGCAGAACTCCCTTTTAACATCCTGCACCTCAATATTAAAGTGCTGATTGTCTTTGAGTTTCTGTTTCAAATCTTGGATTTCTGTGCTGAAATCAAAGGAGTCAAAATGACCATAAAACAATTAAGAGCATTAGCCAGCTCTGTGTCTGAATTAAAACCATCTAAAAACACACGATTACTGCGCTCTGTGCTCTGAAGGCCTGCAATAGTTTTCATACTGGCCCAGGCTGAACCAAGTTTCTTTGTTGCCATCTTGGTTTCCAATTCCGATTTATAATTCTGTTTTGCTCTTAAAATTTCGGCCTTCAGCTCCTTTGTGGCAACCTGTAGCTCAGAAACAGACCCCTGTTTAAAGGCAAGTGCTTTCCTCTTTAAGCAGGATTTAACTGATTTTGCCCAGTTAAGTTTTTCATTATTTCATCAGCTGAGACAGCCATTGAAATGCCCGATATAACTCCTCTCATTGCCTTATTTCCTTCTAATACTGAACACTGCACATTTTCCCCCTCTATCTTATTGACTCTGATTGCTTTTCCTTGTTGAGCACTATCTTTACATGTAACTAGTAACGGACCACTACGAAGAATTCTTGCATTTAAAACTTCTCCAAGTAACTTATTAATTGCATTTGTGAGCTTAATTGGGTTCCACTCATGAAATGATGCCCCTTCCTGAGTAAGTTTAATGATTGCTTTACACTCCTTCTGTTTATTCCGGGATTGATAATCTTGTGATTCATCATCAATTGATAACGCACTTGATTGATTTTCTTTACATTTACATTTGCTTCTTTTAGACTCCACCGAGTTCCAAACTTCCTCTTTTCCGCTTCCTACCTCCATTCCTCCAAGATCACCCCCAGCTTTATCACCTTCCGCTATCTGCTCTGCCATCTTCTGTCCATTCACAACCCGGTTGTGTCACTCCGGTTCAAAGTTCCTGCCTCTCGTCGCCATCTTATCAAACCACAGTATCACTCTAGATCACTCTATATATAATTCAAGAAATCTCTTGTGTCTGTCTGTGTGTCTGTCTGTGTTTCATGACCACAGGACTCGATAAAAGATCATAGGATCGCCTATGATCTCTACATGATGTCTATATGACATCATATAGACACTGTAATGACCATAGGACTCGTTAAAAGATCATAGGATCGCCTATGATGTTCCTATGATCTCTGCATGATGTCTATATGACGTCATATACACACCATAGTATAGAGTGATTCAAGAAAATCTGTATGTGTGTCTGTGTGTGATCAAAGGCAGGCATCATTCACGCCGCTGGCTGGCTGGCTGGCACAGCTATTGACGCCGCTGAGGACACAGTCCAAGGACGGATAATTTTTTCACACATGGGGAGCTGTTCAGAACTCCTTATAAGAACTGACAAGCTGAACATTGGAAGAGATATAGAGTGATGATTTAGAGAGGTACGTGGCAGTAATGCACCTGGAGGGTGGTTTCCAACCACCAATCAAATCTAAAAGAAGAAGAAGAAGAAGAAGAATTTAAACTTCGGACCTGCGGACTGGTTGCCAGCCACCAATCAAATCTAGAAGAAGGTTTCTTGATTTGTATATAGAGTGATGATCCCCGAAAAAAGGGCCATGGCCAAAGATACATAGAGTGATGATATAGAGTGAAGTACGTGGCAGTAATGCACCTATAAGCTGGTTGCCAACCACCAATCAAATCTAAAAGAAGAAGACGACATCATGATATTTTTTTTTTTTTTTTTTTTTTTTTACATTTATGGTTGATAGAGTGATGTCTCAATAAAGTAGAGTGATGTCTGAAGAAAGAGTAGGTGGTGGTAATGCACCTGTAAGCTAGTTGCCAACCGCCAATCAAATCTAAAAGAAGAAGAAGACATTTGGACAGGATATAAGCCATAAAAACGAGGAGATCCTGGGAGCCATCTGGACGCCAAGAGGATAGTTTGGACAATGGACATGTATTATTGGAAAGTTACTGGGAAACGCCCACTAACTGGAAGCCTTTTTATAGCTGTGAATTCCTTTGTGTTGGGTCCTATCTAGGAGAGGGAACTGGGAGATCCCATGGCAATGTACACTGACTCCCTGTGTGGTTCAATAAAAGTTAAGCTGAGAAATGGTATTTCTTCTGTGAATATTGGTTGGTTAACCAAATTGGAAAAGATTCTGCTAACTGTCCAAAAATTAATTTTTACAATTTGGTGGTGGATGCGGGCAGTTTGCCAACTACTTTGACGATGGACATCAGGAGACAATGCCTTTGTCTGCATGTCGTGGACAATCAAGGGCCCCTACTGATCAGAAGGTGAGAACCTCTTCTAAAAAGCTCTGTAGAATTGTCTGCAACATTCAGTCCAAGTAAGTCCTTGGTCCTGTTTTTTTTTTTTTAATTCTACTGGAAAACTTAATATAAAGATAATGTTATATTTTATGGCTATTTTCTATGATTGTAAGAACACGCAGGGAGTCATAAGCATGCATGCATTCACATGTTAGGGACAGATTAATGAGCCACTTTTTAAAGATACATAGGGAGTTTTAATTGAAAATAAAGCTTTCATATGTTATAGATACATAGAAAGTCTTAAGATTTTTACATGTTAGTAATGATACATAGAAAGTCTTTATGTAAATAGGACTTTCATATGTTACTAATGATACATGGAAAGTCTTGAATGAATGAATCTTTGTTTTGGATAGATTAGATGTAAAGATTAAAAGAAAGGAACAGAATAATATAACAAAGGGGGAAAAAATCTAACAAGGTCAAATTAAAAAATAACTCCTCAGATTATACAGTTCAACATAAGTTATCCGAAATGGGTGATGGGTGAAGCCGCAGCTTATATTGTCCACCCATGTTCCATCTAAGAATTCAAAAGAAAAATAAAATAAGAGTGATTACAATTCAGAACAAAGCTAAGACAAGACCTGACAAAAAACTAAGCAACACCACAACGCAGACTGGATATGACAATCCTTATGTGATTTTACATGTCATCGTGTATATATGTTTGGAGTATTTCTTCCTTTAGTTTTTGTTTAAATTGTCCAAGCGTTGTACATGATTTTAATTCAGGTCCAAAAGTGTTCCGCAGTCTGACTCCTTGCACTGAGACACTGTTGCTTTTTGGTAGTTCTCACTGAAGGTTTTTGAAATATACATGTTCCTCTGAAAGGATATTGTTTCTCCCTTATTTGGAACAACTTTGGGATATTTGCGGGCAGTGATAGATTCTTCACTTTAAACATTATTACTGCAGTTTTAAAGTCAACCAGATCTTTCAACTTGAGAGCATTTAATTTAAGAAAAAGTGGGTTTGTTGGTTCCCTGTGAGCAGCTTTGTTTATTGTTCTAATAGCTCTCTTCTGAAGCATAAAGACTGGATGTATGTTTGTTTTATATGTATGTCCCCATACTTGAGTACAATATGTCATGTATGGGACTATAAATGAATGATACAAAGTATATAATGTGGGTTGATTCAGCAAATATTTCACTCTGTGTAGTATTGTGATTGATTTGGATATTTTACCTTTAATATAATTAATATGTGACTTCCAACACAGTTTATTATCAATTATTACTCCAAGAAATTTAATTTCGGATACCCTTTCAATCTCTACACCATTTACACTGAGTTTAGATACTAAGTTGTTGTGATGGTTGTTAAAAACTATAAATTTTGTCTTACTTAAGCGTTTTTTTTTTTAATCAAACCACAGTTTAAGCTTTCTTAATTCCTTTCCGAGTGTATCCAAAAGTTGTTCCAAATTACTTCCACTGCATAATAAATTAGTGTCATCTGCAAACAATATTAAATCCATTTTTTCCAAAACTTTACATATATCATTTACTGTATATACATATTTAATAACAATGGCCCCAAAACTGAACCCTGTGGGACTCTGCAAGTAACTTTCAGTAACTGCGAGTTTTTGCTCCCAACACATACATACTGATATCTATTCTTTAAGTAACTACATAACCAGGACAGTGCTACCCCCAATACCATAATTTTGTAGCTTCTTTAACAATAATTTATGATCCACTGTACCAAATGCTTTTTTAAGATCCAGGAATAGCCCAACTGAATACTTTTTATTTTCAACAGCAGTTGATATTTTTTCTATAAATTCCATTAGAGCAAATGCAGTTGTCCTCTTGTGTCTGAACCCATATTGCTGCTCACACAATAAATTATTCTTCATTATAAAGTTGTCAGTTCTCTCACAGAGAGAATATCTTAGAGTATCTTAGAAAATTGCGGCAATAGTGAAATAGGTCTATAGTTTGAAAATGAGACTTTGAGACTTTTATATGTTACCAAAAGATACATAGGGTATCTTGAAGTAAAACAAGGCTTTCATATGTTAATGGATTAAGAGGTTACAGTAACTGTAAACACCAGTTTGTTAAAATTAGTTGGACTAATCTACTGTATATGATAAGCTATCACTGGTATTGATACTGCTCAATGTAAATAGCCTGTACATAATAGTTAAGCTGGTTTTATTAAGCGGCAGGAACAAATACATACACACAATAACTCTGTAAATATCTACTAAGTCCCCCCCCCCCAATAGTGTGTGTGTGTGCGCGTATATACAGTATATACAGTATATACAGTATACTGTACAGGTATATACACACACTAAATCGTCGACCTCCGTCGGTCTATGATGACCATGGAAGAGAATCCTAAACGTCTACTCTGCTGGAACCGCATCGCCTGTGGCTGAACAGGCCGATGCGCGAATGGCAGTCCCTGTCACACAGGTCGCACTTGTGGGTGATCTCTGTGCTGCTGGGTCTGGGGCGGTTCTTCCTGCAGGTCCTTTTTTCATCTGCTGCAGCAGTCAGTCTCTCTTCACCCGCCTTGAGCTGTCTGTTCAGGGTGCCTCTCCATTTGGAGCGGTCCGTTGCAAGGTCCTCCCAGCGCTCTGTGTTGATCTCCAGGGTCTTCATGTCTCTCTTGCAGACGTCTCTAAAGCACAGCTGTGGGCGGCCAACGTCTCTCCTGCCAGTCGCCAGTTCACCGTAGAGGACGTCTTTGGGGATTCTGCCATCCTCCATACGGTGAACGTGGCCTAGCCAGCGGAGCTTGCGCTGCCTGAGTAGAGTGAACATGGAGGGAAGGCCGGCGCGGGACAGAAATTCTGTGTTGGGCACTTTGTCCTGCCAGGATATGTCCAGGATGCAGCGAATGCAGCGCAAGTGGAAGGAGTTCAGTCTCTTTTCCTGCCGGGCGTATGTTGTCAACGTCTCACTCCCATAGAGCAGTGTGCTGATGACGCAGGCGTTGTACACTGCCATCTTCGTCTTGACAGAGAGTTTGGGATTCTCCCACACTCGTGTGGTGAGGCGAGCGAGTGTGGAGGCTGATTTTCCAATCATCTTGTCGATCTCTGTATCAAGGGAGAGGTTTCTGCTGATCGTGGACCCCAGGTACGTGAACTGATTCATGACCTCCAGCTCATAGTCGTCAACGGTGATGGTTGGTGGTGCTTCCGTGCCTTGTGCCAAGACGTTAGTCTTCTTCAGGCTGATGGTAAGCCCGAAGTCCTTGCATGCCTGGGAGAAGCGGTCCATCGGGGTCTGAAGCTCCTGCTGTGTGTGGGTCGCGACTGCAGCGTCGTCTGTGAACAACATGTCTCTGATTAGAGCCTCGCGTACTTTGGTTCTGGCTTTCAGGCGGGCGAGGTTGAAAAGCCTGCCGTCAGATCTTGTATACAGGTAGATTCCCTCTGTTGCTGTGCTGAAGGCATGCCTCAGAAGCATAGCAAAGAAAATCCCAAAGAGGGTTGGCGCAAGTACACAGCCCTGTTTCACTCCGCTGCGTATGTTGAATGGCTCTGAGACGTTGCCGTCGTGCTGCACTATCCCCTGCATGTTAGTGTGAAACGATTCGATGAGGCTTTGCAACTTTGGTGGGCATCCTATGTTTGGCAGGATCTATATACTATACTGTATATGTATGTATATATATATATATATATATATATATATATATAAGCGATTTAACTAAAACGGCACACTTCTTGCTGTGCAAGAGATGAAGGCGAGTTTGTGTGTTTTTGTTCACATAAGGGGGGGGTTCTCCCGCTCGCCTGAGTTGAGAGATTGTTTTTAAAGCATGATATAAGTTCCTGAGAGGTGATTATTTGAAGTAACAGCACTGAATTGAGTGCAAAACTAAAGCTGTAAGATTATCCGCCTCTGCCTTGTCCACTCACATCACAGTATTTGTTGTTGCTGTTCTTTCATAGGACTATATTTTATTGCGAAAGTTACCATTTTGGCGAATTTCACGTTTTGTGGCACAGTGTGCGCAAAGATTCCATAGTTGCCAAGTCTGCTTATTATAAGCGACTTTGGGCTTGTTTTTTTCTAAAATCGCTTGCAAATCTTGTCAGTCGTGAGTTGTGGGGTTCTGGGCTTGTTTTTTAATGTGTAGTTGCTTATTTTGCTTTGCTTTGCTGTCTGTGTGACAGCTCTCCCAGCTCGGTTGTGCAAGATTATAAGCTGTGTCTCCACACCAAGAAGTTCAAAATCTGTTAATTTTGGGTAAGTTACTGAGGTAACGTCAATTCTCTTTATAACAAGGTAGATGAACTGAGACTGCTGATGCGATTTAAGGACCTCTCCACCTTGTGTGCCCTCTGCTTCACTGAGACCTGGCTCAAGGAAAAGACACCGGACAGCGCGCTCCTCCTCGAGGGATTTCAGCTGTTTCGTGCAGACCGCGACACGGGGCTCTCCGGCAAGACCACAAGCGGAGGAGTCTGCTTCTACATCAACAGCAGCTGGTGCTCCGATGTAACTGTGATCTCCCAACACTGTTCTCCCGCTCTGGAATATTTATTCATCAACTGCAAGCCATTTTATTCCCCGCGTGAGTTTGCTTCATTCATCCTGGCCGCTGTTTACGTCCCGCCCGACGTGGACGTGCGCGAGGCTCAGCGCGCGCTCGCGGATCACATTCAGCAAGCGGAGCGGACTTTCCCGGACTCTCTGGTTATTGTGGTTGGCGACTTTAACCAGAGCAACCTGAGCCACGAACTCCCCCGGTACAAACAGTTTATTAAATGCCCCACCAGAGGAGAGAACACGCTGGATCACTGTTACACTACAGTTAAGGACGCGTATCGCGCTGTTCCCCACGCTGCGCTCGGACTATCTGATCACGTGGTGGTCCACCTGATTCCCACATCAGACAGAGACTGAAGCTCACAAAACCTGTTGTGAGCACTATGAGGAAATGGACCAGTGAAGCTGTGGAGGAGCTGAGCACGTGCTTGGAAACAACTGACTGGGACATGTTTAAAGGAGCCACGCATGATCTGGATGAGTACACGGACACTGTGACCTCATATATCCACTTTTGTGAGGAGAGCATTCTTCCATCGCGCACCAGGGTGAGTTACTCCAACGACAAGCCCTGGTTCACAGCTAAGCTCAGACAGATCAGGAAGGAGAAGGAAGCAGCGTTGAAAAGTGGAGACCGGGACTGCTACAAGGAGGCCAAATACCAGTTTAGCAGAGAGCTGAGGAGAGCTAAATCTGTGTATTCTGAGAGACTCCAGCAGCAGTTCACTGCTAACGACTCTGCTTCTGTGTGGAGAGGACTGAGGCAAATCACCAACTATCGGCCTCAGGCTTCTAAGGGACAGGATGACAAAGCCCTTTGTCAAAGACTGTCCCAACACTATGCCCGTTTTGACACCTCGTCAGCTGTGTCCAACTCCCCCCTCCCCCCAGCGCCACTGCCTCCATGGTCCCCACTTCATCAAAGGCGGCCCCCCCTCCTCCCCCCCTGCCCTTGCCATCAGTGAGCAGGACGTGCACAGACAGTTCTCCAGACTGAACCCGCGCAAGGCCCCCGGTCCGGACGGCGTGTCTCCCTCCACCCTGAGACACTGTGCGGAGGAGCTGACTCCTGTCTTCACAGACATTTTTAACACCTCCCTGAAGTCATGCCACGTGCTGGCCTGCCTCAAAACCTCTACCATCGTCCCTGTCCCCAAGAAGCCACGGATCACTGGACTTAACGACTACAGACCTGTAGCGCTCACCTCTGTAGTCATGAAGTCCTTTGAGCGCCTGGTCCTGCCCCACCTCAAGACCATCACCACCCCCCTCCTGGACCTGCTGCAGTTTGCCTACAGAGCCAACAGGTCTGTGGACGACGCAGTCAACCTGGCCCTCCACTCCATCCTGCAGCACCTGGACTCCCCGGGAACCTACGTCAGGATCCTGTTTGTGAACTTCAGCTCTGCATTCAATACCATCCGCCCCGCTCTGCTCCAGGACAAGCTGTCCCTGCTCAACGTGCCTGACTCCCTCTGCAGGTAGATCACCGACTTCCTGACGGACCGGAGGCAGCATGTGCAGCTGGGAAAGACCGTCTCAGACTCTGTAAGCATCAGCACCGGATCATCCCAGGGCTGTGTACTTTCCCCCCTGCTCTTCTCCCTGTACACCAACTCCTGCACCTCCAGCCCCCAGTCTGTCAAGCTGATCAAGTTTGAGGACGACACCACCCTCATCGGGCTCATCTCCAACGGCGACGAGTCCGTCTACAGGAGAGAGGTGGCCCAGCTGGCGTCCTGGTGCAGCCACAACAACCTGCAGCTGAACGCTTTGAAGACAGTGGAGATGATCGTGGACTTCAGAAAAGTCACAGCCCCTCTGCCCCCCCCCCCCTTACCCTCACAGACTCTCCCATCACCACTGCGGATTCCTTCTGCTTCCTGGGCACCACCATCACCCGGGACCTCAAGTGGGAGCCGACCATCAGCTCCCTCATCAAAAAGGCCCAGCAGAGGATGTTCTTCCTGCGGCAGCTGAGGAAGCTCAAGCTACCCACCAAGATGTTGGTGCAGTTCTACACGGCCATCATCGAGTCCATCCTCACCACCTCCATCACCGTGTGGTACGCAGGAGCCACCGCCAGGGACAGACTAAGACTGCAGCGCGTCGTGCACGCTGCTGAGAAGGTGATCGGCTGCAAGCTCCCATCTCTCCAGGACCTGTACATCTCCAGGACCCGGAGGCGTGCAGGTCGGATCATAGCCGACCCTTCACACCCTGGACACGCACTGTTTGCCCCCCTCCCCTCAGGCAGAAGACTTCGGTCCATTCAGACTAAAACCTCCCGCTACATGAACAGCTTCTTCCCCTCTGCCATCAGACTGCTGAACACTAAGTGACTTATTAGACTCTCGTGCACTACGTACAGCAGCTCAACCGGACTCATGACAATTATCACTGTTTTCTTTTTGCGCTACCGACTGCACTATGTGGAACTCCACAATATCTGCTGCTTGTTAATATATTTAAAAATTGTATAGATTAGTATTACTTATTCATATTCTACCTTTTATTGCATGCATAGTTTTTTATTTTTATCTTTAGTGCTACTCCATGTTTAATCAGAATCAGAATCAGAATGAAGTTTATTGCCAAGCACATTTACAAGTAATAAACAAGTAAACATACGAGGAATTTGACTTGACATTGGGTACGCCTGATAGGCGCTTCCCAATGACGTGGCGAGCCATGGAGGCGCCTGTCAGCAGGAGGGGAATAGAAGGCAAGGGGAGGGGGAGACACAATAGGAGAGAGAAAAAAAGCATTGTTGATCAAAATAAAGCTCATTTTTATGACCAATATTGTGATTACAAGAAAAAAACTCTCAAATGCACAATTAGCAGACAATAGAATTCACACAATGACAACCAGTGCAGAGAGAGAACAGTGAATGAATGTGTCTTCATCAGTATAAGTGGGTCAGTTGTGTGTGTGTTGGGTGCAAGGGTGGCAGTTATCAGTTAGGTGAACAGCAATAGTCTCTCTTTCAGCAGATGTTATGACTAGTGTCTGAAGGCAGAGGCACATGTCCTTGAGCACGGCAGATGGAATACTCTGAGTCAGACATAGCTGTCCTTGAGAGTCCAGATACTGTACACCAATGTTTATGAAAGGGAAACAATTATACTGTTATTCATCGGGAGGACTGAATGCTGAGGGCGCCGAAAACAGGTGGAATAGCACTGACTTCAAAGAAAAAACTTTCCATTCTCTTACGGATTCAGTGCACCAATTCCATCGTTGCCAGGCTTTGAAATCATATCCTGGAGAGCTCTAAGCGCCACCGTGTTATCAATCTTCCTGTACAGTTCTCCATTAGCCGCTATTAGAGTCCTCGCCAGCTGATCGAATTGATGAGAGAGCTTCGCTGGGTCAGCTTTTTGATAAGCTCTGTCCATCTTCTTTAATTTGCGATACACCAGGACTATCCCAAAGCCGATCAGTAGAAGTCCTGAGACCGTAGCTCCAAATAGATATATATCTTCTATATCTTCAATTGAAAGGTCGCTCAGACACATAAGTTTCCAGTTGTATGTGTCCTTGATGTAACCTGCGGCAGCCATGCCCGCAGGACAAATGGGCTCCCCCGGACCCGATTTCCTCGTTGAAAAGACAGTGTCGATTGCGTTCAAAGCCCAACTTTTAAAATCCATAATTTCGTTTGATGAATCAACAGTAGACAGCCACGCAGACACAGACAAGAGCAAGCTGGGATCTAGTCGGTTAGGGGGGGAGAGACAACAGAGCGGAGCACAGAAAAATGTGACTGCTCTCTCTGGAGGGCGGAAGTGAAGGAATGTTGCAGCATTGCACCGAGACAAATTCCTAGTTTGTGTACTACATGAACAATGGCAATAAATCTCATTCTGATTCTGATTCTGTTTCTGAGGTAAAAGTGGCCGGCCAGGGGCTTCACTTCTGGCGGCCAATAATCCATCCAGTTTTTCTATAGAGATCAGTGGCCCACCCAACTCCACTTGGCTCTGTACTTGCTAATGGGATGTGAGCAATCAAGGTTTTTTTTTTTTAATATACACACACACACACACACACATATATATATATATATATATATATACAGTATATATATACACACACACACACACACACACACACACACACACAGATCAGTGCATATGGGACCTTAAATTGAAAAAAATTCTCCCTGGAAATGAACTCATGGCAAAATTTGATCGAGATCAAATTTTGCCATGAGTTACACATATGTTTGTCAATTTAAAAGATAATTTTCCATGTAATTAAAATTGTCGGCTGTCGTGTAATATTTAGTTTTTGTTTAAAGGACTAGCGGACAACAATTCCGATCATCCCACATCACTAAACTGTAATTGTGTTTAGTGTTGTTACTTATGCAGAATACACGTGTCTTTTCTTTGATCAGAGTTTAAAAATTTCATTTATTCAAAGTTTTTATGTTGACTGTGTTACTATAAATTTGCTATTGCTTATGCAGAATGCATATGTATTTTCCTTTAATGAGAGTTTACAAAATTTTGTTATTCAATGCTGACTGTGTATACAGTCAATTCACTGCAAACAAAAATAAATCTATATATTGATATATGCTATCAAGCAGCCTCTCTTTTACAATGTGGTAGGATGCCTGTTGGGCTTTTTTTGGACTTGTTTTCATAGAGCTGGTCCCTTGTTTCTCTCGTGAAACCTGGCAACACAACTTGGCAACAAACTTGGCAACAAAACTTTTGTGGAACAGTGCGCGCAAAGACTGCAGCCACAGCCTTCTATGCATCTCAGCCTGATCCATGTGACATCAGTAAGCTAACATTTACTTTTTCAAACTTGAAACACATGAGCATTTGTTGTCTGAAAAACATGGAGGACATTATTTACAGCAAACAGTCACACTGCTGACAGTTAATTATCCTCAAACATGAAATATGGGGCAGCTTTGCAATGAAAAAAAAACAAACTTATTTGCGACCACGGTATATTTTACTTAACAATATAGTATAGTATAGTTATTTTAGTAAACAATATTCCAGTAAAAGTAATCTTAGGTTAAATAGATAAGATGGAAAGATAAAGGAACAATTTACAAATTAAGGAAGAAGCAAAAGTTATTGAAGAAATATACCATATCGAAAAGTCGAGAAGATCACATGAAGTACAATCAGATACGTAATCAGGCACGATTGGCCATATGGAAAGCCCAGAAGAAATTTGAGAAGCATTTAGCTAAGGAAATAAAGCCCAATCCTCTATTGTTTTGGAAGTATGTTAAATCAAAATCAAAAACAAGAGAGCACATTCCTGATTCAATTATAAGTGAGTCTAAGATTACTACATCTGACTTGGAGAAGGCAGAAACCCTGAATGATTTCTTCATTAGTACCTTTACCAGTGAGGCTATTTATAACGTCCCTGATGTAAGAAGACAACAATTCACCCAAGAGCTCAATGATTTAAAAATTAGTGTGGAAGATGTACATAACAGATTAAAGAGATTGAATGCAAATAAATCGATGGGACCGGACAGTATTCACCAGAGAATCCTTAAAGAATTGGCAGGTGTCATTAGGTCTCTGTTGTATGTAATATTTGAAAAATGTATGAGTGAAGGTAAAATCCCAGAAATTTGGAAAAAAGGATATATTACACAAATATTTAAGAAAGGGGCTAAAAATCCCCCGAGTAATTATAGACCAATTTGCCTTACATCAGTAGTCTGTAAAATATTGGAGGGTATTATTCGTGATGAAATGGTCAAACATATGAGGATAAATAATTTGTTTTCTAAGCATCATCATAGTTTCCTGCCAGGGCGCTCCACAGTTACACAGATGCTAGAATGCATTGAACAATGGACAGAATGATTGGATCATGGCATACCAGTGGATGCTATTTATCTTGATTTTAAAAAAGCCTTTGATTCAGTACCCATCAGACGTCTTTTCCCAAAAGTGGAGAGCTATGGTATCTCTGGCAAGCTATTAAAATGGATTAATTCCTTCCTCACAGGATGACAGCAGAGGGTTTGTGTCAATGGATCCCTGTCACGGTGGACTGACGTCACAAGTGGTGTTCCACAGGGCAGTGTCCTTGGGCCGGTGTTATTCACATTATTTATTAACGATTTGCCTGAAGTTGTTGGGGCTAACCTGAAGTTTTTTGCTGATGATACAAAAATCTACATGCCCATAAGACAGACTGTAAGCGGCTACAGCAGGATTTACTGAGTATCCAGGAATGGGCTGTGAAGTGGCAATTATGCTTTCATCCTGACAAATGCACAGTGATTCGAATAGGGACAGGTCATCCAGAATTTATACATGAAATGACTGATCAGGAAAAAAAGTGTTCCCTCCAATTCACAGACCGTGAACAGGGCCTTGGAGTGATTGTAGATAAAGAGCTGTCTTTTGAAAAACACATACAGGCAATGGCAAAGAAAGCCACCCAGATAACAGGTGTCATGTGGAGAAGCTTTGAATGCATAGATAATGAAGTCTTCAGGCTCATGTATAAGACAATGATACGGCCTCATGTTGAATACGCGGTCCCTGTGTGGTCACCCCACTTGTGGAAGCTTGCAGACGCAATTGAACGAGTGCAGAGGAGAGCCACCAAACGAGTACCTGGGCTAAGCAACCTGTTGTATGAAGAGCGCCTGAGGCACCTCAACATTCCTACGCTAGTGTATAGACGTTGCGAGGAGACCTAATCAATACCTTTAAGTACATCATAAGAAATATGATGCAGATCCGTGTCTACCAGACCTACTGACAGATACAAGGTCCCAAGGTGCCCGCCAATTTCACACAGTCAGAGAACTTTTAGCTCACTTGAAAGAGCACATAGTGGTGGGGCGAAGTGTGTCATGTCCAATAACTGGCTGCAAAAATACTTTCACTGTGAAATCATCACTTACTGCTCACATGACTAGGAAACATAAAGGATGTTCAGTAGAAATTATAAGTGATATGTACAAGGAAATGGCTCCTCAGTCTTCTACTGTCACTGCATGCGAAGAAGCTTCAAATTATGTTGCAATAAATGAAAGGATTGAACTGCCAGAGAATTTCAGTGACTTTTCTTCGGAATGTATGCTTATTCTATCTAAAACTGCAAGGACAGCTCCTTCTTCCTGCTCCAACAATACAGACAATAGTTGATGAGATGCAAAATGAGCATGAGTTGGGACTGGAATACACTTCAAGTAAACTACATTCCCTTTTAAAAAAATGACATCAGCCTAACTGATGACGCTGTTGCTAAAATCTGTGATTGTGTGAAGGATTCAGATCTGTTTTCTATATGTCATCTGGGACCTTTGAGAACAACATATGCAAGCGTTCAGACATTCAAAAAAAATGTTCAAATACATAGAGCCTAAAAAAGTACAATTAGGAACTGATGAAAATATGACACTGTGATGGACACAGTACACATGGCACTCCACCCAGGACAAAGGAGTTGGTGGGGAAGAAGATAGTTAGGGATGCTAATGGAGAAAGGTGAGGGGAGCCAAAAAAAAAACAAAAAACATGTGCTTTTCGCCCCTCACCACACCAGGTTCACACCTGAAGACGCAGGGGTACGAATGTATGGTACCAAGACCTGCTCTGTTACGTGTGCGTCAATGTTATGTTGATGTGTGTGCATGTCTTTCACGTCTGTATGTTAATGTGTTTACCCTGTGTGCCAGAGGCGGGAATAAAAGTGTATTAAAGAGTTTGCTCAGGCACTCGGAGGACAGTTGTTTTGTGTTGAATATTGGAAGTTGAATAAAGTTTGAGTGTCATCTAGCTCGCTGTCTCGTCTGCTTTCATTTTCCACAACACAAAAGTTTGCTTACTACGTGCCTGTGATACAAACACTAAAAAAGTTATTAGAATCTGAATTATGGAAGAATTCAGTGTCACAGCAGTCTTCTAAAACACACTCAAATTCTTCTAAAACAGACTCAGATCATTTTGGTGACAAAAGTGATGGGCAAAACTTCAAGTGCAACCAGTTCTTTATTGAAAATCCAGGATGTCTGAAGTTAATTTTATACCAGGATATGTTTGAAATTGCTAATCCCTTCAGCTCGGCTAAAAAAAAAGCACAAAGTTGTTGCAGTCTATCTTTCTGTGGAAAATCTACCAGCTCATGTGCAGTCAAATACTGATCACATGTCCCTTGTCTTATTATGTGGTGAGAATGACCTAAAACAATTGGGAATTGTCAAGGTTTTCTCAGAGTTATTAGTAGATTTAAAAGATTTGGAGGAAAATGGTATAACTGTAGATGGCGAAACAGTCAAAGGGGCACTGTATCGTATTGCAGGTGATAATTTGGGTTCTCGTAGTATTGGGGGATTTAATGAAAACTTTAGTCGTGCGCAATACTTTTGCAGGTACTGTGAAATCACACGAAGTGAGTTTCAGAGTAATGACCCAAATGTATGTCGTCCACAGTGCACCCCTGAAGGTTATGATTCTGCTGTCTGTGATCTGCACGCTGAAGACAAAAAAGAAATCAAAGGGATAAAGGGAAACTCTGTTTTCAACACTCAAATGTTTTCACGTTTGCCAATCTGGTCTACTACCTTGTCTAGGTCATGACATATTTGTGGGTGTATTTGCTTATGATGTCACTTTGTACATGGAGTATTTCATTCAGAAAAAGAAATGGTTTACACATTCACTTTTGAACCTGTGAATCAAGCAGTTCAAGTACAAGGGATCTGATGCTCTCACAAAGCCATGTCCTGTCAACTTGGATGGATCAAAGCTTTCGGGACAAGCAGTTCAAAATTGGAATTTTTTAAGGCTACTGCCTGTATTAATTGGTGACAAAATCCAAGACACAGAAGATGATGTGTGGCAGCTCACTCTCCAGCTTAAAGATATTGCTGAGATGATTTGTGCCCAAAAGATTTCACTGTCTCAAGTTGCCTATCTTGACATTATAGTCCAAGAATATTTAGACTCAAGAAAGATTTTATTTCCTGACATTCCTCTAAAACCAAAACACCATTTCTTGTGGCACTATCCATCACTAATTTTGAAATTTGGCACTTTGATGAGGTTATAGACAATGCGTTTTGAAAGTAAACACAGCTACTTCAAGCGATGTGCCAGACGTTTGAAAATTTTTAAAAAATGTCTGCCTAACTTTATCTGAAAGGCATCAGATGTTTCAAGCATATCTTGTAGCTGGTCCAGGATGCAGTCAGCTTCTGCAAGTCAAAGACAGTTGTGCTTTTTACTGCAGTCTTTAAAGTGTAGCAATGAAACAGGCAGTTAGAGAATTTGGTTTCTCAGAAAATAATACTGTTGTCTAAACAGACATACAGTATAAAGGTACATCATATAAAAGGGGCATTTCCTTGTATCAGAAAATGATGAGTCGATGGAGTTTGGAGAACTTCTAATTATTTTGATAAAGAATGATACAGCTGTGTACTTTGTGATGGATATACACAATGCGGAGCATCATTCTGAATAACATCTCTACTAAGTAACAAAACAGAGCATATGGCTGCAGTGTCTTGACATTGATGACTTGGTGGATTTTTATCCATTTTCATCTTACATTGTTAATGGGCAATGGGTCATTCCGCTGAAACACAGTGTATGGTCTAAATAAACATGTTGAAACACTAGTGGAGAAACCATATTAAAAATGCACATGTATGCTCAGGAAAAGTGATTAAATACTAGCTAATTAAATATCTGATTACGTTTGTCTTGATTTGTAATGATGAAAACAGGTGCCTTTCGTGATTCCAGAAATGGCTGAATTGGAGCAAAGCGTCCTACGCTCTGCCATCTCTGAGGTGTTGCCTGACCTTCCAGAGGTGGCCAAAAATATTCTAGAAGACACCTTTCAATGTCTTGGGGTGAAGACATATGATAATTTTCAGTTTATTGAAGAAGCTGATTTACTGTCAGCGTTGAGGCCAATATAAGCCCGAAAACTTCTTTCTGCTTGGAAGCAGAAATGTAAGTTAAGTTTTGCTGTACATAACAGCACATGTTTAGACCGTGGACTTGATGGTATTCAGCCATTCACCTGTTCCAGTTCAGCAACAGAATAGATTGGTGGATAAATGAATTGTTGAGTTTATTGTGTTTAAATGGAGGGATTCTGAATTGTCTGTTTGAGGGAAGAAGTTGGTATTGACTGTACAGTTTTGCTGTACAGAATGCAACAAGCCTTCTCCTGATAACTCTTTTTATATGTAGTACATACCCGTGTGTACCCGTCCATGCCCGTAGAAACCAAGTCTAAGCAAGTATTTCTGCATGCCCGCTGGTGAAGGGTCTCCTCCTGTGTGAGACGGCTGTGTTGTTCACAGTCATGCCGCAGGCATCACTGACAGAGATTTCTTGAATTTATAGAGTGCCTTCTGCCTTACTGAGTGAGATTTCCCGATGTTCTGCTTTGAATGGGTGTGGTTTAAAGTAGTGTGTCGTATTTGGTCTTGGCTTCTCTGTGCCTTGCCTGGTGTGCAGCGTTGGTGGCCAGCCGACTATTTCGCATCTCCTGGGTCTCAGATTGTCTGTGCCACAAACGGCTGTGTTGTTCACAGTCATGCCGCAGGCATCACTGAAAGAGATTTCTTCAATATAAAGAGTGCCTTCTGCCTTACTGAGTGAGATTTCTCGAAGTCCTGGTTTGAATGGGTGTGGTTTAAAGTAGCGTGTCGTTTTTGGTCTCCGCTTGTCTGTGCCTTGCGTGGCGTGCAGCATTGCTCGCTTTGCGGGCATTTCAGGCTTCAAGTGACTCAGCACGTGCATGGCGCACTTCCACACGTTTCCTGTCTGTCTGTGCATCCCTTGTCTGTCGTACCCTATGCTGGTGAAGGGTCTCCTCCTGAGGCAGGCATCATAGGGAACTACATAACAGGTAGGCAGTCCTATTGCCTATCTGACAACATTGCGAGTCCTATGTACCCTGAGATCCTAGGATCATCATCAGACATCCAGATATCATAGGCCGTCCTATGATGTCCTATGATCATGACAGACACACAGACATTTCTTGAATTTATAGAGTGATGTGGGTGTTTTTGCAGTTCAAACTCCTGAAACCAGCAGTTCATCTGTTGATGCCTCACCAGGACGTCCTCCATCATTGCAGTCGCTTTCACCCAGAAGTTCATCTTCAGCCTCTTCAAAGAGCAGCCCAAGCCCTAACAGACTGGGTGGTACTTTTGTGATACCATGGGAGAAGTTCCCAGAGGAACTGATACAGTATTTTTGAGTAAAATTTACAGAAAAAAAACAGTTAAAAGACAGGTTTACAATAAAAAGATTACAGTTAAACAATGTATTTTTATTTTAAATTTTACAGTAAAATTGATTAGAAATGAATGTACAATAAACTATTGCATGTAAATCTTACAGTAAAAAATAGTTTAGTAGCAGCATGGTAATGCTAATCCCTCAGAAAACAGCTGTTAAATTTACTGATTTAAAATGTTATTTTTAATAAATTAATACAGTTTTAAACTGTAGATTTTACATGTTTGTCTATAATGCTGTTTACATTTTGGCTGTATTTTTTACGGAATTATTCTGGTACCCCCAGCTGCCAGAATTTTTCCGTAAAAACAACTGAATTTTTTTTTACAGTGCATATAATGACCTTAAAACTGGAAGATGAGCCTTTTATGTTCTCAGACGTACCAAACATGAGCCTCAACATCACAGGAGAAATCACAATGAAATCAACTGTAACAGCACAGAAGATAGCAGGACATCAGCAGATCTTATAACAGGAAACGCTGGACTGAAGAACATCTCACACAATATTTCTGCAGTCTGACGGTTCCCAGAGGTCTCAGTGAAATGTCTGTGCCACGCTGTGGTCATGATACAGTGGGGCAAAAAAGTATTTAGTCAGCCACCAATTGTGCAAGTTCTCCCGCTTAAAAGATGAGAGAGGTCTCCAATTTTCATCATAGGTATACCTCAACTATGAGAGACAATATGAGAAAAAAAAATCCAGAAAATCACATTGAAGGATTTTTACTGAATCAATTGGTAAACTCCTTGGTAAAATAAGTATTTGGTCAACTACAAACGAGCAAGATTTCTGGCTCTCACAGACCTGTAACTTCTTCTTTAAGAGGCTCCTCTGTCCTCCACTCATTACCTGTATTAATGGCACCTGTTTGAATTCGTTATCAGTATAAAAGACACCTGTCCACAACCTCAAACAGTCAGACTCCAAACTCCACTATGGCCAAGACCAAAGAGCTGTCAAAGGACACCAGAAACAAAATTGTAGACCTGCACCAGGCTGGGAAGATTGAATCTGCAATAGGTAAGCAGCTTGGTGTGAAGAAATCAACTGTGGGAGCAATTATTAGAAAATGGAAGACAGACAAGACCACTGATAATCTCCCTCGATCTGGGGCTCCACGCAAGATCTCACCCCGTGAGGTCAAAATGATCACGAGAGCGGTGAGCAAAAATCCCAGAACCACACGGGGGGACCTAGTGAATGACCTGCAGAGAGCTGGGACCAAAGTAACAAAGGCTACATCAGAAACACACTACGCCGCCAGGGACTCAAATCCTGCAGTGCCAGACATGTCCCCCTGCTTAAGCCAGTACACCTCCAGGCCCGTCTGAAGTTTGCTAGATAGCATTTGGATGATCCAGAAGAGGATTGGGAGAATGTCATATGGTCAGATGAAACCAAAATAGAACTTTTTGGTAAAAACTCAACTTGTCATGTTTGGAGGAGAAAGAACACCATACCTACTGTGAAGCATGGGGGTGAAAACATTATACTTTGGGGCTGTTTTTCTGCAAAGGGACCAGGATGACTGATCCGTGTAAAGGAAAGAATGAATGGGGCCATGTATCGTGAGATTTTGAGTGAAAACCTCCTTCCATCAGCAAGGGCATTGAAGATGAAACGTGGCTGGGTCTTTCAGCATGGCAATGATCCCAAACACACTGCCCGGGCAACGAAGGAGTGTTTTCGTAAGAAGCATTTCAAGGTCCTGGAGTGGCCTAGCCAGTCTCCAGATCTCAACCCCATAGAAAATCTTTGGAGGGAGTTGAAAGTCTGTGTTGCCCAGTGACAGCCCCAAAACATCACTGTTCTAGAGGAGATCTGCATGGAGGAATGGGCCAAAATACCAGCAACAGTGTGTGAAAACCTTGTGAAGACTTACAGAAAATGTTTGACCTCTGTCATTGCCAACAAAGGGTATATAACAAAGTATTGAGATGAACTTTTGTTATTGACCAAATACTTATTTTACCGATGAATTTACCAATTAATTCATTAAAAATCCTTCAGTGTGATTTTTTGGATTTTTTTTTCTCATTTTGTCTCTCATAGTTGAGGTATACCTATGATGAAAATTGGAGACCTCTCTCATCTTTTAAGTGGGAGAACTTGCACAATTGGTGGCTGACTAAATACTTTTTTTCCCCACTGTACCTTGGAGGTTAAATGCCTCAGCACCATTGGATACCCAGATGAAACATCCTTCTTCAATGGGAAAGTAGGATGTGATGTCTGTGAACTGTTTGTGTTGGCCGTGAGAGATCCTCGGAGAACAACAGCTTTGGCTGCGCCACTGAGAACATTTCCAGTAACTGTGGCTAACTGCTAACTGCAATTTTTGAAGACTATAAAACAGGGCTTGACATTAACACCCACCAACCTGCCAACGGCCAGTGGATTTCAGCAGTGGCCTGTAAAACAGCCACTCCCACCCTCCACTTTAGTGGGTTGTAGTTTTCGCATACAGCATTTAAAATAATAAACCTATCACAATGTGAGACAGAAAAACTACAACTCCCACAAGCACGCACTATCTGCACACAGTATGTGCTCACTGCTCCACTGTCAAAGTGGACGAAGTTGGGCTCCGCTCCAGGCTGGGTACAGTAGAAGCCGTGGACAGCCTGGTCTGCGGGTCAGTTCATTTTGTGGCTAGTCTGTCACTGTAATCGAATGATTACTCGAGTAATCAGATACTTTTTTGTGCATTTTGAGCTTGAAATGATCCCAGACTTGAGATACTTTTTGTTGTTTTCTCTGACTTTCTTCCTTTTTGCCATCACTCTGTCACTGACATGGCGCTGTTAAAACAAACCTGCGTCTTGTTTACATAGTGTGCCCGGAAAAAGGTCATATAGAGTAGAAGTGCTGTGTTAAATAACGCTTCAAATCATAGATTTTGAATCAATGAATATGTAATCAGAATCAGAATCAGAATCAGCTTTATTGGCCAAGTATGCACAACACATACAAGGAATTTGACTTTGGCTAAAAACTTGCTCTCGTTGTTCAGGTGGAGGATTTAAATAAGGATTCAATTGACAACAGAGTATGTACAGTAAATTACAGTCTAATGTAATCATAATCATATTATAATCTAATGTAATCATAATGTTTGTATGTTTGTAATCAAATTACTCTAATGATTCAAATAATTGTTGGAACCATATGGAACCCTACTTTGGAGAAGCGACGAACAGACAGCAGCCGGCAGCACCCACCTGTCCCCACTCTCAGCACTCAGATCACTGGGGCAACTGCACCGATCCCCCAGTGTCCCAACGGTGAGCAGACTAATAAGCTGTGCTCTCCCCCCACATTAGCTCCTATCGCTGTGGTTAAATATGATTATTTTTAGAGCAAGAAGTTCCTGTTTATTGTTTGCAGTCGTGCAAATTTAAGTTTTCATATGACGGAGAGAAAAAGTGACTGATCTTTGAGCTGTTGGTGTAAAGAGCAAATGAAGCTTCTTCTGAGGTAAACTTTAATATCTGTGATTATTTATGATATCTGTGATGTGCAGCTATTTCATGGAAATAAAACCTCTAAATATGTATTTTTAATGGGCTGGGATGTCAGACATATGGCCCGCGGGCCAAAAATGGCCCGCCAGGGGTCCAAGTTTTTCCTCTCTGAATTTACAGCTTTCTTTCCAGTAAATTTCAGTCTTTTTCTACTGATTAGAATTGTTTATGTAAATTTGAGACATTTTTCTCCTTAAGATGAGAGTTTTTCCTCATCAGTTTTCTTTTTCTTTTTTCTGGTGAAAACAGGTAGTGTCCATGTACATTAAATCCACTGGCAACTATTAATGACATCATGCAGTCCTGAACAGGTGTCCCAATTCATAGGGGTAGCCCTTGAAATCAAGGGCCACGGGGTAGGCAGTAGCCAAAGGGGAAGGGGTAAAAATGAGAATTGGGACAGACCCCAAATCTCTCTTCCGCCCTCCACTTCACTTCCGCCCTCCAAAGAGAGCAGACGCTTTTTTCTTCTCTCCTGCTCTGACTTATCTCCTCCTCCCCTAACTAACTGGATCCCAGCTTGCTGTCGTCTGTCTGCGTCTTTACTGCTGATTATCGAAAGAAATTATGGAATTAATAAGCTGGGCTTTGAACGCAATTGACACTATCTTTTCAACGAGGAAAAGTGCCCCGGGGGAGGTTGTTTGCCCCGCAGGAATGGCTGCTGCGGGCTATTTACGGGAAACAAGTAATTGGAAACTCTTGTGCCTGACTGATCTTTCCATCGAAGATGTAGAAGATTTGTACGTCTTCGTAGTAATGGTGATTGGGATCGTTCTGATTGGATCTGGGATTGTCCTGGTGTACCGCAAATTGTTGAAGATGGATACAACCTATCAAAATGCTGGCCAGGCGAGGTGCATCCATCAAATTGAAAAAATGGAGAGGACTCTGATAGCGGCAAATGGAGAACTGTCTCGGAAGGTGGATTACATCATGATTACGCTTAGAGCCATCCACGATGGATTCAACGTCCAGCAATGAAGGATTAAGTACTGAATCTGTAAGAGAATATAAAGTTTTTTTCTCTCTGTGATCAGTACTATTCGACAAAACCTGACTCCCTCACAAAAATCCTCCTGATCATCTGCAGTCTTTGTTTTCAAAACATTGAGCTCATGGCCTTCGGACAGGCAGCTGCATGGCCCAAGGACAATGCCAGCAGCCAGACAAAACATCTCCTGCCAAAGAGTCCTTGTTGTTCTTAACTGATACAAACACCTACTTTCAACATTACACTCATACTGATTCACAAAACTGATGATAAAGAAATAAATTCACTCACTGCTCTCTCTGTGTCCTTGTGAACTTTTTTTTTTGTCTGCTGACTGTGCATTGAGGGCTTTTTTTTCTTGTAATCATAATATTTATCATATATGACCACTATTCTGAAATCAATGATTTTTTTGCTCCTTCCTATTGTATTATCCTTTCTTCCCATGCTTCCTGTACCCTTCTGTTGGCAGGCGCGTTCACAGATGCAGCCGTGTCACCGGGAATGCAGGTCGTTTTCTGTGTCAAGTCAAATCCCTCGTATGTTATCAGTGATCTGTTATCAGTTATCTGTTAATGTACTTGGCAATAAATCTTTTCTGAGTTCTGAGTTCTCTGTATCTCACTCTCACTGCAAATGTTTTTCTTGACTGCTTTCAAAAATTTTTAGATAGATAGATAGATAGATGTACTTTATTTATCACATGCTGTATGTACAGGACATACAGTAGTATTGAAATGCCGTTTCTCTCAGTGTTGTGTGTAATATATTAGACAAGAAAGAATAAGGATGGAAAACAACAGCAGCAATCTACAGTGGGGAAAATAATTGTTGAACATATCAACATTTTTCTCATTAAACATATTTCTGATGGAGCCATTGACCTGAGATTTTCACCAGATATCAGTAACAACCCAAGTAATCCATACATACAAAGAAAACATGGCAATTATGTTCACAAAACAAGTTATATTTAATAAAGTGGAATGACACAGGGAATAAGTATTGAATATGTGAAGAAAAAAGGTGCAAACAGTCATAGAACGCCAAGAAACCAGCTGAAATCCATTAGAATTTAAGAAGCCACCCCATCCCCCATCAGTGCATATTAATTTCAGTTGGTTAAGTCCTGACTGATAGACTTTAGAAAGGTCTGTGAATATCAGATTGTCACACCACAAAGAACTCATGATGGGCAGAAGCAAAAAGCTCTCTCTAGACCTTCCCAACCTTATTCTTGCAAAGCATAATTATGATATTTGTTACAGGTGCATTTCTAAACTGCTGAATGTTACAGTGAGTACTGTTGGAGCCATCATTTGGAAGTGGAAAGTAAAATCATTTTACCATAAACCGGTCATGACCAGGAGCTCCTCACAAGATTTCTGACAGAGGAGTCAAAAGAATTACCAAAAGAGTTATCCAAGAGCCAAAGACCACTTGTGGAGAGCTCTAGAAAGACCTGGAGTTAGCAGGTACTGCTGTTTCAAAGAAAAGAATAAGTAATGCAGTCAACCGACATGGGCTCTATGTCTGCTCATTTCACAAGACTCCATTGCTGAAGAAAAAGCATGTTGAAGCTCGTTTAAAGTTTGCTGCACAACATTTGGGCAAGCCAGTAAAATACTGGGAGAATATAGTCTGGTAATTGAACTTTTTGGATGGTACAACACACAGCATATTTGGAGGAGAAATGGCACTGCACATCAGCCCAAAACACCATACCAACAGTGAAGTTTGGAGGTGGAAGCATCCTGGTGTGGGGGTGTTTTTCAGCACATGGTACAGAAAGATGAATGGACAAATGTACAGATATCCTTGATAAGAATCTGTTGCCATCTGCCAAGATGCTGAAGATGAAACGAGGGTGGACATTTCAGCAAGTCAATGATCTCAAATACACAGCCAAGGAAACTCTCAACTGGCTCCAGAGAAGGAAAATAAAGCCACTAGAATGGCCCAGTCAGTCATCTGACCTGAATCCAATTGAAAATATATGGAACAAATTGAAGATCAGAGTTCATAGAAGACACCCACAGACCCTTCAAGATTTGAAAATAGCTTGTGTGGAAGAATGGGCCAAAATTACTCCTGAGCAATGCCTGCACCTAGTTTCTCCATACAGGAGGCACGTGGAAGCTGTTACTACAAAGACTTTTCTACTAAATATTGAATGAAGCACATTCATTACTTATTCCCGTGTTTAATACTGATTTGTGAACACAGTTGCCTTGATTTCTTTGTATGTATGGATTACTTAGGTTGTTCCTGATATCTGGTGAAAATCTCATGTCAATGGTTCAATCAGAGATATGTTTAATGAGAAAAATGTTGACGTCTTCAATACTTATTTTCCCTGCTGTATGTACAGTAATGCTACCCATAGTGCAAATAACGGTAAAACACAGCAATCCTATGTACAGTAAACTGGAATACCAGTAAACTGCAAGATCAATGCGGTAGTGTAGGTGCAGACAGTAACAGATTGGACTGCACATGATCAGTAGACAGCAGCAGGTATGGCATTTGTGCACATGGTTGCAGTAAGGTGTAAGACATACAGCAGCAGATGTGGTACTGTTGGTGTGCCAAGTCTTTCTGTGCAAACAACTGAGGTACAGTTATTGGGTGGGTGAGCATGTTACAGTGCAGGGGCAGGGGGCGGGGAGGGAGAGGAAGTGGGCAGAGTTCAGTGTTCTGATGGCTTGGGGAGCAAATCTGTTTAGCAGTTTTGTGGAGTGGACCCATAGGCTCTGGTACCTTCTTCCTGAGGGCAAGGGACTGAAGAGGGAGTACAAGGGGTGGGAGGTGTTGATGGCTCTGTGGGTGAGACGAGTGTTGTAGATGTCTGAGAGAGAGGGCAGAGGGGCACCGATGATCTTGCTGGCTGCTTTCACTGTGTGCTGTAGAGTCTTCTAGTAGGAGGCGGTGCAGCCTCCATACCACACCGTGATGCAGCTGGTGAGGATGCTCTTAGTGGTGCCCCAGTAGAACAAGCACATGATGGGGGGTGGGACTCATGCTCGTCTCAGTTTGCTAAGGAAATAGAGGTGAGTTTGAGCATTCTTGGCCAGTGATGTGGTGCTGCTTACCCTCGCCACAGCTGCTCCATCGATGATCATATGGGAATGCTGTGTGTGTCCTTTCCTGAAGTCGAGCACAGTCTCCTTGGTTTTTCCCACATTCAGGAAGAGATTGTCTTTATGCTACTGGACCAGTTGGCTTGCCTCATTTGTGTAGTTGGCCTCTTCATTGTTGGCCTCCACCATTGTGTCGTCCACAAACTTGATGATGTGGTTGGTGCTGTAGGGTGGTATGCAGTCATGGGTCAGAAGGGTGAAGAGCAGTGGGAAGAGCATCCACCCTTGTGAGGCCCCTGTGCTCAGTGAGATGGTCTTGGAGGTGTTGCTGTCAACCAGCACGTTCTGTGGCCTCCCTGTGAGAAAGTCCAACATCCAGTTACAGAGAGAGTTTGAGTCCCAAGTGTCAGAGTTTTTGTATTAGGTGCTGAGGGATGATTGTGTTAAATGCTGAACTGAAGTCCAAGAAAAACATTCACACATAGGATTTCTTTGAGTCCATATGGTTGAGGGCTGGATGCAGAGCAGCAGAGATGGCATCTTGTCTGGATCTGTTTGGCCTGTATGCAAACTTTGATGGGTCACGGGAGGGAGGCAGGGTGGACCTAATGTTTTGCATGACTAGCCACTCGAAGCACTTCATTATGATGGAGGTCAGTGCTATGGGCTGGTAATCATTGTAGCTGGATGGGATGGGCTTGTTTGGGACTGTTATTATTGTAACAGTTTTGAAATACATGGGAACAATAGCTTGAGTCAGGGAAATGTTGAAGATGTCGACCAGGACATTCTTGAGCTCCTCCGCATAGTCCTTCAGAATGCGACTTGATATGTTGTCTGGTCCAGCTGCCTTGGTGGGTGGATCCCGCAGAGGGTCCTCTTCATGCTACCCGGATCCAGACTTATAGGCTGCTCGTCTGGAGGAGTGGTCTTCTGTGCTGATGTGCTGTCTTGTGCTTCAAAGTGGCCAAATAAGTCATTTAGGTTGTTAAGCAGTCTGATGTCACTCGCACAGGTCTGAGGCGGAGGTCTGTAGTTGGTGAGAGTCTGTACTCTATGCCACGCCAGAGAGAACGTGCATCTCTGGTGTTGCTGAAGTGGCCGGATATTTTCTTGCTGTACTGTTGTTTTACTTCCTTGATGCCACAGGACAGGTTGGCCCTAACTGTTGTTAGTCTTGCAGTGTTGCTGGCCCTGAAGTCTGCATCCCAAGCCCTCAGGAACCTGTGGACCTCTGCTGTCATCCATGGCTTCTGGTTGGCACGAACAGTGATGGTTTTGCAGTGAGTGACATCATCAATGCATTTACAGTAGCTATGCATGCTACAATAGCCTCAGTGTACTCCTCTATGTTTGTGTGTCCATTGTGAGTGGCTGCATGTTTGAGAGTGTCCCAGTCTGTAGTGCTGAAACAGTCTTTCACAGCATCAGAGCCCCCCTCTGGCCACACACATACCTGCTTTTAAGTTGATCTGATGGCTTTCACTCTGGGTCTGTATGCAGGCCTTCGGAAGATAGTGATGTAATCAGAGAGACCCAGGTGGGGAAAGGGGGAGGCTCTGTACGCTCTCTTGTGAGTTGTGTACACCAGGTCCAGCAAGTTGTCTCCCCTTTTTGTAAAGTCCACATGCTGGTGTAGTTTTGGTTGGAGGGCCTTTAAATCTGCATGATTGAAGTCTCCTGCTGTGATGAGGAATCTGTCTGGATGCGCTGTTTGTGTCTCACTTATAGCCTGATAAGTTCATTTAGTTGCTGACTCCTCTCACCACTGGTGGCGGTGGGCGAGACACACACAGTGACGAGCAGGACGGATGTAAATTTCCTCGTTAAGTAGAAGGGTAGGCAATTGATCATAAACTCCACCAATGGGGAACAGTGTTTGTGCACAACAGTCGCATCTCTGCACCAAGCATCATTGATGTAAACACACATGCCTCCTCCTCTGGTTTCCTTCCTTCCGTGAACACCTGATCAGTGCAGAGGTATGTTAGCCCTGCTAACTGAATAGCAGAGTTCGAGATATTGTCATTTAGCCACATTTCCGCAAAGATAAAAACACAGCAGCTCCACGCATCACATTGTATAGTTCTCAGGAGCTCTGTGTGGTCTGTTTTGTTGTCTAGTGAGCGTACATTGGCCAGAAGGGTTGGAATCTGGAGTTTGTATGGGCTAGCGGCTAGCTTCCCTCAGATCCCTCCATGCTTACCTTGTTTTCACCTTCTCTCACACCGTCTACAGTGTCTCAATTTGGAATGGGACACAGTAGTCGAGGCCGGGGGTTGTGGAAGTCTGGTGGAGAAGTCCTTAGCTGTGGAGTTCCTCTGTAACGCTCTGGTCCAAGAAAAAATGTTTGGTCATATTCCTCATCTCCAGAAAGTTGTGGTACTGTAGCTTCTGCGCAACAACATACAGTATGTGGACATTAAACACATCAACATACACTTAGGCGTAGTTTAAAACAACACTAAACTCTACAAAACACAAAGATAGAGGGGAGGCCGCTTCGTGTCCACGCACCACCTAGTGCGTTTACAGCAGTGGCAGACCGTGTATTTTACAACTAGGTCTTCAGTGGTGATCTACCTGATTTAAGTGCCACTGATACCAAGCACCATAAAAATAGCCTACAGAGCCATCCACACAAAGCAGGTTCAAGATAACTTTAACTATAAAATTAGTCTTCAAAATCTTAACCTTTTCGTTGTGGAGCTCTGTTTCCCTGCACACTTGTTCACTGAGCTGCAGATCCACTCTTGTTTCCCCAAAGGTTAAAAGCACTGTTGCTTGCAAGTGTCCAGCTGGTGGCTGTACTTTGGTGTCTCCCTGCTTGCTGCCTTGGTTAGACAGCTCAAGTTTGCAAACCCTGTCTGGCTCAAAGTATCTACTCGACCAGTTGCATACAACAGGCATTCCCAGCAAGATAATTTGCAGCACTCTTCGGAGGTTGTAATCCAAGGATCCCGTTCGTTGTTAATATGGAAGTGACGGACAAATCCTTTCCCCGGTTGAGACAGGCCTGCTAGTTTCGGGGTTGGCTGACCTATCTTCACATTGACCAGCTTTTCTTGAAAAGCCTTTCTGGAAAATGTTTTTTTTTTTTTTGGATGAGGACCAGCAGGGGGCATCTAATGGAGAAGACATGTTCAACACTAGGTCCTAAGACTTCATGATATCTCAGTGAAATTCTTCAGACTCATTCATAACTCAACCCGTAGTGAGACGACTATAGGGGATTTTGTGATGGCCTGGGCGCTGAGTCTGTCCGCGTTCGGGTTATCCGGTATTTTCCCCGTTCTTCTGTGTTTGGCATATGGCCACTTCAGGGCTTTTATTCTGACAGCGTCACGATGAGGCTTCCGGCTGTCAAAACCGAGTCATGTTGTGACAGCTGTTCAGTATTTTCCCTGATTACATTTCTCTATGCTTGGGTTGTCATTAGTATTTAAGGAAGCAGCTGAGGGTTACTCCTCGCTGCGAACTCATCAAACCTCCGTCTAAGATTCATGATTCGTTCTCCTCACAGTAAGTGTGTTTCCTCATAGTCTGTTTTTGTACCAAAGTGTTTGTTCGTGTTTTTGCCCCAAGTGGCTGTTATTTTGTCAATCTTGTCTTTTTGTTAATAAAATATGCAAACTCATCAGCTGGTTTTTGGCATGTTATTGATGGCTCGTGAGGGCCATCGTTGACAGTAGGTCGCAGCCAAAACGAGACGCTGGTCGCTGTAAGTTTGTGTTTTTGGGCTTGAGACCCCCCCCCCCCCGGGGTGCCAGTATTTTTTGATAAACAATGTCAGCATTCAAGCGTGGGTTTTGCCCCGAGTGGTTGTGGGAGGTGGATGGTTACCTGGCCAACACCCGTCTCCCTATGCCCACCTACGCTGCATATGAGTACCTGGATCTTGCACAGAGGACGTTATTAAAATATCATCTGACCTCCTTTCCGGAAGGAAAGGAGAGAGTGACTTTGATAGTGGTGCTACGGGGACAAATAAAGAAGGCGGCCAAGAAGCCTCCGCCTTCCCTCCGGGACACGGTCATCCCGACGAGGGAGAAGATCCACGGACTGGAGGGAAACTCCGGCAGGAAGTCGACGGTGAGGCATCCCCGCTCCTCACCTCGGGATCCAGTTCCTGTCACCCATCCAGTCCAGGAGTTCACGTCACCCAAGGGTTGTTCCCATCCACAGCGGAGGAGGACGTCAGCCGGGATTCCCCCGGAAGAGACGCAGTGGGCAGCTGAGCTCATCTGGGGCCATGTGGCTGAGGCTCGCTCTTCCCTCCATCCAACTCTAATCATGAAGCATGTGGTGGCGGCAGTCAGACTGGTGGAGGTCAATCCCGAGCTTTATGACTATCCTCAGTACGCTGAACTGCTAGCCTCTGTTTCCACGCAGCAGCGGTGGTTTCCAGACCTTACCTTTGCCTCGCCCTCTGCCGGTAAATGCCGTCACCCTGCTCGCGCCCAGCCTCAGCGAGATCCCTGTCTGGATCCAGTGCCAGGCCGCAGAAAGAACTCTACCTCCCAGCCAGCTGTTGCCCCTGCGTCACGACAGAGGGGAAAGACAGCAGCCTCCGCCTCCGGCTCTTCTGTTTCCACTGTTCCGTCAGCTCCTCGTCCCCGGACTGCAACAGCTGCTCCTCCCTCCTCCTCGACGCTCTCTCCAGCTGCTGTGAGCTCTGCGAGTTCTGCTCCAGCTATGTCCGTCATCGATCCTGCACAAGTGGCTCCTCTTCGTCTTCCCGGGGGGGTCCTCCGTCACCATCCATAGGGGAAAGGGAAGAACCAAGCCCGCTACAGCAGGCACCATCGGCCCTCTGGAGAAAAGGCAAGTGCTATTTCATTTTACTCCTCCATATTACGATTTGCCTTGTCTGACTCCTGGGGGTGGAGTTCGGGGTTCACAATCCCCTGAACTTCCTCCACCTGCTGTAGCCATTAATTGTGAGCCTGCATCCTCTGTGTCTCCTTCCCCTCAGCGTCCCCCTGTGCCAGGAATACACCATCAGACAAAGAAGGAGCCTGCAGCCCTTGAGAGCCTGGTACCAGTCCCGCAGCCACGTCACGGGCAGAGGAGGAGGGCGGACTGCCGGTTGGAGCCTGCGCCGACGATCGAGCGTCCCCGGGTCTTCATGGAGGAGCGGTTCGATCCAGCAGGCCACGGATCCCCTGCCACCACGCCAAACGGGCCTTCAGCACGGACCTCAGCGCCAGGGAGTCCCCCAGACTGTGAGGACCATCATGCTAGCTGCGGAGCCTGCAGTGGGAACCAGGAGTGGACCTCCAGCTCGTTGAACCTGGATCGTCGGAGTCCTGGACAGTGGTAGAGCCCGAGATCAGGCAAGTGCTCTCTTTTGTCTCTTTTCTGTTCTTGAGCATTTTTGCCTGTCTCTCGGGGAAATGAGCCAGGTGCAGCTGACCGCTGCATCCGAGCTCGTCTCGCCGGGTTCTGCGGCTGCCGGTGATCCTGATCCCGTTTTTTTCTTTTTCTCTGAGCCTTTCCCCAGGGTCACTGGAGACGAATCAGCTCCGGTCGTCGTCGTGGAGGCACCAGGTTCGTGCTCGGAGGTCATCCCTGATACTTCGCCGGTCCATTCGGGGCCTGTCGAGGACACAGTGCTGGTCCAATCGGGGCCTGTCGAGGGTGCAGCGCCAGTTCGGTTTGAGGCCGGTGAGGGAGCTCGAGATTCTCTTCGGCCGGACGCCGGGCTGGTTCCTTCTCTTTCCTCCTATTTTTCCCCACTGGGTGCCGTTGGGGTTCCCCTCCTTCGGGTCAGCTCTCCCCAGCTGTCCCTCTCGATAGGGAGGCCATATCTGAGCTTCCCCCTCTGGTCCTTGAAATTGTGGCAGGCTAGTCCAGCTTACTCAGATTAAAGGAACACTTTTTAATCTGAGTAAACTGGACTAGCCTGCCACAATTTCGATATCCAGCTTATTTTTTCCCATTAAAATCTGATGTGTTTTCAAAGTGTTCCCTTTATTTTTTTGAGCAGTATATACAGTATATATATACAGTATACAGTATATATATATATATATATATATATATACACACATTTTTTTTTCCAGATACAGTTTTCTGTAATGCGACACATTTGGTCAACATAAATCATACAGTCATTCACATGCATTTTTTTTCATTTTCACACTGATGTTTGCAAGAAGGAAGAGAAATTTGTCTGGATTTCTTTTCTTTTTTTTAAGCATTAGTTTTGTGCTTATTTACATATTTTGCTGAAACCATGCTACTGTGATTAAAGACATCGCATATTCTAGGTCGATAATATATTTAGCATTTTCTATATCTGCCTTGTAGCTAAGACTTGTGGAAACCGAATTTGCTGTCAAATGTATTTTGTTAAGTTGGTGTGTTTCTGTGTACCCCTTTCATTCTTTTTCAGGAAGGATTCCTTATCTGCTTGTCTATAACCAGTGCACTGCAATTCCCTTACTCTCTGGTATTCTGTAGGACACTATTTGTAGTGTGCTGCTCTACTTGGTAGCTTTTGAGTTTTCTTTTTTTCTCCTAGTTAGCCTGTTATGTACTTATGTTTTGGTTTTCTTTTCTCCATAATTTGAAGGGGTGTTTTGTTTTTGTCCCTACCGGGTTGTTGACATTGACCTGTGCTTGTTTATTGCTGTTCTGTAGCATTTTGAGTTGTTTTCTTGGTATGTCAGGGTACTATGTATTTTTGTTATGTTCCTGTATTTTGGTTTGCATGTTCCCTTGCTGATCGGAAGGTAAGGTATTTTCTTGTATTTCACCTGTGCTTTGGGGTCATTTGTAGCATGTTCTGCCTTGTTTTGTTTTGGTTTTTTTCTCTCTGTTTTGGCCTCATCCCTTTGATTGTTGTTGCCCTCCTTTGTGTGTTTTTTTTTTTTTGGTTCTTGACCTCCTAACCTGTTCCCCCTCCACCCTCCCTGGGTCGGCCCTGGTGGCCTTCTGGTTGGGGGTGGGGGGTGGGGGCTGGATGTTACGTTGGCGCCTGGTATTCGCCTTGTGAACGGGGGGTACTGTGATGGCCTGGGCGCTGAGTCTGTCCGCGCTCGAGTTGCCCGGTATTTTCCCCGTTCTTCTGTGTTTGGCATATGGCCACTTCGGGGCTTTTATTCTGACAGTGTCACAACAGGGCTTCCGGCTGTCAAAACCGAGTCATGTTGTGACAGCTGTTCAGTATTTTCCCTGATTACATTTCTCTATGCTTGGGTTGTCATTAGTATTTAAGGAAGCAGCTGAGGGTTACTCCTTGCTGCGACCTCGTCAAACCTCCGTCTAAGATTCATGATTCATTCTTCTCACAGTAAGTGTGTTTCCTCATGGTCTGTTTTTGTACCAAAGTGTTTGTTCGTGTTTTTGCCCCATGTGGCTGTTATTTTGTCAATCTTGTCTTTTTGTTAATAAGGTATGCAAACTCATCAGCTAGTTTTCGGCGTCTTATTGATGGCTCGTGAGGGCCATCGTTGACAGTTTTAAGAACTTCAGACGTCAACGTGGAGTTATACTTGCATATAAAATGCAGCAGAAAACAACCAAGGTGACTGCTAACTCCGACGAGGCTAAGGCTCAAGGTAACATGCTAGAATATATTTGTAAAATTGTGAAGAAAGTGATTCAAGAGAAAGTTTCCTCTCTTAAGAAAGAAATACAGTTGGCAATTGCACCAATAACAGCCAAAATTAATAATTGTAAAGCTTAACTGAATGACCATGAAGAGGGTTTAAATACGCTGACAGTACGAACTGACTCACTTGAGGCCTGGTGCGACAAGCTAGCAAGTGCTAATGCTATGTTACAAGCTAAAGTGGACAACCTGGAGAATAGAGCACGACGTTGTAACCTGCAGATTGTTGGCGTGCCGGCGGGTGCGGAACAGGCCAGGCCTACGGATTTCATCGCCAATATGCTGTATGAGCTATTTTCTAGCTCAGGAAATCTGGAAAAGCCTCCAGTAATTGGCCAGGCCCACTGAGTTCCCTTAATCCGGCTGAAAGATGGGAGCCGCCCACATACCATAATGTGCAGAGTTCACCTTTATCGGCTGAAAGAACTAATGCTTAAACTGTCACGCCAGAAAGGGAAGCTGGTTTACAATGGCAATCAGATTCACAATTTCCCGGATTACAATGCTGATCTGGATAAGAGGAGAGCGGCATACTAAGAGGTGAAGGCTTTACTTTGTGAAGCCAATGTGAAATATGGATTACTTTATCCTGCTTGACTCCGGGTCAACTACAAGGGCAATGTGAAGATGTTCAGCTTCCCTCAGGTGGCGATGGAATTCTACAAAGCAGTGGTATAGTCCACATCTGATAAGGCATAAATATGAAGGTTTTTTTGGAGTGTCCAAACAACTATTTGCACCCCAAAGATTGAACTTTGCAGCAGCCAAGGATAGAACCGTGGGTACTGTAACCCTGAATTAAAAGATATGAACATACCTTGATCTAATCCAAGTAATGGTGGACTGTTAAAATGTCTCTAAGTCAGAGAAGCCAGAGATAATGTTTCAGATTATTATCTTTGCTTGTTCTAGTATATTTACTTTGACAGGTATTTACATATTCAAATTTTCACTCTTATACTTTGGGGATTATACTGTTTAGTGTGTGTGTGTGCGCGCGCGCATGCGTATGCATATGTGATCTTGGCAGATAAGCACATCTGTCGCAAGGTCTGTGGTGGACTTTTGCCAGTCGGTGCTTGTGACATGCACTACACAAAGAGCAGAGATGAACAAACCTATCATCTGGTCAGTCACTGCAACAGATACTGGAGTCAGTTTGTCTTGGCCTGTCCTTGCCGCTGATAATACCTCTATCTGCCAAGAATGTGTCGCTAGTCCAGCAAAAGCTAGCGGGACTCAAATACTTTGCAAGCAGTTTCATGAAATGGTCAGTCAGAAAGCAACTCATACCGGCTCAGACGTTGCCTGGGTTAACAAGGTCAGGAGTTCCTGGCAGCGGAGGGTAAAGGACAGAGCTGCGTGGAGGAATCTGATCAGACCTAAATGAAACAGTCAATGTCGCCCCCGACAGACTGCTATGATGATAATGATGTATGTGTATGTACATAAACTGTTTGGGAGAATATTTTGGTGATATTATTTTTTTACCTCCGTCAGGAGGTTATGTTTTTGCCGGGGTTTGTCTGTCTGTCTGTTTGTCTGTTGGTTAGCAAGATAATTCAAAAAGTTTTGGACGGATTTCGATGAAACTTTCAGGCGTTGTTGGAAATGGTACAAGGAAGAACTGATTAAATTTTGGGGATGATCCGGATCACCGTCCAGAAGAAAACCGCCATTACGGAAAATGCCATTTTCGTGAATAACTACTGAACCACTAATCCTATCATTGTCAATCCAATTGCTAGTCATATGTTTTCATGGTCAAGGAATCTGAAAACGTACACACAAACACTGTATGGGGGGAACCGTGGCCGCCATTACGGAAAATGCCATTTTCGTGAATAACCACTGAACCACTAATCCTATCATTGTCAATCCAATTACTAGTCATATGTTTTCATGGTCAAGGAATCTGAAAACATACACACAAACACTGTATGGGGGGGGAAATTGTGGCCGCCATTACGGAAAATGTCATTTTCGTGAATAACTACTGAACCACTAATCCTATCATTGTCAATCCAATTGCTAGTCATATGTTTTCATGGTCAAGGAATCTGAAAACGTACACACAAACACTGTATGGGGGGAACTGTGGTGCTTGGCGGAGGTCTGCGCTCTCCGAGTGCTTTTCTAGTTTTAGATATTAATCCTAATTTTGGTTAACTCAGAATCAGAATCAGAATCAGGTTTATTGCCATTGTTCATGTAGTACACAAACTAGGAATTTGTCTCGGTACAATGCTGCAACATTAAACATGATAAGATAAGAGAAATAAAGAGAAATAAACTATACATGTAATAAAGTGTAGGATAAGAATTAAACTGCAGTTTAATTTGTCCATATATCTAGTTCTATTATATGTGTGTGTGTGTGTGTGTGTGTGTGTGTGTGTGTGTGTAACTTTTATTATTATTTTAATTAAGTTTTTATTCTTCTCTTTTGACTTTTGTTAATATGGAGTGTCTTACATACTTAATAACTTAAACACATACATTTAAATAATTTGCTTATATGTGTGTATGTATGTGTATGATGTGCACATGCATGCACATACACCTGCATACATACTGTATGTATAATATTATGATGTGTGTATGTATGTATATGGATATATACTGTATAATATTTAGGAACTTACTGGTAAAGGATATTTGGAGGTTTTGAAAGGGTTGTACAAAAAGTTTTATACTACCGGAAACCCATTGCGGCTTTAAAAGTGGAAGAAGCACAATGGACATGATTTTCTGCTTGAAACAGGTTCAAGAAAAGTGTATCGAACAGAACATGCCGCTTTATGTAGTCTTCATAGACTTCAGTAAAGCCTTCGATACCGTTTCGCGACAAGGACTTTGGCAGGTACTCAAGAAATATGGTTGTACAGAGAAGTTTGTCAGCCTGATCGAGGCACTCCATACAGGTATGCAAGCAAACATGGCAATAAGTGGTTCAGTATCTAAAGACTTTTCAGTAAGCAACGGAGTGAAACAAGGGTGTGTGCTGGTACCTACACTCTTCTCGCTATATCTGGCAGCTATGCTTGAGGTGGCCTTCAAAGACACTTCAGAAGGAGTATACATTCAAACAAGGAAAGAAGCAGACTTGTTCAGTGTGGCACAGTTTAAAGCCAAGAGTAAGACATCGATAAAGATAATAAGGGAAATGCTCTTTGCCAACGACAGTGCTCTAGTTGCACACAGCGTGGAAGATAAGCAATCTTTAGTGGAGAAATTTGCAAGAGCAGCTAGCCAATTCAGCCTCCAAATCAACATCAAGAAGACAGAGTGCCTTTATCAACCACCAAAGTTCCAATTATCAACATCACTACCAGAAGAGATCAGCATTGGTACAGAGCCACTAGTCAAGTCCAAGACTTTCAAGTACCTAGGGAGTACTGTTTCAGAGAATGCTAGGCTGGAGGATGAACTATCTCTCAGAATGGGAAGAGCGAGCGCTGTGTTTGGAAACTTTAGGGAGAGACTGTGGAACAATCGACATGTGTCAATCCGTGTGAAATGCAAAGTGTACAGAGCGACAGTACTGGCTACTCTATTGTATGGTGCTGAAACTTGGACTGTCTGCAGAGGCAGGTGAAGAAACTCCACGCGTACATGATGAGACACCTTTGAGCCATAATGAACATCTCATGGAAAGACAAGATAACCAACATAGAAGTGTTGAAACGAGCTGGTCTACCATCAATGGAGGACATGCTAATACAGATGAACCTGAGATGGCTCGGACATGTTGAGAGGATGGACCACCAGCGTCTCCCTCGGCAGTTAGTCTACTCACAGTTATGCGAGGGCAAACGCAATCAGGGTAGACCAAGGCTCAGATTTAAAGACACTGTAAAAAGAAACTTGAAGAAGTTGGACATAGACAGGAGTTTCTGGCAGCAAAAGGCTAAGGACAGAGCTGTGTGGAGGAATCTGATCAGACCTAAATGAAACAGTCATTGTCACCCACGACAGACTGCTATGATGATGTACAAAAAGTTTTATAGTTTCACAATTGAGGACTTAAAGTTGTTGAACTTTTGGTTTATGACTGTCAAACTGAAGCTTATCGAGCTGTGGGGATTACACTGCTTGTGTAAAAGGGTTAGGGAGCCAGGAGGAGTAGGTTATAAGGAAAATGTTTTAAAGTTTGGGGTATTTTTTCTTTTATTTTGGTTATTTGTTCTCTTATTTTGACTCTATTTTTTCATTTGTTTTTGACTCCACTTTTCTTATTTTAACTGTGTTACTAACTTTTTCAGTATTTGACCATAATGACAACTCAACTTAACAGTTCAAGGACCGATGGCTGCCAGGTCAGTTTTGTCAGCTGGAACTGCAAAGGCCTGAATCAACCTGTTAAGCGTAAGAAAGTGCTTTCCCATCTTCAGAGTCTTAAGGTAAATATTGCATTCCTTCAAGAAACACATTTAAAGATTTCAGACCACCAAAGCTTAAAACTCAGTGGGTGGTTGAAGTGTTTCATTCTAAATTGAATGGGAAAACATGAGGTACAGCTGTTCTTATTCATAAAGCCACACCATTTGTTGCAACTAAGACCTTAGAGGACCATAATGGCAGATATGTTATGGTCTTTGGCTTACTATATAACACACCGTTAACTCTTATTAATATTTATGCCCCTAATTGGGATGATGAAACATTCTTTAACAAACTTTTCTTATCACTGCCTTACACTAAGGAGCATCAATTAATAATAGGAGGGGATATGAACTGTGTTCTGAATCCTAATTTAGACCGCTCCTCAGTTCGGCTAGGGCAGGTCCAAAAATGTGCACCATCTTTACACTCACACTTAAATACTCTTGTGGCTGTAAATGTGTGGAGGTTCCTCTACCCTTCAACTAGACAGTATTCTTTTTTTCACATGTACATCAATCATAATCGCACATCGATTATTTTCTAATTGATAAGCGCCTTTTACCAATGGTTAAAAATTGCTCATATAGTGCAATAGTTATATCAGACCACTCTTCCATGCTTATGGAATTGTTTTTTAAAACTCAGCTCCCACCTGCACGATTTTGTAGGTTTAACACCCATTTACTCTCGGATGAGACCTTTAGGAACCTTATTGCCTCTGAAATAGATTTCTTTTTAGAAGTTAATAGTGGTCCAGGGGTAAGCTGTGGTATATTATGGGAGAGTCTTAAAGCTTATATCAGAGGAAAAATAATTTCTTATAGCGCTTTTAAAAATAAACAGAGAAGACTGCGATTACAAGAACTTACAGACTTGATATTACAGGTGGATCAGTAACATTCTAACTCTCCTTCTCCAGAGTTAAACAAACGGAGACTATGTTTACAGACTGAATTTAATATTCTCTCCACTAAGCAAAGTGAACAGATGATTTTGAAATCCAAAAGGTTGAATTACGAGTATGGTGAAAAACCATCAAAGATTCTTGCCTATCAGGTGTGTCACTCAGAAAACTCACGGTTAATATCTCGCATCAAAACTGAAACTGGCAATTTTGACAAGTGACTTTAATGAAATTAATAAAATTTTTGTGGAATTTTACAGAAAACTTTATAAATCTGAGTCCTGTCGAGACACACAACAGTTTAACAAATTCTTTGATGGGATTTCTGTCCCTGATGTGGGTGATGAGGCTAGGCAGTATCTTCAGGAACACATCACAGAAATGGAAATTGAGGAAGCAATTAAAGTAATGCAGTCTGGAAAGTCACCTGGACCAGATGGCTTCCCAATTGAATTTTAAAAGATCTTTATTAAAAATCTTTCTCCCATTCTAAAAGAAATGTACAATCAGGCATCTAGAGCAGGAATTCTCCCTCAAACTCTGAACGAAGCTACCATCTCTCTGATACCAAAGCCAAATAAAGATATATTAGAACCCTCTGTCATGTACCTGGGTTTGGTGGTCCCAAACCCAGTTCTGACCAGTGGTTATTTTGGCCCGCTTCTCCATTTATTTTCCATCAGGCGCTTGGGTCCTCGCTGCCAGCGACCTGACTTGGTCTCTTTCTCTCTCCTTCCGGGTTTGAAGCCCCCTGCCAGGGTCGCCGGAGAGCAGCTGATCCTGCCAGAGGCCGCCGAGGATCTGGGTTCAGTGCCAGGGGTTGTGGAGGGCCCTACCTCCCCCGTTGGGGTGGTCACCACGACAACAATGAGGTCCCTGATGGGGACCACCGCAGGTGCAATGGTGCTCCAGCTGAAGCCCACCACGGGTGCAGCAGAGCTCCAGCCGGAGTCCACCGCCGGTGCAGCCACGTCCCAGACCGGGACCATCGCAGGTACAGCCACGTCCCAGACTGGGACCATTGCGGGTGCTATGGTCCCCCTGCTCCAAGCTTCGGAGGGTAGGTGGGTTCCTATCCCTCAGTTTGGCCACCGAGGTTCCCCAGTGGGTAGGCTGCCTCTCTGCCTTCCCCTCCAGTCCTGGTGGCTCCACCATGCTGGGTGGCCACCCGAAAGACTTGGCCTTCAGGTCAGGTGGCCCATTGGCCCGGGCAGGCCGCCAGACAGCCACCTGCTGGACGTGGGACTCGGGTAGGCCACCTGATCAGTCACCCCTCACCATGCCTGGGGCCTGGGACTCTGGTCGACCCCCTGAATGTTGGACTCCTGGGGAGGGGGGTTAGTGTCCTGGGGGAGTGCTGTTAGGAGGGTCACTGTATAATATTTGCATATTATTTTTTTTGTATTACTCACAGGTTACTTCCCTCCTAACCTGTTTTCCCCCACCTCCCACCCGGGGTAATTGTTTGTCTCTGGGGGGGGGGGGGGGGGTTCCCTAGCAGTGTGTTTTGTGTTTCAGCTGGTGGTACGGGGGGTGTCTAGTATCCACCCCTAGAGGCGGGGGCCCTGTCATGAACCTGGGTTTGGCGGTCCCAAACTCAGTTCTGACCCGTGGTTATTTTGGTCCGCTTCTCCATTTATTTTCCATCAGGCGCTTCAGGGAGTCCTTTGGGTCCTCGCTCCCTGACAGCTCAGGGATGCCCCCTCCTCCTGTCAGAATCATCAGCTGATCCTCATTATTGGGTGTTCACACACATACACACACACACTTTATTCATTCCCATTCACACGCTCATTCACTCACTCATGCACATGTTTCTAATTATGTCCAGCCCATGCTCAGTCACACCGGCGGTCTCTTCCCGCGTTAGTATAATTATTACTTAAACGCTGTGTTAGTAGGAAGAGACTGTCGGAGCATTGAGGTTCATACACGGCAGTGTGTACCTCTGTGTATGCTATTACCTTTGTTACGCTGTCAGCCTGCCTCACCTTCATCCACCGGACTGCACGGACTGCTCCGGATCGCTCCTGAACCGTAAGTCCATGTTTGCCTTTCACCCCGTGCTGACTGCAGCTCAGCGGCACCAGGCATTCCCTTTGCCGGGCAGTAGAGCATCCAGGAAGCGTCCCTGTACGTCTGGTGGCCTTAAATCATTCTATCCAACGTTCTGTGCATATCACGACTGTTTGCTGGACTTGTTTTTGGGGTTTTGTTAACAAATTGCACGAATCTACTCCTGCGGCTGGGTTTTTCATTCCTCCCTTGGTGCGCTGCGTAATGGCACACCAGGAATCATAACACCCTCATCCTATTGGCCAATCTCTTTATTAAATGTGGACTTCAAAATTTTATCAAAGTGCCTAGCTAGGCAGTTGGAAAAATTGCTACCCTCGATCATATCTCAAGATCAAACTGGGTTTATCACAGGAAGACATGGATTCTTTAATACACGTAAATTATTTGATATTCTGTATACGCCCTCCTCTCCCCTACCAGAGATTATTCTATCTCTTGACGCAGAGAAGGCCTTTGACCGAGTGAAGTGGGATCATTTATATTTTACCCTCACTAAATTTGGATTTGACAAAAGCTTTATATCATGGATAAAATTATTAGATTCATGTCCTATGGCACGAGTACAAACTAATAAAGATAAATCAAACTATTTCCCACTCCACCGCGGTGCAAGGCAGGGGTGTCCATTATCCCTCCACCTCTATGCAATAGTGATAGAACTGTTAGCAATTAAACTCAGTGACACATTTCAAAGGCATACTTAGAGGTGAGGAAGAACATAAATTGTCTTTTTTTTGCAGATGACCTTTTGCTTAATATTTCTGACCCTCTAACATCATTACCACATATTTTTAGCATACTTAATGACTTTGGCATAATTTCAGGTTACAGATTAAATCTTGGTAAAAGTAGATGGCTTCCCAAAAATGCCATAGCAAAAAAACTGTCACTTCAAAATGTAAGTTTGAGGCCATCATCAACATATATTACTTATTTGGGAATCCATGTTCCACAAAAGCACAGTAAAATTTTTGATTTAAACTTTGCAGTTCTTCTAAAAGCAGTTAAAGAAGATCTTCAGAGCTGGAATGGACTTCATTTATCCTTGGCAGGTCGGATTAATGTGGTTAAGATGAAGATATTACCAAAATCCTTCCATTTGTTTCAATGTGTGCCGATTCTGATCAGGAAAAAATTCTTTGTAGAACTTGATAAACACATTTCAGAATTTATATGGAGTAAAAAAATTCCAAGGATCCAGAGAGTTTTTCTGCAGAAATCAAAAAAATTAGGAGGACTAGCCTTACTCAACATTGAATACTATTATTGGGCAGCCAATACTCGTGGCTTGTTATTCTGGAAAAATCAAAGAGGTGACCAAAAAATATCATGGTTAGCTATGGAAGCTTATTTCTGTAAAACTTCCTCATTACAGGCGCTTCTCACAGGACCTTTGCCTATAGAGTTAGCTGATTACAGACTCAACCCAACAGTGGAAAATTCTCTTAAAATCTGGTTGCAGTTAAGGAAGAAATTTGGCCTCATGTCTATGGCTCTGTCTGCACCAATAGATCGGAATCCCTTTTTTTTGTTTCGCCATCCATGCAGGACTCAGCCTTTAGAATTTGGAACATGAAAAATGTTAATTCCTTTATTGATTTGTATACTGACAATGTTTTTGCCTCATTTACTCAGTTGACGCATAAATACAATCTTGGAAGTAACCAGTTTTTCAGATATCTTCAAGTCAGCTCGATCTAACCTAACAAATTTTCCATATTTACCATCAAAAACTTTGCTGGTTAGTATTTTGGATATAAATCCATTTGGTAGAGGTGTGGTTATGCAAATATGTGAGTTAATTTTTAACTACAAATGTCCCTCTTTATCTAAAATTAAAAGCCTTTGGGAAGAGGACCTTGGATTGCAAGTGAGTGATGACACATGGGAATCAATACTGGGAAGGGTCCATTCATCTTTCATATGTGCCCGGAATGGACTTTTACAATTTAAAGTTGTTCACCGCCTTCATTATACCAAAGAGAAATTGGCCAAGATTTTTCCGAACTTGAACCTGATGTGTATTAGATGCAAAAATCAAACGGGAACACTTACCCACAGTTTTTGGACCTGCCCTCGACTTAGCAAATTTTGGAGGGAGATATTTAAAACCCTTTCAGATGTCTTTGATATTATCCAGGATCAATCCTCACTAACTGCAATATTTGGGAAAGTTGAAGGATCACGCCTTCCAAAACATAAGCTGAATGCTATTGCCTTTGCAACACTAATAGCGAGAAGATTAATTCTTATCAGATGGAAGGATGAGGCTCCACCCACCCATACTCACTGGATTAGGGACCAAATGCAGTTTTTACATTTAGAAAAACTAAGATCCACTTTGAAAGGATCCACCGACAAGTTTTATAAGACCTGGCAGCCATTTACCTTATATGTGAAGAATACAAACAACATCAATAGTTGATATAAGTGTGTGTGTGTGTGTGTGTGTGTGGGGGGGGGGGGGTTCTTTTTTTTTTTTTTCCTCTGGGGTGACATGCTTAAAATGTCAAATTGTTAATATGTAAAACCTGATTAAATAAAAGGTGTAAAAAAAAAAAGAAAATGGATTTTTTTAAATATCAGTGACCAAATCCTTTTCCTCTCCCCTGTCCGCCATTGTGGGCGGAAAAACAGCCGTTATATTTAAACAGATACATTGTAGCTGCTCAAGCAAGTCCTTGCACCGACGTTTTGCTAGCTAGGATGCGCTGCAGTGTGGCTGGAGAAGACTAACCATCCAATCAAAAGACGTGATAATGCCAACATTCTTGAATGCCTCGTATTCGTACCCCTGGAAGTATAGAAAACATCTGATTGGTTAAAGCAACAGGATAAGTTTAACAGTTAATTTAGGCTGCATGTCCCCCAGATGTGTTTTTTCTGCTGTGGGCGACTATTTTCTGTTCATGTTTTATGTAGTCCAGCGTTTAATGTGCTCAGTGCCCTCAGCGCAAAAATGCTCTCAGCAGTCAGCGTATTTTGTAGCTGTGCTCACGCAGCAGAAAACTGCAAAAGTTCAACTTTTGGAGCACTGCACACCTCTATCACCAGCCAATCAGAATCAGCCTAAAAGTACACCATGATCAATATTGAACAGCCAAAGCTTGGAGGGATGTGTATTTTCTTACCAGTTTAATGTGATTTATTCCAGTCAGTGGAGCATTTCAATCTATGAAGTCCCCGGCATGCTTTGAGTGACAGGTTAAGCGGTTGCCAGGATACCGAGCAGAGTGCTTTTTTTAATAAGTGCGTGAAAAGCACTCAGGAGCACAGGTAAAGAGCATTTTTGCTTTCCCTGTGGACACACAGCCTTAACCTACAGAGCGCACTGTTAATTCCTGAAGGCCCAAGGCGGATTTGCTTGACCCTGGCAACACAGATGGCTGAAATATGATTGGACAAAAAACTCCAACATGCATTACACTACTGGAAGGAGAGCAACCAAGAGAAAAGCTACAAAATGAAGAGAATGGACAATTGGGAATAATTTAATACATCCTCATGGAACAAATATCAGAATGTAGGTTGTAAATGTAATTCTGATAGTGTTCAGGCCAGCAGAGAAGGCTTTGCTGGCCCTGACGGTCCACCACTGGTTTACAGTATTTACTGCTGTTAATACATAATTAAAGTGTTTCTCTTGCTATTGTTTACATATGTATACAGGCAATTTCCGTTTTAAAAGTCCCTCCGTGGATCTCCACCTTATCGTGGTGGAGGGCTTTGAGTGCCTCAGTGATCTCAGGAACTATGTTGTTGGGACAACTTGCCCCTTGTAGGGTCTCCCAAAGCAGACTGGTCCTGGGTGAAAGTCCAGACTAAGAGCGGTTCAGTGGATCTCCATGAAAAAAGTCACATCAAGGACCCAGTGACCAAAGGAGCCACAATGGTCAACCTTCCAGTGGACTCACCACCTGCAGGAGGTTATCATGGGGATCATGGTGTTATGTGAACCAGGCGGAAGTCTGGGCTAGTCTGCCTGGACTGATCCCCCTGCGACCCAGATCCCCGGATAAGTGGTAGAAGATGGATGGATGGACATTTAAAAAGGCTGTAAATTTAGTTCAAGTAAAATTCAGCATGCCATAGTCCAGTTTTATCATATTAAACAATTTCCCAACCACAAAGTTGTGGCTAGTAACTTTGGAAAATCACTAGCCACTGTGGCCGGTGAGCAAAACAGTTCATGTGCAGCCCTGCTAACAAACATTAGCAAAACAAAGAGAAATCTGATGACAGCCAGGGTTGCTGTCAGATCAAACTCAACAACAACACAGGAAATACCTTCAGAACAAAACAGCAGGACAAGCTAAACTAAAGCAGAATAACTCTGGACATACATTCATGTCTCTAGTTTGACAGAGAATCGGGGCTGATAAAAGCAAAGACTGTCGGAGTGAAGCTTACCAAAAAACAACACTGCTGACAACAAGACGACCATATTTTAGTTTGAAGCATCACAGCCTGAGCTGCACGGACCGTGGAAACCGAACACCTCCCCCATGTGTGGTGAAAGTCTTCAGCTTCAGCACAGATGTGGCTCCAGAGTGTTAGAGGGCCACGTGAGGACGACTATTGTAGAGAAAATTATAAGAGAGATAATTCTCTTTTCCTGCCAGTGCTGCTGCTGAAAGATTAAGGCTCCTGACTGAAGACACGGGCACAGCATGTCTCATCAGCAGGAGCATTTTTCAGCACGGAGGAAAAGTCTTCTGTTAAGGTTTCCTGTTTTCAGGAGGACTTTGGTCAAGTGAAGAAATTAACGTCTCCTCTCAACTAACACATGCTGTACAGTCCAGACAGATGTGACGGTCCGTTCAACAGGAAGTGTTTGGTTGGACTCGGTAGGTGATTTAGACGGGGATGGGGAGGCATGTTATCCCCCTCGTTAGCAAAATGAAGCGTCATCAGCCTTGCTAACCTGCCATCCCTGCATGCCAATCCATGGGTGGAAATGAAGGCGGGGACGGGGGGTACATTGCCCCCCCCCCCCAGAAAAAAGAGAGAATTGTCTCCCAACTATCATTATAAACCTTTATTATAGAACTGAATAACACCAATACACTAATGCATATGACAAAAAATCTTACAAATTTGTAGCTTTATTGTAAAATTGTAACTTTTTTCTCAATTTACAGTTTTTTTCTTGTAATTTTATAACTTTTCTCATAAATCTGCAACTTTCTTCTTCTAATTTTGGATCTTTTTTCCTCTTAAATTTGTAATTTTTTTTCGTGTAACTTTGAAATGTATTCTCAAGAATTTGCAATTTTTTAATTGTAACTGCAACTTTTTTCTCATAAATTTGCAACTTTTTCTCTTAAATCTGCAACTTTATTTCTCACAAATTTTGCAACTTTGAGTAAATTTGCAGCTTTTTACTAGTAAATTTGCAACTTTTTTCTTTTAAATATGCAGCTTTTTTCTAATAAGCGCTTTGAGTGGTCTTTGTGACTAGAAAAGCGCTATATAAGTGCAGGTTAGTTAGTTAGTTAGTTAGTAATAAATTTGCAACTTTTTTCTCACAAATTTTCAGCTTTTTTCTCATAATTTAAAACTCATTAATTTGCAACTTTTTTCTCATAAATTTAAAACTTTTTCTGACAAATTTGCAACTTTTTTTTGACAAAGTTGCAACTTTTTCTCAAAGTTGCAACTTTTTCTTGTCAATTTGCAACTTTTTTCTTGTAAATTTGCAACTTCTCAAATATTTGCAACTTTTTCTCATAAATTTGTAACTTTTGCTAACAAGAGGGATGGCTTGACTGTAGTCCTGTCCCAGCTAAAACATAATAAGATCAGCTAAAATGACACCTGAATGTGAGATATATAGTTGAGAGTGAATTAGGGAATGAGCTGGGAAGACATATGTCTGCTGAGGTGAGTGAAAAATTAAGAGAATAGCCATAACAACCGTGGTTGCTAAGCTACGGCTAATGGCTCGATTATGGCTATGATATAAGAAAATAAGAGAGAATACCACTTCAAAGTCAAGTTAATAAACCAGCTGGGATTGTGGCTGTGTAGTGGGATTATATAGGGAGTAGCCATAAAAACTGTGGTTGCTAACGGGGCTAACAATAAAGCCGGTGGAGATGAAGATGGATTACTGATATAATTCAAGTGTTTTCCAGCATATACATCAAATCTGGAACTGGACTGAGTGAGACCTAAGTAGGTTACAGTGTTGTGTTTTTTTGTTTGGTTTTTTTTTTTGAGTTTTGCCCAAATTCTTGCACAAAAGCACTGAAAATACAAACATTTCATCACGTCTCCATTCAATTTAATCTCCAGTGTTTTATATAAAATACTGAGTAATATTTGAGGCTCACACACACATACGAGGGTCCTGTGCTATCACACACCTGCAGCCACACCACCTGTTCAACACCCACCGCAGCCCCTGTGGTTCTACACGCACACACACCTCCTGACACATGCAAAACACGGTAACACAGAAGCAGCTCAGCTTCCGGAATGCATATCGTTGTTAACACTTGACTGCAGAGGATGCTCGGGGGGTGGGGGTGCAGGGTGACGGTGTTGGTGCGGTGTGTTGCTTGGTTACCGCCAGTAGGCAGTTAGTTGTTTTTCTTAACGAGGGTGATGGTGGTGGTGGGGTGTTCACAAATTTAGCATCATGTACATTTGAGTGTAAGTTAAGTACAAACTTGCAAGAATAAAAGTGCAAAATTTTTAAATCCTCTATGAGAAAAAAGTAGCCAATTTATGAGAAAAAAAAGTCAAATATAGGAGAAAAAGTTACAAATTTACAAGAAAATAAAGTGATATTTACAAGAAAAAAAGCAGAAAATTTATAAGACAATGGTTGAAAAATTATGGAAAAAGTTGCAACTTTACAAGAAAAAAGCACCAAATTTATGAGAAAAATTTGAAACTTTTATCTCATAAATTTGCAACTTCTATCTTGTAAGTTTTCGACTTTTTTCTCATAAATTTTCAACTTTTTTCTCTTAAATTTACAATTTTTATCATGTAAATTTGGAACTTTTTCTCTTAAATTTGCAACATTTTTCCCATGAATTTGTAACCTTTTCGTGTAAATTTACAACTTCTTCTCATGAATTTGCCACTTTTTTTGGTAAATTTGCAACTTTTCTCCAACAATAGGGACGCCCCCACAACAGCCCACAGACATCGAGCCAACAGTGGCCCAAGGTACCAAGTTCTCATCAGGAATACATCTTTAGAGGTCGTTTGCACTGTGGCGAGACGTGGGCCTGGCCGATGTATTGCTGATGTAAACTTTCCCACGCTGGCCGGACCGATGTGTGCCGTTGGGGCCCTCACACCCCCTCACGTCACCTCCTGGCTACCCGCTGCATGCACACACTCATCACCAGTTCTGGCTCAGAGCAGACTCGGAGCAGCAAAGCTTCCTGTTGACCTAAACCATCCGATCTGGCAGCACGTCAGACACACAGACGGTAGAAAGAAGGGAACTAGTTTAACATTTTTTAGGAAATCAGCAGCGTGCACGTTTGCAGTCACACAGTCAGTCTAAGCTCTACATTTACCTTTCAGTGGCGGCTTAGCCAAACACCCGTCAGTTCCCTCAGACTGGGTCTCAAAGAGGATAAAGGGCCTTCTCTGTAATAGCTTCTTTTCTTTCAGCGGCTACAAGTCCACAGCAGACAGAGCCAGAGCAGCCTGCTTGTTTACCTGACACTCCGCCTGTCCCACAGAACACGGCGGATCACTATAACTCGCTCCACCACCGCCGCCGCTTACCCGTCTGTTGGCCTGAAGGCTCACCCACCCCTACACCTGTGAGAGCGCCCGGCTGGGTTGGAGCTCTGTCTGTGTGTGTGTGTGTGTGTGTGTGTGTGTGTGTGTGTGTGTGTGTGCGCGCGTGCATGTGTGTGTGTGTGTGTGCTAGCTGCTCTCCCTGTGGAGTCCTGACATTAGCATAGTCCTTCCTCCTCTCTTACCTGCACTCATCCAACCTGTTTGGCAGTGTGGGCCCTGTATGTGTGTTTGTGTGTAATCCACAGTGGTTAGGTCTGGCGTGGGAGGGAGTGTATCCACACTGTAGCGACTGTGGGTCCGATCACTGGAGATGCTAGCATGCTAAAGTTAGTGAGTTTTTTTTTTTTTTAATGTGCAACAGAGAGCATGATGAGATGCTGTAGGAAAGCCTGCAGATCTAAGAGGACAACCTCAGAAATTTGCAAGAAAACTGTTGCACATTTAGTAAGATTATATTTATGTAGCGCTTGTCCACAGCTGTGAGTTTTTAGTGCAGATCTGAAGGCCTTGGTGGGGGTGGGTGGGGTCAGAGAGAGTTCCAGAGGGGCGAAGGATGTTCATACTTTTACATAATACTGTATAAATAGTGAGCAGCACGGTGGCGGAGTGGTTAGCACTGCGGCAGCACAGCAACTCACCCTTGGCCGGGGGATCCTGGGTTCGATCCCAGCCCCCGACCAACAGTGATCTGTGTGGAGTTTGCATGTTCTCCCCGTGTCTGCGTGGGTTTACACCGGGATTTCTCCAATTTCCTCCCACATGCCAAAAACATGCAAGTTAGGTTAACTGGCATCAAACTGGGGATTCTAAATTGTCCTCAGGTCTGACAGTGAGAGTGAATGGTTGTCTGTCTCTCTGTGTTGGCCCTGCCATGGACTGGCGATCTGTCCAGGATGGACCCTGCCTCTCGCCCAAAGATGCTGGGATAGGCTCCAGCCCCCCCGTGATCCGAAAAGGATTAAGCAGAAGAAGATGGATGGATGTATATATGGTATGTATACAAAGAAGTGTTGGGGCCACATTAAATATTTTAAAAAAAGTTTTGCATTTTGAGAATAAAGTCAAAATTTCAAGGAAAAAGTCAGGAGCATTTTTAGAAACCAAAGTGGTGATCAGAGTGTGTTCATATGTTGGCTGTTGGAGGTGAACCCATCCTTCTGAAGTGGTCCAACTGAGACCTACAGTAGATCGGACAGAAGTCCTCTGATGGTCCACATGTTCAACTTAATGGTTCATGGAAACATCTGACTGTTTTTGTTCCAACTATAAATGACACTTCCTACCAGCTTACTTTTTCCCCAAAAAGTTTAACATTTCTCAAAATTTCACCATTTTTCTCTCAAAATTGTACCCCCCCCTCAAATTTTGAAGTTTTTTCTGCCCTCAAAATTTTGACTTTTTTCCTCAAAATTTTGACTTCTCAAAATGCTTGACATTTTTCAAAAAAAAAAATGTGACCCTACTACTCCTTTGTACTGTATATATCAGGGGTGTAATGGTACTGTACATGTATTTGTATTCAAATCTTTCGGTACGGCACCTTCAGTACAGTACAGAGGCGTACCGAGGTTCCACACAGACCGTGTTGAGTGATGGACCGGAAGAGTAACTGCCTAGCGCTATTAGCCATACATGTACACACACAGTGCAGCCCAGCCTTTGACTAGCGAACGTCATGGCTGGCTGTAATGCTATGGAGAAGCTAGAGCTTGAAGACCCTCTTCACAAGTCTGGGAACACTGGCTGTCTGGTGAAGTATATAAATTGACAAAGGCAAGTGAATAAGACAAAAACAGCATCAGATATGCTTTGGCACTATGTTGAACTTGTTAACTTATTTGAAATGGCACCATGCGAATGTGAATATCAGTGCAGCATGAAAAAAAAAAAATAAATGAGCGCAGTACAAGCGCAGCTTCCAGCAGCATGTAGACAGCCTCTCCAGGGCTTTTCAGTTGGAGCCACAGTAATAACAAATGCCTTTGGTGTTTTTCTAGCAGCAGTTCTCAGGCCATATTCAGTTGTTGAGAACACCAGGTTTAAAGGCCTGCTGAAGGGAACTGAGCCCCGGTATGAAGGTCCTTGTTGTGCCCACTTCAGCCAGAAAATAACACCATCCTTTTAAGGAAAAGCTAAATCTGTTAATGCTGCACTTAAGGCCTGTGTTTTTCAAGGGTGCCCTGGTATGTTCAGATTTTTGTAGGACATTATTTAATTTAACTTCTTAATTGTCCAAAAAAATTACAAATAATTTGCTGTTGTCCATAGGTGTCTTCAGAGCCTATACACTGTAGTGATCTGCTCTGCCTGCCTGTTGCCCTAATTGCCTCCACAGCTGTGCGCACACCTGCGCTCCTCATTAGCCTGCCTATTTTAGCCGTGCTGCCCCCGGGTCTGCACGGAGACGTCAAGCTCCCTGGTCTGGCAAGACCTCTTCCCCTTCTCGTCGCCTTCATAATCCAGAGTTCCATCTCCTCTGTTCCTTCCAGCCTCGCCGTCCTCCTGGGAGTCCTAGCTCCCCAACGACAAGTAAGCCTCCATCATTCCCTCATTTCCACACTTTGCTCTGCTCCCTTGTGCACAGGCAGAAATCCGTTGGTGGCGGACCTCCTCCTCCTGGTGGCGGACTGAATTCAACCTGCACCTCACCAGCTCACTGCACATCTCTTCACCCTCTCACCTCCTCAGCAGCCGGAGCCGAAGACACTGTCCCACTGGCCGGAGCCTCCGGGATCTCACCTGTGCTACACACCAACTCATCAACAGTAAGACTGAACATTCACTGAATCATTCCTCCCAATCCCAGTCACTAATCCACCTGTCTCTGCTCTTCCCTAGGGTTGCCAGTCTGAACAGTGCTCTGCTTGCCCCGGCTGTTACATTCCTGCACTCACGCACACATCCACACTCACACTGCACAATAAAAATATAATTGAGTTTATTCTGGAGTCTGTGTCTGCCTTCTGGGTCATAAATCATGGCAGACACAACAATGACAAATTATTGACCAATTAAGTGAAATTAGATAATACATTTCCCACAGTAACCTGAATATACCAGAGCACCCTGGTTAAAACACTGCTTCAGGCAATAAGGAACTTTAATTTCCTAAAAATAAAATAATAATTCAGACTATTCAAACTTCTGTTGTTGCACTTGTCTGCATGGTTCATTTCCTAAAAAGAGAATTTATTTTATTGTATACATTTTGGTTATTGGAGAATTTACTGCTGGCAGTTTGCATTTTTTTTTTTTTGTCAAAGCTGTTCCCGCTTATACAAAAGATAAGCAGTTTTATATTTTGCATTTTGCTTCCTTAGGCTGCGTGTCCACCAAACACGTTTTTTTTGTTACCTGACCACCCTGAATGCCTTTTTTCAGCACTTGTGCACTGCGGTCTGCAAAAAAAAGTCTGTGCCCTGTATCCTAGCAACAGCTTGTCACTCACAGCTCAGCACTTTCACTTTTCCTATGGTCAGACTTTCTACTTATTTTTTAATAGCAGTCTCTAAATTACAATGGACAGGAAACGTATTCTTGCATTGGTAGCAGCTCTGGATGTAAAATGTGATGGCACAGAAAAGAAAAGAGGAGTCTGGGTACAGACATCAACCTGACTTGTACAGGAGAACTGGACACTGAACTTGTACCGGAGTTCTGCCTTGATGGTGCCCGTTTCAAGGAGTATTTTAGATTGACCAGGAGTCAGTTTGAATGGGTTTTGGAGAAGATTGGCCCCTAAATTTCTTGGATGCAGACTAATTACAGAGAGCCCATTTGAGGTTAGTCGTCTATGGTCAAAATTCCATTTATTTTTACATCTATTTTCATAAAACTCATGCTGAGATATGCTCACTACACGGTTTCCTGAACTCATAAATGACTGTCGGTAAATGATCACATTTCACATTGGAGCTATTTCCTTTTTGTTTTTTGTTTTTTTTTGCAGTTATCAACTACAAATTCACATGCTATCCATATTATCTACCGCAGCAAACTTGTTAGAAATATGAACATGACAAAGGCACAAACGTTCATTTGGTGCACCGACAGACGTGGACACATTCCTCCAAGCATTTGCTTTCAAATTTTGATCATGATATCCTTTTAGTGTCAGATCAATGAGTATTGGGTTGTTTGATGCAACGAAGTTCACCCTCTCCCCCGTCATCCTACTGTTCTCATCTTCCTGTACCGGTGTCCTATGTCCTGTCCTTCCTTAATTCTGATTGGCTGCTAAGAAAGGTCTGACATTGACAAGTGCAGCTGTAGTCTGAAAAGTTGAACTTTTTCCAGCCTTGAGTGCCCTGACAAAAAGCGGCCACCACCAAGAGCATTTCAATGCCGAGGGTGCTCAGCGCTGTAGATGCTGGACTACATAGAGAATGAATAGAAAATAGTTGCCCACAGCAGAAAAAACACGTTTGGTGGACACGCCCCCTTACTGTACCAAAAATGAACCGAACCGTGACCTTAAAGCAAAGGTGTGTATCGAACTATGATTTTAGGCATACTGTTACACCCCTAGTATATACAGTGGTGTGAAAAAGTGTTTGCCTGTAACTGGTTGGGTCACCCTTAGCAGCAACAACTGCAATCAAGTGTTTGCGATAAGTGGCAATGAGTCTTTTACAGCGCTGTGGAGGAATTTTGGCCTACTCATCCTTGCAGAATTGTTGTAATTCAGCCACATTGGAGGGTTTTATAGCATGAACCGCCTTTTATGGTCATACCACAGCATCTCAATTGGATTCAGGTCAGGACTTTGATTAGGTCACTCCAAAGTCTTAATTTTGTTTTTCTTAAGCCATTCAAAGGTGGACTTGCTGGTGTGTTTTGGATCATTGTCCTGCTGCAGAACCCAAGAGCGCTTCTTTTACGCCAGATGTAATGGGACACCTTCCAAAAAGTTCAACTTTTGTCTCATCAGTCCACAGAGTATTTTCACAAAAGTCTTGGGGACCATCAAGATGTTTTCTGGCAAAACTGAGATGAGCCTTCATGTTCTTTTGGCTCAGCAGTGGTTTTGGCCTTGGAACTCTGCCATGCAGACCATTTTTACCCAGTCTCTTTTACTCTCTTTCTTATGGTGGAGTCATGAACACTGACCTTAACTGAGGCAAGTGAGGGCTGCAGTTCTTTGGATGTTGTGGGGTCTTTTGTGACCTCTTGGATGAGTCATCGCTGCACTCTTGGGGTAATTTTGGTCGGCCGGCCACTCCTGGAAAGGTTCACCACTGTTCAATGTTTCGCCATTTGTGGATAATGGCTCTCACTGTGGCTTGCTGGAGTCCCAAAGCTTTAGAAATGTCTTTATAACCTTTTCCACACTGATAATTCTCAATTACTTTGTTTCTCATTGGTTTCCGAATTTCTGTGGATCGCAGCATGATGTCTAGCTTTTGAGGATCTTTTGGTCTACTTTACTTTGTCATTCAAGTCCTGTTTAAGTGATTTCTTGATTGAGAACAGGTGTGGCAGTAATCAGGCCTGGGTGTGGCTAGAGAAATTGAACTTAGCTTTTCAAAGATGTGATAAACCATGGTTAATTTGTTTTAATGGGGGGGGGGGGTCACTTCTTCACACAGGGCCATGTAGGTTTGGATTTCTTTTTTTTTTTTACCCTTAATAATACCTTCATTTAAAAACTGCATTTTGTGTTTACTTTTGCTGTGTTTGTCTAATATTTAAATTTGTTTGATGATCTGAAACATTTAAGTAAACCAAAAAATGAGAAATCAGGAAAAACACTTTTTCACATCAATGCATATATAAATATGTGATTTACCTCCATGCCCCAATACTGAAATGTGGTTTCTCATTAGTTTCCGAGTTACTCTCGGTGCCACACCAGTCGGCTGCCTTTTGCAACAGCGGCTCGATTCAGAGTTTTTTTTTCCCTTCCTCTCTCTTTTGATCACTTTTTTTTTTCACCCCACTTATATCACGGACACACAGATCGTCCCAAATGTCTCCTGAGCCGGTGGACGGAGCCACTGTTTATAGCAGGATTCGATACAACAGGGAAGAGCTGCTAGCATTTAACCGCCACCCGGTCCCACTGGAAAAACTCGACATACCGAGAGAACTGAGGCGAAAACGCCGCGGCTGCCGGGCTGGAGTAAGGCGGAGGACAAAAAATATAAGGTACAGACCCTCCCTTCCATCTGTTGTCATGGGAAATGTACGGTCGATACTGGGAAAGTTAGATGAGCTAGCGGCTATGTCCCGTTATGATAGCACTTACCGGGAGTGCTCTCTCCTTTTGTTTACTGAGACGTGGCTAACTGAAGTAGCAGCAGATGCTAACATTATGCTGGAGGGTTTTCACATGATACGAGCTGACCGAACACCAGAGAGTGGCAAAACTAGGGGCGGTGGAGTGATAATGTATGTTAACAACAACTGGTGCAGACCGGGACATATCACTGTTAAACAACGACACTGCAGCAAAGACATTGAGTTGCTAGCTGTTAGCATGAGGCCTACATATCTCCCGAGAGAACACTCACACGTGATCTGCATTGTTGTTTATGCAAATCCGACGGCGAACGCTGGGACAGCGCGTGACGTTATCCATTCAGTAACCAGCAGGCTGCAGACAGAACACCCAGATGCTCTTCTCCTCATCTCAGGCGATTTCAACCACGTTTCACTGTCTCCCATTCTGCCCACTTTCACCCAGTATGTCACATGCCACACTAGAGACAATAAAACACTGGATTTGTTCTACGCAAACACTAAGGAGGCGTACACCTCATCACAACTCCCCCCACTTGGAAGATCGGATCACAACTTGGTTCATCTCCGACCGGTGTACAAACCCCTAGTGCACAGACAACCTCCGGCCATGCACACTGTGGAGTTATGGTCTGAGGAGACAATGAACACTCTAAAGGACTGTTTTGAAGCCACTGCCTGGAAGCAGCTCTGCGATCCACATGGTGAGGACATCGATGGCCTCATTCACACCTTCACGGGCTACCTCAGCTTATGTGTGGACAAATCCGTTCCCACCAAGACCATACGGCGTCACTCAAACAACAAACCCTGGATCAACCCTGAGATAAAAACACTTCTGAGAGAGAACTAACTAACTAACTAACCTGCACTTATATAGCGCTTTTCTAGTCACAAAGACCACTCAAAGCACTTTCACTAATACTAACCCTCTACTCTAAGGGCCTATAGGAAACAGATATCTAGGGACAATTTAGAACAACCAATTAACCTAACATGCATGTCTTTGGATTGTGGGAGGAAACCGGAGCCCCCGGAGTAAACCCACGCAGCACAGGGAGAACATGCAAACTCCACACAGAAAGGTTCCAACCCCTGCCAACCTGGGGATTCGAACCAGGAACCTTCTAGCTGTAAGGCACCAGTGCTAACCACTGCACCACCGTGCTGCCCACAAAGAAGAAGAAGAGGATCTTCAGGTCGGGGAACAGGGAGATGCTGAAGTCCGTACAGAGGGAGCTGAGGAGAAAGATCAGAGAAGGCAAGGACAGCTTCAGGAAGAAGATGGAGGACAAGCTGCAACAGAGCGACATCAGCGGGGTCTGGAGAAACCTCAAAACCATCTCGGGGCTCCAGAATACCTCCCCCCAGGCCACGGGGGGCAGGGAGTGGGCGAACAACCTGAATCTGTTTTTCAATAGATTTGACCAACCGCCCTCCCCCCTGTCTGCACAACAACCACTGCTGCCTCTAAGAAATCAAGTCCTGCTACCCACTCCCCACTCCACCGACACCCCCCCCACTCCCAACACACAGCCCCCCATCCTGACCCTGACCAAGACCCAGGTGAGGACGGAGCTGAGGAAGATCAAGGCGAGGAAGGCGTTGGGACCGGACGGCATCAGCGTAAAGCTCCTCAAGTCCTGTGCAGACCAGCTGTGTGGGATTGTGACATATATCTTCAACATGAGCCTGAAACTGGGGAGGGTACCACAGCTGTGGAAAACATCTTGTGTGGTACCTGTACCAAAAACTTCCCACCCCAAAGACCTGAACAGCTTCAGACCGGTGGCCTTGACGTCCCACTTGATGAAGACCCTGGAGAGACTGCTCCTTGCTCATCTCCGCCCCCTGGTGGAACCAGCGATGGATCCACTCCAGTTCGCCTACCAGCATGGCATTGGGGTGGAGGATGCGGTGATCTTCCTCCTTCACCGTTCTCTGTCCCACCTGGAGAAGCCCGGGAATATGGTGAGGATCATGTTCTTTGACTTCTCCAGTGCTTTCAATACCATCCAACCGATGATCCTGAAGGACAAGCTGCTGCGCGCAGGGGTGGACCAGCACCTGTCATCATGGATCCTGGACTACCTCACGAACCGGCCTCAGTTTGTGAGAACCCGGGACTGTGTTTCCGACACGATCATCAGTAGCACGGGGACCCCCCAGGGAACGGTGCTGGCTCCCTTCCTGTTCACTCTTTATACTGCGGATTTCTCACACAACACAACACATTGCCATCTACAGAAGTTCTCTGATGACTCTGCGATCGTTGGTCTCATCTCCAGCGGAGATGAAGCTGAGTACAGAGGGCTTATCCAGGACTCTGTGGACTGGTGCCATCGGAACTGCCTCCAGATCAACGCGAGGAAAACTAAGGAGCTGGTGGTGGACTGCCGCAGGCATGGGCAGCCCCTCACAGCACCAGTAAATATACAGGGAACAGACATCGAGATGGTGACATCCTACAAGTACCTGGGTATTCATCTGAACAATAAACTAGACTGGTCACACAATACTGACGCACTCTACAAGAAGGGACAGCGCAGGCTGTTCCTGCTGAGGAGACTCAGGTCTTTTGGTGTACAAGGGGCGCTGCTGAAGTCATTCTATGACACGGTGGTGGCATCAGCCATCACTTTTGGAGTGGTCTGCTGGGGCAGTGGCATTACTGCAGCCGATAGGAAGAGACTGAACAAACTGATTAAGAAAGCTAGCTCTGTCCTGGGGCAACGCCTTGATCCGATGGAGGAGATAGGAGAGAGAAGGACGGTGGCTAAACTGTCATCTCTGCTGGAGTCCGAGTTCCACCCTATGCAGGACATACTGGATGCACTGAGGAGCTCATTTAGCAGCAGACTACATCATCCCAGGTGCACAACCGAGAGGTTTCGTAGGTCCTTCCTACCAACGGCTGTCAGACTGTACAACCTAAGCAGGGCTGCTCGCAGAGATAGCAAAAAGACGCAACAAACTAATAGTTTTTTTTTTTTTTTTTTTTTTTTGAATGCAAAAGATGCAATAGACTTACACAATGGTCCTCTCCGGCATACAACTAGGAACATACCGGTCGCTATGGAGGGTGAGAATATGTATGGGCACATAATCATAGCATGTAGGATAACTAAATAGACGGTTATGCTGTTTCATCCCACCTAGCAACAATGCTCTGCACTGTGTGTGTTTATATATTTACATATTTATTCCATCTAGCTACAATGCTTTGCACTGGGTGTGTTTATATTTATATATCTATATATTTATTCCATCTAGCTACAATGCTCAGCACTGGGTGTGTTTATATTTATATATCTATATATTTATTCCATCTAGCTACAATGCTCCGCACTGTGTTTTTATATATCTACATATTATTCCATCTAGCTACATTGCTCCGCACTGTGTGTGTTTATATACTTGCATATTTATTCCACCTAGCTGCAATGCTCCGTACTGTGGGTGTTTATATATTTACATATTTATTCCATCTAGCTACAATGCTCTGCACTGTGTGTTCATATATTCATATATTTATTCCATCCAGCTACAATGCTCTGCACTGTGTGTCTGTGTGTGTGTGTGTGTGTGTATATATATATTTTATAGTAATATGTACATATGTATATTAGCTGCTCTTGCTTGCTTGTTTTTTTTCTTGCCTTCTGATTGTTGCTCTGAGTGTTGCTATCCCTGTGCTGTTGCAATCCTGGAATTTCCCCGTTGTGGGACTAATAAAGGCTTATCTTATCTTATCTTATGCAGACTGCAGTCCACTGTACAGTAAAATCCACACAGGTTGACAGGATGAAAACTGGCTTAAAAAAAAAAACAAACAAAAAAAACAGTACAGAAGGTGAAGAGGCTGAAATTCTTTTTCTGTTTCAGCCTGACTACAAATAATTTTTATCATTACTGCAGTCTCGTCTACAGCAACTAAAGAATCAATAACAGAGCTGAACTGTCATGACTGCAACATCAGTCCCATGGAGGCTGTTTGAATTTTTTTTTCACTTTTCATTTATGACGGAGGCTGAACACACTTGCTGGTTTCTTTATTGGGGACACCTGACAATCTCTGGGCTGCCTTAAGTCTTCCCCACTCATTCCTCAGAAATATATTTGTTCATGCTGACATGCTAGTGTCACACTGCTGCACATCTGTCAGCTGCACACCAATGATGTTCCATGCATGCATCCATCCATCCTTTCATGCTAAATCTGACCCCCACCATTTCAGCGCTGCTGCAGAAACTGAGGCCCAGACCAGTTTTGTCCAATTTGGGTGAGCCTGTGTGAATTAAAAAGAAGAATTTATAAATTTTGCTTTTTGGCACCTTTCAAAACACCCAAGGGCTCCTTTAAAAAATGAAACAAACAATCAAGACAGTAATAACATCTGGAATTCATTGGGTTTTGAGGAAATATAAAGTTGTGTCTCATTTGCATAAAAGGGCAACTGTAGACAAGCAAATTTCTAAGGTGAGGCGATAAGTGATGAGGATCAAGAACCAACCCTTGAGTTTTTGGTTCTTAGCTGACAGCAGCGCCCCAGTAGAGGTTTTCTGCTGCTGTAGCCCATCTGCTTCCAAGATGAAGGTGTTCTTCCTTCACAGATGGTCTTGTGTACACCTCAGCTTTTTGACCTTTTTCATCTTCAAAATTTTAACTTTTTTCCACTTCAAAATTTTGACATCGATTTTTTTCCTCTTCACAATTTTGACATCGATTTTTTCCCTCTTCACAATTCTGACTTTTTTCTCCCTCTTCACAATTCTGACTTTTTTCTCCTCAATTCTGACTTTTTTCTCTTCAAAATTTTTACTTTTTTCTCTCCAAAATTTTGACTTTGATTTTTTCTTCTTTAAAATGTTGACCTTTTTCCTTTTCAAAATTTTGACTTTTTTAACTTTTACCTCTTCAGAACTTTGACTTTTGTCGGCTTCAAAATTTTGACTTTTGTCGGCTTCAAAATTTTGACTGACTTTTTCCTCTTTAAAATGTTTCCTTTTTCCTCTTCCAAATGTTGACCTTTTTCCTCTTCAAAATTTTGACTTGGACTTTTTCTTCCTCAAAATTTTGACTTTTCCTCTTCAAAATTTTGACCCTTTTCCTCTTCAAAATTTTAATTTTGACTTTTTCCTCTTCAAAATTTTGAGAGACTTTCCATTTAGGAAAACCAGGTGCTTCAGTTCCTTGAAAGCAGAAACATAAAGGTTGAAGTAAATGCAATTTCAGCCTGCCATACACTACCCAGAAAGGATAATAAAATAAAGAAATCAACTGTTATGCGCTATGTGAACAGAAGAGTAAAAAATGACATACTGAGGCAGGCCAGAAAGCTATGGGGAACAGACGTTTGCATAAATAAACTTAACAAAGACTAATGCTGAAATAGCACGGCAAGCATGGATGTTGAAAAGACAAAACAAGATACAGGCAACATGGACAAGAAACTGTAGAGTCTGGATGAAACTAAATGGAACACCTGAGGAAGCAAAGGCCATAATAATAAGAGATCTCACCGACTTAAATAAATATAGATGAACAGTGATTAAGAAAATCAAGAGACTATGATAATCCATATCCACACACATGGCAAGAACAGTCCTTTTGTGACATAACATGATAATGTATTTTAAAAAACAAACAAACAAAAACAAAACCTCATGACTGACTTTAGTAGACATCAATCATCCCCAGTTGGAGGAAGTCATTTGACACAGAGAGAGGAAATTCAGACTCTGAAAATATCTCATTATGCTGAACATAAACTACAAGAGACAGAGAATGATATTGATCCTGATAACCACTTCTTCAATAATATTCATAATCACTGTGAACATTACACTGAAAAGCAATTCAAAAGTCAAGTGCAAGTAGATGGTAAACTATCAATAATACACTTCAACAGCAGAAGTCTTAAAAACTTTCCACAGATTCAGGACTATTTAAAACAGTTAGATAGAAAATTTACAGCTATCGCAGTCTCTGAAACTTGGCTTAATGAAGAGCAGGCTTCTTTGATGGCAATAGAGGGATATCAGAGGTTTCATATTAACAGATCTCAAAACAAGGGTGGTGCTGTTACAGTATATATTGATGAACTGTATAGGTGTAAACTTGTAAATGGAATGTCCTTTGCACTACCAGGGATTCTGGAATGTGTTACTGTTGAGATTGACCAAGATAAAACAAAAAAATCTAATTATAAGTTGTATATATAGAATGCCAGGAACTTGCGTTGAGACATTCAGAGATAAGGTGGTTGAGCTGTACAATAATATAATTAATAAGAAAATGGTTGTAATCTGTGGAGACTTCAATAATGATTTACTAAATCCATTTCAACAAAATGTAATTACAGAGTTCATGAATTCTGTGTACAGTATGAGTCTATATCCCACAATAACACATCCCAGTAGAATCTCAGTTCACACTGCTACACTTACTGATAACCTGTTTGTTAATATTATTGATAAGAAAATAGAAAGTGGATTATTGATAAATGACGTAAGTGACCATCTACCAGTCTTTGCAGTTATCCATGGCCACATGGGGGCCAATACAGAAAACACTTTAAAATCTTTCAGATACAAATCACAAAATGCAATCAGTTCTTTTAAAGAAGACCTGCTGAAGCAAGACTGGACAAAAGTCTATGTATCAGATGTAAATGAAGCCTATGATACATTCATGAACATTGTAACCGCTCTTCATGAAAAAAAAATGTCCATTCGTAAAGAAAAAGCTTAAACAGAAATTTGTCGACAAGCCATGGTTAACCAAAGGATTACAATAAGTGTTTAAAAAGAAAAATTCACTATATAAATCTTTTCTAAAGAAAAGGATAAAAGAAGCAGAGCAGTGGTATAAAACATACAAAAATAAGTTAATATATATAATGAGATGTAGTAAAAGAGACTATTACAGTAAAGAATGAGAAAAACAGAGATAACACTAAAAATACATTGACAATACTTAACAATATTCTTGGAAATAAAAACAGAAATACAAGCTACCCAACCAATCTTTCAAAAAACAAAAACAAAAAAGACTCAGAGTGTGAATGCAGTCTCACCTGTAGATGAATTTAATACATTTTTTGTTAACATTGGTCCTAATTTGGCACGAGAAATACCTATTATGACACCTACAGGTGATACAATAAGCAAAAACATTGCTATAAAAGATTACATCTTCATAAAGAACACAGATGAGAGGGGTCATTGAAATTGTTAAATCGTTTAAAAGTAAAACATCTACAGATTGTGATGGTATTGACATGCTTTTAGTCAAAACTATCATTGAATGCTTAGTGAAGCCACTGATGTATATCTGTAACCTGTCCCTCCAAACAGGTATATTTTCCAGTGCAATGGAAACAGCCAAAGTAATTCACAATATACAAGATGGGTGACAGAGGGGAATTTTCAAACTATAGACCTATTTCACTATTGCCACAATTTTCAAAGATACTCAAAAAAATATTCTGTGAGAGAATTGACAACTTTGTAATGAAGAATAATTTATTGTGTGAGCAGCAATATGTGTTCAGACACAAGAGGACAACTGCATTTGCTCTAATGGAATTTATAGAAAAAATATCAACTGCTGTTGAAAATAAAGAGTATTCAGTTGGGGTATTCCTGGATCTTAAAAAAGCATTTGATACAGTGAATCATAAATTATTGTTAAAGAAACTACAAAATTATGGTATTGGGGGGTAGCACTGTCCTGGTTATGTAATTACTTAAAGAACAGATATCAGTATGTATGTGTTGGTAGCAAAAACTCGCAGTTACTGAAGGTTACTTGCGGAGTCCCACAGGGTTCAATTTTGGGGCCATTGTTATTCAATATGTATATAAATGATATATGGAAAGTTTTGGAAAAAATGGATTTAATATTGTTTGCAGATGACACTAATTTATTATGCAGTGGAAGCAATTTGGAACAACTTTTGGATACACTCAAAGGAATTAGGAAAGCTTAAACTGTGGTTTGATTCAAACAAATTAACGCTCAATTTAAGTGTAGCATCATCGTCTCCTCAAAACCGAGACAGAAGATCACTTCTCTCCAGTTTACAGGAATTTCATTTTATTCATTACACAGGAATATCACCTTTCTGCCTTCTCAGGAATATCACTGGCTTTTATGTCGACTCATGCAGGCTTCTTCCAGGCCTGACCAAAGATGCTTGCTTTCCCAGGACCCCAATGTAAACAGTTGCCTCTTGCAGAGATTGTAAGGATCAGAATTTGCTTTTAAAGGCTCAAAGGAACATAAAACTCAGGAGACCAGACCTCTCAACATGAACACTGCATTTGATAACGTACCTTTTCACAGGAAACCAATGTTCTTAAAAGAGTCATAAACCACTTAATCTGACGGGTTTATAGCCGATACTGTCCAGGTACCTTCGCCCAGATACTAAAGGAAATCATCTACAGCTCAACAGTACCTCCTAGCGGATACCTACGGAATGTGTTTTCAGTATGTAGGATGACTTTTAATTTGCTCTAAACATTAAGTTTCTTTCAGCTTATCCTCTGGATCCTAAGGACACTGAAAATCATCCCTCTTATCACCAACCATGGTTTGCTGCATGTTTTGCTGTTCTAATCTTGATCTAAATGTGAATGCATGTCTTATAATTATGTATAAGAAATGTTATATTCATGAGTGTTATTGGAGTAATGGTATAAATGCATGATCACCATATATTAGCCAAGTCATTTAATTTAGTTAGATTTTATATTGAGCATTTATTTCATAAGAACTGACTGAGTGTTGATTTTCCCTCTGAAATTTCATGGGATGGTGTCTTCATTTGATTGGCTGCTCTCAAACAAAGAAGTGTTCTCACATTGGATAGCAGCCATTTCAAACTGCTTCTGAAAAAGCCGATTGGTCAGTCTTGCGACTGCATCATCAGTTTTATGACCCGGCGAGGTAACTTTAAAAGAGAAGTTAGATTTGAGTTTAGTTAGAAAAAGAAGGAGATCAGCACAGTAGAAAAAGGGTAGAAAAGGAACAGGCAGGAAGATTAGAACAGCAAAACGGTAATAGAATTAAGAATTAGAAACACAGAAAGAAGAAAGAAAGAGATTTTGAGAAAGATTAGGAACTAAATTAAGATTAAAGAAGCAGAATAGTAATCTAGATCTCAGAAGAAGATTTTATTCCACCGTTTCAAGGCCCTGTGAAGTTTTATTTTATTCTCTGTGTGTTTGTCAAGTCTTTCCTTATATTCTGGAAACTGAGGAGAAGCCATTTTTTCTTTAGAGCTCGTCCCTTTTAGAGAATCAAATTCTCAAACTTTTTCCTTCACCTCAGAAGCCATTCTTATCCTAGTAAATGTTTTTCTAACATTTTCTTATGACTTTTCACGCCATTAAAGTGGACCTTTAATTTGCCTAGTTTAAAGTGAACAGAGACTGAAAAGATTTTCCTTCAGTTTTCGGGTCGATCCCGCTACAAGAGACCCCAAATTTGGACTCTTTTTTCAAAGGACTTTTCACGCCGCCCTGAGACAAACTATCCACGGCTGCAACTGTCTGCTTGAAGGGCCCCCAGCTGAGTTATCACCTACACGGCTGTGAGTGAGGACAGCAGCCGCTTCCTCCGACGTCCTAACTTCAAAACCCAGTGGTACCGACCCGCTGAAACGTGGATCACCGGCAGTTGTGTGAGTGAGACTCTTATTTCTCCTATTTCCTGGGTTAAAACGTGATGTCCTAACAATTAAATTACAATTGAATATGGCCCGTATTTCAGGGCTCAATTAGTCTCTCAGCCGCAGGATGGAACTGTAAACTGAAGAAAAACTTTTAGTCATTTTTAAGTAACTGCCCTTAAAATTTTTGTAGATTAATTCAGGAGTCATTTTTAGATAATTAGCTTATGAATTTTCCCCATAAAATTGCGTTGTTTTGTTAAAACATTCCAGCCTCATTTACCGTTGAAACATAAGTCTAGTTCTCCTTGGTTCTGCAGAGGTGTAAAGCTGGATTTTATGTTCAGGAACCCAATATCAGTTGATGTGATATATTACGCTGTTATCATCTGAATCTGTTTATTCATCATTTGAACGCCATGACATGTAACCTGAATGATTTTAATAAAAGAGTGAAAGAGCAGTTGAAAGTGTTTTCCTTTCGCATATACAGGTTTCCTAATCACGGCAGGACAAAAACTCACTGAAACTTTGAGACTGATTCATTAAGTAATTTAAGGTACAAAGTTAATTAAAATTAAAGTTAATATAATTGTCCGTCAGGACTGGTGCCCCTTTTACGAGTGCTTTTATTTAATTTAGCGGGTGTAGAAGTGATGGTTCAACTCCGCCCCCTTTCACACCCACTATTAAATAAAATAAATAATTCCTGTACCTTATGACAAATATTTTTATAGGCAATTTATACTACATAAGTAAGACAAAATTTATAATTTTTAACAACCATCACAACCAACTCAGTATCTAAAAGCAATCTAAATGGTGTAGAGATTGAAAGGGTATCCGAAATTAAATTTCTTGGAGTAATAATTGATAATAAACTGTGTTGGAAGTCACATATTAATTATATTAAAGGTAAAATATCCAAATCATTCGCAATACTACACAGAGTGAAATATTTGCTGAATCAACCCACACTATACTGTATACTTTGTATCATTCATTAATACTCCCATACATGACATATTTTACTGAAGTATGGGGAAATACATATAAAACAAACATATATCCAGTCTTTATGCTTCAGAAGAGAGCTATTAGAATAATAAACAAACCTGTTTACAGGGAACCAACAAACCCACTTTTTCTTAATTAAATTGATCTCAAGTTGAAAGATCTGGTTGACTTTAAAACTGCAGTAATAATGTTTAAAGTGAAGAATCTATCACTGCCTGCAAATATCCAAAAGTTGTTCCAAATAAGGGAGAAACAATATCATTTCAGAGGAATATGTGCATTTCAAAAACCTTCAGTGAGAACTACCACCAAGCAACACTGTGTCTCAGTGCAAGGAATCAGACTGTGGAATGCTTTTGGACCTGAATTAAAATCATGTACAGTGCTTGGACAATTTAAACAAAAATTAAAGGAAGAAATACTCCAAACATACATACAAAATGTAAAATCACATAAGGATTATCATATCCAGTTTGTGTTGTGCTGTTGCTTAGTTTTGTTTTGTCACATTTTGTATTAGCTTTGTTCTGATTAGTAATCACTTTTATTTTATTTAGAATTCTTAGATGGAACATGGGGGAGCAATATAAGCTGCAGCTTCAGCCATCACCCATTTTGGATAACTTATGTTGAATTGTATAATCCAAGGAGTTATTGTTTAATTTGACCTTGTTGGATTTTTTTCCCCTTGTTATATCATTCTGTTCTTTTCTTTTAATCTTTTAATCCAATCTGTCCAAAATAAAGATTCATTCATTCATTCACTTTAAATTTTTTACTTTTTCTTCTTTAAAATTTTTACTTTTTCATTTTTAAAATTTTTACTTTTTTCCTCTTCAATATTTTGACCTTTTGTCTCTTCAAAATTTTGACCTTTTTCCTCTGAAAAATTTTTAGCCGTTTATCTCAAAAATTCTGACCTTTTAAATCTGAAAAATTTAGACCTTTTTCCTCATCAAAATTTTGACTTTTTTCTTTTCCAAAGTTTTGACTTTTTTTTCTTTACTTTTTCCTCATCAAAATTATGGCTTTTTTGACCTTTTTCCTCTTCAAACTTTTGACTTTGACTTTTTTTGTTTTCAAATTTTGACGGACTTTTTCCTCTTCAAAATTGTAACTTTTTTCCTCTTCATAATTTGGACTTTTTTCCTCTCCAAAATTTTGACTGTTTTCTTCTTTAAAATTTTGACATTGACTTTTTCTTCTTTAAAATTTTGACATTGACTTTTTCTTCTTTAAAATTTTGACCTTTTTCCTTCTGAAATTTTGAATTTTTTTTACTTTTACGTCTTCAGAATTTTGATCTTTTTCCTCATCAAAATTTTGACTTCTTCGACCTTTTTCCTCTTCAAAATTGTAACTTTTTTCCTCTTCATAATTTGGACTTTTTTCCTCCTCAAAATTTTGTCTGTTTTCCTCTCCAAAATTTTAACATCGACTTTTTCTTCTTTAAAATTTTGACCTTTTTCCTTTTGAAATTTTGAATTTTTTTTACTTTTACGTCTTCAGAATTTTGATCTTTTTCCTCTTCAAAATTTTGACTTTTTTTAAAAACTTTTTCCTCATCAAATTTTTGACTTCGACCTTTTTTCCTCTTCAAAATTTTGACTTTGACTTTTTTGTTTTCAAATTTTGACTGACTTTTTCCTCTTCAAAATTGGCTTTTTTCCTCTTCAAAATTTTGACTTTTTTTTTTTTTACTTTTTCCTCATCAAACTTTTGACTTTTTCGACCTTCTTCCTCTTCAAAATTTTGACTTCATCTTTTTCATTTTCAAATTTTGACCTTTTTCGTCTTCAAAATTTTGACTTTTTTCCTCTTAAAAATTTTGACATTGACTTCTTTAAAATTTTGACCTTTTTCCTTTTCAAAATTTTGACTTTTTTGACTTTTACTGCTTCAGAATTTTGACCTTTTTCCTGTTCACAATTTTGACTTTTGTCCTCTTCAACATTTTGACTTTTTCCCTCTTCAAAATTTTGACTGACTTTTTCCTCTTTAAAATTTTTACTTTTCCCTCTTCAAAATTTTGACCGACTTTTTCCTCCATAAAATTTTTACTTTTTCCTCTTCAGAATGTTGATCTTTTTTCAAAAATTTTACTTTCCCTCTTCAAAATTTTTACTTTGACTTTTTCATTTTCAAATTTTGACTTTTTTCACTTCAAAACTTTGACATTGACTTTTTCCTCTTCAAAATTTTGACTGACGTTTTCCTCTTCAAAATTTAGACAGACTTTTTCCTCTTTAAAATGTTTTACTTTTTCCTCTTCAACATTTTGACATTTTTCCTCTTCAGAATGTTGTCATTTTTCTTTTCAAAATGTTGACCGAATTTTTCTTCTTCAAAATTTTGACAGTTTTCCTCTTCCAAATTGTGACAGTTTTCCTCTTCCAAATTGTGACAGTTTTCCTCTTCCAAATTGTGACTTTTTCCTCTTCAAAATTGTGACTTTTGACGTTTTCCTCTTCAAAATTTTGACTTTTGGCGTTTTCCTCTTCAAACTTTTGACACTTTTTTGACTTTTTCCTCTTTAAAATGTTTGAATTTTTCTTTTCAAAATTTTGACTGAATTTTTCCTCTTCCAAATTTTGACGTTTTCCTCTAAAATTTTTCACTTTTGACGTTTTCCTCTAAAATTTTTCACTTTTGACGTTTTCCTCTTTAAAATTTTTCACTTTTGACGTTTTCCTCTTTAAAATTTTTCACTTTTGACATTTTCCTCTTCCAAATTTTTCACTTTTGACATTTTCCTCTTCCAAATTTTGACTTTTTCATCTTCCAAATTTTGACTTTTTCCTCTTCCAAATTTTGACTTTTTCATCTTCCAAATTTTGACTTTTTCCTCTTCCAAATTTTGACTTTTTCCTCTTTAAAATGTTTTACTTTTGACGTTTTCCTCTTTAAAATGTTTTACTTTTTCCTCTTTAAAATGTTTTACTTTTTTCTCTTTAAAATGTTTTACTTTTTTCTCTTTAAAATGTTTTACTTTTTCCTCTTCAAAATGTTTTACTTTTTCCTCTTCAAAATTTTGACTGCATTTTTCTTTTTCAAAATTTTGACTTTTTCCTCTACCAAATTTTGACGTTTTCCTCTAAAATTTTTCACTTTTGACGTTTTCCTCTTTAAAATTTTTCACTTTTGACATTTTCCTCTTTAAAATTTTTCACTTTTGACATTTTCCTCTTCAAAATTTTGACTTTTTCCTCTTCCAAATTTTGACTTTTTCCTCTTCAAAATTGTGACTTTTGACTTTTTCCTCTTCAAAATTGTGACTTTTGACTTTTTCCTTTTCAAAATTGTGACTTTTGACTTTTTCCTTTTCAAAATTGTGACTTTTTTGACTTTTTCCTTTTCAAAATTGTGACTTTTTTGACGTTTTCCTCTTCAAACTTTTGACAGACTTTTTCCTCTTTAAAATGTTTTACTTTTTCCTCTTCAAAATTTTGACATTTTTCTTTTCAAAATTTTGACTGAATTTTTCTTCTTCAAAATTTTGACTTTTTCCTCTTCCAAATTTTGACTGAATTTTTCCTCTTCAAAATTTTGACGTTTTCCTCTTCCAAATTTTTCACTTTTGACGTTTTCCTCTTCAAACTTTTGACAGACTTTTTCCTCTTTAAAATGTTTTACTTTTTCCTCTTCAAAATTTTGACTGAATTTATCTTCTTCAAAATTTTGACGTTTTCCTCTTCAAAATTTTGACGTTTTCCTCTTTAAAATTTTTCACTTTCGACGTTTTCCTCCTTAAAATTTTTCACTTTTGACGTTTTCCTCTTCACAATTTTTCACTTTTGACGTTTTCCTCTTCAAAATTTTTCATTTTTGACGTTTTCCTCTTCAAAATTGTGACTTTTGACGTTTTCCTCTTCAAACTTTTGACTTTTGATGTTTTCCTCTTCAAACTTTTGACAGACTTTTTCCTCTTTAAAATGTTTTACTTTTTCCTCTTTAAAATGTTTTACTTTTTCCTCTTCAAAATTTTGACTGAATTTTTCTTCTTCAAAATTTTTCACTTTCGACGTTTTCCTCTTTAAAATTTTTCACTTTCGACGTTTTCCTCTTTAAAATTTTTCACTTTCGATGTTTTCCTCTTTAAAATTTTTCACTTTCGACGTTTTCCTCTTCAAAATTTTTCACTTTCAACGTTTTCCTCTTCAAAATTTTTCACTTTCGACGTTTTCCTCTTCAAAATTTTTCACTTTTTTGACGTTTTCCTCTTCAAAATTTTTCACTTTTTTGACATTTTCCTCTTCAAAATTTTTCACTTTTTTGACATTTTCCTCTTCAAAATTTTTCACTTTTTTGACGTTTTCCTCTTCAAACTTTTGACTTTTTTGACGTTTTCCTCTTCAAACTTTTGACTTTTTTGATGTTTTCCTCTTCAAAATTTTGACTTTGACGTTTTCTCTTCAAAATTTTGAAAGACTTTTTCCTCTTTAAAATGTTTTACTTGTTCCTCTTTAAAATGTTTTACTTTTTCCTCTTCAAAATTTTGACTGAATTTTTCTTCTTCAAAATTTTGACGTTTTCCTCTTCAAAATTTTGACGTTTTCCTCTTCAAAATTTTGACGTTTTCCTCTTTAAAATTTTTCACTTTCGACATTTTCCTCTTTAAAATTTTTCACTTTTGACGTTTTCCGCTTTAAAAATTTTCACTTTTGACGTTTTCCTCTTCAAAAATTTTCACTTTTGATGTTTTCCTCTTCAAAATTTTTCACTTTTTTGACATTTTCCTCTTCAAAATTTTTCACTTTGACGTTTTCCTCTTTAAACTTTTGACTTTTTTGACGTTTTCCTCTTCAAAATTTTGACTTTGACGTTTTCTCTTCAAAATTTTGACTTTGACATTTTCCTCTTCAAAATTTTGACTTTGACATTTTCCTCTTTAAAATGTTTTACTTTTTCCTCTTCAAAATTTTGACATTTTTCCTCTTCAGAATGTTGTCATTTTTCTTTTCAAAATTTTGACTGAATTTTTCCTCTTCAGAATGTTGTCATTTTTCTTTTCAAAATTTTGACTGAATTTTTCCTATTCCAAATTTTGACTGAATTTTTCCTATTCCAAATTTTGACTGAATTTTTCCTATTCCAAATTTTGACTGAATTTTTCCTATTCCAAATTTTGACTGACTTTCCTTCTTCAAAATTTTGACTTTTTCCAATTCAAAATTTTTACAGTTTTCCTCTTCCAAATTTTGACTTTTTCCTCTTTAAAATTGTGACTGTGACTTTTTCCTCTTTAAAATTTTGGCAGACTTTTTCATCTTTACAATTTTTACTTTTTCTTCTTTAAAATTTTTACTTTTTCATTTGTAAAATTTTTACTTTTTTCTCTTCAAAATTTTGACCTTTTTCTCTTCAGAATTTTGACCTTTTTCCTCTCCCAAATGTTGACCTTTTTCCTCTCCCAAATTTTGACCTTTTTTCTCTCCCAAATTTTGACCTTTTTCCTCTCCCAAATTTTGACCTTTTTCCTTTCCAAAATTTGACTTTTTGACTTTTACCTATTCAAAATATTTACCTTTCCTTTCCTCTTAACTCCTTAAGGATTACATTTGATTTTGATCTGCCTCTCCTGTGGCTGGTGTTGCAGATCTTTGCCTGTCACGTGATAGGTCAAAAAGTCTGAAAAAAAAGCAAAAGAAACCCAGTGGTATCAAGCATTTCACATCACTAGATGTCAGACACATATGGCTTACTGGTCTGCACTGGAGGACTGAGATCAGCAAAACCAGAACCTCGTCAAATTTGATATCACTTCTGGGGTGCAGAAGAAGAGGTGTATAAACATTTGCGCAACATACATTCCACAGGGAGGAAGCATTTGCTCCAAATTTTGCCAACTATGATTCTAAAAGGGACTATTTAGCTTCTGAAGGGAAATATTTACCTTCTGGACAGCACAAGATGGAACAAAGCGGCACACTTTTCGTCCGCCATTAACGAAGCTGCACGTGATGGAGAAGACAATACTGCCGGTTCCGCGGGGTAAACTAACTAAAACAGAGGTGGAATAAATCAGAAGATAAATGTAATTGTTTCTGGATGTGGGAGAGAAAGCGAAAACGACAGAAGACAAAATAAGGACTGGGGTAAGCAGACGGGCGAGCACACGGGCAAGCACACGGGCGAGCACACGGGCACATGTCAACACATGAGGAGCGGCAGGTCTGATGTTTTTTTTAATCAGTTTGTTTACATTCTCCCAATTTTCTGGTTCATATATTTTGAAGATAACAAAAAACAAAAAGACAAAGACAAAAAAACCCCAAAACCATCCTTTGTGTAAATATGTCCAAAGTCCACTTTGACCGAAAGTTATGAAATCTGATGTGGCTGCCATCACATTATGCAAATTAGATGCATAAATTTACTTCTATCAAACTTTGAATCATATTCTACATCTTTCTCACTTAGAGTAAGCCATTATCTCTTACCACTTTCAAGTTACAGCCTTTGGAATTTGTGATATCTAAACTGAATATTTTCTTGAAAAAAATCTTTGCCACCAGAGGGTGCATGCAGATGGTGCGGATCTGCAACCAAAATCCTTGAATAGTTAAAAGTTTTACTTTTTTGACTTTGACCTCTTCAAAATTTTCACTGACTTTTCCTCTTCAAAATTTTAACTTTGACTTTTTCCTCTTCAAATTTTGTCCTTTATTTCTCCTTAAAATTTTGACCTTTTTTCTCTTCAAAATTTTTACCTTATTTTCTTCAAAATTTTTGACTTTTTTCAGAATTTTGACTTTTTTCTCCAAACTTTTGAGTTTTCTGCTGCAAAATTTTGACTTTTTTCTTATTATTTTGACTTTTTTCCTTCAAAATTTTGATGTTTTTCTCCAAAGTTTGACTTTTTTATGTAATAGCTCAAGTAGGTTCATTTTGTCTTCTTTGAATTATTTACTTTTTGTTCTTATTAAAGACAAAAATAGAAAGGAGATGTTTTTACCTTCTTTACATGTTTTGACTGTTCACTGCAGCCTTCATCAGAAGTGTCAGCTGATTGCTGCCAGGTGTCATTTTATCAGTGAGTATGTGAGAAGGAAACAAGGATGACTCACAAGATCACAAAAAGAAAAGGCAGAACAAGAAACATTAAAATCAGCTATATCAGATCACTGCAAAAGAAATAATTATATCATGGACTGGGACAGCGCAAAAATTATTGGATCGGAGAGCAACAGACACAAACACTGGATCAAGGAGGCCATAGAAATCAGGAAGCGGGGAAAAGATGCCATGAACCGGGATGAGGGGGCCTTTATGCTTTTCCACACCTGGGACCACATTCTCCAGAGACCATCGGACGGCGGAAAGCAGGGCTGGCTCGGTGGATCTGACAGATCTGCTGGGCTGCCCCGCCTACGAAAGTCAGCTGATAAAATGACACCTGGCAGCAATCAGCTGACACTTCTGACGAAGGCTGCAGTTTACAGTCGAAACATGTAAAGAAGGTAAAAACATCTATTTTTGTCTTTAATAAGAACAAAAGGTAAATAAATTGACTTTTTTTTGCTTCACAATTTTGCCTATTTTAATACTGTTTTGACTTTTTTTCCCCTCAAGATTTTGATGTTTTTATCCAAAATTGGACTTTTATGCTTCAAAATTTTGACTTTTTTCTTAAAATACTATTTTGACTTATTTCCATTCAAGATTTTGATGTTTTCTTGAAAGTCTGACATTTTACTAAAATTTTGAGTATTTCCTCAAAATTATTCCCTTTTCCTTAAGATTTTAATATTTTTCTGCAAATTTTGACTTTTTTTCTGGAAATACTATTGTGATTGTTTTTCCTCCAAAATTTTGACTTTTTTCCTCCAAATTTTGACTATTTTTAAAATTCAAGATTTTTTCTCCAAAGTTTGACTTTTTCCCCCAAATTCTGACTTTTCTTGCTTAAAAATTTTGACTTTTTTCTTAAAATAGTTTTGTGACTGTTTTTCTCCAAATTCTGACTTTTTTTTCTCCTCAAGATTTTGACATTTTTCTTCGATGTTTGACTTTTTCCCCAAATTTTTACTTTTTCTGCAAAATTTTTAATTTTTTTTTTCTCAAGATTTCAAGTTTTCTCTCAAAAGTTTGACTTTTTTACCTAAAAATTTTGACTTTTTTTCTAAATGCAGCGAGTTGCTACCATGTGACTGGAACATTAGATATTTGCAGTAATAACTAGTTGTGAACTGACCATTTCTGTAACATTAACAGGCTGAATAACAGCTTCTTCTTCAGCCGTGTAAACAGTAAGTCATGCCGTTCCTCCCTGAAGGTTACACACTCTTGTGGGCTCCGTCTCGCTGAAACTGCCTATAATGCTTTAATAACAATGAGAGCTGGCAGCAGTCCAAGGAGAGTCCAAGGGTGCGCCGCTCTGCAGTTCTTCTCTAACTGGAACTTCTGTTGCATTACAGTGAAAATTAGAAAATAAAATAAAATTCCTATTTAGTGTGAGAGTGATTCTTCACCTTTTTTTTTTTTTTCTTTAAGCAAAGGCAGATTTTCACCTGCAGGTCTTCCAAAACCCTGCAGAGAAGTTCAAAGCAACAGGAAGAGGGGAATTTAAAAATCTTGTTTGTAGTAACAGCAGGTTTATGTGCAGAAAATGTTCTTTAGAGGCAGCAGTTTAATCACAATCAACTCTACCAAAGCAGTCTCACATAAGAGGAATTCTTCTACATCACTTTGGTACCTTTTTCTCCTGAATTTCCACCTGTTTTTTTTGTAACTCTGCAGTCTTCTTGCCTTTGAAGATCCTTTTTATAGATTTAATGGTTCTTCAAAGGGTTCCTTGCATCAAAGTGGTGCCAGAAAGAACCGTTTGTGGAAGCAGGAAACCCTTTTACTCCTAAAAGTTTCTTAGTGAAACTCCTTTTTAGGTTCCAGATAAAAAAACAAAACAAAAAAAAAACTTGAAACGTCAGGTTTTTGGCAAAATGAACCATTTGGTTTATACAAATACAAAAAATAATGGTTCCTAATGTAGTGTCTTGGGTTTGTGGACACTTTTTTCCTCTGCTGATTGCCTGATGTTGCCCAGCTGCTCTAATTAGCCACTTGTGTTGCATCAGCTGCAGCCTTTATAAGGGGGCGGTTCCCCTTCCTTTGCACAGAAACATTAGACTCACGTGCCAGTAACGTGGCTTGCTCTTAGCTCCTGTGTGTATAACCTGAAGCGCTCTCATGCCCTCCTCATGCTGGAAACTGTAAGAAGAACAATCTCCAATTTCAGCTCTCCATCTAACCTCCATATCTCCTAGGACTCATTTTCAAAATTTTCCTGGAGGACTGGAATACGTTTAATCTGGAATTCCTCCACCCTCTCCTCAAAGATGTTGTAATATCCTAACCTCAACACCTTCAGGCCTGGGGAAGCCTTCCCACCTTCCTTCAGACTCCATAACTCAGCAAGGCTGAACTGAAAGATCTTACCAAGACCTCAGACTGGAACTGAAGATCAGCAACCAACCTGCAGAATCTTCACCGCTCCTCTAAGTATCTCCACCTGTAAGAAAGAACTTCTGAACTTTAATTCATCCATGCCATTATATTCAACATACTCACCATTGTCTCTCCTTCTCCACAGGGTTGCCAGTTTCTCATCCTTCAAAGTCAAGTTTCATCCATAAAACTTGTTAAACCTTTTACAGCGTCTCATCTAATCTGGGTCTATCTAGCCACATATGTCCCCTACAGTAAATGGTTCTTCACAGAGCTCCGTGGTTCTTCAGAAGGTCATCACTTACTGATGAACCTTTTTGTCTAGAGGATGGTTCTTTGAATAACTTACGGTTCTTCAACTGATTTGTTTTTTGTATGGAGACGGAACACTTTGCATTTCTGATAAAGTTATTTGAAGAACTTCTTGCTTGAAGGATTTTTATGGATCTCACTCAAAATGATTCTTCTGTGGCATAACATTTTGTTTCATATTATAATTCTTTATTGTTCTGCATATAGGATGAATGTCTGAAATATAGACATGTTCATGGTGGCACCTCTTATGGGTTCAAGATTAAACATGTTCCAGCTGGAACCCTTGACAGATGCAAGACATTCAGGTTTGGTTCAGTTGAGCATCTTCTGTGATGGTTCCTGGCTTGGAGAGGTCAAGACCAAGAAAATACAAATTTACAAGAAAAAATGCAAATTTATATAAGAAAAGTCACAAATTTTTGACAAAGTTGCAAATTTATGAGAAAAAGGGTTGAAAACTTACAGGAAAAAATTGCAAATTGTGAGAAAAAAGAAAATTGGTGAGAAAAGAGGAAAAAGCCAGAAATTTCTGAAAAAGATGAAATATTATGAAAAGAAATTACAAATTTAGAAGAAAATAATGAAAATTTATGAGTTAAAAGTAACAAATTTATGAGAAAAAAAGATGGGGAAAAAAGCCTCAAATTTCTGAGAACATTGCAAATTTATCAGAAAAAGTTGAAAATTTTTAAGTTGCAAATTCATTATAAAAAAGATTAAAACTTATAGAAAAAAGCCACAATTTTCTGAGGAAAAAAAAAAGTCAAAAATTTATGGAAAGAAATTGCAAATTTTACAAGAAAAAAATAATGCAAATTTATGAGAAAAAAGTCAAAAATTTATGAGAAAAAAAAGTTAACAACCAACAGGAAAAAGTCACAAATTTACAAGAAAACAGTTGTAAATTTATGAGAAAAAAAGTGGAAAATTTACAGGAAAAAATGAAGAAAAAAGGTGCAATTTTATCAGAAAAAAAAACCATTTGAAAAAAGTTGAAAATTTATGAGAAAACAAAGATTCAGAAAAAAAGCTGAAAATTTATGAGAAAAATTTTGAAAATTTACATAAAACAATCAAGTTTATGAGAAAAAATCAAAAATTTATGAGAAAAAGAACATTGAGAAAAAAAGTTGAAAATTTACAGGAGAAAAATTCACAAATTTTTGAGAAAAAATGTAAAATTAAAGAAAAAAATCTGAAAATTTACAGGAAAATTTTGTGATAAAGTTCAAATTAATGGACTAGAGGAAAAAACAGGAAAAAAGTCACAAATGTATGAGGCAAAAGCGATGAAAATTTATGGCAAAAAAGTTAAAAAAGTTACAGGAAATATTTTTTGTGAAAAAGTTGCAGATTAATGAAGAAAAAAGTCTCACGTTTACGAGAATAAAGTCAAGTTTACTAGGAAAAAAGTGACAAGTCTACTGTGATTGCGTGCGTAAAAGTGGTGAGGCAGTGACTCCCTGTCATCAGTAACCTGCCGTCACATCCCGGTTTTCTCTGAAGTCGGCGCCACGGCAGCAGCAGCCGTTTGTTCTCCAATCTCACATTAAGAAGAAAGGAAGTGAGAAAGACCACAGGTGGAACAACATTTGAGACCATGATTCCATCCTCAGTCCTCGGCCTCTTGGCGCTGCCTGCCTCTTTCGCTTGTGTCCCTTTTGCAATGATACTGTCATCGGGCCGAGCGGATCGATACGCTCGCTTTTAATAGGCCTTTCATTAGCAGCTCATCAATAATCTCCCAGCTAAAGGACAGCCATTCGGTGGCCACCCTCCCACAATGTTTTGGCAGAGAGAGGGCTGAGGAGAGGCGACAATAAGGCACTAAAACATTTAGTGAATGGAACCGACGCTGGATATTCACTTTAATGAGATTTTAAATGAAGGGCTGCTCATCTTTCTTCCTCCTTTTTCACTGCCAGACCTTGTTTTGAACTTTGATGCAGCAGCAGAACTTAGACATGAACAGAGAGTCTGTGATTAGAGTGAACGGTTTGAGTTTCTCGGAGCACTGACTAAAGTATGGTGTAAAGGACATTCTGAATCTGAACTGGTCGTCCCGTCTGTGTGAAAAGGTTTCATCTTTGGACCCAGATTCAGTTTGTTACATTAGTCAGAATTTCTGATGGCCTCGCTGTGGTTTGGAACATTTCACTGACAAAATGACTCAAGATGCCATTAGCAGGAAACTCTGGTCCGGATCAGTGGACTGATTCTTCTGTGAGAATGAAAAATGCACCGGTAGGCGTTGGTAGCTAAATGACCCCAAATCATCGCCTTGTTCACCTGCCAGCCCCCATCCCCGTTCCTAGGATTAGCTGGGGGGGGGGGGGGGGGTAAACTGGAAGAAGGGGAGACGTGAGAAAACTTTATTCTCATAATTTTCCACAATTTCTCTTTAAATTTACAACTTTTTTCTTATAAATTTTTGTTTTTTTCTTTTAAACTTTCAACTTCTTTCTCATAAATTTGGCGGTGCGGTGGCACAGTGGTGGCGCAGTTGGCCATGGGATCCCTGATTCAATCCCAGCCCCTGACCAACAGTGATCTGTGTGGAGTTTGCATGTTCTCCCCGTGTCTGCGTGGGTTTACTCTGGGATTTCTCCGGTTTCCTCCCACAGGCCAAAAACATGCAGGTTAGGTTAATTGGAGAGTCTAAAGTGGCCCTAGGTGTGAATGGTAAAGGGATAGCGCCGTACCGTGGCTGCTTCATCTAGGTGGATGCCCTCAGTTTCCCCTCTGGGAATCAATTAAGTATACAAAATCAAAAATAAATAAATAAATTAGCAACTTCGTTCTTATGTGATTTTTCTCTTGCAAAATTTCAATTTTTTTTCTCCTAAATTTGCAGCTTTTTCATGTAAGTTTGAATTTTTTTTTGACAAATTTGGGTTTATCTCTTATAAATTTTCTATTTTTTCCCTCATAAATTTGAAACTTTTTCTTGTAGATTTGCAACTTTCACATAAATGTCCAATTTTTTTCTTTTAAATTTTCAGTATCTTTTTCATAGATTTTCAACTTCTTTTTCTCACAAATCTGCAACTTTTCCTGTAAATCTATTTTTTTCTCAAAATTGATTTTTTTTCCTGTGAATTGTAACTTTTTCTTGTAGATTTGTAACTTTTTCTTGTAAATTTCTAGTTTTTTCCTTTAAATTTTCAAACTTCTCATAAATTTGCTACTTTTTACCTCCGCCAAGGAGGTTATGTGATTATCGGAGTTGGTTTGTCTGTTTGTCTGTTTGTTTGTTAGCAAGATAACTCAAAAAGTTATGGATGGATTTTCATGAAATTTTCACAGATTGTCAGAAATGGGGTATCCTACAGATCATTACATTTTGGTGGTGATCCGGATCACCGTCCACAAGAAAACCGCCATTACGCAAAATGCCATTTTCGTGAATAACTGAACCACTAATCCTATCATTGTGAATCCAATTGCTAGTCATATGTTTTCATGGCCAAGGAATCTGAAAACGTACACACAAACACTGTATGGGGGGAACTGTGGCGCTTGGCGGAGGTCTGCGCTCTCCAAGTGCTTTTCTAGTTTCTCTTGTGATTTTTCTCTTTCAAATTTTCATAATTTCTCTTAAATTTGCAATTTTTTTTTTATTTTTCTCATAAATTTACAAGTGTTTTTTTTCCTAAAAACGTTAAACTTTTTTCTTTTAGATTTGCACCTTTTTCTCCAGAATGTAACTTTTCTGTTCATAAAGTGGCAAAAAATATATCCTGTTCAAAAAAATAAAGGGAACACTTTGAAAACACATCAGATTTTAATGGGAAAAAATAAGCTGGATATCGAAATTGTGGCAGGCTAGTCCAGCTTACTCAGATTAAAAAGTGTTCCTTTAATCTGAATTCTCTGAATCCCCCGACCAACAGTGATCTGTGTGGAGTTTGTATGTTCTTCCTGTGTTGCGTGGGTTTACTCTGGGATTTCTCTGGTTTCCTCCCACATCCCAAAAACATGCAGGTTAGGGAGTTAAGGGGTGCTTGCGCACGCAGCGACCGGCAGCTGGTGGCTTGTCACCAGACTGCAAAACAAATCTACCTACGGGTACAAAATAAGTAATAATAAAAAAAAAAAAAAAAACATTTTCTTGTAGATTTTTATCTTTTTTCTTATAAATTTTCAACTTTTTTCTCATAAATGTTAAACTTTTTTCTCATAAGTCTGCCAGTTTTTTCCTCTAATTTTTTTCCTTTTTTCTCATAAATTTGAATTTTTATTTTGCTGTGAATTTGAAACCTTTTCTGGTAGATTTTCAACCTTTTTTTTTTTCTCAAAAACTTGTGTTTGGTCACATGGTGGAAGCAAGAGTGGCTCCATTTATTGTGTCAGTGGAAGAAAGACAAGAAAATCAGAAAAAAGGTTGAGAGTCAAGGCTGAGATGGTTTGGACATGTGCAGAGGAGGGATAGTGGAGATACTGGGCAAAGGATGTTGAAGATGGAGCTGCAGGCAGGAGGAGAAGAGGAAGACCACAGAGAAGATTGATGGCTGCAGTGAAGGAGGACATGGAGAGGCCTGGTGTTACAGAGGTGCTCATCCTCAGGACTTCCTGGTTCACCATCTTTCCTCCATCCATCCTCCTCTCTCTCTCATTTTCTTCACCCTTCAGTGTTGTGTATGTAAATAGGCTGTAATAGTAAGATGGCGGCCGGGCTAGTCGTGGGTTAGACCGGGGCGGCTACTGCTGGTTTCCGGTGGTGACGCCGCCCATGGTATAAAGGAGTGGGTGGAAGAGTCTCTACTTCTTTCGTCGTGGGAGCCACCTGGTCAGCGGGCGTGTGCCGTGTGCCTGTGTATGTATGCAACGACTGTGTAATAAAGCTCTGTTAAACTGCAGCAGCCGTGTGTTTGCTTTATACCAGTTATGGACATAACATTCAGCTCCTCATAGTTCTTCTTCCACCTTCTCCTCACCCATTAGTACACAAACATCTCCATCCAGAGCACTTTTAATGACGCATTCCGAGCCGGCACACATCAGCCTGCATCATCCCACCTCATTACACAGCGGCGTATCTGTGTGTTCGGCCATGTCCTCTGCCTCCCACCAGAACTCCCGACAAAAGCCATCCTCATGTTCGACCCCAGGGCCGCAGGGTGGAAAAGACCCTGGGGCAAGCCAGGCACCAGATGGTTCGATGTGGTGAAGAGAGACCTCTGACAGCTCGGAGTCACTGTTGACGACACAGAGGAGCTGGCCCAAAGCCAACAATGTTGGCACACACTGGTTAACCTGATTGGCTCTACGCATGGTGACGGCCACCCAGCCCTCACCCCGCAGGAGCAGCAAGCAAGTAAGCAAGCATCCTTCGCCAGCAGAACCTGCTGCACATCCTCTCCAGCTCTACTTCCCAGCATGTCAGAGTAACACGTGAGAAGCTGACCGAGCCTGATCTACCTGAGCATGGAGCGGGACATCAGCGTGGAGACTTCTGCTTTGGTGGACCACTGCACGGCATTAAACGGTGACCCACAAAGGTTCAACCTCGACTACACCACATGCCCAAATCCTGGACAGTCGGTCTCCAAACAGAACTTCCTGAGATGAAGGAGAACAACCTGCTGGGACTTTTTTGTTTTGTTTAGCATTTAAATTCTGGAAGGAGGACAAAAATGTGGATGTCAGCACACTAATGCAGCCAGGCTGTTATGTCTTTGTTTCCAGTACTGCCTCAGCATTAAAAACACCAGGAACATATCAGGAAAACTGCAGCTTTTCTGACAGAAAATCACTATTTGGCACAACACCTGAGTACCGACAGGCAGCAGGTGATATATTATTTTTTAACAAGGGGGATTGGGGGGGGTGTTCACCAGCTTAGCAGGAGCTACAAACACATAAATGTAAACTAGGTACAAACTGGCAACAATAAAGGTACAACAGCATGATAAATGATGCCAGTTTAAAAATAAAAATATTGCAAATGAAAATTTAATGACAGAATGAAAAAATTAACCTGCATAAAGAGGAGACTTGAAAATTTATGAGAAAAACTAACATTTACAGGGGGAAAAAATAGCTAAATTTTGATTAAAAAAAGGTGAAAATTTAAAGGAAGAATTTTTTGGATAATTTTTGAGAAAAAAAATCTGATTCATGAGAAAAAAAATTGAAAGTTTACAAGAAAAAAATTCACAAATTTATGAGGGAAAAAAAGTTGAAAATTTATGAGAAAAAAAGCTGAAAATTTCCAGGAAAAAAAAAATTGCTAAATTTTGATCAAAAGGTCAAAAGCTTACAAGGATTAAAAAAAAAATATGTTCTTAATTTTTGAAAAAAAAAATCTAATTTATAAGAAAAAAGTTTAAAATTTAAAGGAAAATTCTAACTTGTGAAAAAAAAATCAAATTTATGAGAAAAAAGTTAAAAATTCATAGGGAAAAATGGCAAATGTATGAGAAAAAAGTTGATTATAAAAACATGGAAATTTCTGAGAAAAAAGTCACAAATGTATGAGGACAAAAGCTGAAAATTTATGAGAAAAAAAAACGTTTAAAAATTTGTACAGAAATTTTTTTGTGAAAAAGTTCCAAATTTATGAGAAAAAAATTGCAAATGTACAACAAAAAAAGTTAAAAATTTGCTAAATTTTGATTAAAAAAGCTGGCAATTCAATGGGAAAAATTTACTAATTTGAGAGAAAAAAAATCTAAATTTATGAGTAAAAATTTACAAATCTACAGGGAAAAAGTTTGAAAATTTACAGAGAAAAAAAAAACAAGAAAAGAAAATGATTTGCAAATTATGAGGGGAAAAAGGTATATTTTTTTGAAGAAAACTGTGCAAGTCTATAAGAAAAACAGATTTATGAGGAGATTTTCTTTGCATTTCTGGTCAGAGTTGGTGGTTCCAAGTTCTTTTATTCAGTTGTGTAGCATGATCTTGAAGGGGTATGATTTTACCCTCATGATTTACACCGATACATTTTGGTTGGGGGTGGCAGGTTAATGGGGGGGGGGGGGTGATTTGGGGTTATTTTGCTAACTAAGGAGATGACATCTCCAAAATGGCTGCAGCTTCCATGCTACCATTTCCTGTTAACTGGACTATAAATCAGCAGCAGAACCAGTCTGAGGTGGATTGATAAATATAATCTCTTTGCATTTTTCCTCTTTAAACAGTCATGGATGGCGGGAATAAAACAGCGTGAAGAAGCCTTAAAGAGGTGGTGAAGCTGTGAGCCGAGGCTGCGCTGCAGTGCTGCTGACGAAGACGCAGTGAAGCGGCTACTCTGGAGGAGATCTTCTCATTTAGATGCCAGTAGGCACGAGCGCAGGGATGCTCTCACTCCAGTGTTTCACCGCGGGGCAAATCTCTGCCGCGCCGCTTCAGTCTCCAACCTGTAGTGTCTCGAGATGTCAACGCTTCAGTCCCCCCCAAAAAATCAGCCCAAATTAAATTTATAAAAACAGACGTTTGGTTGTTGGCACCCCGGTCACACCGCCAAGCCAGGCGCCCATGGCCAACAGTGGAGGAGGCTCGTCTCTCCTCACACGCCATTAGGCATGAAAACGATCCAAGTATGAGACGGCCAGCAGTGGGGGGAGGAGGGGGGGCTTTACTTCTCCTCCTCAACAGTCCACAGGCGTGGAGGACGATGCTCCAAATTAGTCCATAAACTCCTCGTTCACTTTGGTTCCGCTGGCCGAAATTCCACTTTACTGTCATTTTAAAGGGTTGAACAGCACAGCAGTCACAACGTGTTGACGCCCCGTCTTTGAGGTTGCCTCACATTCTGGGTCGTGTCGATGTAGCTTCAGCCAACACTAAGTAGAAAAAGTTACAGATTTATGAGGAAAAAGCTGCAGATTTATGAGGAAAAAAGTATTAAAGATTGAGAAAAAAGTGGCAGATTTATAGAATAGACTTTGTCATTGTACATTAGTACAGTACAACAAAGTTGTGGGTGTTCCACCGGGCTACTGCGCAGTAAAGTAAGGGAGAATCATTAGATAAAACATGGTCACAGAACACACGATTAAAGACACGACTGAAATAAAAATAAGAATGGCCCAAGGATTATGGAAATATACACAGCAGTGGTTTCACGGATGGGTCAATATACATGAAAGTGCAGAGACAGGTGTGTTACTGATAATTAAAAGGTCCTCAGTTCTGTGCATGTGAGCATTCAAAGGGAGGGGGCTGGGGCCTCTGACTGTTTGCAGTCTGGATGGCCCAGGGCAAGAAACGGTTTGTCAGTGTCATGATCCGGTGCATGGGCTGTGCTTAGTTATTAGATTTATTTTGTCTTTTTCTGTTTATTTTTTCTCTTTGACTGTATTTGGTTTCTGTTTTGGTTATTTTGTGGAGAATGTGGAAATGATGAGGCTGAGTTTATCTCACCAGTCAGGTTTATTCACATTCTCCAACATCATCAAAAACAAAGAAAGAAACCCCCAGACATTCATCCTTTTATACCCCAGGACATCAAAGCACACAGTCACATTGTATTTTAATCCCAAGTCACAATGCGTCTTCTTCCAGGTCTTATCACCTCCACCTAAAGTCACTGGCAGCCAGGAAATCCCCCAAGGCCATCTCTTTGCATACCAAAGACCACATTTCACATCCTCCTGTTATCTCCTAGGAGGCTTAGTCCTTTTGTTCATCTGAGACGTGAAGCATACAGTAATATACATATGAAGCATATGAAACCCACATATGTGTCCCACAATTTCACTATTAGAGTCTTTATTTCCTTCTCTGGGTTTTTGTTTTGAGTGTTGCCGGCGCTGTGACAGCTCACGCATCACTTTCTGCTGTAAAGTATTGTCTATGCTCTGTCGCGCCTGCCAGAAATAATTGCCACTCAGGACCCCGCAGGTGTCTGTGATCAGGGGTGGCCTATTTAAGCTGTGGGCACCATTTCCCTGGTGCAGCGGCATCGACCATCATTCACGTCTGGAATCCCCTGGTCATCCTGCAAAAGTTAAGTCATTGTTTTTCCTATTCTTGTTCACATTTTTGCATTTATAGCTGCAGCCGCAGCACTGTTTTTCGTTGGTTTCTGTTCAGCTTTTTGTGTTTGTTTCGTTAATACAACTGAAAACTCTCAGTCTGTGTTTGGCGTCCTGCTTGCCCTCAGGGAGGGCTGGTTTATGACAGTCTGGAGGTGTGGGACCGGATTGATGTGAACTGTTATCCAGAGAGAAGCAGGTCAAACAGGTGGTGGGTGGGATGTGAGGGGTCTCCTGTGATGGCCTTGATCTTCCTGAGACAGGAGGATCTAGAGCTGTCTTCCAGGGAGGGCAGAGGGCCGCCAATGATTTTTCGGGCGGTGTTGATGACCCTCTCCACAACCTTGCTGTTTGTGGAGCCGGCGTAACACACTCCCAGAAAGTATGTGAGCACGCTTTCCACTGAGCAGCATTAGAAAGCCAGCAGCAGCTTCTAGTCCAGGTTGTTCTCCCTCAGGGTATGGAGGAAGTGCAGCCACTGCTGGGCTTTCTTCACCAGGGCCTTGGTGTTGACAGTCCAGGAGAGGTCAGAGATGATGTGGGTGCCCAGGAACCTGAAGGGGGGAGGGTTTCCACATGGTCGCCATTTATGAAGAGGGGGATGGTCCTGTCTGTTTTTCCTGAAGTCCAGTATGAGTACTTTGGTTTTTGGATGTTCAGTTTCAGGTTGTTTGCTTGGCACCACAGCAGCAGATTCTATACCTCTGCCTTGTATGCCTTCTCATTGTCATCAGTGATGAGCCCAGCCAAGGTGGTGTCGTCCGCGTATTTCACGATGATGGTGGTTGAGTGGGTTGGAATACAGTCAAAGGTGTACAGGGAGTACAGTAGAGGGCTTAGTACGCAGCCCTGGGGGGAGCCAGTGCTAAGAGACAGTGTGGAGGAGTTGTGGGGGCCAAGTCTGACTGTTTTTGGGCAGTTGGTGAGAAAGTTTTTTATCCAGGAGCAGGTGGGGGGGATCTGGAGGAGGTGCAGTTTGTTGATCAGGATGTCCGGGATGATGATGTTGAAAGCTGAGCTGTAGTCCACAAAGAGCATCCTCACGTAGCTCCTTGGGTTCTCCAGGTGACTCAGCACTCTGTGGAGAGTGGTGGTGATGGAGTCTTCTGTAGACCGGTTCTCCCTGTAGTTGACTTCTTCTTCTTTGACTGTTGGGGGTCAAAGAAGGGGGGAAGACAGTCCCTGATATGCTGGGGCACCAGTCGCTCAAAACATTTCATGACTACAGATGTGAGTGCTATGGGTCTGTAGTCATTCAGGCTATCAATTGTGGCCTTTTTGGGGATGGGGATGATGGAGGGGGCCTTGACCCCTCCACCCCTTGGTGAAGGGGACGATGACATGCGTCAGGGAGAGATTGGACAGCTTGCTGAGGATCCCTGCCAGCTGGTCTACACATGCTTTGACCACCGCTCCTGGGATGCCATCTGGACCAGCAGCTCTTCAGGGGTTCACTGCTCTCAGTAGCCTCCTCACCTCATGCACCTGTAGAGGGGGTAGAGGGGTGGGGAAGGAGGGGGACAGAGGGGAGGAGGCGGAAGACGAGTTTGGGGGGGAGGTGTGCTCAAACTGGGCAAAGAAGCTGTTAAGCTCCTCTGCCAGAGTGAGGCTGCTGTCTGATTTTGGGGGGGCCGTGGCCCCTGTACTTAGTGAGGGCCTGGATGCCTCTTCACATCTGTCAGGGGTTGTTGTTTGTGAGGAAGCCCTCCACCTTCCTCTAATAGGCGTTCTTAGCAAGTTTTATGCCTCTCCTCAGGTTAGTTCTAGCAGTGCTGTACAGAGAGTTGTCTCTCTGTTTGAAAGCTGAGTTCTGGGCTCTGATCAGAGCCTGGACTTCACTGGTCATCCATGGTTTGCGGTTTGGAAATACCCGGATGTGTTTGGTGACTATCACATTTTCTACACAGCACTTGATGTAGTAAAGGACAGATTCGGCGTAGGATTCCAGGTCCTGCTGTTCAAAGATGCTCCAATCTGTTGCAGGCAAAGCAGTCATGTAGGAGGAGAGTGTTTTCAGGCCAGGTTTTAATTGTTTGTTTGGTTGGGGGGGAATTCTTCCTGAAGGGGGTGTAGGCGGGTATTAAAAGCAGAGAGAGCTGGTCTGATTGTCCAAGGTGGGGGAGGGGGTGGCTCTGCAGGCATGCTTAATGTTGCTGTAAACATGATCTAGTGTCCTTTCCCTTCTTGTGGGACACTTAACATGTTGGTGGAATTTGGGGAGTACAGTCTTTAAGCATGCTTGTTAAAATCCAATGCAATAATGTGGACTGCATCAGGGTGCTCTCTTTGCTACCTGCTGACAATGTGCTGGAGGTGGTTGAGTGCTAAGCTAATACTGGCATCTGGAGGAACATAAACAGCAGCTACAATTACTGCTGTTAGCTCGCGGGGAAGATAAAAAGGCCTACACAGGAAGAACATGGCCTCTAAGTCCGGTGAACAGTGGATTTGTACTATTGGGGCGGCAGTGGCTCAGGAGGTAGAGCAGGTTGTCCAATAACCACATGGTTGGCGGTTCAAATCCCACTGTCCCCAGATATCCTGCCGTTGTGTCCCTGGGCAAGACACTTCACCCCAATTGCTCCTGGTGGGTCTGGAAGCGCCATGTTAGGCAGCATGCCACCATCAGTGTGTGAATGTGTGTGTGAATGGGTGGATAGCAGGATCTGTAAAGCGCTTTGGTCATCAAGAGATGAGAATAAAAGCGCTATATAAGTGAATGCCATTTACCATTTACCATTTACAATTCTGCTGTTATTACAGCAAGTCTGAAGCACAAACACAGAGCTCTCCACCCCTTCACTTACCCGAATCAGTGTTGCGATCGAAACAGTGTGTAATTCAGCCAGGTAATTCCACAGTGGTGTCGGGAATATGTGGGAGCAGCCATGATTCACTCACAATCAGAATACAACAGTCCCGGACATAGCGATTGTAGGCTATCGCCGATCGCAGCTCATCCATTTTATTGGTGAGGGATATGGCGGTGAGAAAAATTAAAGGTAATGGTGGTTTGGTGCGCAGTTGGGCACGGAGGCCAGCTTTGCAGCCTCGTTTCCGCTTTATCTCCTGCTGTTTACGTTGTTTGCGGGGCTCGATAATGAACCACGGAGCGCCCGGAGGTCTGTCGATCTCCTTAGGGATGTGGTGGTGATTTCTGGAATGAGCGCTGGAGATGTCGGAGTTAAGTTGGCGACCAATGCCTAGAAGTTCCTGGCAACTGTAGGTAAATCATCACAGAAGGAGCACAGAAAAAGGCAGAAAAAACACAAAAACGAGTGCAGTAGTCGAGAGCATCTAGCTGCTGCGTGTGAATGCACCACCGCCACCATCTTCATCTTCATGAGGAAAAGGCCACAAATTTATGGCGAAAAAGTTACAGATTTATGAGAAAAAAGTTACAGATTGATGAGAAAAAGGTTACAAATTTATGAAAAAGCTACAGATTTATGAGGAAAAGTATCAAATTTATGAGAAAAAAAATAGATTTATAACAAAAAAATTACAGATCTATGAGGAAAAAGTTACAGATTTATAATAATGTATCAGATTTATATAGCGCTTTATCATAGACAATCAAAGACGCTTTACAAATAGATACATTATTCATTCACTCCAGACAGACAACGGTAGTGGCGAGCTACTACTGTAGCCAGAAAAAAGTAGTCAGGAAAAGTGTTAAAAATTGAAAAGAAAAAGGCAGATTTATAAGAAAAAAATGAAAATTTTGTATATAAAGTCTGAAAATTTATAGGAAAAAAGTTGCAAATTTAAAAGAAGAGTTTTTGCAAAATTATGAGAAAAAGAAGGCACAAAATTTTGAAGAAAAAAAAAAACCTTGCAGATTTGAGGAAAAAAGGGTTAAAATAGGACAAAAAGGTTGAAAATTTACAGGAAAAAAGATAAAGAAATTTTTTTTGCATAATTATGAGAAAAAAAATTAACAAATTTTTGAGAAAAATGTTGCAAATCTCCAAGAAAAAAAAGTTGAAAATTTACAAGAAAAAAAGAGTTTATATATATTAGCAAATTTATGAGAAAAAAAGCTTTAAAAAATGAGGAAAAAGTTGCAGATTGTGGACTGCTTCGCTGCAACTTCAGCCAGCAGTGAGTAGGTGTGAGTACGTCATCCTAGCTGTGGCTCCTGAATGTAAATGACCCAGCTCCTGATGGCTTTAATTAAACACATGTCTGCATTTTAAAGCAGAATGTGAAGCGGCCTGACCTTTCTGCTTCACCTGGCTCTAAGAGTCCCATTAGGATCTGAGCAGCTAATTAACAGGGTGATTTTTTTTAAAGATGAATTACAGTAGGAGTGATTCGGTCATAATGAACCTTTTCGTGATGTCTCCGCTGTTTAATGGAAATTAATTCTCACCATCCTGATAGAAGCATCCAGATCCAGTGTAATGATCCGGTGCACGGGCGTGGGCCGTGCTTAGTTATTAGATTTATTTTGTCTCTGTTTATTTTTCTGTTCACTGTATTTGGTTTTGGTTTATTTGAGTCTATATTTCCTTCTTTGGTTTTTGTTTTGATTGATAGAGCTCATGTATCACGTCCTGCTGTCAAACTCTGTTCACGCTCTGTCACAGCTGAGAGCAACAATCGCCACTCAGGACCCCGCAGGTGTTTGTGATCAGGGGCGGCCTATTTAAGCCATGGGCACCAAATCCTTGGTGCAGTGGCGTTGACAGCTACTCCGGTCAGTCCAGTAACCCGAGGACCTCAAACCAAGCTAAGTCTTTGTTCATCTATTCTTGCTCGGGTTACTGCCTAATCTGGTTATTATTTATTTGTCTCTGTCCACGTCCTTGATTATTTTGCATTTTTAGGCTCCAGCGTTAGCGCTGTGTTTTTCATTGGTTTGTGTTCAGCATTTCATGTTTCTTTGGTTAAAAAAACCTGAAAACTCAGAGTCTGCGTTTGGCGTCCTGTTTGCCCTTGGGGAGGGCAGGTTTATGACAGAACGCCGCTGCCAGACGGATGCCAGTGGACTGTGAGTTCTATTTTATTTACATCCCATACTTTTCTTTGGTGTGCGTTTTCCCCCCACTGGCATGGCAGCGTTATAGGACTTAAGTTGGGTAGTGCTTGATGATAAGGAGTGTTGGTCGGCAGAGGAGTTGCTGGATATTATATGAGAGGTTCGCCTCACCCACAGTCCCAAGATATGGGACTGTGCGGTACAGGTTATTGAGGGGTTCCCCAGCCTGTGGAACGTCCCAGAACTCACAGACCTCCTCACCTCTGTTTTTCATGCTCAACACCTGCTTCGCGGGCTGGGGAGAGCCCCTCAGCCACATGAACCTGTACCGCGGAAGAAATGCTCCCGGGAACAGAAGCCCCAAGCTTGGGGCCGCTACCCAGCTGTAGTACCACCTCCCTTGGTCGGCTCAAGTCCAGAGGCTGGCTGCGTAGTGTATGCAGCCTTCATGTCCCCTGACCGACTCAGTATGGAGGTACTGGAGGAGTGCCACTGGGTGATTGCAGCTGAAATGGAGCTCCTCGTCGACTGCAAGTTGTGGCTCCTTCCGGAGTTGCTGCCACCACTGGAGAGAGCGTCCCCAGCCCAGACCAAGCCTAAGTGTACGGCGGAGGCCCCCCGCGCAAGGCCCCCGGCCCAGACGGCGTGTCTCCCTCCACCCTGAGACTCTGTGCGAAACAGCTGGCTCCTGTATTCACAGACATTTTTAACACCTCCCTTAAGTTATGCCACGTGCCGTCCTGCCTCAAATCCTCCACCATCATCCCTGTCCCCAAGAAGCCACGGATCACTGGAATTAATGACTACAGACCTGTAGCGCTCACCTCTGTAGTCATGAAGTCCTTTGAGCGCCTGGTCCTGTCCCACCTCAAGTCCATCACCACCCCTCTCCTGGACCCGCTGCAGTTTGCCTACCGAGCCAACAGGTCTGTAGACGATGCAGTCAACCTGGCCCTCCACTCCATCCTGCAGCACCTGGACTCCCCGGGAACCTACGCCAGGATCCTGTTTGTGGACTTCAGCTCCGCATTCAACACCATCCGCCCCGCTCTGCTCCGGGACAAGCTGTCCCTGCTCAATGTGCCTGACTCCCTCTGCAGGTGGATCATCGACTTCCTGACGGACCGGAGGCAGCATGTGCGGCTGGGAAAGACTGTCTCAGACTATACTAGCATCAGCACCGGATCACCCCAGGGCTGTGTACTTTCCTCCCTACTCTTCTCCCTTTACACCAACTCCTGCACCTCCAGCCACCAGTCTGTCAAGTTGATCAAGTTTGCGGACGACACCACCCTCATCGGGCTCATCTCCAACGGCGACGAGTCCGCCTACAGGAGAGAGGTGGCCCAGCTGGCGTCCTGGTGCAGCAATAACAACCTGCAGCTGAACGCTCTGAAGACAGTGGAGATGATTGTAGACTTCAGGAAAGTCACTACTCCTCTGCCCCCCCTCACCCTCTCAGGCTCTCCCATCACCACTGCTGATTCCTTCCGCTTCCTAGGCACTACCATCACCAGGGACCTCAAATGGGAGCTGACCATCAGCTCACTCATCAAAAAAGCCCAGCAGAGGATGTTCTTCCTGCGGCAGCTGAGGAAGCTCAAGCTACCCACCAAGATGTTAGTGCAGTTCTACACAGCCATCATCGAGTCCATCCTCACCACCTCCATAACCGTGTGGTACGCAGGAGCCACTGCCAGGGACAGACTAAGGCTGCAGCGCGTCGTGCGCACTGCTGAGAAGGTGATCGGCTGCAAGCTCCCATCTCTCCAGGATCTGTACATCTCCAGGACCCGGAGGCGTGCTGGCCGGATCATAGCCGATCCCTCACACCCTGGTCACGTACTGTTTGCCCCCCTCCCCTCTGGTAGAAGACTTCGGTCCATCCAGACTAAAACCTCCCGTCACATGAACAGCTTCTTCCCCTCTGCCATTAGACTGCTGAACACTAAGTGACTTATTGACTCTCGTGCACCATGTACAGCAGCTCAACCAGACTCATGTCAATCATCACTGTTTTCTTCCTGCATTACCGACTGCACTATATAGTTCTCCACAGTATCTGCTGCTGGCTAATATATATTTTAACTGTTGACTAGTATCACTTAATCTTATCCTACACTTTATTACATGTATAGTTTATTTCTCTTATCTTATCATGTTTAATGTTGCAGCATTGTACCGAGACAAATTCCTAGTTTGTGTACTACATGAACAATGGCAATAAACCTGATTCTGATTCTGATTCTGGAGTATTCCCTGACTCCGGTGCTCCGCCCACTGCACCTGACGACTTCCACAGCCCCCGGGGAGATGCCACCAGGCCTGATGGCAGCCACCACCAAACCCCAGGAGTTACAGCAAGTGTCTGTTCATTTTTTAACAACCCTTGATGAAATGCCTTGCCTTATTCCCAGTGGGGAAGCTCAGCCACAGCAGCCTGGCTTGGCTGAGCTTTCACCATCAGCTGCCTTGACTTTTACCTCTCAAGTCCCTCCTATTTCATCCCCAGAGGGTCTGCTGGTCCTGGGAGGGAACTGGCGTGTAGTGGAAAGGCCTGCAGCGTTGGAGAGTTCAGTGGCAACTGTTCAGCCGGAGGTCCGGATCGCCACTAGGAGTCGCCGATGTCCTGGACGGAGGTGGAGCTCGAGCGTAGGCAAGTTTCCTTTTATAGCCCCGGTAAATTCAACTTTATTTATTTGTTTTGAGGGGAGGGCTCTGTCATGATCTGGTGCACAGGCTGGGGCCGTGCTTAGTTATTAGATTTATTTTGTCTTTTTCGGTTTGCTTATTTTTCTGTTTGACTGTATTTGGTTTCTGTTTATTAGAGTCTGTATTTCCTTCTTTGGTTTTTGTTTTGATTGTTGCTGGCGCGGTGATAGCTCGCGCATAACTTCCTGCTGTCAAACTCTGTTTGCACTCTGTCACGGTTGCCAGCAATAATTGCCACTCAGGACCCCACAGGTGTTTGTGATCAGGGGCGGCCTATTTAAGCCGTAGGCACCAATTCCCTGGTGGTATTGACACTTACTCTGGTCAGTCCAGTAACCTGAGGACCTCAAGCCAAGCTAAGTCCTTGTTCATCTGTTCTTGCCAGGGTTACTGCCTAGTCTAGTTATTTATTTGTCTCTGTCCACATCCTTGGTTATTTTGCATTTTTAGGCTCCAGCAATAGTGCTGTGTTTTTCATTGGTTTGTGTTCAACATTTCGTGTATCTTTTGTTAATAAAACTGAAAACTCACAGTGTGTGTTTGGTGTCCTGTTTGCCCTCGGGGAGGGCAGGTTTATGACATCCAGTTGATGGAGCTGGTTAAAAAGCATTTTGACTCTTGATGAACAGAGAAAAGCAACAAAAATGTGAGGGAGAGTTAGACAAAATATCACAACGGAGCCATTTAGAGTTAACTGCTGATCTGGTGAATTAAGAAAAGAGCTGTAGTAAAAGATGCCTTTTATTTGTATATTTATTTACAACTTGGTCAAGAAGGGAAAAATGTCATGTGCACCGCATGCAAGTGAGTGCCATGAGAGAATTGAGAGTTGCAGCTCAGAGTAGAGTTTATTACAACAGACCGAACAGACACGCGTTGTTTTGAGAATGCTGAGTCAGCAGTGTTCAGAGCTACATCTCAGAGATACAAATGCTCTGTATACAATGTTCTGTTGGACTCTCGTTGTCTGAGTGTGATGTCATTTATGATTACAGGAGGCAGAATGAACGGACAGTAAAAATACACAACAGCCCAATGGCCGAAGCTGCAACAGAAATAGAGAAACGGGTTGCAAGGTTTTGCATTTTTATTGTTGAAAGGTTGTGATGAGTCTGTGTGTGATATTACAAAAATTTCCAGCCCGGACTCGCCTAAAAAAACTTGCATAGACAGATTTTTTTTTCCCATGTACAGTGGATATGTGGCATTTACACTGTTAAGAAACGTGTCTGACAGCACCAGATCCATCTTAAGTTGTCATTAGGCCCTGGGGCTGAGAGGTTATGGAGCACCCCCCCCCCCCCCAACAGTTTAAAAATGTGTTATGATGTGGACATGGTAAGGGCTGTGCCCACGCTGTATATTTATTCTGGTTTTTGTTTTTTCCTTATTATGATTATTATTATTAAGTGTCCCTTGTCCTCCCCCGTTGTTTTTGGTTCTTAGTCCTGTCCACATGCCCTGTTGTTGTTTCGTCATTGTCCTTCCTAATCTGATTATCATTAGTATTATTTGCCTCATGGGTCTCCCCTGGTCCGCTGTGCTCACCCCCTGTCTACATCATCCCGTTATCTGTATCGTCATCATTGCCCTCACGTGTAACTGTTCAGCCCCGATTGTCTCCCAGCTGTCCTGTGTTCCCATGATTATTTGGCTCTCTGTATATGTTGCCTTTTGTTTTCAGTTCATTGTTGGGTCATTACCGTTGTTTGTCGTTTCCTCCTGTTGTGCTCCAGTGTTTCCTAAAGTTCCCTTCGTGAGTTTTATTTGCTGTATGTTTTCTAGTTTGTTTTTTCCAGCCCCTGTGCCGTGCCTTATTTTGTTTTTTTGAGTTTTCTGTTAATAAATTATTATTTGCACCATAATCCTGCCTGCACCATCAATCCTCCTTCCAAACCCTCATCTGCCCAGAGGGCAGATCGTAACAAAATGTGGACCAGCTAGTTTTTAATAATGGATTACATTTATATAGAGCTTTTCATGACAGTCAAAGATGCTTTACAATGAGTCTATTATTCATTCACTGCACAGACAATGATAGTGGTAAGCTACCTCTGTAGACTAATGGAAACATGGCTGCTGATCCATGCCAACAGTCACTCCGACCACCACCAAACATTTATTCACATTCATACACCAGTGTCATGAACCAGGAACACACTGGACACAAGGTGGAGTAAGTGTCTTGCCCAAGGACACAACAGCAGGGTGGGGGGAGAGGGATTCGAACCGCCAACCCTCCGGTTATTGGATGACCTGCCGTACCTCCTGAGTCACTATGGCCCCAATTTTGTTTCTCTTAGAGATACAATGGCAACTGTGAGCTAGAATATACAACTACACTGCAAAAAGTCAAATAGAAGTAAAATTAAATAAATTGTCCGACAGCATATTTATTCTTGCTGTGCGGTTTTTGTGTAAGAAATTTTACATGTTTTCAGAGAGTTTTAACTTGGTTTAAGCAATTCGATGAGTCTTTTTTTTTTTTGCTCTGTTGGCAGATAATTTCACTTAAAATAAGCAAAATTTTCTGGCAGTAGATAATTTTAGTTAAAACTAGAGAAGCACTCAGAGAGCACATACCTCCACCAAGCCTCCTTCTGTCCCTCATCTATCACCTCCAAAATGTAATGGGTTTGTGTGTAGGCCTAGAGCCACTTCTGGTAAAACTTGCATCCAAGTCTGTCCATTAGTTTTGGAGTATCGTTGTGAACACAATAGAAGATATAGATATATAGAATAGAAGATAAGAGCCTCGGCAGAGGTATGCAATCTCAGATCATCACCAAAATGTAATGGCTTCCAAGAACCACCTCTGGTGAAAATGTCATCCAAATCCATCCAGTAGCTTTTGTGTAATCCTGCTGCACAAATACAAACAAGGCCTTTGGTGGAGGTATGCTCTGTCATGATGCGGAGCACGGTGTAGGAACCGTGCTCCCGCTCCTGTTAGGTTGATTATTTTCTGTAAATTCCCCACTTCAGTTTTGTATTCATTCTGGTTGGTTGGATGCATTCTGTTATTTGAGTTTGCCATTTGTCTCTGTTTATCAAAGTCTCTGTTCCTGGTTTAGTTTTGATTATTTTGTCTTTATCATACATCCATGACCATCCAGTTTTGTACTGTAAATATTCTGCCTTTTGACACAAGCCTACTGTTATGTCCATAACCAGTTTCCAAATAACGAGGCCGTGACTTTATTTAGTGACACACAGTATGACAAGGCACTCCCGTACAAGCAGAGGCCAAGGTCAAAAGAGATCGTGCCTCTTCCGCATCAGCCCTTTATACGCAGGGTGGCGGCGGAACCGGAAAGGTGGAGCCACCACCTACATCACACAATAATATGTCATATTAATACATAACATTTTACCCCCCTTTAAAAAAAAAAGTCCAAAACACATGCACACTAACTAGGCCCTCCCAAATTTAGTACCCGAGTCACACACTAATAATAAACAGATAAAGCAGGCCTATTCATGCACACAAACAACTAAAACTAGAGGGGGGCAGGTGGACTACTGTCCCACCTCCACACGGCTAGACGGATTATTCTGCCATCTCTGATAATATAGAGTCCATAAAATAAAGTAAAAATACTGCCGTGTTCCTATTACAACACAAAATAACCCCCATAACATATACAGTATACGTACATCACTCCAATAAAGCAAGAAATGTGTGTGTCTCATGTTTGTAGGACATCACAGGACAGCCTATGATCTCTGCCTGAACATCATAGGATGTCCTATGAGCTCAGGCATCATAGGACTTGCGAAGTCTGTCATAAAGATATAATGTCTATATGACGGCACATAGACTAATGTGTCTTTATGATGTCATATGGCTCAAAATTGACAAGGTGAATAAGTCTCAGGGCCAGTCTTTACAGCGCTTCCGTGTTTTCTGCACAACAGATTTCTGCAGCCATGGCCAATTCTACGTTGCCGTGAGCAGAGTTGCCAGATCAAGCAGTCTTCGTATTGTTGCTCAACGTGAAGAAATTAAGCAAAAGCGTCGCTTTCTCACCAATGTCGTTTTTAAAGAGGTGCTGACACAGTAAAATGTGTAACCTTGAAGAATGCCAGTCTACACTACAAATGTGTAAAATGCCAAGCAAAGCGCTGATTTTCTCCGGGTGCTCTAGTTTCTTGGTTTCTATGGGCATGCACAGGCCTTCCTGAACAGGGTCGAAAGCCACTTTTTGCTCAGATCTATTTTCCTGAACCTGCCCATGAACTAGAATTACGACGCACCTATCCCTCAACCAGTGGTCTGAACAAAGAAGAAGAAGAAGACCCACCAGACAGAGAGCAATAGAATGAGGAGAACTGCTGCACATCAGAAAAGATGCCGTGAACATGAAACACCTCAGGTTCCAGCAATACGCCGCAGGCATGACTGTGAACAACACAGCCGTCTGAAACAGGAGGAGACCCTTCAGCAATGGGCATGCAGAAATCTCTGTCTGTGTGTGTGTGGTCTGTCTGCGTGTGTCTGTATGTGTGTATCACGATCATAGGACTGTGTTGCCATGGTAACCATGTCAACCCACCACCTGAACGCGTTGAAAGCGCATGTGCAACTGGCAGTAGGACCAGTCCAGGGCACAGTCCAAGGATGGTTAATTTTTTCACACATAAGGAGTTGTTCAGAACTCCTTATACAAAGATATAGAGTGATGATAATCTAGTCAGTGGCAGTAATGCACCTGTAAGCTGGTTGCCAACCGCCAATCAAATCTAAAAGAAGAAGAAGACTGTGTTGCCATGGTAACTATGTCAAAGATCAAAGGCAGGCATGCAGCAGGCATTATACGGGCATGCACGGGTACCATGTCAACATCTCCGAATTTCAGCCTCCCTGGACATGCGGAAGTTTGGGGGGGGGGGGGGGGGGTTTAATGAACGTCCATAGGGGATCCATAGGGGAGCTGTGGGCGTTCATAGCTATGAAATCACAGGCACACACTGTGTTCCTAGATGTCACATGACCACATAGAGTTCTGAACAACTCCTTTGAACAACTCCTATGATGTCATACAGACATCATAGGCACCCAGTGAGGTCAGAATACTCTTTTTACAGGCATGCAGGAATGCTTGCTTAACCATGTCTAAGATCAAAGGCAGGGATAAAACCTTGATCCAATAAACAATCAGTTAACATGCACATTCATGCCCTGACGCCATCATTCCCAATAATACCACCCCAACCCGGGCAAACCCCACAGTAATACACACCCTAAACATGGTGACACACACATTACTTGATTTTTTTTTTTTCCCTTTTAAACATGGGCACTTGCTGTAGCAGTTCCACGCGAGAAATATATTAACTATGTAGCCCGGGCAATTACATTTAACCCAATTTATTGCCCCTTGCTACCGTACAGTCTCGATGGAGAGGCCACCCCACAGGGGACTCGTCTGGCGTGTCCGGCCCAGAGCTCCTTTGTCTCTTCACCCCTGGAGATGAGCCACGTCGGAGCCCCAACACCTCCTTCTCCCTGATGGTGCGCTGCAGTTCATTAGGGTGTCTCCATGAGTCATCTGACAGCCGAAGGTGCCCGTCCTCCCAAACAGCTATCACCTTCAGCCACCCCTAGTCCTCCTGTCATTTCCTTTTCCCATGCACTCCTCTCAACCGAGCCTCCTCTCTGGGTCGAACAACATCACTGACTCCCAAAGGAGCTCGACTCAGCTTCCAATGTTCACGATCTCTCAACTGGGCCTCCTCACTGGGTCGCGCCACACCGGTGACCCTCAGCAAAGCCCGACTTGGCCTGCAGTCTTCCTGTGTGGCACACCTGTTCCCTGCGCCAGCCGGTCCTGCCCCGCACTCTTTCATTTTGAATGCTGGCGAAGCCTTTGCAGCCCCTTGCTTCTCTGTATCTCCAGGCCAAACTCCTGAAGCAGAGGGAGCCGTCCTCACAGCTCCACCCGCCATCATGGGCATTCCACCATGCTGCCCAGTTCCCTCACCTAGGGTAACTTGGGCTCTGGCACCCAGAACCCACCCGCGATGGCCCTGCATTGTACTGGTCATGTCCATCTCCCAGAATACTCGGCCATGCATCGTCCCAAACCACATCGTCCACCACTCGCAAAACCGTCCGGTCCCACAAACCACAGCCTGACCACTCTTCTCCGCTGCTGCTGGCAATTGAGAAGCCCAGTCCATAAAAAAAGGTTGCAGCCCATCATATTCATCCCACTCGTGGTCACCACGAACTGCAGGCTGGACACCACCGCTGACTTGTACCTCGCCGTCAGCTCCAGCAAACCCACGATGGACAGCCTATTACAGCCATACCCACACAATGGCGTCGACAGACCCCTCACACAATGGTAGGGGAAAAAACTCCTCCCAATAAGCCAGTTCAACATGGACCTCACCGCGCCCATGTCCACCAACAACGGCACGTCCTCGCCGTCCAACGTAACTATTGAGTATGTATGGCCTTCTGTGCTCGGGGAGCCAGTGTGAATAACCATAGGAGTCGTGGGGGGGGAATCCACTTCATGTCGCCGTTCCCCTTGTTCAAATTTTTACAGACCCTGGCAAAATGATTTAGGAGTTCACACTTGCCACAGCGTTTGCCTTTTGCCGAACACTCTCTCGCCTTGTACCGGTGCTTGGTAGACCCGCAGCCAAAACATTTTGGCAATCCCAGGGCAGACCTAATTTTTATAATGGTAGCGTATTCTTCTCTGTCTTCCACACTGTCATCGCTATCCAGGTCTACAGCCTGCGCCACTGATTGTGAGTCGGGCTGCCCCAACGCTGTTCTCTCACCGAGGTCCCCTGACAGTTTTATCTGCTGCTTCAAACTGTTGGGCTATCTCCACAGCCTTGGCCAATGTCAGTTCACCGGAATGTGTAAGGAGTATTGACCGTGCTGCTGCACACAGCATCTGCTCCGCCAACTGATCGAGGACCATTTCTTCTTCCAAGGTCCCAAACTGGCAACACCCAGCCAGTTGGCGCAGGTTAGCAACATACCACTGCACCGACTCTTCAGTCCACTGGTGGCGCTGTTGGAACTGGATCCTCCGGACGAAGACGTTCTCAGGGGCGCAAAAGTAGCGTACCATTAGCCCAACCACGTCCTCAAAACTGTCGCTCACTCCCAATGTGCTGAGAACGCGCTATCCCTCCATACCAAGATTATGGACCAATATTACCCGTGCACACAATTTCTCCAGTTCACCGAGGTTCAGTGCCACCAGATAATTCTTGAATGCGGCAAACCACCTCTCCCACAGCACCGGCGGCTCGCCAGGAAGTTCCAGAAATGGCCAAATGCCCGGAATGCCTTTATCCATGTTTTTATCCTCATCGCCAAATGTTATGTCCATAACCAGTGTCCCAATAACGAGGCCTGAGGTGCAATAGAATTTGACTTTATTTAGTGACTCACAGTATGACAAGACACTCCCGTACAGGCAGAGGCAAAGGTCAAAAGAGACCGTGCCCCTTGCACATCAGCCCTTTATACTCAGGGTAGCGGCGGAACCAGAAAGGTGGAGCCACCACCCACATCACACAATAATACGTCATATTAATACATAACACCTACCTTCACCCTCGCTGTAGTTTCCTTTTGTAATGCAGTATTCCAGTATTTGATCCTCTTGTTTTTGTATTTGTCTCATCCTTGTCTTTATGGTTCATTTCTCCCTGTATTATCTGGTCTGTTTCTCATTTTGTGATCACTTCTTGTAGTAGTAGTTTTGGTTGCCTGGTCTCTTGTGCTTGTACTTTGAAAGTGTGCTTTATTTAGTTCCGTTTGATTCAAGTTCAGTTCGTGGTCTGTCACAGCTGCTGTCATTTGAGTTCATTAACCTCACTCCTGTTTCCCCCACCTGTAATCATTTGTGTTTAATTCCTGTTGCCCTATTTATAGACTATGTACCGCTTCTCGGGGCAGCCTTGTTCTCCATGTTCAGATGTGAGTGTCACGTCTTACCCGTCTTTGTTATCCTGGCAGAAATCCCTCGCTTTGTCTCTCTGGTTTAGCCAATGATTTCCCTCGCCTTAGCCTTCGTACTATTTTGGCTTCTCCTGTGTCCCACCTGTCTACTCCTGCATGTGTAAGTTTTGTTATTGTTCTTTTGTGTGTTTTTATTAAATCACCAGCATCTCACAGTTCAGCACCTCGGTCTTCCTTCCTGCCCTGCCGGGCCAATCTATGACAGAATGAGGCTGCCAGTAGTGACCCAGCTGCTGTGAGGTTGCGTTTTTCCACCCACCTGTTTTTGTGTTTTTCCGGAGAGAGATATGACATGTCCCCAGCACGCCGGGTCTCAGCCAGTAATGGGAGGTTGGCAGCCTGGGGCCCCAGCGTGGATGAACAATGGGTGGCATTTTTCATCCAGGACTCTGTTACTGAAGCTCTTGCCTCTCGTACCTCCACAGAAGCCCTGGAGTGTGGAAGCAGCGGCTGGGATTGTGGAGGCGCATTCTGGGCTGCGGAAGTACTCCAAGTACACGGAGCTTTTGATAACGGTCTTCACCCTCCATTTGACGTTTCTCGGGCTGGCGAGAGCCTCATTACCAGCTGTACCTGTGCCGATGAGGAACCATCTCTGGGTGCAGACTCCCGCCACTCGCCAGTCTCGGGATGCCGTCCTCGAGTGTCAGCCTCCATTCCACCCTGTTCACCATCTGTTCCTGAGCTGACGAAGGAGCATCCCCTGGAACAGATGTGCCCAGCCTCCTGTCACCACTCCGCTGTATCCCGCCAGAGGATTTCCTCCATTGCTAGGGGTGGTCCGTCTAGTTTTCCCAGGGCAGCCATGGTTAAAAGAGTGACAGTGGAACGGGCACCCAGTTTAACTTCCTCAGCAGCCCTTCCTTCGCTACTTCCAATAATCACTGCAGCAACCTCCTCCTCGTCTCTCCAGAATTCTTCCTCATCAGCTGTCCTGTCAGCTCCGTCCTTCTTGTCTGCTGCTGCTGTCCCCCTCTCCTTCACGGTGTTGTCTCCTGCTGCTGAGCATCTGGCCGTCAGCATGCTTTCAGGGCCAGTTCTTCAATCGCCTACATTGGTGCCCTTGCCCGCTGCTGTCAACGAGAGGAATTTTCTGGGCCTTCTGCAGCAGTTACCACCACATCCCGGGAATTCAGGAAAGTACATTTTCATTGTTTAACATCTTTAGATGAAATGCCTTGTCTAATTCCCGGTGGGCGGGCTCAGCAGCAGCCACATACTTTGGCTGAGCTCTCACCACCTACTGCTGCAGTAATCCATGTTTCCTCACCTGCTTCTCTCATGTCCCCCTGTGAGCTTCCAGTGTGTCCGCCAGTCCTGGGAAAGAGCCGCCGGACGACAAAGGAGCCTGCAGCCCTGGACCTGCCCCACAGCCATGTCCTGGACGGGAAAGGAGCGCCCCCTGTGCCCTGAAGACTGAGGTGACAAAAGAGTGTCCCCTGGCTTCAGCTGCATGGGTCTCTGCACCAACAGTGAGGCAACCTCCAGCATCAGCCTCCACGCCGTGACTTCCACCAGCGTTGGTGGCTATGCCTGGAGGTCCTTCAGCAGCAGATACTATCATGCCCTGGGAGATAAGGCAAATGTGTTTTCATTATCCTGCACATAAAAATGAAATTTCTTGCCTTATTCCTGGTGGTGAGGCTCAGCATCAGCAGCCCACATTAGCTGAGTCCTCACCACCCGCTGCTGCCACCTTTTCCTTACCTGCCTCTTCCATGTCTCCTCCTGTGTTCCCTGAGTGTCTGCCAGTCCTGGGATGGAGCAGCTGGTCGACGGAGGAGCCTGCGGCCATGCAAGATTCCGTTCCAGCCCCACAACCTCGTCCCGGATGGGAGGAGAGCGCTACCTGTGCCCTAAAGCTTCAGCCGACAGAAGAGTGTCCCCTGGCTTAAGCAACATGGGAGCCAGCGCCATCTGTGAGGCAACCTCCAGCATCAGTCGCCACGCCTGGGGGGGTCCTTCGGCTTCACCCACCATCACGCCTGCTGCCGGTGTCGTCACAGCAGTGCCGCCAGAGTCCTGGACGGCGGTGGAGCTCGAGTGCAGGCAAGTACGCAAGTCTGTTTTAATGCCTGCAGATCTGGAGAAATCTTGTCTGGCTCATGAGTAGGAGAATCAGCTGCAGATGTCCTCTGCTCCTGAGCTCTACTCGCTGGGCTCCACTGCTGCCAGTAATGTTCCGGTGTTTTTCTCTTCCTCCCCGTCTGAGGTGGCCGAGCCGGGGTTGGAGCGTCAGATGGTTGGATTTGAGACGTCTCAGCTGGAGTCGTCAGAGTTCTGGATGGCGGTGGAGCTTGAGCTAAGGCAAGTTCTCTTTTTTGTCTTTACATTAGCAGCATTAGAGAAATCTTGCTTAGCTCTTGGGGGAGGGGGGGAGAACTAGTCACAGCCGTCCGCTGCTCCTGAGTTCTCCTCGCCGGGCTCCACTGTTGCCGGTGGTAGTAACCTGTTGTCTGTTTCCTCTCTACCCGAGTCTCCACCGGAGGTCGCCGTGGGTCCTCCTTCTCCACTGGAGGTCACTGTGGGTCCTCTCCCTTCACTGGAGGTCGCCAAGGATCATCCATCGTCGCCTGAGGTCTCCGCTGGTCAGCTATCCTTTCCACCTGGTTTCCCAGCTGATCAGCCATCCTTTTCACCTGAGTTCCCCACTGATCAGCTGTCTTCTCCGTTTGGTGTCCCAACTGGTCAGCCGTCATCGTGGGATGTCTCCTCCCTGCAGCCACTAATTCATTGCATCCATGGCACAGTACCTGCGGTCCGCGGTAGGCACAGGTTCCAACTGCTGCCCTCACATGGGGGCACTTCATGCCCCGCAGTCCGTTGGCTCAGAGATGCTGGGACACCACCCAAAGAACTACTCCCTCTGTTTTGGTGGCTCAAAGACTCTGGGAGGCCACATGATGGACTACGTCATTCATGTGGGTGGCTCAAGCACTCCGGGAGGCCACCCATCACATTCCAACTCGTGACCTGGTGGTCCTGGGATTCCAGCAGGCCACCTGAACTGCCCTTTCCTCTCGTCTGGTGGTCATGGTATTTTGATAGGCCACCCAATCTGTCTGGTTTGCTCTCTGTTTAATGAGAGAATTGTTTAGACCCACCTGGCCTGTTTTCCCCCATCGCCTTCCCTGGTAGAGCATTTCTCTGTTCTTATGGGGGGGGGGGGGTGTTTGGTGTACTTTTTACGTTTTTGTGATGCTACCTTGGGGTGTCTAGAAGCAACCCCTTGGATGGGAGTTTCTGTCATGATGCAGAGCACAGTTTAGGAACTGTGCTCACGCTCCTGTTGAGTTGATTATTTTCTGTAAATTCCCCACTTCAATTTTGTATTCAATCTGGTTGGTTGGATGTATTCCGTTATTTGAGTTAGTCACTTGTCTCTGTTTACCAAAATCTCTTTTCCTGGTATAGTTTTGATTATTTTGTCTTTATCATACATCCGTGACCATCTAGTTTTGTACTATAAATATTTTTTCTGACTTTTGACACGAGCCTACCTTCACCCTCGCTGTAGTTTCCTTTTGTAATGCAGTATTCTAGTATTTGTCCCTCTTGTTTTTATATTTGTCTCATCCTTGTCTTTATGGTTCATTTCTCCCTGTATTATCTGGTCCGTTTTTCATTTTGTGATCACTTCTTGTTGTAGTCGTTTTAGTTGCCTGGTCTCTTGTGCTTGTAATTTGACAGTGTGCTTTATTTACTTCCATTTGATTCAAGTTCAGTTTGCGGTCTATCACAGCTGCTGTCATTTGAGTTCATTGACCTCGCTCCCGTTTCCCCCACCTGTAATCATTTGTGTTTAATTCCTGTTGCCCTATTTATAGACTGTTGTGTCGCTTCTCGGGGCAGCCTCGTTCTCTATGTTCAGATGAGAGTGTCACATCTTACCTCTCTTTGTTATCCTCAGGGATCTGTGCTAGGCCCTACTCTTTTTAGTTTATATATGCTTCCGTTAGGCAACATTATTAGAAAGCACTGTATACATTTTCATTGTTATGCAGATGACACACAATTATACCTGTCAATGAAGCCAGATGATACTAATCAATTAGCCAAGTTAGAAGCCTGTCTTAAGGAAATCAAAGCTTGGATGACTTGTAATTTCCTGCTATTAAATTCAGATAAGACTGAAGTCATTCTTGTTGGTCCAAAAAACCTTAGAAATTCCTTTCCAAATCAAACTTTCAGTTTGGACGCGGTTACTCTCTCTTAATAGCTCTGTGAGGAACCTTGGAGTTATTTTTGATCAGGATTTGTCCTTCAATTCACATATTAAATTTGTTTCTAAGACTGCCTTCTATCATTTGCGTAATATTGCCAAGATTAGGAGCATTAGCACAGCCATCATCGAGGCCATCCTCACCACCTCCATAACCGTGTGGTACGCAGAAGCCACTGCCAGGGACAGACTAAGGCTGCAGCACGTCGTGCGCACTGCTGAGAAAGTGATCGGCTGCAAGCTCCCATCTCTCCAGGATCTGTACATCTCCAGGACCCGGAGGCGTGCTGGCCGGATCATAGCCGATCCCTCACACCCGGGTCACGTACTGTTTGCCCCCCTCCCCTCTGGTAGAAGACTTCGGTCCATCCAGACTAAAACCTCCCGTCACATGAACAGCTTCTTCCCCTCTGCCTTCAGACTGCTGAACACTAAGTGACTTATTGACTCTCGTGCACCATGTACAGCAGCTCAACCAGACTCATGTCAATCATCACTGTTTTCTTCCTGCATTACCGACTGCACTATATAGTTCTCCACAGTATCTGCTGCTCGCTAATATATTTTAACTGCTGACCAGTATCACTTACTCTTATTCTACACTTTATTGCATGTATAGTTTATTTCTTTTATCTTATCATGTTTAATGTTGCAGCACTGCACCGAGACAAATTCCTAGTTTGTGTACTACATGAACAATGGCAATAAACCTGATTCTGATTCTGATTCTGATCTTGTCTCAGAGTGATGCTGAGAAGCTGATCCACGCTTTTGTAAGCTCGAGATTAGATTATTGTAATTCTTTATTATCAGGCTGTCCTAAAACATCTTTAAAAAGTCTTCAGCTGATCCAAAATGCTGCAGCAAGAGTTTTAACAGGTACTAGAAAGAGAGATCATATCTCTCCGGTTCTGGCCTCCCTTCATTGGCTTCCCATAGAGTTTAGAATTAAGTTTAAAATCCTTCTTCTCACTTACAAAGCTCTAAACAATCAGGCTCCTTTTTATTTAAAAGATCTGATACTACCGTATTATCCTAACAGAGCACTACGCTCTCAAAATGCAGGATTACTTGTAATACCTAGAATCTCCAAAAGTACAATGGGAGGCAGAGCCTTCAGTTATCAAGCTCCTCTCCTGTGGAATCAGCTGCCAATCTGGATTCGGGAGTCAGACTCGATCTCTGTTTTTAAGAATAGGGCTAAAACCTACCTTTTTGATATAGCCTACAATTAGGGAGGGATCATGTGTTTCTGAACCCTCCCTTAGTTATGCTGCTAATAGGTTTAGTCAGCCGGGGGACCTCCAGTAATGCACTGGGCCTCACTCCTTTCCTCACTCTCTATGAAATATTTTTTTTTTTTTTTTGCTGGTCATTAACATTTGTTTGCTCTCTCCCATAGATTGAGTCCCCATCGTGCTGTTTGCTCTCTACATGTCTGTTCTTTTCTTCTTCTCTATCCCCTCACCCCCCAGCCAGTCGCAGCAGATGACTGCCCCTCCCTGAGCCTGGTTCTGCTGGAGGTTTCTTCCTGTTAAAAGGGAGTTTTTCCTCTCCACCGTCGCCAAGTGCTTGCTCACAGGGGATCGCCTGATTGCTGGGGTCTTTCTGCAACTGTGGGGGTCCCCCCTACAGTTGATAGTGCTATGAGATGACTGTTGTTGTGAAATGGCGCTATATAAATAAAGTTGAATTGAATTGAATCCTGGTGTAAATCCCTCGCCTTGTCTCTTTGGTTTAGCCGTCAATTTCCCTCGCCTTCGCCTTTGTGCTATTTTGGCTTCTCCTGTTTCCCAACTGTCTACTCCTACATGTGTAAGTTTTGTTATTGTGCTTTTGTGTTTTTAATTAAATCACAAGCAAACTCACAGTTCAGCGCCTGGGTCTTCCTTTCTGCCCATCCAGGCACATCTATGACATGCACTCTCAGATCATCACCAAAATTTAATCATCTTTTCCCTGTACCATTACACACTCCTGAAAATTTCATCAAAATCCATTCAAAATTTTTTGATCAATGTTGCTAACAGGCAGACAGACAAACCAACAAACAAACCAAATGCCGGCAAAAACACAACCTCCTTTTTCCTTAGAGAAAAAAAATATCTGCCAACAAAGTAAGATTAAATTACTTAAAACAAGCAAAAAGTATCTTAAAGCAACTAAAATACTACAGAAAACTGCACAAAAAAAGATGTAAGAGAAAAACAAGCATAAAGCCTTGATTGAAGATATTTTATCTTAATGGGATTTAAATTTTTACAGTGTGGCAGATACTACTGCCTTCATCATAAAGTCAGACTAAGCTCACACACACACACAAAGCATCATGCGCTAAAAACCAGGTATCAGGATGACACTGATCAACAGTTACAGTCTAATGATGACAGTAGAACAAGGTGGGCTGGTTGCCAGCCACCAGTCAAGTCTAAAAGAAGAAGAAGACGATTGTTCAGAACTCCTTATAAGAATTCCTTATACAAAGATATAGAGCAGGGGTCTCCAATCATGTGCCATGGACGGCCAAGACCCTGCTGGTTTTCTCTTCTACCCAGTCTCTTCAGCAGGTGTTTTCACTTATCAGCAATCAGTGGGAAGAAGTTCAGTGAAATCTGCAGTTGAAGACACTGGCTGGAGGGAAAACCTGCAGGGTCTTGGCTCTCCATGGCACATGATTGGAGACCCCTGATATAGAGTGATGATAATCAAGTCAGTGGCGGTAATGCACCTGTGGGCTGGTTGCCAACCGCCAATCAAATCTAAAAGAAGAAGAAGAAGGGTGATATAGAGTGAAGTACGTGGCGGTAATGCACATGTAGGCTGGTTGCCAACCGCCAATCAAATCTAAAAGAAGAAGACAGTAGAACAAAGTTATATCAGTGAAGTATTCCTGATTCAAACAAAGCACAACAGCAGCAATCAAAAACCTGCACAGGTGACTGGAAAGCACAACAAATAGCATGTCTTGCATTTTTAGAAGTGCTTTCTTCTGGCTTTCTTTAAAGAAAAACTTCATTATGTCCTTTAAGTCCAGCTCACAAATGTCATTTTATGGACATCAGTGTGAGGTTACACAGTAGCATGCTTGATCCAGTCTATTTTTTACCAAGCTCCACATCCACTGTCCCACACACAGCTGTCTGATGTAAGCAATCATCGCCTTTCCCAGTGACCTGGCTCTGTTTGTGCTGGGCTCCATCTCTCAGCTCGTCTTCTCCACTGGCCTGCTCTCAGCAGGATCTGGTGGTATTCTCCAGGTGAGTGCTTTCACGGCCCACCTGTCTCCTCGGTGCAGTAATTAGCAGCCCTGCCTCTGCTCGATGCTTGGGATTTTTCGAGCAATTCCTTTTCTGTAAGCTCTTTTCCTCATTAATTTTATTAGCACCACTCTCAAACCTTTTTCTGGACATTTTGGCCTAGGTAATTGCTTCTTACCTCTCACTGGTGCTTGCATCGTCAAAACAGTTCCTCTGATAGGTTGTTGTTATGTGGTACTCATGTGGGGCACTTGTAAATTGGACCAATCAGCGGTCCACGAATATCAAGTGATACACATAGAATCTGACCAATTAACAACGTGATCTTTTTTATATACATTTTCTGTAAATTCTATAGTTTATATATAATAAACACAAAGAAAGGATCATCTCCTTATTTTATATTATATATTGAAAAAAAATCAGTTGTAGAAATTTTCTCCTTTTATTTAAAGATGTAATAAAATCGGTTTAGTATTCCTCTAATTTTTCCTGCTCTCCTATCCTAAAGTCTGGCTGGAAAACATTAAATATAACAAGGTTTACTTGGACTGCACACCATTTCACATGCTTGTTTTGTCAGGAGCCGAGCCGGCTTGGTTTCCTCGGCTCGGTCCTGACCTCCCTGTGGGCTTATGTGCCGCTGTTTATGTGGATATTATATATTTCAGTGTGCTTCCCTTTCCCTAGCCATTGCTCTCTGGCTGGCGGCTGTGAGGCAGCTCTCTTTGGCTCACTCTTCTGTGAGCGCTGGCTGACAGTCTGCCGGTCCGACCATGCCCCCTCACTCATTATCACCAGCTGATCCCAACTCCCGCTATCATCTTTCCCGGTCCTCACCCAGGTACCCCTCATTTCACCATCACCAGCAATGCATGTACTTAAGCAGCTTTTTGCCAGTCATGCATTGCTGGTTCATTGCATTGTCTGCCGTGTTGTCAGTCAGTGGTTACTGTCAGCACTATCATGACGTGTTTGCCACTCCACATTAGCCGTGGTTCTCATGCGCCCTTGAAGCGATGTTGGCTCTGGGACGCAATCATGGTTAATACGTTTCTTCTCATACATTCGCTGGGCGATGTCAGCCCCCGAATGCCAACAGTAAGTGTTTGTGTTTTTGTAAGTCTTCACCTTTTTAGGAACCGTCTGTCATTACGTTAATAAATGTGTTGTGGTGAAACCTCTGCACATAAATCCTCGTCATTTTACCCCTCACCATGTGCTACGGAAAAAGTGCATGGGGAGGTCCATGACATGTTTAACTTGTACGTTAAATCCTACGTGGTCTACTACAATTTATTATTCATAAAATACAGTTATACATGTTCAGAAACTCACCGACGGTTAGATGAAGACAGATGAAATGGCTGCTGTTATCCCTTTCATCTTCACAAGTCTTCATTATACGGCATTCCACAGGTAAAAGCCTGTTTTACCATTTGACTCTGGTGTTCAGTTTGACCATCTGATGATTCTTCAGTGCCTCTAATTTGGAAACGCTCTCCGTAAGTCTTGTTTATGGTACACCTTCGCTCTGGCTCCTGAGATGTATGCAAGTTTCACATGAGGCCAGCAGGCATGCGGTCGTGTATTTACTTCATTTTTTTCATCTACTACGTTGAGCGTTTGATGCATGTGTATAAACGTCAGCTGTAGTTTCACCCCAGCCTTGTGGGTAGCGCAAATGCGCTAACATGCCAGTTTGCGAGGGCAATTGTTGTAGTAACAACAATGGTGTTTTTAGGAAGAGGAGGAATTAACATTTTTCAATTCTCCATTCAAGCTGCTGCAAAATGATTCATGTGTGTTTTTTCTTGTCTTCCTCTTCATCTACTTTGACTTTGTATGCTGTGTCAGTAGTGCCACCTCTTGAGTGGGAGGTTCAATTTTGCACGTGTAGACAACATACCCAGGAAACACTCGGGCTTCATGCGGTCAGATGTGGAGTTGCCCTGCAGAGCCTATCGGGCTGGAAACAATGATGTAATTTTTGTTAAGCAAGCCTCGCGGTCGAGCGGACATGGCTAGTGGAGGTGTGGCAGGGACCCAGCTGTAATCTTTCACTGGTATGCTTCTCGGGGAGGTTGCCATGTTGGAACATGCTGGGACTGAGAGTGCTGTAAACAATGTACTTTATACCCCTCGATGTAAACATTTTTACATTGTGTTGGAGGCGACAAGAGAACAGAACGGGACCAGAACGTGAAGTATGGCGATTAACAGGAGACAGGAGAAGTGCAACAAATAACTGTCCTTACTGTTAATGAGGAGGGAAGGAGCAGTGACATTTTGGGTTGTAGAGCGTTTATAGAAAGGGAGATGATGGTGGGCTAATAATCTTGTCTGGATTAATATGAGCAGCAGGGAATGGAGGATGAATACAACAAGTTCAGGACTCGTCTGAGGTGAGCAATGAGCTACCCCGGGCCCGGGCATTCATCCTGTAATTGCTGACTGAATATTGCTTATCTGTTTTACTTCTTTATGCAGGGTGGAGGAAGGGAGAAGAGGACCGGGACTGACATGACAGAGGGCACAACGTAGAAGAGTTGTTTAGCAGGTTTACGTGGATTCTAATGTGGAGGGACTGTCTTCAGGATGGTGAGACTGAGGCAGGTACATGAGAGCACGGAGGAGTGGGAGAAGCAGCGTGACAGCAAGCTGTGGTATTGAGGCAAACACACAAGGGACTGAGGGCAACTGTTGTCTATTTATGCTGCAGCTCAGGTGTGTTAACGAGAACAGCTGAAGGTAATTCGATGATTATTGGAGAATGAGTGTGTGACCAAGTTCTCACCTTCAGACCATAACAGGGCCCTTTGCAAGATTGTGTGTGTGTGGGGGGGGGTTGATAAAGAATTATTGCAAAATATTGTACTGTTGCATTTCATTTGTTTCTATTACACAGAACTGAGTTCATTTGACTTCAGATGTTTCAAGATGTACACTACCGTTCAAAAGTTTGGGGTCACTTAGAAATTTCCTTATTTTTGAAAGAAAAGCACTGTTTTTTTCAATGAAGATAACTTTAAACTAATCAGAAATACACTCTAATATCTAATATACATTGCTAATGTGGTAAATGACTATTCTAGCTACAAATGTCTGGTTTTTGGTGCAATATCTACATAGGTGTATAGAGGCCCATTTCCAGCAACTATCACTCCAGTGTTCTAATGGTACAATGTGTTTGCTCATTGCGTCAGAAGGCTAATGGATGATTAGAAAACCCTTGTGCAATCATGTTAGCACAGCTGAAAACAGTTTAGCTGGTTAGAGAAGCTATAAAACTGACCTTCCTTTGAGCAGGTTGAGTATCTGGAAAAAATTATTATTTCAAATACAAATCATTATTTCTAACCTTGTCAATGTCTTGACTATATTTTCTATTCATTTTGCAACTCATGGTGGTAAATAAGTGTGACTTTTCATGGAAAACACAAAATAATTGTCTGGGTGACCCCAAACTTTTGAACGGTAGTGTATGTCCTTGAGATCTGGCTTCAACCGGTTAGAACAAGCCTCCTCCTTACCAAAATATCCACATTATCCAAAATATGATGTTACTGTTGGTATTAAAAGAATGGTTTTGTGCTGTGATGTTTTTAGCACGCTCTCTGCAATAAAAGACAGACAATCACTTTAAACTTTTCTAAGACTCATTATTTCTGACAGGGGGCCTTATTTATGTAATAAGGAAGAGTTTAAACCCATTAAAATGAAAAAAAAAATCTCCCCCATGCCCCCAAAACTTGGATAATAACAGAAAAATATTAAACTATTACAAAGAATAAAAATGTAGCCTGTATCCATATGAATGCTGCAAATATGCAAGAAAAAAGTATTTCTGATGAAAAAATAGTGAATTTAAATTAAATTAAATCAATTAAATCACCCTTTGTCATTCAACTGTACAACCAATCATGCACAGTAGAACGAGATTGTGCTTTACCTATCTACTGTGTTAATCACACACACCCCAAGTGTAGAATCAGAGGGCCGCTGCCATGCAAGGCGCCGCCACAAATTTCCCTCCTCCATTCCATTATTGCTGAGCACCAAGCTGGATGGCAGGAAGTTCGACTTTTATATGGTCTTTGGCATGACCCGGCTGGGATTTGAACCCCTGCCTCCCGGGTGTGGGGCGGATGCTCTACCAACTGAGCCACCACTCCGGTAACTTATGAGCACATGTCACTCCGACTGGAGCAAGACTACCCCCGGCAGAGAGAAGCCCTACGCAACACGTGCAGCTCCTCCCACAGTGTTGGCACACAAGTGGGATGACGTCAAGAGAGGACAGGTGTGGGAGAAAATTAGGAAGCAAAGACGATACGCCCTGTCCTAATTTTGACTTTGAGGAACACAAGGCTCAACATCATCATACTAATCTGTCGTGGGCAACAATGACTGTTTCATTTTGGTCTGATCTATTTTTATCTATGTAAAGCTTTGCATAGCATCTGATGTTTTAAAAGTGCTATACAAATAAAGTTTGATTGATTGATAAGATTCCTCCACGCAGCTCTGTCCTTAGCCTTCCGCTGCCAGGAACTCCTGTCTATATCCAGCTTCTTCAAGTTTCTTTTTACAGTGTCATTAAATCTGAGCCTTGGTCTACCCTGATTGCAGTTGCCCTTGCATAACTGTGAGGAGAGTAACTGCCGAGGGGGACGCTGCTGGTCCATCCTCTCAACATATCCGAGCCATCTCAGATTCATCTGTATTACCACCGCCACCACCGTCACCGCCACCCGGTGCTAATGGAAAAACTCGACATACCGGGAGAACTGAGGCGAAAACGCCGTGGGTGCCGGGCTGGAGTAAGGCGGAAGGCAAGAAATATAAGGTACAGACCCACCCTTCCATCCGTTGTTATGGGGAATGTACGATCGTTACTGGGAAAGGTAGATGAGCTAGCGGCTATCTCCCACTACGATAGCATATACCAGGAGTGTAGCCTGTTTCTATACACAGAGACTTGGCTAACCAAATTAGCAGCAGATGCTAACATTGAACTGGAGGGTTTCCACGCGATACGGGCAGACCGAACATCAGACAGTGGCAAAGCAAGGGGCGGTGGAGTGAAAATGTATGTTAACAACAACTGGTGCAGACCGGGACATATCACTGTTAAACAACGACACTGCAGCAAAGACATTGAGTTGCTAGCTGTTAGCATGCGGCCTACATATCTCCCGAGGGAATACTCACACGTGATCTGCATTGTTGTTTATGCAAATCCGACGGCGAACGCTGGGACAGCGCGTGACGTCATCCACTCAGTAACTGGCAGGCTGCAGATAGGACACGCAGATGCTCTTCTCCTCATCTCAGGCGATTTCAACCATGTTTCACTGTCTCCCATTCTACCCACGTTTACCCAGTATGTCACATGTCACACTAGAGACAATAAAACACTGGACTTATTCTACGCAAACACTAAGGAGGCGTACACCTCATCACAACTCCCCCCACTCGGGAGATCGGATCACATCTTGGTTCATTGCCGGCCGGTGTACAAACCCCCAGTGCACAGAAAACCTCCGACCATATGCACAGTGAAGTTATGGTCTGAGGAGGCAATGGACATTCTAAAGGGCTGTTTTGAAACCACCGCCTGGGAGCAGCTCTGCGATCCACATGGTGAGGACATCGATGGCCTCACTCACACCATCACGGACTACATCAGCTTCTGTGTGGACAACATCGTTCCCACCAAGACCATACAGTGTTGCTCAAACAACAAACCCTGGATCAACCCTGAGATAAAAACACTTCTGAGAGAGAAGAAGAGGATCTTCAGATCGAGGAACAGGGAGATGCTGAAGTCCGTACAGAGGGAGCTAAGGAGAAAGATCAGAGAAGGCAAGGACAGCTTCAGGAAGAAGATGGAGGACAAGCTGCAACAGAGCGACATCAGCGGGGTCTGGAGAAACCTCAAAACCATCTCTGGGCTACAGAATACCTCCCCCCAGGCCACAGGGGGCAGGGAGTGGGTGAACAATCTGAATCTGTTTTTCAATAGGTTTGACCAACCGCCCTCCCCCCTGACTGCACAACAACCACTGCTGCCTCTAAAGACATCAAGTCCTGCTGCCCACTCCCCACTCCACCAACCCCCCCCCCCCCGACTCCCAACACACAATCCCCCAACCTGACCCTCACTAAGACCCAGGTGAGGACGGAGCTGAGGAAGATCAAGGCGAGGAAGGCGTCGGGACCGGACGGCATCAGCGCAAAGCTCCTCAAGTCCTGTGCAGACCAGCTGTGTGGGATTGTGGAGCACATCTCCAATCTGAGCCTGAAGCTGGGGAGGGAACCACAGCTGTGGAAAACATCTTGTGTGGTATCTGTACCAAAGACTTCCCACCCCAAAGATCTGAACAGCTACAGATCAGTGGCTTTGACGTCCCACATGATGAAGACCCTGGAGAGACTGCTCCTTGCTCACCTCCGCCCCCTGGTGGGACCAGCGATGGATCCACTCCAGTTCGCCTACCAGCATGGCATTGGGGTGGAGGATGTGGTGATCTTCCTCCTTCACCGTTCTCTGTCCCACCTGGAGAAGCCCGGGAATGTGGTGAGGATCATGTTCTTTGACTTCTCCAGTGCTTTCAACACCATCCAACCGATGATCCTGAAGGACAAGCCGCTGTGCGCAGGGGTGGACCAGCACCTGTCATGGATCCTGGACTACCTCACAAACCGGCCTCAGTTTGTGAGAACCCGGGACTGTGTGTCTGACACGATCATCGGTAGCACGGGGGCCCCCCAGGGAACGGTTTTGGCTCCCTTCCTGTTCACCCTTTATACTGCGGACTTCTCACACAACACAAAACACTGCCATCTACAGAAGTTCTCTGATGACTCTGCGATCGTTGGCCTCATCTCCTGATGCTGAGAGGGACGCGTTCAGGCTGTGACCTTCGGAAGTCGATAATCATCTCCTTCGTTTTGTCCAAGTTGAGCACCAGATTGTTCTCCCTGCACCAGCCCTCCAGGTCTCTCACTTCTTCCCTGTACATTGATTCCTCATCCCTCTGAATAAATCCCACCACTGTGGTGTCCTCTGCATACTTAATCTGGTTCCCCTCATGTCTGGATACACAGTCATGTGTTAGGAGTGTAAACAACAGTGGACTGAGTACGCAGCCTTGAGGGGATCCGGTGCTCAGCATGATAGAGTTGGAGATGTTATTTCCAACATGGACAGACTGAGGTCTCTCAGTCAGGAAATCCAGGATCCAGAGACATGTGGCGGTGTTCAGACCGAGAAGGAGTAATTTCTCCATCAGTCTCTGGGGAATAATGGTGTTGAATGCTGAACTGAAATCAATGTACAGGAGTCTGGCGTAGGTGTCTTTCTGATCCAGGTGGGTGATGACAGAGTGCAGGGTGGTGACTATAGCATCCTCCGTGGAGCGGTTTGAACGATATGCAAACTGGAGCGGGTCATGTGATGCAGGGAGGCAGGCTGTGATGTGTAGTTTGACAAGCCGTTCAAAACACTTCATCACAATTGGTGTCAGTGCAACAAGACGATAGTCATTCAGACAGGACACAACTGGTTTCTTTGCCACCAGTACTATGGTAGAGGTCTTAAAGCATCTGGGAACAATGGCCTGACTCAGGGAGATGTTATAAATGTGAGTCAGGACATCTGCCAACTCGCTCGCGCAGTCTCGGAGCACACGTCCCGGGGTGTTGTCTGGACCTGCAGCTTTACGTGGGTTTACCCTGGTTAGGGTCCTCCGTGTGTCCGCTGCGTTGATGGTGATAGCTGGCCCAAAAGATGGTGGAGATGGGCCAGCCTTCCCTCTGATTGTCGGGTTTGATGCTTCAAAACGTGCAAAGAAGTTGTTGAGCCTGTCTGGAAGCGAAGCGTCGTCATTATCGACCCCCTGCCTAGACTTATAATCCGTCAGCGCCCAAATTCCCTGCCACATCCGTTTGGTGTTCTTTGTGTCACAGAGGTGTCCCTGGATTTTCTCCGCATAGGTGTGCTTCGCCGTCTGAATTCCCTTTGAGAGCGCAGTCCTGGCTGAGCAGAGGGCGATCCTGTCCTTCGCTCTGAAGGCTGCATCTCTGGCTGTGAGCAGCGAGCGTACCTCTGCAGTCATCCAGGGCTTATAGTTGCCCTGTACAGTGATCGTCTTCACTATAGTGACATCCTCTGTGCACTTCGTGATGTAGCTGGTGACTGTTTCAGCATACTCCTCCACATCTGTCCTGTCTTCCTGGGAGGCTGCTATTTTGAAGACGTCCCAGTCTGTGTGCAGAAAACAGTCTTTAAGCGCTCAGGTTGCGCTCTCTGGCCAAATCCTGATTTGTTTCACTACTGGCCTGCTGCGCTTCAGTAAAGGTTTGTAGGCAGGCACCAGCATCACGGATAGGTAGTCAGAATGGCCGAGGTGGGGGCGAGGTGTTGCCTTATAAGCATCTGTGTTTGTGTACACCAAGTCCAACATATTCTCTCCTCTGGTCTTAAAGTCTACACATTGTTTAAACTTGGGGAGCACAGTCTTTAAGCTGGTGTGGTTAAAATCCCCCGCAACCACCACAAAACTGTCCGGGTGTCAAGTTTGAATTTCACTAATAGCATCGTGCAACTCTCCGAGTGCCTCGTTAACATTGGCTTTAGCATTAGCGCTAGGCACTATGTAAACAGCAGCTACAAACACGTTGGTGAATTCCCTCGGCAGATAAAATGGCCGACAATTTAAAATAAGGAACTCCGCCAATGGAGAGCAGTGTTTAGATACTAACGTGGCGTTAACGCACCAGCTCTTGTTAATATAGATGCATAGCCCCCCCCCCCCCCCGGCTCTTACCGGAGCTAGCAGCTTCTCTGTCCGCCCGCAACGATGTCATACCTTCCAGCTGAATGGCGGCGTCAGGGATGTTGTCGTGGAGCCATGTCTCCATGAACGCAAGCACACAGCAGTCCCTCCACTCGCTCCGGGTTTCTCTCAGCAGACGCAACTCGTCTAGCTTGTTGTCGAGGGAGCAGACATTGGAGAGCTTCTGTGTGGACAAATCCGTTCCCACCAAGACCATATGGTGTTGCTCAAACAGCAAACCCTGGATCAACCCTGAGATAAAAACACTTCTGAGAAAGAAGAAGAGGATCTTCAGGTCGGGGAATAGGGAGATGCTGAAGTCCGGACTGAGGGAGCTGAGGAGAAAGATCAGAGAAGGCAAGGACAGCTTCAGGAAGAAGATGGAGGACAAACTGCAACAGAGCGACATCAGCGGGGTCTGGAGAAACCTCAAAACCATCTCTGGGCTCCAGAATACCTCCCCCCAGGCCACGGGGGGCAGGGAGTGGGTGAACAATCTGAATCTGTTTTTCAATAGGTTTGACCAACCGCCCTCCCCCCTGACTGCACAACAACCACTGCTGCCTCTAAAGACATCAAGTCCTGCTGCCCACACCCCACTCCACCAACACCCCCCCACTCCCAACACACAGCCCCCCATCCTGACCCTGACCAGGACCCAGGTGAGGACGGAGCTGAGGAAGATCAAGGCGAGGAAGGCGTCGGGACCGGACGGCATCAGCGCAAAGCTCCTCAAGTCCTGTGCAGACCAGCTGTGTGGGATTGTGACGTACATCTTCAACCTGAGCCTGAAGCTGGGGAGGGTACCACAGCTGTGGAAAACATCTTGTGTGGTACCTGTACCAAAAACCTCCCACCCCCAAGACCTGAACAGCTACAGACCGGTGGCCTTGACGTCCCACTTGATGAAGACCCTAGAGAGACTGCTCCTTGCTCACCTCCGCCCCCTGGTGGAACCAGCAATGGATCCACTCCAGTTCGCCTACCAGCAAGGCATTGGGGTGGAGGATGCGGTGATCTTCCTCCTTCACCGTTCTCTGTCCCACCTGGAGAAGCCCAGGAATGTGGTGAGGATCATGTTCTTTGACTTCTCCAGTGCTTTCAACACCATCCAACCGATGATCCTGAAGGACAAGCTGCTGCGCGCAGGGGTGGACCAGCATCTGTCATCATGGATCCTGGACTACCTCACAAACCGGCCTCAGTTTGTGAGAACCCGGGACAGTGTGTCCGACACGATCATCGGTAGCATGGGGGCCCCCCAGGGAACGGTGTTGGCTCCCTTCCTGTTCACTCTTTATACTGCGGACTTCTCTCACAACACAACACACTGCCATCTACAAAAGTTCTCTGATGACTCTGCGATCGTTGGCCTCATCTCCAATGGAGATGAAGCTGAGTACAGAGGGCTTATCCAGGACTCTGTGGACTGGTGCCATCGGAACTGCCTCCAGATCAACGAGAGGAAAACTAAGGAGCTGGTGGTGGACTGCCGAAGGCATGGACAACCCCTCACAGCACCAGTAAATATACAGGGAACAGACATTGAGATGGTGACATCCTACAAGTACCTGGGTGTTCATCTAAACAATAAACTAGACTGGTCACACAATACTGACGCACTACAAGAAGGGACAGCGCAGGCTGTTCCTACTGAGAAGACTCAGGTCTTTTGGTGTACAAGGGGCACTGCTGAAGACATTCTATGACACGGTGGTGGCATCAGCCATCACTTTTGGAGTGGTCTGCTGGTGCAGTGGCATTACTGCAGCCGATAGGAAGACACTGAACAAACTGATCAAGAAAGCTAGCTCTGTCCTGGGGCAGCGCCTTGATCCAGTGGAGGAGATAGGAGCGAGAAGGACGGTGGCTAAACTGTCATCTCTGCTGGAGTCCGAGTTCCACCCTATGCAGGACATACTGAATGCACTGAGGAGCTCATTTAGCAGCAGACTACATCATCTCAGGTGCACAACCGAGAGGTTTCGCAGGTCCTTCCTACCAACGGCTGTCAGACTGTACAACCTAAGCAGGGCTGCTCGCAGAGATAGGTTGTTACGTCTTTTTTGCTATTAGTTTTTTGAATGCAAAAGACGCAATAGACTTACACAATTGTCCCCTCCGGCATACAACTAGGAAAATACCGGTCGCTATGGAGGGTGAGAATATGTATGGGCACATAATCATACCATGTAGGATAACTAAGTAGACGTGTTGTGCTGTTTCATCCCATCTAGCAACAATGCTCTGCACTGTGTGTGTTTATATATCTACATATTTATTCCATCTAGCTACAATGCTCCGCACTGTGTGTTTATATACTCATTTATCCCATCCAGCTACAATGCTCTGCACTGTGTGTCTATGTGTATATATATATTTATAGTAATATGTACGTATGTATATTAGCTGCTCTTGCTTGCTTTTTTTTTTTTTTCTTGCCTTCTGATTGTTGCTCTGAGTGTTGCTATCCCTGTGCTGTTGCAATCCTGGAATTTCCCCGTTGTGGGACTAATAAAGGCTTATCTTATCTTAAATTTGGACTTGTTGCCCAAGGACTCTTCACGCCGCTTTGATACAGCTCTCCACTGCTGCTCTTCGCTGTCTACGTGAGCCCCCAACTGAGTCTGCACTTCTTATGGTTGGTTGTGAAAATCAAGGAGCCTTGCAGTGGTCGCTCCATCTTTGGGTCCCAATGATCAAACCCCAGCCAGCACTGACCCGCTGAACACATGGACCTACAGCTGTTCGTAACTGAGACTCCCATTTTCCTATCTGCTGGGTTAAACATGATGTCCTAACATTCAAATTACAATTGAACATAACCAGTATTTCATGGTACGATTAGTCTCTCAGCCATAGGATAAAGCTATAAACTGAAGGAAGACTCTTAGTCATTTTCAAGTAACTTCCCTTTATTTTTGTAGATTAATTCAGAAGTTCAATTTTAGATAATCAGCTTATGAATTTTCCCCATAAAACTGCGTTCTGTTTTTGTTAGACATTTCAGCCTTCATTTACCGTTGAAACATAAGTCTGGTTTCTCCTTGGTTCTACCAAGGTTTAACGCTAGATTTTATATCCAGGAATCCACTAACAGTTGATGTGAGATTAGACGCCTGTTATCAGTTGAATCTGTTTATCCATCATTTGAATGCAATATCATGTAACCTGAATGAGTTTAATAAAAGGGTGAATGAGAGAAGTTGAAGTGTTTTTCTTTTGCATATATATGTTTCCCAGATCACGGCAGGAAAAGAACTCCCTTAAATTTTGAGACTGATCCATTAAGTAATTGAAGGTACAAAATTAATTAAAACTAAGTTTAATATAAGTGTCGTTTAGGACCGGTGCCCCCCCCCCCTTTTTTTTTTTTACAAGTGCTTATTTATTTATTTTATTTAGTGAGTGCAGGAGTGATGGTTTAATGCTGTCCCCTTTCACACCCACTATTAAATAAAATAAATAATTCCTGTACCTTATTACAATATTTTGTTAAATATCCCTACATATGGTACAGTACATGTGTGGAAGGCGTACAGAAAGTTCCATGCTGTACTGGCCATTCTGTGTTTTAGTAATCTCCTGGAGCAGATGGAAGAGAACCTGGAGATGTGGAGGTGCCTCACTTCGCCAGCATCTTGCCAACCTGCATAAGACGCATTCCCAATGTAAATGTGGTACGTCGGACCGATGTTGGTGCGACGTATGTTTGATTCTGGGGATCAGTCTGTCTGTCGGTCGTGAATCACAGGAGAGCTCTCAAGGCAGCAGATCTTTGGGAATCCGGCCATCCTGGGCCCATTTACCATGGTAGAACCAGCGGGGATACCAGAGCTGTGGAGGACCGCTTTGTTGGTCACAAACTCTGACACATTACTGAAGCTAATTTTAAGCTACTAAAGCATTTTAAACTCCTAACATTCACACATCATTTTGGTCAGGAAATGCTAAATTTATAGTCACATCTTGTCTTTCTACATGTTGGAGCTCTGACTGTACTTCACTGTGATGACAGGAACTGAGTGAGAGACAAACAAGCCTTTAATTGGGACAGGACCTCCATTTTTTCTTTTAAATCAGCTTTTAATTTAAGGTTAGTTTTACTTGAACAAATTTCATTCAGATTTCAGCCAAAGGTAATTTAAGGGTTCATTGTGTGTTTCGGAGAGCTTAACACAGCCACTAAGACCTAAACATGAATTTCTATTTAAAAGGAGACTTCCTGTGTAGTCCCAGCTGCCAAGCCAGACATCTGCCAATGCACACGCACAAGACGACAAAATATTTGGCTTTTAAATGAGCCAAACACCCCTCGCTGTCATCTCAGACATAAATCTTTCTCCTAGTAAATTTATCAGTACAGTAAATATATTCAACAAATGTTTCCCAGGAGGAGACACTGGTGAAACTGGGTAAAACTCAGGACCATCTGGCAGCCTGGCAGTCTCAGACACAGCTGCTCCAGTCGGTTCTGCAGCCATCTTTCCTGCGTGTCTTTCCCACTACTCCTCACCTGATTTTCTGTCTCACTTCAGAAAATCTTTTAAAAAATTGCATTTATTAATGCATTTCTTTTAAATCTTGATTGACAGACATTAAAAACTAGGGAGGCACAGAAAGATTGTTTCCATCAATATTCACTTTGCTGACCGATATTGGCGGTCCACAAATGTGATGTCGGCCCTGAAACCAACTGCAGACGATATCTGGGACTGAATCATTTTGAAGTAGTGGGATAATTTGTAGCAGCGCCTTGCATGGCAGCGGTCCCTCTGATTCTACATGTGATTAACATTGTAGATGGGAAAAACGTAATTTTGTTCTACGTTACATGACTGGTTGTATGGACTGAATAACAATAGAGATGACTTCTTCTAATCACGTGAAATACATATTCTGCACAAACCAAACAGACTTTTAATGTCATCTGATGATGGGGATCGTTCTGTTCTTATATCGCTTGATCTTAGTGCTGTATTTGATACTGTTGATCACAACATTTTATTTAACAGGCTAAAGCTTCAAGTAGGTACGTATATCTGGCTCTGCAATAGATTTTTTTTTTCATATCTTTCTGAGAGGACGTCCTCTATAAGGGTGGGGGAGATTTATTCTTCCAAAGCCTCTCTGACATGTGGGGTTTCCCAGGGTTCCTGTCATGATTTCCTGCCTATATGAAGGAGCAGAGACTGAAACCCAAATGCAGGATGATGTGTGCATTTATTGAACAAAAACCTGATCCAGTCCAAACAAACAAACAGATGAGTAGCACAAGACATACGGGGATAACTCTAGGACGCTCTACAGCTCGCAGGTAGGTACAACACGGAGATAAGGACCCAGAGTGCTACAGACGTGACTGATAGCGGGGGGAAGAAAATGAGAAGACCCAAGGCGCTTCCAGATGTAACTGGTAAGTGGGGAGAACAAAATAGTTCTCACAGGGCTGGAGCAGTCCAAGTCAATCCAAGAAACCAGTCCTGGCAGAACAGCGACAATGCTGAGGACAATACAATAATCCGTAAACACACAAGTGTGCAGAGAGAGCTTAAATAATACCAGACATCAAGAGTGGAGTGATTGCAGGTGTGACGCAGTGTGTGCGTAGGAATGTATGAGTGTGTGTTGATCTAAAGTGAGCACAGGTGTGGGTGAGTGTGTGCATGTGTGAAGTATGTGTGTAAGTGCTTGCGTGATTGTGGGTGTGTGAACCTGAGCAGGCAATGACGGATTGGAATCACCTGTCAGAACCTGACAGAAGAGGAGGGGCCCACAGGAACCAAAAATACAACAGAACATGGCAAAACAATGAAACACAATATGGAACTCAAAAGGTAACGGAAAGCACAGATCATAGAGGAACAGAAAAACGCCATGAAGCCGAGTTCAGGAGAATCTCAAGCCCGGTTCATGACAGGTTCCATCCTGGGTCTGTTATTATTTTCCTTTTATGTTATTTCTATAGCTCATATTATTCAGTCTTTTAATGGCATTTATCATTTTATGACCCCCCCATTGTACTTGTCTTTTAAACCTCACTAGCTTGACAGGCTCTCCACCCCTGTGAAGTGTCTAACCTAGATCAGTGAATGGCTCTCCAGCAACTACGTCATCTTAAATCCCAATAAAATTGAGACCATAATTGTAGCTCCTTTTGAACTACATCCGATAATTAGATACGTTCATCTTTTTGCTCAAATTAGTCAGTGGTGCGGTTGAAACAGACTTGAGATCCTGGGAAAAATAGGCAATTATGACCTTGCTTCAGTTGGGCTGTAACATCAACAATCTCCTTGATCTTGTAGTGGTAGAAGTATTTTATTCATTCATCATAACAAATGCAATGAGCACCAACAAAATAATTAAGGTAATTGTTCTACATACAATGCAGTGACTGAACAGGCTTAGGCAGAAGCAAAATGCTCATCAATGTGCCTAACCTATGTTCTCATCATTATAGCTGGCATTCATAATAGAAAGACGAGAAAAGCAACAACAACAAAATCAAGTAGTTTCGGCTATTTTTGAGGGCTACAGTTGTAACTCTCAAAGATAACTTCACAAACCAGTCTCTTGAAAATTTGAAGTGAGTTACATATTTTTAAATCTATACTTAAATCATTCCATAACTTTACCCCAACAACAGAAATGCATCTCCTTTTAATACCTTTTTTAGCTTTTTGCACAATAAACTTAAAAACACCTCTTGGGTGGCCTCACCAAACTCCTCCCACACCCAAGTTTTTGCTTCAGCAACCACCCGAGCTGCACTCTGCTTGGCCTGCCGGTACATCTCAGCTGCTTCAGGAGTCCCACAAGCCAACCAAGCTTGATAGGATTCCTTCTTCACCTTGATGGCCCCACGACATGCTCCAGCAACCTTATGGCCACAGCACTGGGCAGCTGCTTCAACCATGGAGGTGGAGAACATGGCCCATTCAGACTCCATGTTCTCAGATTCCCTTGGAATGTGGTCGAGTTTCTTCCGGAGGTGGGAGTTGAAGACCTCCCAGACAGGAGCCTCAGCCAGACATTCCCAGCACACCCTCACCATACGTTTAAGTCTACCAGTTCTAAGTGGCATCCACCCCTGCCATTGAATCCAACTCACCAGCAAGTGGTGTTCAGTTGACAGCTCTGCACCTCTTTACCCGAGTGTCCACGGTCATCAACCTGCGACCTAGGATGTCCTTGTGCCAGGTGCACATATGGACACCCTGATGCTTGAACATAGTGTTCATTATGGACAAAATGTGGTTGGCAGTCCTTCCTGCACCATGGGAGTCCGGTACTATGTGGATCAAGTGGCAGACAAAGGCAAAGACCTTCGCGGTCTGATCCCCAGCTTTTGAAACTGGCTTTTGGGACAAAGAACGTCATCTCTCTGGTGTGGAAGGAGCTGGAGCTGGTACACGAGTTTGAGAGATACTGGCTAGATATAGTTGGGCTCACCTCAATGCACAGCTCCGGGTCTGGAACCAATTTCCTGGAGAGGGGCTGGCTCTTGGCCTACTCTGGAGTTGCCCCAGGTGAGAGGCGACGGGCAGGGGTGGGTATTCTTGTATCCCCCAGCCTTGCTGCCTCCAGATTGGAGTTCTCCCCTGTGGATGAAAGGGTAGTTTCCCTGTATCTTCGTGTTGGGAAACAGGTCCTGACCATCATTTGTGCCTATGCACCAATGATGGTTCAGAGTACCCACCCTTTTTGGAGTCTCTGACTGGGGTGCTGGAGAGGGCTCCTCTTGAAGACTCCGTTGTCCTACTAGGGGACTTCAATGCACATGTGGGCAATGACAGTGAAACCTGGAGGGGTGTGATTGGGACGAATGGCCTGCTCGATCTGAACCCGCATGGTGCTCAGTATTTCAAAATATGTCAGTAAATTTCATTATATGGGAATTTAGAAACAAAGGCTGTGTATGTGCATAATAATCACTTTTTTTTATTATACCTATGGTTCATTTTTGAAGTACAATTATTGGATATAAATATGTTTTAAAACTTGATCCTCTCAGTTCTAAACAGTAAGAAATATCAAGTAAAATAAGTGAACAGTAGAGTATGCACAAGGCTCTATTATTTAATGCATTTCTAACTTTTTACAGTATTGCTCCTGACTTTGAAATTTTTCTTTTAATATAATCAATATGTTGGTTCCATGTTAATTTATGATAAATGGTAACACCAAGAAATTTTGTCTAAAAAACTCTTAATATTTGTGACAAATTTTTAATTCAATATTGTCGATATCTTTTCGACTTCCAAAAATCATAAATCTTAATAGTTTATTTGCATCAAACCAGGATTTGAGAATTTCCATCTCCTTTTCAACAATATCCATCAGTTCTTTTGGGTTTTTACCAGAACAAAATAAATTGGTGTCATCTGCAAAAGTAACAAATTTTAACAAATATGTAACCTTCTCAATGTCATTAATATAAAGTATAAATAATTTTGGACCAATCAATGATCCTTGTGGCACTCCACAAGTAATTTCCCTAAATCCTGACACTGAATCTTGAATTTGTACACCCTGCTGCCTGCTTTGTAAATAACTTTTTATCCATGAATGAGCTGGGCCACGTATCCCATAATTCTCAAGTTTTCTTAACAAGCGTACATGATCAGTAGTATCAAAGGCTTTCTGGAGATCAACATAAATACTTACAAAACATTTTTCATTTTCATTGGCCCTTGCAAATTCTTCTACCATCTGCATTACTGCATAAGTGGTAGTTCGATTTTCTTAAAATCCATACTGATTATGACTTAATATTGTATGTTTGCCCATAAAACATATAGGCAAACAGTATTCACCCACTCCCGTGGCCGTGAGTAGGTGAACAACCTGAACCTGTTTTTTAACAAGTTTGACCAATCGCCCTCCCCTCCGCCTGCACACCAACCACTGCTGCTTCTACTGTCATCTAGTCATGCTGTCCATGTCCTCCCCACCAACACCCCCCCACTCCCAGCACACAGCCCCCCCTGCCACAACCTGACCCTCACTAAAACCCAGGTGAGAGCGGAGCTGAGGAGGATCAAGGCAAGGAAGGCCTTGGGTCCGGACTGCATCAGCTCAAAGCTCCTCAAGTCCTGCACAGACCAGCTGTGTGGGATTATAAAGCACATATCTTCAGCCTGAGCCTGAAGCTGGGTTGGATACCACAGCTGTGGAAAACATCCTGAGTAGGACCCATACCAAAGACCTCCCACCCCAAAGACCTGAACAGTTACAGACCAGTGGCCCTCACATCACACCTGATTAACACCCTGGAGAGGGTGCTCCTTGCCCACCTCTGCCCCCTGGTGGGACCAGCAAAGGATCCACTCCAGTTCGCCTGCCAGCATGGTATTGGGGTGGAGGATGCAGTGATCTTCCTCCTATACCGTCCCCTGTCCCACCTGGAGAGGCCTGGGAGCATGGTGAGGATCATGTTCTTTGATTTCTCCAGTGCTGTCAACACCATCCAGTGATCCTGAAGGACAAGCTACTGTGCGCAGGGGGGGACCAGCATCTGTCATCGTGGATCCTGGACTACCTCACAAACTGGCCACAGGGGATTGTGTGTCCGACACCATCATCTGCAGTACGGGGGCCTCCCAGGGAACAGTTCAGGCTCCCTTCCTGTTCACCCTTTATACTGCAAACTTTTCACACAACACACCACACTGCCATCTACAAAAGTTCTCTGATGACTCTGCGATTGTCGGCCTCATCTCTGATGAAGATGATGTAGAGTACAGAGGACTTATTCAGGACTTTGTGGACTGGTGCCATTGGAACTGTTTCCAGATCAATGCGAGAAAAACTAAGAAACTGGTGGTGGACTGCTGCAGGAGAGGACAACCCCCCACAGCACCAGTAAACATCCAGGGAACAGACATTGAGATGGTGACGTCCTGCAAGTACCTGGGTGTTCATCGGAACAATAAACTGGACTGGTCACACAATACCGGCATGCTCTACAAGAAGGGATAGCGCAGGCTGTTCCTTCTGAGAAGGCTCAGGTCTTTTTGTGTACAAGAGGCGCTCCTGAAGACCTCCTACGATTTGGTGGTGGCATCAGCCATCACATTTGGAGTGGTCTGCTGGGGCAAGGGCATCATGGCAGCCGACAGGTAGAGACTGAATAGACTGATCAAAAAAGCTAGCTCTGTCCTGGGGTGGCGCCTCAACCCAGTGGAGGAGATAGGAGGACGGTGGCTAAGCTGTCATCTCTGCTGGAGTCCGAGTCCCACCCCATGCAGGACATGCTGAAGGCACTGAGGAGCTCATTAAGCACTAGGCTGTACCATCCTAGGTGCGCAACCAAGAGGTTTCGCAGGTCCTTCCTATCTATGGTTGTCAGACTTTATAACCTAACAGGGCTGCTCGTAGAGGTTGTATTAAATGCACAAAACATAAACTTGCACAATAATGGTCCTCTGCATTATACAACTGGGAAAATATCAATTGCTACAGAGGGTGACAACAAGGCTGATTGAAATACGAAATATACTGTGTGGGTACATATTGATACTATGCGGGGTTACTGAATAGACCATTATGCAGTTTATTCCATCTAGTTACAATGCTCTGCACTGTGTATATTTTGGTATACATATGTATATACATATGTATACTTATGTATACTTAAGCTCTGTTAGTATCATCTATATACACTTCATCCCAATTACAATTTGTTAGTTCAGTCTCGTCTTTAAGGCCTCTATTCTTTCTGCAGTCCTTCACCTCACCAATTTACAAAGATGTTTACTTTCACTTACTGAACATTTGCCATTAAAATGTAGGATTGCAAAAATAGGAAGAGAGTCCTATGGTTGTGACAGACGCACCTCGGACGGATAATTTTTTTGTGCATGGGGAGTTGTTCAGAACTCCTTATGCAAGGATGTTGAGAGATGGTGGTCGGGTTAGTGGTGGTAATGCACCTGTAAGCTGGTTGCCAACCGCCAACTAAATCTAAAAGAATTAGAAGAAGAAGAAAAATAGGAAGATGATTACTATTGTCATGTATTAAAAATTCAAAATTTTTTATTTGTCAATACTTCTATACATACAGGAGAATTGAACTTCCATTTCTCTCTCTCTTACTGGTGTGCGCAACATATAACAGTAATGCTACCTATAGTGCAAATGACGGTTCCAAGATTGTCATAGCCAGGAGCGGCACTGGGGGTAAGCTCCCAGTGCTCCTAAAATGCTCCTTATGGCGTGCGTCTCGAAAAGCCTCTGACAACTAAGTCCAACTCCTAGCCTGCCCGTGTGGTTTAGTCTCTAAGCCCGGCGGAACTGCTTTTACTAATAGGAGAAGGGGCGAGGGTGGATCTCTGGCGCCTTAAAACCAGATGCTTCGGGTAGATGGTGGCTCATCAACCTGGGAAGGTAGCCCATCTAGGGGAAGGTAAACCCTGATTTCAAACCTCCGCTGCTTTGCGGCACACCCGGTCATGGGAAAGGCTTCGGGAGTCAACCCTGAGGAAAAATCCGGAGTCGGAGCCCCTAAGGCAGTTCTCTGTTGTGCTCAACATCGTTCTGGAGCTCCTGCGACGGCGCTGGTGCCAAACTGTAGCAGCTCTGCTGTTCCTTTGGATTCATCAGTGACGTGAAGAGGGGGGACATGCTGCATGGGCAACATCTTGTCCTCCATATCTTCCTGCCCAGGCTTGAGTCCTACCAACGCCCAACGCTGGAAGGTAGAACACCGGATCACTGGAGAGGACACTCCAGCTTCGCCTTTGGCGTAGACAAAACACGGGGAATGACAGTTACCGGTTATAAGCCACCGCTCAATTGGCATAGAGCGCGGCGCCAGGGGTTGTTCCCAATGGTGGGAGGGATCATCGGATCTCACTGGACAGCTACCGCCCGCCTCAAGCTGGGCAGCCCCCAGCCAATAAGGTGTTGTCCCGCCACAGCTTGCTTTCCTCATTGGGTGCATGGGGATGAGGAGAAGTCCAAACAGCAGGCTGAGAACCTTCGCACCAGGCAAGACAAAAAAAAAAAAAAAGAGACCAACTCTAAAACTGGGAACTTGGAACGTCTGCACTATGATGACAGGACTCGCTGCTAACCTCAAGGACATCAACGACACCGGGAAGACTGCCATCATCAATAATGAGCTGAAGAGACGGAGTGGATATCGCCACTCTCCAGGAAACACGGTTGGCTGATGCAGGCACACAGAGAGAAGGACTACACGTTCTACTGGCAGGGAAAGGGCAGTGACGAACACAGGGAACACGGAGTGGGCTTCGCAGTGAAGAACACCTTGCTGAAGATGGTGGAACCGGGCAGCAATGGCTCTGCACGACTCCTCACCCTCTGCCTCAACACCACTCAAGGTCCAGTCACCCTCGTCAGTGTGTATGCCCCAACACTGACAGCCACACCAGAGGCAAAAGACGAGTTCTACGAGAATCTCACAACAACTGTCAGGATCATCCCCAACTCTGAACAACTCATTCTCCTTGGAGACTTCAATGCCAGAGTGGGTGCTGACCACAACTCCTGGCCCTCCTGTCTTGGACCATTTGGCGTGGGCAGAATGAACAACAACGGACAGCGGCTGCTCGAGTTCTGCACATATCACGATCTGTGCATCACAAACTCGTTCTTTAAGACCAAGCCCCAACACAAGGTTTCCTGGCGACATCCACGCTCAAAGCACTGGCACCAGCTGGACTTGATCCTGACCAGGCGCACCTTACTGAAGAACGTGCTAATCACCCATTCGTTCCAGAGTGCAGATTGCGACACAGACCATTCATTGGTGTGTTGCAAGGTCAAGCTGCAGCTGAAGAAATTCCATCATGCTAGACAGCCTGGAAAGGCACGGATTGACACCAGCAAGATGGCCCAACCAGAACTTGCCGAGCAGTTTGCCTCCACCTTTGAGAAGGAACTTGGTGTACCACAAGAAGGAGAATCTGCAAAGCAGAAGTGGGAAGAGCTGCGAAACACCATCCACCGCACAGCCTTGGCTACCTTTGGGAGGAAGACCTCGAAGTCACAGGACTGGTTTGATGCCAAGTTGACCGAGATGACCCCCGTCATTGAAGCCAAGCGCTCAGCACTTGCTGAGTACAAGAAGTACCCAAACAAGAAGAATCTCCAGATTCTCAGGGCTGCGAGAAGCAAAGTTCAGCAGACTGCTCGGCGCTGAGCCAACGAGTACTGGACTCAGCTCAGCCAAGACATTCAAACCGCTGCCATAACAGGGAACATCCGTGGTATGTATGATGGCATCAAGAAAGCACTTGGTCCGGCTCAGAGAAAGACAGCCCCCCTCAAATCCTCCACTGGGGAGATGATCACAGAAAAGAACAAGCAGATGGAGAGATGGGTGGAACACTACTCCAACCTCTACTCCAGACACAACACCGTGACACCGTCAGCCCTTGATGCCATCGACTGCCTGCCATCCATGGACAAACTTGACGCCGAGCCAACCATCGACGAACTCAGCAAGGCCATTGATAGCTTGGCCGCTGGCAAGGCACCCGGCAACGACGGCATACCCCCCGACCTGATCAAGCACTGCAAGACCGCCCTACTGCTGCCATTGCATGACGTCCTCTGCCAGTGCTGGAAGGAAGGTGCCGTACCACAGGACATGAGGGACGCCAAGATCCTCACCCTCTATAAAAACAAAGGGGAGAGAAGCAACTACAACATCTACAGGGGCATCTCCCTCCTCAGCGTTGTTGGCAAAGTCTACGCACATATTGTTCTCGTTCGTCTACAGAAGCTTGCCGAACGTGTCTACCCCGAGTCTCAGTGTGGCTTCCGCGCTGAGCAATCGACGGTAGACATGATATTCTCCATCCGCCAACTCCAGGAGAAATGCAGAGAACAGAACATGCCCCTGTACGTTGCCTTCATCGACCTCACCAAAGCGTTCGATCTGGTCAGCAGAGAGGGCCTTTTCAAGATCCTGCCAAAGATAGGATGCCCACCAAAGTTGCAAAGCTGCACGGTGGCGCAGTGGTTTAGCACTGTGGCAGCACAGTTTTACCCTCGGCCGGGGGATCGCGGGGATCATGAGATCGTGGGTTCGATCCCAGCCCCCGACCAACAGTGAGCTGTGTGGAGTTTGCATGTTCTCCCCGTGTTGCGTGGGTTTACTCCGGGATTTCTCTGGTTTCCTCCCGCATACCAAAAACATGTAGGTTTAGGGCGCTCGCGCACGCAGCGACCAGCAGCTGGTGGCTTGTCACCAGACTGCAAACCAAATCTACCTACGGGTACAAATAACAAAAAAAAAAAAAAAAAAGCCTCATCGAATCGTTTCACACCAACATGCAGGGCATAGTGCAGCACGACGGCAACGTCTCAGAGCCATTCAACATACGCAGCGGAGTGAAACAGGGCTGTGTACTTGGGCCAACCCGCTTTGGGATTTTCTTTGCTATGCTCCTGAGGCATGCCTTCAGCACAGCAACAGAGGGAATCTACCTGCACACAAGATCTGACGGCAGGCTTTTCAACCTCGCCCACCTGAAAGCCAGAACCAAAGTACGCGAGGCTCTACTCAGAGACATGCTGTTCGCAGATGACGCTGCAGTCGCAACCCACACACAGCAGGAGCTTCAGACCCTGATGGACCACTTCTCCCAGGCATGCAAGGACTTCGGGCTTACCATCAGCCTGAAGAAGACTAATGTCTTGGCGCAAGGCACGGAAGCACCACCAACCATCACCATCTACGACTACAAGCTTGAGGTCATGAATCAGTTCACGTACCTGGGGTCCACGATCAGCAACAACCTCTCCCTTGATACAGAGATCGACAAGAGGATTGGAAAATCAGCCTTCACACTCACTCGCCTCACCACACGAGTGTGGGAGAATCCCAAACTCTCTGTCAAGACGAACATGGCAGTATACAACGCCTGCGTCATCAGCACACTGCTCTATGGGAGTGAGACGTGGACAACATACGCCCGGCAGGAAAAGAGACTGAACTCCTTCCACTTGTGCTGCATTCGCGGCATCCTGGACATATCCTGGCAGGACAAAGTGCCCAACACAGAAGTTCTGTCCCGCGCCGGCCTTCACTCCATGTTCACTCTACTCAGGCAGCGCAGGCTCCGCTGGCTAGGCCACGTTCACCGTATGGAGGATGGCAGAATCCCCAAAGACGTCCTCTACGAAGAACTGGCGACTGGCAGGAGAGATGTTGGCCGCCCACAGCTGCGCTTTAGAGACGTCTGCAAGAGAGACATGAAGGCCCTGGAGATCAACACAGAGCGCTGGGAGGACTTTGCAACGGACCGCTCCAAATGGAGAGGCACCCTGACCAGACAGCTCAAGGCGGGTGAAGAGAGACTGACTGCTGCTGTAGATGAAAAAAGGACCCGCAGGAAGAACTGCCACAGACCCAGCAGCACGGAGACCACCCACAAGTGCGACCTGTGTGACAGGGACTGCCATTCGCGCATCGGCCTGTTCAGCCACAGGCGGTGCTGTCCCAGCAGAGTAGACGTTTAGGATTCTCTTCCATGGTCATCATAGACCAACGGAGGCCGACGAGTGCAAATGAAGATAAAAGATAAAACCCAGCAATCCTATATACAGACAAAGTGGAGATGTAATACCCGTAATTGCAAGTTCAATGTGGTAGTGTAGGTGCAGACAGTGACAGACTGGACTGCACGTGGTCAGTTTTTCAATAGCAGATAGACAGCAGCAGGTATGGCATTTGTGCAAATGGTTGCAGTAAGGCGCAGAGACATACAGCAGTAGATGTATTACTGTTGGCGTGTCAGTCTTTCTGTGCAAACAGCTGAGGTAATTATTGTGTGGGTGAGTGTGTTATGGTCCAGTGGTGAGAGTGGGCAGAGTTCAGGGTCCTGATGGACTGATGAACAAAGGAGAACAAAGGTGTTAAGCAGTCTTGTGGGGGCCACTTGCTAGCAGGCCACTTGTTGTTTTATGATGAGCATTAGTAAAAGGTAAGCATTAGCGTGGCACTTTCTCTTGTTATCCTACTTGGTTTATCAATCAGTGGCCAAAGACCTAAATTGAACATTACATTTCCCAAGTCTGATGCCAGTTTATGTTCATTCCATTTAATCAAATCAATGTTAAATGTTCAAATCAATGTTAAAGCCACCACAAACGAATACAGTAATAGTTTATCACAAGCCTTTCCCAAAATATCAATAACAGTATTCATAAATGTCTCCATGCAGGAACCAGGTGCTCTATATATACAGCTCAAAAATATACTCCTAAACTTTGTAAAGTGAACTTCAATTGTCAGACTCTCCATGATATCATCAGTAACTGTTCTATCAATGATCCTACATTGAAACTCTTCCTGTACATAAAAAGCAACACCACCACCGCTTTTGTTTTTCCGATTCACAATAACACTATCATATCCTTCTAAAATAAAATCAAAATCTTTTTTCATTTGTTAACCAAGTCTCACTTTATAGCAATAATTTGAAATGTATGTTTTAATGACTTTAAATAATCCTTGATTTGGGCAAAATTAGTATGAAGTCTTACTATTAAAATGTATAATTGAGAACCCATCCAAATTAAGACTGTTGAATTTACTTCCACATAATATTCAGCCTTTGGCATGTAATCATTATAGAAATTAACATCCGGATTAATATCACTCAAAATTAAATTATTTATCTCTTTTTAACTGTAAATAATTCAAATTTAACTCTTCATACTTTTGTGTACAATTAACCTCAAAGTATTTTCATTCTCAAAAGAATCACCTATCTGTATATCTTGCAAAGAAAATTCCACATTTTCATCCATCATACCAGAAAGAGAAAGAAAAACATTTAAATAATACAAATTACAGCAATTTAAGTTGCAAGCTCAATTAAAAATCTGTCAGTATCGTAAAGCTATCCCAAGGCAACAAGACCATAGTTACAAACCAATTAGAAGGTTTTGTGATTTCTTTGTCTCACAAATTTACTGTGTCCTTGGCCATTTCTTACTCACTGCGCAGTTCTCCATCCAGTCCATGTCCATTTTTACTTGAATTGATGCAAATCCTTTCGACTCCGCACCACCATCACCTTGGCTTGTTCTGGTGGTCCGTTTAGTTTTATGAACACTTCCATTTCTCACCCATGTTGCTTGAATTTTATTTTGCTTTCTCAGTATTCATCCATACCTTGCCATTTCAGCATTTTCTTTGTCAGGTGATCATTGACATACATCCCAGTACCTTTAAGCTTTTTGCCTTGCTGCAACACATTAAGTTTGTCCTTTCAATGTGCATACTGGACAACCATTGTCGCCTTTAATTTGCTGTCCTTATGCGGAAGAATATACCAGGCAGAAATATGGTCCTTCATTCAACTAATGTTGACTGCTGAAGAACTGAACAACCTGCTCCTCCAGTGTGTGAAGTTCCTCAGGTGACCTTGATGGTCACTGGCTACAGTCCTGGCATAACTGCTGTGTTTGGTATTTACCCCAGTGATAATAAGGTCAGTGACATGAGAAAACTGCTCCAGGTCATCAATTCTTTGTTCTAGCAGCTCAATCTTCAGATCCCTCCGTTTAACTGTGGCCTTCAGCTCGTGCAGCTCTTCTATTAAACTCACCAGATTGGCTTGTTATTTCACAACTTTACAGATTTCTTCAGACACGAAATTCAGTGACTTCTGAATTTCCTCCAACTCCTCTGCCAGCTTTTTTGTAGAGGACATATTTTCAATCACTATTTTCAATCCACAAACTAGTGTTTATTTGTTTGTCATGCGCTTCCAAGACTGGTACAATATTGCTGGTTAAGTCCCCAAATGAATCAAACTTCAAATAGTTCATCACTTTACAATCAAAAATGGTTCAATTCCAAGTGGATGATGTTGGATTTCTATGATTTTAAGAAGTTTGCAGAGAGACTCTCAGCAGAGGAAAAGCAGTTCTCCCAATGAAGTGCCAACGATTCTCTGCTGATTTATTTAATTAAGGACACATAACATGAAACGAGTTGATTAGGTATTAAGACAATTATGGCACAACTCCACGTTCATGTATAAACATTTTCAAGTGCATGAGAAAGAAAATCAGTCATAATCCGGTAATTTGGGATCTGCAGTCCAATAATCCGACTGTATTGCTCTGATCTGATTTACCACAGCTGTCACTGACCATCTACTGCCAACCTCCCCTTTATTTTCCATTCATGAATCTCATAATGCCTCTTTCTTCCTCACATTTATGCTGCATAGATTATTATCCCTGATCCAATATTCTGACCAACAATAAGCCACATTGAACATGACACCGCACAGCATAAAGAAGGAATTTACATCAAGCTGGATCTGTGAAGACGTAACAGCCATGTCGACAGTGCTGTCACGCCGGTCCTCCGACGCCTCCTTACCAACGGCCCACACTTGTCATCCTTCCAGACGACAAAACAGAGCCAACGTTGAAGTGACAACTAGATGACATGTGACGCAACAAATACTGCCACGAAAAATCCATGCAGGAAACGGAATTCTTTAGCAGAAAAACAAAATTAAAGATGAATTGGCTGTTTGGCTCATGAATGGAGCGACAATCTCATTGTTGATGCTTCTGCACTCCACGAAGAGCCACTGGGGGTGATTTCTGTGGAAAATTATAAATGGCAGTAAAACATCAGAATTACGGCGACAGTCTGGACTGACAACACTGAAAAACTGCAAGTTTTTCTTTAAATTTGCAGTATTTTGTTCTGTAAATTTGCAAACTTTTTCTCAAAAATGTATGACTTTTTGGTCAAAAAATTGCATGTTTTTTTTTCTCAGAAATTTACGTTTTTTATGAATTTGCAATTTTTTTTCTTTCAATTTGCATTTTTGTGTCATGTTATTGTACAACTTTTTCTCAAAAATGTGACTTTTTTCTCCAAAAAAATAGCAATTTGTTGTTTCATAAATTTACATTTTTTCTTTTAAATTTGCATATTTTTGTTCGATAGTTGCAACTTATCTCAAAATTTTTTGACTAGTTTCATAGTTTTTGTGACTTTTTCTCAGAAATCTACAAATTTTTTATGAATTTGCAACTTTTCTCACAGATTTGTGATTTTTTCACAAAAGAACGCAGCCTTTTTTCCTCGTGAATTTACAATTTTTTTTCTTTAAATTTGCATTTTTGTCATGTAAACATGTAATTTTTTCTTAAAATTTGTGACTTCTCAAAAAAAAATAGCAACTTTTTTCTCAAATTTGGAAATTTTTCTCTTTATATTTACATTTGTCCTTTAAATTTGCAACTTTTTCTCAACAATTTGACTTTTTTCAGAGTTGTGATTTTTTTGTCAAAAAATTGCATCTTTTTCTCAGAAATCTACAACTTTTTACTTGTGAATTTGTGACTCAAAAATTTTGTGACATTTTTTATTTCATCATTTTTCTCAAATTTGCAACTTTTATTCTAAATTTGTTTCCCTTTTCTCTCAAAACTGCTACTTTTCTGATAAATTTGTGAATATTTATAACAAGTTCAACTTTTTTTATTGCAAAATTGTGTGGGTGGTTTCCTCATTAAGGGGTACCTGTTGTGAATTTTAATAAATAGCTGTTTCAAAGGATCAAGTATGACACTAGTGGTTCTGTCCGGTAATGTTGGTCACGATTCCTTGTCAATTACGCGTGAGTTTCAAGTCACTGCTCTGTCAGTCAGTCATGGTCAGCGACATCTTGCCTCCTACATGGGCTGCACCTGTAGTGATGCACAGTCGTCGCTTTGTGTGATTGGCTGGGCTGCAGTTGACTGGTCACTGACCAGTATGGCTTGCTTTTGTATTATTTTTCTGGTTAAAATTTATATATATATAAAGCAAAATCAGAAGTAACACCTCACATTTTAAATATACAATATTCATTAAATATTAGTTTTTAGTTATTTTTCCTCTTGTGAAAAATGGAAATTAAATAATGAGAATAAACCCACTGAACACTTATCTGAAGGGATAGGACAATTCATAATGGGATATATTTATATTCAAAGGTCGGCAAGGGTGATTAATCTTACTTAACCCCTTTAGGATTAAATTTGATTACATGATCTACCTCTCCTGTGGCTTGTGTAGCAGACCTGTCACGTGATAGATCAAAAAGTATGAAAAAAAAAAAAGCAAAAAACAAAATAAACCCAGATCTACCAAGCATTTCACATCACTAGATTGCAGCCACATATAGCTGACTGGTCTGCACTGGAGGACTCAGTTCAGCCCACCAGAACCTCGTTGAATCTGATATCGACTTCCAGGGTGCAGAAGAAGAGACGTAAAAACTATTGCACACATATATTTCAACAGGGAGGAAGCATTTGCTCTAAATTTTGTTACGATTGGCTTGCGAGGAGCCATTAATAAGAGCCAAGGGCCAACCGGTGAGTTTGCGTAGTTTTATTAATAAGGGAAAGGAACAAAGGAAAAGAAGCCTCATGGGGCAAAACACAAAATAATACAAAAGGTACACTTACAGATCACGATACGGGAAAAGAAGATTGCTGGAGCCGGACATAGGGACTCCAGCCTAATCCACAGCGAGAGGTACGTGCGGATAGAGTGAGGGTCGCAGCCCTGAGCAAACAGGGCTGCTCCCTTTTATAGTGGGTTGACGGCGCCTCAGCTGATGAGAGGTAATTGGCCTCCAGCTGTCCCGTGGAAGCTTGACAGCCGGAAGCCCGCTGAGACGCTGTCATAGCAAAAGCCGGGCTGAAGAGAATGTATGGCCTGAGTGCGGATGACATCGGCACACAGACCATGACAAATTTTGCCAACTATGATTCTAAACGGGATTATTAGCTTCTGAAAGGAAATATGTACCTTCTGTAACAGCAGAAGATCGACCGGAGCATGTACCACTTTTCGTCTGCCATTGATAGATAAGCCTTTACTAGTCCCACAATGGGAAATTCCAGGACCTGCAACAGCACAGGGATAGCAAACACTCAGAGCAACAATCAGAAGGCAAGAGAAAAACAAGAGCAGCGAGGATATATATAGACACAGTGTGGAGCCTTGTAGCTAGATGGGAATAGATATATAAATTATATAACACAGTGCGGAGCATAGGTGCTAGATGGAATCAATATATGAATATTATAAACAGTGCGGAGCATTGTAGCTAGATGGAATGGATATGTGAATATATAAACACACAGTGCAGAGCATTGTAGCTAGATGGAATAAATATATGAATATATAAACAGTGCGGAGCATTGTAGCTAGATGGAATAAATATGTAGATATATAAACACACAGGTGCGGAGCATTGTAGCTAGATGGAATAAATATGTTAAATATATAAACACCCAGTGTGGAGCATTGTTGCTAGATGGAATAAATATATAAATATAAAACACACAATCCGTAGGATTGCTGGACTCACCCTCAGAGATAGGGTGAGGAGCTCAGTCATCCGGGAGAGGCTCAGAGTACAGCCGCTACTCCTCCACATTGAAAGGAGTCAGTTGAGGTGGTATGGGCAATCTGATTAGGATGCCTCCTGGACGCCTCCCACTTGAGGTGTTTCAGGCACGTCCCACTGGGAGGAGACCCTGGGGCAGACCCAGGACTCGGTGGAGAGACTATGTCTCCCAGCTGGTCTGGGAACGCCTTGGTATCCCCTCTGCAGAGCTGGAGCAGGTGGCTGGGGAGAGGGAAGTCTGGGCTTCTCTGCTTGAACTGCTGCCTCCGCGACCCAGACCTCCGGAAAAGCGGTAGAAGATGGATGGTTGGATGGACGGATGGATGGATGGATAAACACACACAGTGCGGAGCATTGTAGCTAGATGGAATGAAACAGCACAACCGTCTGCTTAGTTATCCTACATGGTATGATTATGTACCCATACATATTGTCACCCTCCGTTAGCTACGGTATTTTCCTAGTTGTATACCGGAGGGGACCATTGTGTAAGTCTATTGCGTCTTTTGCATTCAAAACTATTAGGTTGTCCCGTCTTTTTGCTATCTCTGCGAGCAGCCCTGCTTAGGTTGTACAGTCTGACAGCCGAGGTAGGAAGGACCTGCGAAACCTCTCGGTTGTGCACCTAGGATGATGTAGTCTGCTGCTAAATGAGCTCCTCAGTGCATTCAGTATGTCCTGCATAGGGTGGGACTCGGACTCCAGCAGAGATGACAGTTTAGCCACCATCCTTCTCTCTCCCATCTCCTCCACTGAGTCAAGCTGCTGCCCCAGGGACAGAGCTAGCTTTCTTGATCAGTTTGTCAGTCTCTTCCCATCGGCTGCTGTAATGCCACTGCCCCAGCAGACCACTCCAAAAGTGATGGCTGATGCCACCACCGTGTCATAGAATGTCTTCAGCAGCGCCCCTTGTACACCAAAAGACCTGAGTCTCCTCAGTAGGAACAGCCTGCGCGGTCCCTTCTTGTAGAGTGCGTCGGTATTGTGTGACCAGTCTAGTTTATTGTTCAGATGAACACCCAGGTACTTGTAGGATGTCACCATCTCGATGTCTGTTCCCTGTATATTTACTGGTGCTGTGAGGGGTTGTTCTTGCCTGCGGCAGTCCACCACCAGCTCCTTAGTTTTCCTCCTGATGAAGCTGCACGTGACGGAGAAGACAATACTGCCGGTTCTGTGGCATTATCTAACCGAAATTAAGGTGGGAATAAATCAGAAGATAAACATGAGAGTTTATGGATGTGGATAGAGAAAAAAAATGACAGAAAGAAAAAAATAAGGACCGGGGTGAGCACACGAATGCATGGCGACACATGACGAGCAGTAGGTCTGATGTTTTTATCAGCTTGTTTACATTCTACCTGATTTTCGGGTTCATATTATTTTGAAGATAAGCATAACAAAAAACAAAGACAACAAAACAAAACCATCCTTTGTGTAAATATCGTCCAAAGTCCCACTTTGACCGAAAGTTATGCCAGTCCGATATGGCTGCCATCACAATATGCAAATTAGATGCATAAAATTACTCTCATCATAAACTTTGGATCATATTCTACATCTTTCTCATGTACAGTAAGCCATTATCTTTTACCACTTTCAAGTTACAGCCTTGGAATTTGTGATACCTAAACTGAATATTTTCTTGGAAAAAAAAAAATCTTCGCCACCAGAGGGCACATGCAGATGGTGCAGATCTGCCGACAGAAAACCTCTCAGGGTTAATCCCTGCAAGCTTCCTTTTCCCTCTCTGGTTCATATAGATAACCATTTAAACCACTTCATAGGGACTGGCAATGTTAACTCATCCACAGTAAGTGTCATGGGCCTCCCCGTGCACTTTTTACGCAGCGCACGGAGGAGGGGAAGGATGAATGGACTTACGCGCAGGTTACAAAACACAAATATTATTAATCAAAAGAGAAAAACAGTTCCAAAAATAAAGACATACAAAAAGGGTACAAGGCGCACTAAACGGCATCACATGATGATGTGATAGCGGGCAGACCACAGTGCACCATGGCCACGAAACAAATAATACAAATAACGTTTTAACTCGGGTAACTTGGAGTCCTCTAGGAGGCTCGACTGGCTGGAGACAAAACCTGGGCTAACAGCCAAAGCGTAGCAGTCAACTGCACGGGGAAACGCAAACAGATTTACTCACAGTTACAGGAGCAGTCCGATTAGTCCCAAGATTCCAGCGTAGCAATACACACACTGAGGGGAGCAGCAACGGTGTGGAACACACAATCATTCATTGACATGAATGTTCATACAGCGATTTAAGTCCATATGACTTGCACAATGGTCTAGCAATGCTTGACTGGCAAAGGCCACCTAAGTACAAGCACTGCTGGTTCCACAAATTGGGCACACTTGGGCGAGGCGGGGGAATGACAATTACTGGGGAGGAATCAGTTGGCTGTCAAGAGAGAGGGGGCGTGGTCAGACCGGCGAGTGCTAGACAATGCCCACACGAATGTAGGTCAAGGAGGTTGTCTCACAGCTGCCGGCCAGAGCGGTGGCTACAGACATGGAAAAGAAAAGGAACAGACATAAAAACAACAAGAACTCAAAAGATAGCACAATCCATAAATAACCAGATACCTAAGCCCCAGAGAACGGTCAGAACCAAGCCTACAGAACAACACCGACTCGATTTGTGACAGAGCCCCCCTTCTAGGGGTGGATTCCAGACACCCAGGGCAACATCACAAGGAAGAACCCCCCCCCCCCATGCAGGAAGAACAACCACGAACCCGGGTGGGCAGTAGGGGGAACAGGCAAGGAGGGAACACAATACACCCTGCCCAGGGCCCACAATTAATTCAATTCAACTTTATTTATATAGCGCCATTTCACAACAACAGTCATCTCATAGCACTATCAACTGTAGGGGGGGCCCCCCACAGTTGCAGAAAGACCCCAGCAATCAGGCGATCCTCTGTGAGCAAGCACTTGGCGACGGTGGGAGAGGAAAAACTCCCTTTTAACAGGAAGAAACCTCCAGCAGAACCAGGCTCAGGGAGGGCAGTCATCTGCTGCGACTGGCTGGGGGGTGAGGGGATAGAGAAGAAGAAAAGAACAGACATGTAGAGAGCAACAGCACGATGGGGACTCAATCTATGGGAGAGAACAAACAAATGTTAATGACCAGCAAAAAAAAAAATATTTCATAGAGAGTGAGGAAAGGAGTGAGGCCCAGTGCATTACTGGAGGTCCCCCCGGCTGACTAAACCTATTAGCAGCATAACTAAGGGGAGGGTTCAGAAACACATGATCCCTCCCTAATTGTAGGCTAGATCAAAAAGGTAGGTTTTAGCCCTATTCTTAAAAACAGAGATCGAGTCTGACTCCCGAATCCAGATTGGCAGCTGATTCCACAGGAGAGGAGCTTGATAACTGAAGGCTCTGCCTTCCCATTGTACTTTTGGAGATTCTAGGTATTACAAGTAATCCTGCATTTTGGAGCGTAGTGCTCTGTTTGGGATGATACGGTAGTATCAGATCTTTTAAATAAAAAGGAGCCTGATTGTTTAGAGCTTTGTAAGTAAGAAGAAGGATTTTAAATTTAATTCTAAACTCTATGGGGAAGCCAATGAAGGGAGGCCAGAACCGGAGAGATATGATCTCTCTTTCTAGTACCTGTTAAAACTCTTGCTGCAGCATTTTGGATCAGCTGAGACTTTTTAAAGATGTTTTAGGACAGCCTGATAATAAAGAATTACAATAATCTAATCTCGAGCTAACAAAAGTGTGGATCAGCTTCTCAGCATCACTCTGAGACAAGATGCTCTAATCTTGGCAATATACGCAAATGATAGAAGGCAGTCTTAGAAACAAATTAATACTGTGAATTGAAGGACAAATCCTGATCAAAATAACTCCAAGGTTCCTCACAGAGCTATTAAGAAAAGAGTAACTGCATCCAAAACTGAAAGTTTGATTGGAAAGGAATTTCTAAGGTTTTTTGGACCAACAAGAATGACTTCAGTCTTATCTGAATTTAATAGCAGGAAATTACAAGTCATCCAAGCTTTGATTTCCCTTAAGACAAGCTTCTAACTTGGCTACTTGATTAGTATCATCTGGCTTCATTGACAGGTATAATTGTGTGTCATCTGCATAACAATTGGAAAATGTATACAGTGCTTTCTAATAATGTTGCCTAACGGAAGCATAATATACAACTAAAAAGAGTAGGGCCTAGCACAGATCCCTGTGGAACTCCATGACTAAGCTTTGAGCTGAAAGAAAACTCCTCATTTACATGAACAAACTGGAACCTATCAGATAAATAAGATCTAAACCACTGCAACGAAGTTCCATTAAGTCCAACATAGTGTTCTAATCTATCAAGTAGAATATTATGATCAATAGTAATCAAAAGCTGCACTAAGATCTAAAAGGACAAGTACAGAAAACTAGTCCAATTATCAGATGCAATGAGGAGGTCGTTAGTGACCTTCGCTAAGGCTGTTTCAGTACTATGATGGATTCTAAACCCAGATTGAAACTCTTCAAGTAAACCATTTCCCTGCAGGTGGTCAAATAATTGCGTAGCACAACAACTCTTTCTAAGATTTTTGAATGAAAGGGAGATTAGAGATTGGTCTATAGTTAGCTAAAGCTCCTGGATCTAGCGTTGGCTTTTTGAGTAAGGGTTTAATTACAGCCGTTTTAAAAAGCCTGCGGTACATAGCCTAAAGTAATGAAGAATTGATTATATGAAGAATAAAGCTACCAATAATGGGAAGACTTCTTTAAATAACCTGGTAGGAATAGGGTCTAAAAGACAAGTGAAGGTTTTGATGAGGAAACTATTTTGTCTAACTCACAAAGGTCGATTGGAGTAAACTCATCAAGACAGACATCAATAGAAGAGTTGTAATAGTTACAGTATTGAAGTTAACTGTGGGAAGAATCTGATTGATTTTATCTCTGATGGATGAAATTTTATTATTGAAAAAGTTCATAAAGTCCTGACTAGTAAGCTCTACGGGGATGCTAGGATTGACAGAGTCCTGACTCTTTGTCAACCTGGCTACAGTACTGAAAAGAAACCTGGGATTATTCTTGTTCTCTTCTATTAATGCAGAGTAATAACTCGTTCTAGCTTTTCTAAGAGATTTTTATAAATTAAAAGATGATTTCTCCAAGCTAATAGATTTCATCTAAATTAGTAGAGCGCCATTTTCTTTCTAATTGACGAGTCTTCTGTTTTAAGCTACGAGTTTCTGTGTTGAACCAAGGAGTTAAAAATCTCTGATTAGACTTTTTCTTTTTTAAGGGGGCCACCAAGTCTAGAGCCTGATGCAGAGAAGCTGAAACACTATCCACCATGTTATCAATTACAGAAGGAGCAAGCTGTCTATAGCTTATTTCCGTTGTGTTGACACATGGCATAGAGGAAACAATCTGCATAAATTTGGAAACAGCATCATCTGAGAGGCATCTACTGTGATAATATTTTTCTTTAGGAGCCAAATAGTCAGAAATAGTAAAATCAAAGGTTAACAGACAATGGTCTGACAGTACAGGGTTATGAGGAGACACTACAAGATTTTCTATTTCTATGCCATATGTCAGAACAAGGTCCAATGTATGGTGGAGGTAATGAGTAGAATTTCCTACTTTCTGAGAAAACCCAATCGAGTCTAATATTGAATAAAAGCCACATTAAGGCAGTCACTATCTACATCCACATGTATATTAAAGTCCCCTACTATAATTATTCTATCAGATTTCAGCACTAAATCAGCTAAGAATTCAGCAAATTCGGATAAAAAATTCTGAATAGGTTGATGGGGGACGATAAACTATGGCAAATAAAATTGGGTTTAACCTGAAATGCTAAAGTGCCCAACACTGAGGGACCAGGCCCTCAAAGGAATTATAACATGTTTTTTGCTTTACATTAACTAGTAATTTGGAATGGTAAATTGTTGCTACTCCTCCTCCACGACCAGAACCTTCTGGGATTTTGACAGTTTAAATAACCAGAGGGAGTTGAGTCATTTAAACCAACATAATCCTCTTGCCCCTAACCAAGTCTCTGTAAGGGAAATTAAATCAATCTGATGATCAATTAACAGATCATGGACTAACAGAGACTTGGGAGTTAGAGACCTAATATTTAATAAACCACATTTAATTTTAAATTATGAGGAGGAACAGAGGCCAAATCATTCAATTTAGAGGCTTTATGTTTAATTTGAGTTTTACCAATATTTTGCTTTATCACTTTGGGATGCTTATACATTATATTTTTATTTACTTTGGAGGGAGCAGACAACGAATCTCTGATGGGGAAGACAGGGGCTAAGCTGAGGGGTGGCGGATGAAGAGGAGCTGCAGAGAGGCGTGTAAGACTGAGACTCTGCTTCCTGGTCCCAACTCTGAGTAGTCAGGGTTTTGGAAATTTGGATAAAAAAGATGCCAGATTGTTAGATAAATGAGAAGCACCATCCAAAGTGAATGAATGCTGCCTCGTCTCATAAGACCAGGTTTTCCCCCAAAAAGAGCTCCAATTGTCAATGTAGCCCACGTCATTTTTAGGACACCACACAGGACAGCCAGCGGTTCAAGGATGACGAGCGACTAAACATGTCATCACTGGTCAGATTGGGGGAGGGGCCCAGAGAATACTACAGTGGCAGACATCGTTTTTGCAAACTCACACACCAATTCTACATTAAGTTTCGTGACTTCCGACTGCCGGAGACGGATGTCATTAATGCCGGCGTGAATAACAATTGTGGAGTATTTACCAGTTACTTTTAGCTAGCATTTCAAATTTGACTCGATGTCGCCTGCTCTGGCCCCAGGAATACATGGACTATGGCCGCTGGAGTCTCTAGGTTCACGTTTCTGACTACAGAGTCGCCAATGATCAGAGTTTTTTCCTCAGCGGGGTGTGTCGCTGAGCGGGGAAAAACGATTAGAAACGTGAACAGGTTGGTGGTGAACCGGGGCTTTGCGACTAGGCTTCCTTCTCACCGTCACCCACCCAGTCTCCTCGCTGCTGAGGAGAGCCGGGGAACCGCTGACAGTGGGACCTAAGCTAGCTAGCTCCGCTGCAGCTAATGGGCGATCCATCGAGATTAACTGGCGCAGACGGTGTTTCAATGCAAGCGGAGCCGGGATTCCAAATCAGACAACCTCCGCCTCGAGCGCCTCAAAAAGACAACATTTATTACAATTTACCGTTATCACTAAAAGAGGCAGAGGTGTAGCTAAACATCTGACAGAGAGAGCACACCAGAGGAGGAGAGGAAAGAGCTAGTAGCCATAGCTAGTGGCTAGAGAGCAAACCACAAAGCAAACCACACAGGCAGACAGCAAAACAGGAAGTGACCCCCTCAAGTCCAAAAGCATGGAGGCTCAGGAGGCCGACCAGAGCCCCAGTCCCAGCAGGGCAGTCCCGGCGAACAGAGTCCGGTGGCCTGCTGGAAAACACAGGCCATCTGGCCCAGAGACTCAGTACCTCCGGTAGTCGGCCAGCGCTGTAAACCCACCTGGGCTGGCGGGATGAAACAGGAGGCGGCCTGCCCACCGGGAGGCTCACTGGTGGGTGACCGGACCGTAGGGAGGGAGCCCCCATGGCGTAGGACAGGGAGGAGAAGGGGGCCACCGAGTCCTCAGACTGACCCGCAGCACCCTCGGTGGTCCCAGCTTGGGACACAGCTGCACCCGCGGTGGACCCCGACTGGGCCAACACTGCAACACCCGTGGTGGCTCCTGGCTGGAGCTCTGCAGCACCCACTGTGGCTCCCGACTGGAGCTCCGCAGCACTTGCGGTGGCTCCTGGCTGGAGCGCCGCAGCACCTGCGGTGGTCCCTGGCTGGAGCGCCACAGCACCCGCGGTGGACCCCGACCGGGCCAATGCTGCACCCATGGTGAGCGGGCCAAGCCGCCGGAACACCAAGCTGAGGAGATGGTCATTTGGAGGCACCCTGATGATGGCAGCGGGGGGGGAGCTGGACCCATGGCGTCGCTGGGCGGTGAGACCGGATCCACGGGGACCCCTGGTGATGATGAATCTCCTCCGGCAGCCCTAAAAGGAAGCTCAGGAACAACAGAAGGAGAATCATTGTTAGGGTCACCGGCAGCAGCGGATTCCAGTGAGGGGAGTTCAGATGCAGCTGAGGGCTGCATCCAACTCTCCTCCCCTAGAGCCAGGCACGATTTCTCCAATACTGATATTAGAAAAACAAGAGAGAAAACTCTCCTGACCTCGAGCTACACCGCTCAAAGAGAGCGGTGGAGCATCTCTTCGTTTCATCCGCTGGAAGAAATGAAGAGATGGGCGTTACCAGGGAATCCCGCTTGGCAGCTGGAGGCATGATGGCTGCCGAAGATGACGAGGGCCTCGTCCGGCATCTACCCGCAGGATGACACTGCTTACGGGCGGCAAAAGCTGATGACGGAGGTGAGAAAGCGGTGGCAGCTGGCTGTGGAGAGCGTCTCCGCCTGGGCTTCGTGGCTAGCACCCCCCTCCTCACATTGATTAACTCATCGTCCAGTGCACAGACCGAAGAAAGCAGCCCCTCATACTGAGGATAGCCCCAGAGCCCAGGATGCGCCTCCAGGATAATAACGGCGGAATCCAGACAGCTCCATTTAGCCATCGGTCCGTGGGCTTTGTGGGCCTCATCCATGAAGTTCTGGATGAAGGTCGCTGCCCATTCTTCTTTCACCGTGGGGTGCCCCGCCGATCGTCTGCCCCGGCCAGTGTGGGAACGGCGTGCCAAAGGCATCGTAGGGCAAACAAGTGGGTGAGGAAAAATGTTCAAAAAGGGAAAAGCAATACGTGGGTTTAACCCGCTAAATCCTGGCTGGCTGGACCATTCTGTCACGGGCCTCCCCGTGTGCTTTTACGCAGTGCATAGAGGAGGGGAAGGATGAATGGACTTACGCGCAGGTTACACCACACACACATTTATTAATCAAAAGAGAAAACAGTTCCAAAAATAAAGACATACAAAAAGGGTACAGGGTGCACTAAAGGGCATCACACAATGACGTGTAGCGGGCAGACCACAGTGCACGGTGGCCATGAAACAAATAATACAAATAACGTTTTAACTCTGGTAACTTGGAGTCCACTCGGAGGCTCGACTGGCTGGAGACAAAACCTGGGCTAACAGCCAAAGTGTAGCAGTCAACTGCACGGGGAAACGCAAACAGATTTACTCACAGTACAGGAGCAGTACGATTAGTCCAAGATTCCAGTGAGCAATACACACACCGAGGGGAGCAGCGACGGTGTGGAACACACAATCATTCATCGACATGAACGTTCGTACGGCGATTTATGTCGATATGACTTGCACAATGGTCCAGCAATGCTTGACTGGCAAAGGCCGCCTAAGTACAAGCATTGATGGCTCCACAAATTGGACACCTGGGCGAGGTGCGGGAATGACAATTACCGGGGAGGAATCAGCTGGCTGTCAAAAGAGAGGGGGCATGGTCGGACCGGCGAGTGCTAGACAACGCCCACATGAATGTCGGTCAAGGAGGCTGTCCAACAGCCACCGGCCAGAGCGGTGGCTACAGGCACAGAAAAGAAAAGGAACAGAGACATAAAAACAAGAACTCAAAAGATAACTAGAAAAGCACTCTGAGAGCGCAGACCTCCGCCAAGCACCACAGTTCCCCCCATACAGTGTTTGTGTGTACGTTTTCAGATTCCTTGACCATGAAAACATATGTCTAGCAATTGGATTCACAATGATAGGATTAGTGGTTGAGTAGTTATTGACGAAAATGGCATTTTCCGTAATGGCGGTTTAGCGCCACAGTTCCCCCCATAGAGTGTTTGTGTGCACGTTTTCAGATTCCTTGACTATGAAAACATATGACTAGCAATTGGATTCACAATGATAGGATTAGTGGTTCAGTAGTTATTGACGAAAATGGCATTTTGCGTAATGGCGGTTTTCTTGTGGACAGTGATCTGGATCACCACCAAAATGTAATCATCTGTAGGATACCCCATTTCTGACAATCTTTGAAAATTTCATGAAAATCCGTCCATAACTTTTTGAGTTATCTTGCTAACAAACAAACAAAAACAAACAGACAGACAGACAAACCAACGCCGATGAAAACATAACCTCCTTGGCGGAGGTAACAATACATAAATAACCCGATACCTGAGCCCCAGAGAATGGTCAGAACTGAGCCTACAAGACAACACCGGCTCGATTCGTGATAGTAAGGGTGGATTCACACTACAACATTTGGACCAACTTTTACAAAAGTGCTGGCAAAAGTTGATAAAAGTTAATGATAGTTGGTGTTTGTTGGCAAACGCTGGCAAAAGTTGCATTCCTTGAAAAATTTCAACATGCTGAAAATTTGTCAGTGTTTGAAAATAAACGTTGGTGAAACTTGTGCTCAGTTTGTAAAAGTTACTGAGCTTTGGGCTGTTATGCAGAGTTTGCCTAAGTCAGCCTAAGTTAAGCTCCATTTACAAACGTTGACTGAAATGGTGGTGGAAGCAGATGTTTTAGACCGAAGCTCACTTCAGACATGTATGGATGAAAGAGAACTAGAGAGAAGGGGGAGTTAAAAAATGAACCGTATTTTTGGGACTATAAGGCGCACCGGATTAAAAGGTGCAATATCAATGAACGGTCTATTTGATGGTCTAATTTCATACATAAGGCGCACCGGATTATAAGGCGCATTAAAGCGAGGTAGTCGGAGCCGGGAAAAAAACATTTTTTGCGTGCATGGAAAGAAAATCCTATCTATAGTCATTATAAGATAAGATAAGATAAGATAAGCCTTTATTAGTCCCACAACGGGAAAATTCCAGGATTGCAACAGCACAGGGATAGCAACACTCAGAGCAACAATCAGAAGGCAAGAAAAAAAAAAACAAGCAAGCAAGAGCAGCTAATATACATATGTACATATTACTATAAAATATATATATACACACACACACACACACACAGAGACACACAGTGCAGAGCATTGTAGCTGGATGGAATAAATATATGAATATATGAACACAGTGCAGAGCATTGTAGCTAGATGGAATAAATATGTAAATATATAAACACCCACAGTACGGAGCATTGCAGCTAGGTGGAATAAATATGCAAGTATATAAACACACACAGTGCGGAGCAATGTAGCTAGATGGAATAAATATATAGATATATAAATATGAATACACCCAGTGCTGAGCATTGTAGCTAGATGGAATAAATATATAGATATATAAATATAAACACACCCAGTGCAGAGCATTGTAGCTAGATGGAATAAATATGTAAATATATAAACACACACAGTGCAGAGCATTGTTGCTAGGTGGGATGAAACAGCATAACCGTCTATTTAGTTATCCTACATGGTATGATTATGTGCCCATACATATTCTCACCCTCCATAGCGACCGGTATGTTCCTAGTTTTATGCCGGAGAGGACCATTGTGTAAGTCTATTGCATCTTTTGCATTCAAAAAAAACTATTAGTTTGTTACGTCTTTTTGCTATCTCTGCGAGCAGCCCTGCTTAGGTTGTACAGTCTGACAGCCGTTGGTAGGAAGGACCTACGAAACCTCTCGGTTGTGCACCTGGGATGATGTAGTCTGCTGCTAAATGAGCTCCTCAGTGCATCCAGTATGTCCTGCATAGGGTGGAACTCGGACTCCAGCAGAGATGACAGTTTAGCCACCGTCCTTCTCTCTCCTATCTCCTCCATCGGATCAAGGCGTTGCCCCAGGACAGAGCTAGCTTTCTTAATCAGTTTGTTCAGTCTCTTCCTATCGGCTGCAGTGATGCCACTGCCCCAGCAGACCACTCCAAAAGTGATGGCTGATGCCACCACCGTGTCATAGAATGACTTCAGCAGCGCCCCTTGTACACTAAAAGACCTGAGTCTCCTCAGCAGGAACAGCCTGCGCTGTCCCTTTTTGTAGAGTGCGTCAGTATTGTGTGACCAGTCTAGTTTATTGTTCAGATGAATACCCAGGTACTTGTAGGATGTCACCATCTCGATGTCTGTTCCCTGTATATTTACTGGTGCTGTGAGGGGCTGCCCATGCCTGCGGCAGTCCACCACCAGCTCCTTAGTTTTCCTCGCGTTGATCTGGAGGCAGTTCCGATGGCACCAGTCCACAAAGTCCTGGATAAGCCCTCTGTACTCAGCTTCATCTCCGCTGGAGATGAGACCAACGATCGCAGAGTCCTCAGAGAACTTCTGTAGATGGCAATGTGTTGTGTTGTGTGAGAAGTCCGCAGTATAAAGAGTGAACAGGAAGGGAGCCAGCACCGTTCCCTGGGGGCCCCCCGTGCTACTGATGATCGTGTCGGAAACACAGTCCCGGGTTCTCACAAACTGAGGCCGGTTCGTGAGGTAGTCCAGGATCCATGATGACAGGTGCTGGTCCACCCCTGCGCGCAGCAGCTTGTCCTTCAGGATCATCGGTTGGATGGTGTTGAAAGCACTGGAGAAGTCAAAGAACATGATCCTCACCATATTCCCGGGCTTCTCCAGGTGGGACAGAGAACGGTGAAGGAGGAAGATCACCGCATCCTCCACCCCAATGCCATGCTGGTAGGCGAACTGGAGTGGATCCATCGCTGGTTCCACCAGGGGGCGGAGATGAGCAAGGAGCAGTCTCTCCAGGGTCTTCATCAAGTGGGACGTCAAGGCCACCGGTCTGAAGCTGTTCAGGTCTTTGGGGTGGGAAGTTTTTGGTACAGGTACCACACAAGATGTTTTCCACAGCTGTGGTACCCTCCCCAGTTTCAGGCTCATGTTGAAGATATACGTCACAATCCCACACAGCTGGTCTGCACAGGACTTGAGGAGCTTTGCGCTGATGCCGTCCGGTCCCGACGCCTTCCTCGCCTTGATCTTCCTCAGCTCCGTCCTCACCTGGGTCTTGGTCAGGGTCAGGATGGGGGGCTGTGTGTTGGAGTGGGGGGGGGTGTCGGTGGAGTGGGGAGTGGGTAGCAGGACTTGATTTCTTAGAGGCAGCAGTGGTTGTTGTGCAGACAGGGGGGAGGGCGGTTGGTCAAATCTATTGAAAAACAGATTCAGGTTGTTCGCCCACTCCCTGCCCCCCGTGGCCTGGGGGGAGGTATTCTGGAGCCCCGAGATGGTTTTGAGGTTTCTCCAGACCCCGCTGATGTCGCTCTGTTGCAGCTTGTCCTCCATCTTCTTCCTGAAGCTGTCCTTGCCTTCTCTGATCTTATAGACACATATAGTGCGATTGTCTGCGAGTGTGAATGACCTGTTCCACGAGCAGGCGGAACGTTTTTAGTCCGTGGCTGTTCATCACCATATTGGCCAGAATACTCGCTCGGTACTCGATACGGCTTGCTCTCCGCCGGAGCATGGAAAGAAAATCCTATCTATAGTCATTATAGACACATATAGCGCAACTGTCTGCGAGTGTGAATGACCTGTTCCACGAGCAAATGTACGTTTTTGGGTCCGTGGCTATTTACATCGCCATATTCATCATAGTACATACGTACTAGTACATAGTACATCACCATAATCCATCATAGTACTGAAACAGCCTTAGCGAAGGTCACTAACGACCTCCTCATTGCATCTGATAATGGACTAGTTTCTGTACTTGTCCTTTTAGATCTTAGTGCAGCTTTTGATACTATTGATCATAATATTCTACTTGATAGATTAGAACACTATGTTGGACTTAATGGAACTTCGTTGCAGTGGTTTAGATCTTATTTATCTGATAGGCTCCAGTTTGTTCATGTAAATGATGAGTTTTCTTAAGCTTAGTCATGGAGTTCCACAGGGATCTGTGCTAGGCCCTACTCTTTTTAGTTTATATATGCTTCCGTTAGGCAACATTATTAGAAAGCACTGTATACATTTTCATTGTTATGCAGATGACACACAATTATACCTGTCAATGAAGCCAGATGATACTAATCAATTAGCCAAGTTAGAAGCCTGTCTTAAGGAAATCAAAGCTTGGATGACTTGTAATTTCCTGCTATTAAATTCAGATAAGACTGAAGTCATTCTTGTTGGTCCAAAAAACCTTAGAAATTCCTTTCCAAATCAAACTTTCAGTTTGGATGCAGTTACTCTTTCTCTTAATAGCTCTGTGAGGAACCTTGGAGTTATTTTTGATCAGGATTTGTCCTTCAATTCACATATTAAATTTGTTTCTAAGACTGCCTTCTATCATTTGCGTAATATTGCCAAGATTAGGAGCATCTTGTCTCAGAGTGATGCTGAGAAGCTGATCCACACTTTTGTTAGCTCGAGATTAGATTATTGTAATTCTTTATTATCAGGCTGTCCTAAAACATCTTTAAAAAGTCTTCAGCTGATCCAAAATGCTGCAGCAAGAGTTTTAACAGGTACTAGAAAGAGAGATCATATCTCTCCGGTTCTGGCCTCCCTTCATTGGCTTCCCATAGAGTTTAGAATTAAGTTTAAAATCCTTCTTCTTACTTACAAAGCTCTAAACAATCAGGCTCCTTTTTATTTAAAAGATCTGTTACTACCGTATCATCCTAACAGAGCACTACGCTCCCAAAATGCAGGATTACTTGTAATACCTAGAATCTCCAAAAGTACAATGGGAGGCAGAGCCTTTAGTTATCAAGCTCCTCTCCTGTGGAATCAGCTGCCAATCTGGATTCGAGAGTCAGACTCGATCTCTGTTTTTAAGAATAGGGCTAAAACCTACCTTTTTGATCTAGCCTACAATTAGGGAGGGATCATGTGTTTCTGAACCCTCCCTTAGTTATGCTGCTAATAGGTTTAGTCAGCCGGGGGACCTCCAGTAATGCACTGGGCCTCACTCCTTTCCTCACTCTCTATGAAATATTTTTTTTTTTGCTGGTCATTAACATTTGTTTGTTCTCTCCCATAGATTGAGTCCCCATCGTGCTGTTTGCTCTCTACATGTCTGTTCTTTTCTTCTTCTCTATCCCCTCACCCCCCAGCCAGTCGCAGCAGATGACTGCCCCTCCCTGAGCCTGGTTCTGCTGGAGGTTTCTTCCTGTTAAAAGGGAGTTTTTCCTCTCCACCGTCGCCAAGTGCTTGCTCACAGGGGATCGCCTGATTGCTGGGGTCTTTCTGCAACTGTGGGGGTCCCCCCTACAGTTGATAGTGCTATGAGATGACTGTTGTTGTGAAATGGCGCTATATAAATAAAGTTGAATTGAATTGAATTTTGGCCAGAATACTCGCTCGGTACTCACTCAGTACTCGATACGGCTCGCTCTCCGGCGGCAGCCCCAAGAAGTAATCTATGCAAACAAATGTCGGGATGCTTGAATTCTTTCGTCCCAAAAATATCATTTTTGAATATTAATTACATCTAAACAGAAGCAGTTTCGATCCACGATCCATTGGCAGACAGTGGCGTAACTCGCTAGCAATTTAACTTTGAACGACCTGTTGACACCAATATAGGGGTTGGAGTTCTTTGGTTAATCCACCCGGAATGATGGCAAGCTCCGAATTAGTTTGCTTCACTTGGGTTTTGACAGTATCGGTGAGATGGGCGTGCATGGAGTGGCAGATCAATAGTGTAGCATCATCGTCTCCTCAAACCAAGACAGAAGATCACTTCTCTTCATTTTATCGGAATTTCACTTTATTCATTACACAGGAATATCACTTTTCTGCCTTTTCAGGAATATCACTGGCTTTTATGTCGACTCATGCAGGCTTCTTCCAGGCCTGACCAAAGATGCTTGCTTTCCCAGGACCCCAATGTAAACAGTAGCCTCTTGCAGAGATTGTAAGGATCAGAATTTGCTTTTAAAGGCTCAAAGGAACATAAAACTCAGGAGACCAGACCTCTCAACGTGAACACTGCATTTGATAACGTACCTTTTCACAGGAAACCAATGTTCTTAAAAGAGTCATAAACCGCTTAATCTGATGGGTTTATAGCCCCGACGCTGTCCAGGTTTCTTCACCCAGATACTAAAGGAAATCATCTACAGCTCAACAGTACCTCCTAGCGGATACCTACGGAATGTGTTTTCAGTATGTAGGATGACTTTTAATTTGCTCTAAACATTAAGTTTCTTTCAGCTTATCCTCTGGATCCTAAGGACACTGAAAATCATCCCTCTTATCACCAACCATGGTTTGCTGCATGTTTTGCTGTTCTAATCTTGATCTAAATGTGAATGCATGTATTATAATTATGTATAAGAAATGTTATATTCATGAGTGTTATTGGAGTAATGGTATAAATGCATGATCACCATATATTAGCCAAGTCATTTAGTTTAGTTAGATTTTATATTGAGCATTTATTTCATAAGAACTGACTGAGTGTTGATTTTCCCTCTGAAATTTCATGGGATGGTGTCTTCATTTGATTGGCTGCTCTCAAACAAAGAAGTGTTCTCACATTGGATAGCAGCCATTTCAAACTGCTTCTGAAAAAGCCGATTGGTCAGTCTTGCGACTGCATCATCAGTTTTGCGACCCGGCGAGGTAACTTTAAAAGAGAAGTTAGATTTGAGTTTAGTTAGAAAAAGAAGGAGATCAGCACAGTAGAAAGGGTAGAAAAGGAACAGGCAGGAAGATTAGAACAGCAAAACGGTAATAGAATTAAGAATTAGAAACACAGAAAGAAGAAAGAGAGATTTTGAGAAAGATTAGGAACTAAATTAAGATTAAAGAAGCAGAATAAGATAAGATAAGATAAGCCTTTATTAGTCCCACAACGGGGAAATTCCAGGATTGCAACAGCACAGGGATAGCAACACTCAGAGCAACAATCAGAAGGCAAGAAAAAAAACAAGCAAGCAAGAGCAGCTAATAAACATATGTACGTATTACTATAAAATATATATATATACACACACACACAGACACACAGTGCAGAGCATTGTAGCTGGATGGAATAAATATATGAATATATGAACACACAGTGCAGAGCATTGTAGCTAGATGGAATAAATATGTAAATATATAAACACCCACAGTACGGAGCATTGCAGCTAGGTGGAATAAATATGCAAGTATATAAACACACACAGTGCGGAGCAATGTAGCTAGATGGAATAATATGTAGATATATAAATATATAAACACACCCAGTGCTGAGCATTGTAGCTAGATGGAATAAATATGCAAATATATAAACACACACAGTGCAGAGCATTGTTGCTAGATGGAATGAAACAGCATAACCGTCTACTTAGTTATCCTACATGGTATGATTATGTGCCCATACATATTCTCACCCTCCATAGCGACCGGTATGTTCCTAGTTGTATGCCGGAGGGGACCATTGTGTAAGTCTATTGCATCTTTTGCATTCAAAAAAACTATTAGTTTGTTACGTCTTTTTGCTATCTCTGCGAGCAGCCCTGCTTAGGTTGTACAGTCTGACAGCCGTTGGTAGGAAGGACCTACGAAACCTCTCGGTTGTGCACCTGGGATGATGTAGTCTGCTGCTAAATGAGCTCCTCAGTGCATTCAGTATGTCCTGCATAGGGTGGAACTCGGACTCCAGCAGAGATGACAGTTTAGCCACCGTCCTTCTCTCTCCTATCTCCTCCATCGGATCAAGGCGCTGCCCCAGGACAGAGCTAGCTTTCTTAATCAGTTTGTTCAGTCTCTTCCTATCGGCTGCAGTAATGCCACTGCCCCAGCAGACCACTCCAAAAGTGATGGCTGATGCCACCACCGTGTCATAGAATGACTTCAGCAGCGCCCCTTGTACACCAAAAGACCTGAGTCTCCTCAGCAGGAACAGCCTGCGCTGTCCCTTCTTGTAGAGTGCATCAGTATTGTGTGACCAGTCTAGTTTATTGTTCAGATGAATACCCAGGTACTTATAGGATGTCACCATCTCGATGTCTGTTCCCTGTATATTTACTGGTACTGTGAGGGGCTGCCCATGCCTGCGGCAGTCCACCACCAGCTCCTTAGTTTTCCTCGCGTTGATCTGGAGGCAGTTCCGATGGCACCAGTCCACGAAGTCCTGAATAAGCCCTCTGTACTCAGCTTCATCTCCATTGGAGATGAGGCCAACGATCGCAGAGTCATCAGAGAACTTCTGTAGATGGCAGTGTGTTGTGTTGTGTGAGAAGTCCGCAGTATAAAGAGTGAACAGGAAGGGAGCCAGCACCGTTCCCTGGGGGGCCCCCGTGCTACTGATGATCGTGTCGGACACACAGTCCCGGGTTCTCACAAACTGAGGCCGGTTCGTGAGGTAGTCCAGGATCCATGATGACAGGTGCTGGTCCACCCCTGCGCGCAGCAGCTTGTCCTTCAGGATCATCGGTTGGATGGTGTTGAAAGCACTGGAGAAGTCAAAGAACATGATCCTCACCATATTCCCGGGCTTCTCCAGGTGGGACAGAGAACGGTGAAGGAGGAAGATCACCGCATCCTCCACCCCAATGCCATGCTGGTAGGCGAACTGGAGTGGATCCATCGCTGGTTCCACCAGGGGGCGGAGGTGAGCAAGGAGCAGTCTCTCCAGGGTCTTCATCAAGTGGGACGTCAAGGCCACCGGTCTGTAGCTGTTCAGGTCTTTGGGGTGGGAAGTTTTTGGTACAGGTACCACACAAGATGTTTTCCACAGCTGTGGTACCCTCCCCAGTTTCAGGCTCATGTTGAAGATATACGTCACAATCCCACACAGCTGGTCTGCACAGGACTTGAGGAGCTTTGCGCTGATGCCGTCCGGTCCCGGCGCCTTCCTCGCCTTGATCTTCCTCAGCTCCGTCCTCACCTGGGTCCTGGTCAGGGTCAGGATGGGGGGCTGTGTGTTGGGAGTGGGGGGGTGTTGGTGGAGTGGGGAGTGGGCAGCAGGACTTGATTTCTTTAGAGGCAGCAGTGGTTGTTGTGCAGTCAGGGGGGAGGGCGGTTGGTCAAATCTATTGAAAAACAGATTCAGGTTGTTCGCCCACTCCCTGCCCCCTGTGGCCTGGGGGGAGGTATTCTGGAGCCCCGAGATGGTTTTGAGGTTTCTCCAGACCCCGCTGATGTCGCTCTGTTGCAGCTTGTCCTCCATCTTCTTCCTGAAGCTGTCCTTGCCTTCTCTGATCTTTCTCCTCAGCTCCCTCTGTACGGACTTCAGCATCTCCCTGTTCCCTGACCTGAAGATCCTCTTCTTCTCTCTCAGAAGTGTTTTTATCTCAGGGTTGATCCAGGGTTTGTTGTTTGAGTGACGCCGTATGGTCTTGGTGGGAACGGATTTGTCCACACAGAAGCTGAGGTAGCCCGTGAAGGTGTGAATGAGGCCATCGATGTCCTCACCATGTGGATCGCAGAGCTGCTTCCAGGCGGTGGCTTCAAAACAGCCCTTTAGGGTGTCCATTGTCTCCTCAGACCATAACTCCACAGTGTGCATGGCCGGAGGTTGTCTGTGCACTAGGGGTTTGTACACCGGCCGGAGATGAACCAAGTTGTGATCCGATCTCCCGAGTGGGGGGAGTTGTGATGAGGTGTACGCCTCCTTAGTGTTTGCGTAGAATAAATCCAGTGTTTTATTGTCTCTAGTGTGGCATGTGACATACTGGGTGAACGTGGGTAGAATGGGAGACAGTGAAACATGGTTGAAATCGCCTGAGATGAGGAGAAGAGCATCTGGGTGTTCTGTCTGCAGCCTGCTGGTTACTGAATGGATGACGTCACGTGCTGTCCCAGCGTTCGCCGTCGGATTTGCATAAACAACAATGCAGATCACGTGTGAGTGTTCTCTCGGGAGATATGTAGGCCTCATGCTAACAGCTAGCAACTCAATGTCTTTGCTGCAGTGTCGTTGTTTAACAGTGATATGTCCCGGTCTGCACCAGTTGTTGTTAACATACATTATCGCCAGATTAGGCATTATTCTGAGATCTAGTAATCTAGATCTCAGAAGAAGATTTTATTCCACCGTTTTAAGGCCCTGTGAAATTTTATTTTATTCTCTGTGTGTTTGTCAAGTCTTTCCTTATATTCTGGAAACTGAGGAGAAGCCATTTTTTCTTTAGAGCTCGTCCCTTTTAGAGAATCAAATTCTCAAACTTTTTCCTTCACCTCAGAAGCCATTCTTATCCTAGTAAATGTTTTTCTCATTTTTTTCATGACTTTTCACGCCATTAAAGTGGACCTTTAATTTGCCTAATTTAAAGTGAACAGAGACTGAGAAGTTTCTCCTTCAGTTTTTGGGTCGATCCCGCTACAAGAGACCCCAAATTTGGACTCTTTTCCAAGGACTTTTCACGCCGCCCTGAGACAAACCATCCACGGCTGCTACGGTCTCCTTGAAGGGCCCCCAGCTGAGTTATCACCTCCACGGCTGTGAGGACAGCAGCCGCTTCCTCCGACGTCCTAACTTCAAAACCCAGCGGTACCGACCCGCGGAAACGTGGACCTACGGCTGTTGTGTGAGTGAAACTCTTATTTTTCCTATCTGCTGGGTTAAAACGTGATGTCCTAACAATTAAATTACAATTGAATATGGCCCGTATTTCAGGGCTCAATTAGTCTCTCAGCCACAGGATAGAGCTATCAACTGAAGGAAAACTCTTAGTCATTTTTAAGTAACTGCCCTTAAATTTTTGTAGATTAATTCAGAATTCATTTTTAGATAATTAGCTTATGAATTTTCCCCATAAAATTGCGTTGTTTTGTTAAAACATTCCAGCCTCATTTACCGTTGAAACATAAGTCTAGTTCCTCCTTGGTTCTGCAGAGGTGTAACGCTGGATTTTATGTTCAGGAACCCAATATCAGTTGATGTGATATTTTACGCTGTCATCATCTGAATCTGTTTATTCATCATTTGAACGCCATGCCATGTGAACTGAATGAGTTTAATAAAAGGGTGAAACAGAGAAGTTGAAGCGTTTTCCTTTCGCATATACAGGTTTCCTAATCACGGCAGGACAAAAACTCACTGAAACTTTGAGACTGATTCATTAAGTAATTTAAGGTACAAAATTAATTAAAATTAAAGTTAATATTATTGTCCGTTAGGACTGGTGCCCCTTTTACGAGTGCTTTTATTTAATTTAGCGAGTGTAGAAGTGACAGTTTAACTCCGCCCCCTTTCACACCCACTATTAAATAAAATAAATAATTCCTGTACCTTATGACAAATATTTTTATAGGCCATTCACCCTACAATAGGGATGGAGATTTGTGGAAAAAGCCATCCGGCCATTATGTTGAAGCACATATTACTCCGCGAGGCTCCTGACTACCGTAATGCTCCGACAATCCATCAAGCGGTTCGGCTTCGTAGCTTACCAAAGTCGTACTAAAACATTTTTGACAGATTTTTGAGTGCTGTGTACCACATAAAATCGGTTCGAGGTCAGTAAGCACAACCAGAATTAATACATAAGGCGCACCGGATTATAAAGCGCACTGTCGATTTTTGAGAAAATTAAAGGATTTTAAGTGTGCCTTATAGTTCAAAAAATACGGTATACTGTATAATGTCCTAAAAATGTGGCAGCCCAAAGAAAAAAAAAATCTCATTGAGAAATTTGCTGTTCTTAATTTTCTGCTCCATGCGTAATCATTCTCCAGAATTTGTGGGGGTTCAAACAGCGCTGATGTGGTGTCAAAAAGTAAATGACATCTAATAGGATGTTATGTTATTTTAATGGAGAGTTGTAACAGTCAAAATATAATCACCCACCATTATATTTATATGATGGTACAGTAAATATTTTTTTTTATTCCACCCACATTCATATTCTAGTTGCAGACTTAGTGTTGGAGTCTATAGGCATTATCGTTTTCTTAGAGGATTGAATGAATGAACAGGGGAAAAGAGTATGTAGAAGTAACTGCATAGGAATATAAAACAAAAATAAAAACTGCCTCTACAAACGCTGATTGTTAGATGAGCGTTGCCTGACATTGATGTCAGCTGATCTGTGCTGAGTATTTCTCTGATCTTTCAAAACATTTGTAAAAGTCGGTCCAAATGCTATAGTGTGAACCCTGCTTAAGCCAGAATCAATGAGTGGACATCACTTCCCGCCAGCAATGGTTGCTCCCCATTGATTTTGTCAGAGCGGGTTTCATGGGATACAATTATTTAGTATATTGACTGGGGTTATTTTTACTGAATAAGCACATTTTTGGTTTATAAGAAGTGGTATTGGACAATGAACATTTTTAATTGCAATTAATCTTTTGGAATGTTGAGTTTATCGTGATTAATAAGATAAGGTAAGATAAGCCTTCATTAGTCCCACAATGGGGAAATTCCAGGATTGCAACAGCACAGGGATAGCAACACTCAGAGCAATAATTTAGAAGATAAGAAAAGAGCAGTGAATATACATATGTACACAAATATATAAATACATATACACAGTGAGGAGCATTGTAGCTAGATGGAATAAACAGCATAACCGTCTATTTAGTTACCCCACATAGTATGAATATGTACCCATACATATTGTCACCCTCCGTAGCGATTGATGTTGTCCTAGTTGTATACTGGAGGGGACCATTTTGTGCAAGTCTGTTGCATCTTTTGCATTCAATACTATTAGGTCGTCACATTTTTTTTTTTTTTTTTTGCCATCTCTGCGTGCAGCCCTGCTTAGGTTGTACAGTCCGACAGCCGTAGGTAGGAAGGACCTGCAAAACCTCTCGGTCGCGCACCTAGGATGATGTAGCCTACTGCTAAATGAGCTCCTCAGAGCGTTCAGTATGTCCCGCATAGGGTGGGACTCGGACTCCAGCAGAGATGACAGCTTAGCCACCATCCTTCTCTCTCCTGTCTCCTCCACTGGGTCAAGGCGCTGCCCCAGGACAGAGCTAGCTTTCTTGATCAGTTTGTTCAGTCTCTTCCTATCGGCTGCTGTAATGCCACTGCCCTAGCAGACCACTCCAAAAGTGATGGCTGATGCCACCACCGAATGGTAGAAGGTCTTCAGGAGAACCCCTTGTACACCAAAAGACCTGAGCCTCCTCAGTAGGAACAGCCTGTGCTGTTCCTTCTTGTAGAGTGTGTCGGTATTGTGTGACCAGTCTAGTTTATTATTCAAATGAACACCCAGGTACTTGTAGGATGTCACCATCTCAATGTCTGTTCCCTGGATGTTTACTGGTGCTGTGAGGGGTTGTCCTTGTCTGCGGCAGTCCACCACCAGCTCCTTAGTTTTCCTGGCATTGATATGGAGGCAGTTCTGATGGCACAAGTCCACAAAGTCCTGGATAAGTCCTCTGTACTCAGCTTCATCTCCGTTGGAGATGAGGTCAACGATCGCAGAGTCGTCAGAGAACTTCTGTAGATGGCAGTGTGTTGTGTGAGAAGTCCACAGTAAAAAAGGTGAACAGGAAGGGAGCCAAAACCATTCCCTGGGGGGCCCCCGTGCTACCGATGATCATGTCGGATACACAATCCCGGGTTCTCACAAACTGTGGCCGGTTTGTGAGGTAGTCCAGGATCCATGATGACAGGTGCTGGTCCACCCCTGCGCACAGCAGCTTGTCCTTCAGGATCATCGGTTGGTGTTGAAAGCACTGGAGAAGTCAAAGAACATGGTCCTCACTGCGTTCCCAGGCTTCTCCAGGTGGGACAGGGAATGGTGAAGAAGGAAGATCACTGTTGCACTGTTCTGTTGCATTATTGACTGCACTATGTGGTACTTCACATTATCTGCTACATGCTAATTTTTTAAAACTGCCTTGACTAGTACTACTCATTATTACTATTATTATTATTATTATTACTTATTATTACTTATTTTTCTACACTTATTGCACGTTTCTAGTCCTTTAGTTTTTTAGTGTATCCCTTTTTCTCATTATGTTTTTAATGTTGCAGCATGGCACCGAGACAAATTCCTAGTTTGTGTATCACATGAACAATGGCAATAAATCTGATTCTGATTCTGATTCACTGCATCCTCCACTCTGATGCCATGCTGGTAGGCAAACTGGAGAGGATCCATCGTTGGTCCCACCAGGGGGCGAAGGTGAGCAAGGAGCAGTCTCTCCAGGGTCTTCATCAGGTGAGACGTCAGGGCCACTGGTCTGTAGCTGTTCAGGTCTCTGGGGTGGGAAGTCTTTGGTACGGGTACCACACAAGATGTTTCCCACAACTGTGGTGCCCTCCCCAGCTTCAGGCTCAGGTTGAAGATGTGCTCCACAATCCCACACAGTTGGTCTGCGCAGGACTTGAGGAGCTTCGCGCTGATGCCATCCAGTCCCGACGCCTTCCTCGCCTTGATCTTCCTCAGCTCCGTCCCCACCTGGGTCTTAGTGAGGGTCATGTTGGGGGGCTGTGTGCTGGGAGTGGGGGTGTGTGGACAGCAGGTCTCGGTGACTGTAGAGGCAGCAGTGGTTGGTGTGCAGGCAGGGGAGAGGGCGGTTGGTCAAACCAATTAAAAGCAGGTTCAGATTGTTCACCCACTCCTTGTCCCTCGTGGCCTGGGAGGAGGTATTCTGGAGCCCAGAGATGGTTTTGAGGTTTCTCCAGACCTCGCCAATGTCGCTCCGTTGCAGCTTGTCCTCCATCTTCTTCCTGAAACTATCCTTGCCTTCTCTTGTCTTCCTCCTTAGCTCCCTCTGTACGGACTTCAGCATCTCCCTGTTCCCCAACCTGGTCCTCTTCTTCTCTCTCAGAAGTGTTTTTATCTCAGGGTTGATCCAGGGTTTGTTGTTCGAGCAACACCGTATGATCTTGGTGGGTACGGTGTTGTCCACACAGAAGTTGATGTAGTCCGTGATGGTGTGAGTGAGGCCGTCGATGTCCTCACCATGTGGATCGCAGAGCTGCTCCCAGGCAGTGATTTTAAAACAGTCCTTTAGCGCATCCATTGCCTCCTCAGACCACATCTTCACCATGCGCATAACAGGAGGTTGTCTGTGTACTAGGGTTTTATACACTAGCCGGAGATGAACCAAGTTGTGATCCGATCTCCCGAGTGGGGGGAATGGTGATGAGGTGTACGCCTCCTTAATATTTGCATAGAATAAGTCCAGTGTTTTATTGTCTCTAGTGTGGCATGTGACATACTGGGTGGATGTGGGCAGAATGGGGGACAGTGAAATATGGTTGAAATCACTGGAGATGAGGAGGAGAGCATCTGGGTGTTGTGTCAGCAGCCTGCCAGTTACTGAGTGAATGGCATCACGTGCTGTCCCAGCGTTCGCCGTCGGATTTGCATAAATAACAATGCAGATCACATGTGAGTATTCCCTTGGGAGATGAGCAGCCCGCATGCTAGCAGCTAACAACTCAATGTCTTTGCTGCAGTGTTGCTCTTTAATAGCGATATGTCCCGGTTTACACCAGTTGTTGACATACATTATCGCCCCTTGCCTTCCCACTGTCTGGTGTCCGGTCTGCCCGTATTGCGTGGAAACCCTCCAGTTTGATGTTAGCATCTATTGCTAGTTCTGTTAGCCACGTCTCAGTAAACAACATCATGCTAATCTCTCTGAAGACGCTTTCATAGCGGGAGATAGCCGTTAGCTCGTCAGTCTTATTGAGTAGTGATCGGACGTTCCCCATAATAACTGATGGGAGGACAGGTCTGTACCTTATATTCCTCGCCCGCCGTCTTACTCCAGCTCGACATCCACGCTGTTTTCCTCTCATTTCTCCTGGTATGTCGAGTTTTTGCGTTAGCATCATGGGCCGGTTAAGTGCTAACAGCTGGTCCCTGTTGTACTGCCTCCCGCTAAAAGCAGTGGCTCCATCCGCTGGATCAGGAGACATTCGGGCGATCTACGTGTCTGTGATGGATAATGTAACCCAGTGTTAAAAACGCGAATAAAAATATGAATATTGATACCGCTTTTAAAAAGAAAAACACCCATTTCACAATGGGAGTAAATAACTTAAAGATGAATATTTAAATAAATATATATTCATAAAACAGTAGGGAACATTTTCTGGGGAGTTTTGATAAAGTTCCAAATGTTTTTATTTGGTATTTTGAGCAACCAATGGCTGCGCCGTTGTTTGGCAGCGCCAGCCAATGGGTCAAGCGCTCTCTCTCCGGGTCTGGGTATGACTTGCATTTTTTTGCTCAGTCACGCCAGACGCCGAAAGACTCCGACCAAGAGAGAGAGACGGTCCTTGATGATATGGCGACGCTAACGTGCTAATAGCAGTCTTTGTCTCGGATAAAACTTGAGATTGGTAAGCCTGAACAAACATCTGCAATGAGACATTGCTCTATTATCAAATTCTAATGCCCCGTTTGTTAAATTTTAAGATTTGGATCCAAAGGCTGTAAACGCATGTTGAGCGCGGGAACCCCATGACGCACGTGTCACTTAGCTTGGTCAGTGCCATTTAGTGTGTATGGGAAATGCTAAGTGCTAATAAACCCTCCGATGCCAATTCTGGCTAGGTTTTGCACAGGAGGAGGTTGTTTTTTCAGAGCTGTAATGGTTAGAAAAAGGTTCATTTCACTACTACTGACTGTTATTTACGAGTGAATGTAACATCTGTGGTTTAAAGGTGTTTAAAGGTGTTTTAAAAAAAAAATATTGTTGTACAACTTAGAATATTTATATTTGAAACCCATGTGATAAGCTTTAGACCATAGCTTATTTGTTTGCTTATTTTATTTGTCTGGCCTATTCTGTAGGTCAGGTTTTTTCTTTGGACTGGTTTGACCAGAATGTGGATTCTCCAGATCTGGATGGCGAGCCGAAGCCCGAACCCAATTGACTGGTAAAGGTGATCCAATTGGTCACCTGGGACAAATACAAAAGGACTGAACGTCTTGTAAATATATTTTGGGGTAGTTTAATTTTTTTCCCCTTTCTATTATTGTGACAAGTGCTGTGGTGTTTTTTTTTTTTATTATTAAGTGTACACATCTGTAAATAATACACATTTGTAAAAAAAAAATATACATAGTTGCAAGTTCCTATACTGCTGTGTATGAGTCATCTGTTGTTACGCCCTCCAGGCTCCTACGAACCTAGGGTCTACCTGACCTGGCCCAATTGTCCCTTCCATCCATGTAGTAAGGTTAAAAGGTAACTATACTGCCATACCCAGTACTACAAAAGGGTACAAGACTGCACCTAAAGTAATATTACACACCTAAAGTGCTAGTAAGTAGGTGTTAGTGGTGTTACAATAAGGTGTCGCCGGATCAGAAAGTTTAGCAAGAGAAGCCAGATAGTAAATCAAATAAGAAATAGGAAGAAATTGAGCCGCTGTTGCAAAAAGGCAGCTGAGTCGTGTGGCGCCGGAAGTCATATATCTCGTATAATGACGCATAAATCATGTTTTTTCCTTACAAATACAGTGTAATGTAGGGCAGCATGGTGGCACAGTGGTTAGCACTGTGACAGCACAGCAAGAAGGTCACAGGATCGATTCCACCTCTGACCATCATGGGTTCGATCACACCTCGACCATCGGTGACCCTTCTGTGTGGATTCTACATGTTCTCCCCGTGTCAGAATCAGAATCAGAATCAGAATCAGGTTTATTGCCATTGTTCATGTGATACACAAACTAGGAATTTGTCTCGGTGCCATGCTGCAACATTAAAAACAGTGAGAAAAAGGGATAAACTAAAAAACTAAAGGACTAGAAACGTGCAATAAGTGTAGAAAAATAAGTAATAATAAGTAATAATAATAATAATACTAGTAATAATGAGTAGTACTAGTCAAGGCAGTTTAAAAAATTAGCATGTAGCAGATAATGTGAAGTACCACATAGTGCAGTCAATAATGCAACAGAAAAACAGTGTCTACGTGGGTTTACTCTGGTCGCCTCCCACAGGCCAAAGACATGCAGGTTAGGGTAATTGACATCAACTGGGGATTCTAAATTGTCCTTAGGTATGGATGTGAGAGTGAATGGTTGTCTCTTTGTGTTGGCCCTGCGATGGACTGGCAATCTGTCCAGGATGTACCTTGCCACTCGCCCAAAGATGCTGGGATAGGCTCCAGCTCCTTGCGACCCAAATTTTAGGATTAAGCGGTAGAAGATGGATGGACGGATAGATACAGTGTACCTTAACTCTTTAATTGTCCACATTTCATGGAAGGGTCGCACGCCCCCAGTGGCACAGCGCGGCAACTGCACCTGTCAACTCACTGACGTCCCCCGGCTATCCTGAGAATTTGTACTGATCTGACACTTCAGAAGGTGGCAGACATGCATCGGAGGAATCATGGCTGACATGGAATACAGCAAAGAAGAAGAAATCCTCATTATTGTTCTTCCTTTCTCCGGTTTGAGCTCAACACCAACGTGGCCGCTGTCGTGATTGGTCATGGTGGCGGTGATCCTGACTGAAACTGCATGATACGGGAAAAATAGCCACGTAAGAATTTGTAGATGTGGTAGAGTACGTAAATGACTGACCAAACGCAAAACAACGACCACGATGGGTAAAAACGGACCGGCCACGTGAGCAAGCGAGCTCCCCCCCCCCCCCCCGCCACAGGTAAGAGACGAAGATACAGTATTTTTTTTTTACATTTTATTGATTTTCTGGTTCATATACTTTGAAGATTAGATAAAAATATACCCCTGTAGACATAACTGTGTCAAAAAAATGAACCATTCTTTGTGTAAATGTGTGCCTGTATGGTGTTGGATTCGCTGTTCGAAACTCCCTTCTGTCCTCTATTGAACCGCCGTCTTCAGGCACTCCACGAGTCCTCTCTCTCCATCTCATAACCTCCTCTGGACCAGCTAATATCCTTAGTGCCTATGCTCCGACGCTCTGCTCTTCAATTGAGATGAAAGATGCATTCTACGAGGCGCTCGAAACCAGGATCCAGCAGATCCCTGCCAAGGAGCACCTGTTTCTGCTTGGTGACTTTAACGCACGGATAGGGGCAGATCATGACTCCTGGCCCCGCTGCATTGGCCGCTTCGGCATCGGCAAGCTCAACGAGAACGGTCAACGCCTCCTTGAACTCTGCTCCTTTCATGACCTCTGTCTGACCAACACATTCTTCTCCACCAAGCCTTGTCACCGTGTGTCCTGGAGACATCCAAGGTCTCGCCACTGGCATCAGCTGGACTTTGTCATCACCAGGAGATCCCTGCTGAACCGAGTGCTGGTCACGCGCAGTTTCCACAGCGCTGACTGTGACACCGACCATTCCCTGGTCGCCACTAAGGTACGTCTCTGCCTCAGACGTGTCAACCGCTCCAAGCAGAAACCCCGACCCCGCATCAACACAGCTATGATTACAGTACCTGAACTGCGGGAACGCTATGCTAAAGTCGTAAATGAAGCCCTGGTGGACTGTCCCACTGACTGTGCTTCTGCAAGGTGGAACCTTATCTGTGAGGCTGTGTTTGAGACCGCCATAGGAACCTTTGGGAAAAAGGTGGGGAAGAGTGCAGATTGGTTTGAAGCTGGAGCCGCTGAGATGGAACCTGCAATCGCTGCCAAGCGTGCAGCCCTAATTGCCCACAAGAAGGAGCCCTCTGTGCAGACGCTTGCTACACTGCGCGCTGCGAGGAACAATGCACAAAAGATTGCAAGGCGATGTGCCAACGACTACTGGCTTAACCTCTGCCAGGACATTCAGCTTTCTGCAGATCACGGAAACATGCGCAAAATGTACGAAGGCATGAAGAAGGCTTTCGGTCCCAGTGTCAAGACCGCCCCACTTAAATCAGCTGCAGGAGATGTCATCAAGGATCGCGGTAAACAAATGGAGAGATGGGCTGAGTACTACCAAGAGCTCTACTCGAGAGTAACCACCGTCTCGAACACGGCCCTTGAGAACACCCCTCTACTGTCAGTCATGGATGAGCTTGACGCTCCACCCACCATCGAGGAGCTCAGCAAGGCGATAGACTCTATCTCAAACGGCAAGGCTCCGGGCAGTGACAACATCCCCCCTGAAATCGTCAAAACCGCAAAGGAGAGCTCGCTCTTGAAACGCCTCCATGAGCTCCTGTTGCAGTGCTGGGAGGAAGGGGCTGTGCCCCAAGATATGCGTGATGTCAAAATCATCACTCTTTACAAGAACAAGGGGGAGCGGAGCGATTGTAACAACTATCGCGGTATCTCACTCCTAAGCATAGTTGGCAAAGCCTTTGCCCGTGTCGTCCTCAACAGACTACAACTACTTGCCGAACGTGTGTATCCAGAGGCGCAGTGTGGATTCAGAGCAACCAGGTCAACCATAGATATGGTCTTCTCTATGAGGCAGCTGCAAGAAAAGTGTCGGGAGCAGAGACAACCCCTCTTTTTGGCCTTTATTGATCTGACCAAGGCTTTTGACTTGGTCAGCAGGGATGGACTGTTTGCCCTCCTCCAACGAATTGGATGTCCCCCCAAGCTTTTGAGCATGATCAAGTCATTCCACCAGGACATGAACGGCATTGTCCAGTTTGATAGATTATCCTCAGACCCTTTCCCGATCAAGAACGGTGTGAAGCAGGGTTGTGTTCTGGCTCCTACCCTATTTGACATCTTTTTCTCCCTGCTTCTGTGCTACGCCTTCCGGGGCTCTGAAGACGGTGTCTTTCTCCACACCAGGAGCGACGGAGGCCTCTTCAACATGGCACGCCTCAGATCAAAGACCAAGGTGTGAAGCGTTCTAATCAGGGAGCTGCTCTTTGCTGATGATGCTGGTCTTGTTGCCCACACCGTGGAAGCGCTCCAGCGTCTCATCAACTGCTTTGCTCGTGCCTGCTCTGAGTTTGGCCTCACCATCAGCCTTAAAAAGACCGAGGTCATGGGCCAGGATGTCAGCAGTGCTCCCAATATCAATATCGGCGACCACACACTTGCGGTGGTGGACAAGTTCACCTACCTCGGGTCGATCATCTCCAGCAATCTCTCCCTAGACGCTGAACTGAACGCCCGTATCGGCAAGGCATCGACGGTGATGGCCCGTCTGGCGAAGCGAGTCTGGGACAACTCTATGCTAACCATCAACACCAAGATAAGAGTCTACATGGCCTGTGTACTGAGTACTCTCCTATACGGCAGTGAAGCTTGGACCCTCTACTCCTGCCAGGAACGCCGACTGAACGCCTTCCACCAGCGCTGCCTTCGCAGACTACTGCACATCACTTGGCAGGACCGTGTCTCCAACATCGACGTCCTGGCCAGAGCAGATGTGCCCAGTATGTTTGCCATCCTGACAAAGAGACGCTTGCGATGGCTTGGCCACGTCAACCGAATGGAGGATGGCCGCATCCCCAAAGACTTACTGTATGGGGAGCTGGCTACTGGGACTAGATCAAAGGGACGCCCAACTCTCAGATTCAAGGATGTTTGCAAGCGTGACCTCAAGGCTGGAGGCTTTAACCCCTCCGACCTGGAGTCAGCCGCCTCCGTCCGCTCCAACTGGCGGACCATCACCCAGGATGTCATCCGAAAAGCAGAGGAAAGAAGAGACACTCGCTGGGGGGAGAAGAGACTCCGCAGACAGAGGAGACTGTCGAGACCCCCACTACACTGTGAAGAATTCATCTGCAACGGCTGCGGCAGGACCTGCAGATCCCGTATCGGCCTCTACAGCCACGCCCGATGGTGCAGCTCCCTGAATGATGACCCAAGGCACAAAACCCCCCCATGATCTTTCGAGATCGATGGAGCCAATGATGATGATGATGATAGCTGCCAAGGCATTATGCAAATTAGATGCTTAAATTTATTCCTATCTAAAACTTTGTCAATTAGAAAGATGTAGAATATGAGCCAATCAGCCATCAGCTAACAGAACTAGTAGCAGATGCTAACATTGAACTGGAGGGTTTCCACGCAATACGGGCAGATCGAACACCAGACAGTGGGAAGGCAAGGGGTGGTGGAGTGATGATGTACGTCAATAACAACTGGTGCAGACCGGGACATATCACGGTTAAGGAACAACACTGCAACAAAGACACTGAGTTGCTAGCTGTTAGCATGCGGCCTACCTACCTCCCGAGGGAATACTCACACGTGATCTGCATTGTTATTTATGCACATCTGACGGTGAACGCCGGGACAGTGCGTGACGTCATCCACTCAGTAACTGGCAGGCTGCAGACAGAACACCCAGATGCTCTTCTCCTCATCTCAGGCGATTTCAACCATATTTCACTGTCTCCCATTCTACCCACGTTCACCCAGTATGTCACATGCCACACTAGAGACAACACTGGACTTATTCTACGCAAACACTAAGGAGGCATACACCTCATCACAACTCCCATCGATGGCCTCACTCACACCATCACGGACTACATCAGCTTCTGTGTGGACAACACCGTACCCACCAAGATCATACGGTGTTGCTCGAACAACAAACCCTGGATCAACCCTGAGATAAAAACACTTCTGAGAGAGAAGAAGAGGATCTTCAGGTCAGGGAACAGGGAGATGCTGAAGTCCGTACAGAGGGAGCTGAGGAGGAAGATCAGAGAAGGCAAGGACAGCTTCAGGAAGAAGATGGAGGACAAGCTGCAACAGAGCGACATCGGTGGGGTCTGGAGAAACCTCAAAACCATCTCTGGGCTCCAGAATACCTCCTCCCAGGCCATGGGGGGCAGGGAATGGGTGAACAATCTGAACCTCTTTTTTAATAGGTTTGACCAACTGCCCTCCCCCCCGACTGCACAACAACCACTGCTGCCTCTAAAGACATCGAGTCCTGCTGCCCACACCCCACTCCACCAACACCCCCCCACTCCCAACACAGAGCCCCCCAACATGACCCTCACTAAGACCCAGGTGAGGACGGAGCTGAGGAAGATCAAGGCAAGGAAGGCGTCGGGACCGGACGGCATCAGCGCAAAGCTCCTCAAGTCCTGTGCAGATCAGCTGTGTGGGATTCTGGAGCTCATCTTCAATCTGAGCCTGAAGCTGGGGAGGGTATCACAGTTGTGGAAAACATCTTGTGTGGTACCTGTACCAAAGACTTCCCGCCCCAAAGACCTGTACAGCTGCAGACCAGTGGCCCTGACGTCCCACATGATGAAGACCCTGGAGAGACTGCTCCTTGCTCACCTCCTCCCCCTGGTGGGACCAGCGATGGATCCACTCCAGCTCGCCTACCAGCATGGCATTGGGGTGGAGGATGCAGTGATCTTCCTCCTACACCGTTCTCTGTCCCACCTGGAGAAGCCCAGGAATGCGGTGAGGATCATGTTCTTTGACTTCTCCAGTGCTTTCAACACCATCCAACCGATGATCCTGAAGGACAAGTTGCTGTGCGCAGGGGTGGACCAGCACCTGTCATCATGGATCCTGGACTACCTCACTAACCGGCCACAGTTTGTGAGAACCCGGGACTGTGTGTCTGACACGATCATTGGTAGCACGGGGACCCCCCAGGGAACGGTTTTGGCTCACTTCCTGTTCACCCTTTATACTGCAGACTTCTCACACAACACAACACACTACCATCTACAGAAGTTCTGACGACTCTGCGATCGTCGGCCTCATCTCTAACGGAGATGAAGCTGAGTACAGAGGACTTATCCAGGACTTCGTGGACTGGTGCCATCGGAACTGCCTCCAGATCAACGCGAGGAAAACTAAGGAGCTGGTGGTGGACTGCCGCAGGCAAGGACAACCCCTCACAGCACCAGTAAACATACAGGGATCAGACATTGAGATGGTGACGTCCTACAAGTACCTGGGTGTTCATTTGAACAATAAACTAGACTGGTCACACAATACCGACGCACTCTACAAGAAGGGACAGCGCAGGCTGTTCCTGCTGAGGAGACTCAGGTCTTTTGGTGTACAAGGGGCGCTGCTGAAGACATTCTACGACACGATGGTGGCATCAGCCATCACTTTTGGAGTGGTCTGCTGGGGCAGTGGCATTACAGCAGCCGATAGGAAGAGACTGAACAAACTGATTAAGAAAGCTAGCTCTGTCCTGGAGCAGCGCTCTGACCCAGTGGAGGAGATAGGAGAGAGAAGGATGGTGGCTAAACTGTCACCTCTGCTGGAGTCCGAGTCCCACCCTATGCAGAACATACTGAACGCACAGAGGAGCTCATTTAGCAGCAGACTACATCATCCTAGGTGCGCAACCGAGAGGTTTCGCAGGTCCTTCCTACCTACGGCTGTCAGACTGTATAACCTAAGCAGGGCTGCTCGCAGAGATAGCAAAAAAGCGTGACGACCTAATAGTATTGAATGCAAAAGACGCAATAGACTTACACAATGGTCCCCTCCAGTATACAACTAGGATAATATCGGTCGCTACAGAGGGTGACAATATGTATGGGTACATATTCATACTATGTAGGATGACTAAGTAGATGGTTATGCTGTTTATTCCATCTTGGTACAATGCTCCACACTTTGTATATATATTTACTGTATGTTTATGTATGTATATCCACTGCTCTTATTTATATCTTCCGTATCTTCTTAATTATTGCTCTGAGTGTTGCTATCCCTGTGCTGTTGCAATCCTGGAATTTCCCCATTGTGTGACTAATAAAGGCTTATCTTATCTTATTATCTCTTGCAACTTTCAAGTTATAGCCTTGGAAATCTGAACTATTTTAATGACAAAATTTTTTTACCACTCTTGACCACTAGGGGCCTTGACTACCCTTTAACTGTCATATGGTGACTGGGACAGCTAAAGAGTTAAGTTGGTAATTTTTCAAGTTTGTCATACTGTTATGAGCATGGGAGTCAACAAATATGCTTGATATCTTCACCTGCAGGTTTATTAAAGCTCTCAACATATCCAAAATGATAAAAACTATCCAGAATATTCTCCAGAAAATTCTCAAAAGTATTACTCCATGTGCAAGCAATGGAATGCCAGGACTCGTTAACGTCAATGCAACACAACTGAGCATCCAACCAGCTAACAGCCACAAATGGAGCTTGCTATTTCTCCCATAGAAAACATTCACAACTTTTAAGCAGATCACAGTGGTTTCATTGATAAGTATAATTGAGTGTCATCTGCATAGCAATGAAAGTTGATGGAATGATTTCTCATAATGTCACCTAAAGGTAGCATATATAAGGTAAACAATAATTTATAAGGTTGATCTGTTTTAAGCAGATCAACACAAAACCATTGACCCAGTATGTCACAACAGATACAATTTCCATTTTAGCAGAAAAATTGCAAACAAACAAACAACTATCTCCCCCATGACGACACCCCACTGTGCTGTAAAAATGGCAGGGGAGTGAATGGACATTGCAAACACAGCTTGAGAAATTTTTTTTAAACTGGTACTCACCCACAGTTGGACCCAAAGCTGTGAGGATGAAAACAGGTGAATTTTTGTCCCCATCAGCTGCTGGAGGTCAGCTACAACCTAGCATGTAGCTACTAGCCAGCTTCCACAGAAGATGAACAACCCAACATCCAGGCCAAGTTTTGGAGGAGGCTGTAACAATTATCCAGGTAAGAGGTCCAACAGATAATGTTGTAAATCTAAACATGACAGCACTTTGTGGATTTCCATTGCTATAATCCAGCTTGTTTGACTTTGCAATGTCTGCATTGTGCACACAGTGTCTGTGGCCAGAGCGGCTTTGGTACAGAGAGCCGCGAGGCCAAAAAGTACTGTTTGCGCTTTCTGCCCTTAACTGCGATAACAAAATTTGTTGCTGTTAAGGGGGGCAAAGTGTTAACAGGTGATTAACACGATAACGCCAGCAACACTATTTATAAGTAATACCTAAAACACGATTAATGTTGTTATAATGACCAGTACTGGTTCCCTATAAACTGTATTTTTTTTTCAAAATCTGTCATATTTTTCTTTACAAATTTAGTATCTTTGAGTAAAATTGACGACTTTTTCCATGTATATTTGTGACATTTTTTCCAACCAAGTTCTAAGCTTTTTTTTTTATAAATTTTGATTTTTTGGGGACATAATCTTCTGCTTTTCTCATTCCATTGTCTTATATGATTAAAAATGCAATGAGTTCAGCTTTATCTGAATTTAGCAACACGAAGTTGCTAAATTTTTATCCAATTTTTATCCTAAATTATCATCTAAAGCTAAATTTTTTATCCAGCTAAATTTATCCAGCTAAATTTTTTATCCAAATTATCATCCAATTTTTAATGTCACGGAGACATTCCTGAATTGAAGCTAACTGGTGAAGATTATCTGGTTTCATTGATAAGTATAATTGAGTGTCATCTGCATAGCAGTGGAAATTGATGGAATGAGTTCTCATAATTTCACCTAAAGGTAGCATATTCAATTTAATTCAATTCAACTTTATTTATATAGCGCCATTTCACAACAACAGTCATCTCATAGCACTTTCAACTGTAGGGGAAACCCCCACAGTTGCAGAAAGACCCCAGCAATCAGGCGATCCCCTGTGAGCAAGCGCTTGGTGACAGGGGAGAGGAAAAACTCCCTTTTAACAGGAAAAAACCTCCAGCAGAATCAGGCTCAGGGAGGGGCAGTCATCTGCTGCGACTGGCTGGGGGGTGAGGGGAAAGAGAAGATGAACAGAACAGACATGTAGAGAGCAACCAGCACGATGGGGACTCAATCTATGGGAGAGAACAAACAGATGTTAATGACCAGCAAAAAAAAAAAAAAAAAAGAAAAAAAAAAAAAAATCATTGAGAGTGAAGAAAGGAGTGAAGCCCAGTTCATTATTGGAGGTCCCCCAGCTGACTAAACCTATTAGCAGCATAACTAAGGGAGAGTTCAGAGACAGATGATCCCTCCCTAATTGTAGGATATATCAAAAAGGAAGGTTTTAACCCTATTCTTAAAAACAGAGATTGAGTCTGACTCCCGAATCCAGATTGGCAGCTGGTTCCACAGGACAGGAGCTTGATACCTGAAGGCTCTGCCTCCCATTGTACTTTTGGAGATTCTAGGTTTTACGCACTCTACAAGAAGGGACAGCGCAGGCTGTTCCTACTGAGGAGACTTAGGTCTTTTGGTGTACAAGGGGCGCTGCTGAAGACATTCTATGACACGGTGGTGGCATCAGCCATCACTTTTGGAGTGGTCTGCTGGGGCAGTGGCATTACAGCAGCTGATAGGAAGAGACTGAACAAACTGATTAAGAAAGCTAGCTCTGTCCTGGGGCAGCGCCCTGACCCAGTGGAGGAGAGAGAAGGATGGTGGCTAAACTGTCATCTCTGCTGGAGTCTGAGTCCCACCCTATGCAGGACATACTGAACGCACAGAGGAGCTCATTTAGCAGCAGACTACATCATCCTAGGTGCGCAACCGAGAGGTTTCGCAGGTCCTTCCTACCTACGGCTGTCAGACTGTATAACTTAAGCAGGGCTGCTCGCAGAGATAGCAAAAAAACGTGACGACCTAATAGTATTGAATGCAAAAGACGCAATAGACTTACACAATGGTCCCCTCCAGTATATACAACTAGGACAGTATCGGTCGCTACGGAGGGTGACAGTATGTATGGATACATATTCATACTATGTAGGATGACTAAGTAGACGGTTATACTGTTTATTCCATCTTGCTACAATGCTCCACACTTTGTATATATATTTATGGGTATGTACAGTGGGGCAAAAAACTATTTAGTCAGCCACCAATTGTGCAAGTTCTCCCACTTAAAAGATGAGTGAGGTCTCCAATTTTCATCATAGGTATACCTCAACTATGAGAGACAAAATGAGAAAAAAAATCCAGAAAATCACATTGAAGGATTTTTAATGAATTAATTGGTAAATTCCTTGGTAAAATAAGTATTTGGTCACCTAAAAACCAGCAAAATTTCTGGCTCTCACAGACCTGTAACTTCTTCTTTAAGAGGCTCCTCTGTCCTCCACTCATTACCTGTATTAATGGCACCTGTTTGAACTCGTGATCAGTATAAAAGACACCTGTCCACAACCTCAAACAGTCAGACTCCAAACTCCACTATGGCCAAGACCAAAGAGCTGTCAAAGGACACCAGAAACAAAATTATAGACCTGCACCAGGCTGGGAAGACTGAATCTGCAATAGGTAAGCAGCTTGGTGTGAAGAAATCAACTGTGGGAGCAATTATTAGAAAATGGAAGACATACAAGACCACTGATAATCTCCCTCGATCTGGGGCTCCACGCAAGATCTCACCCCATGAGGTCAAAATGATCACGAGAACGGTGAGCAAAAATCCCAGAACCACATGGGGGGACCTAGTGAATGACCTGCAGAGAGCTGGGACCAAAGTAACAGAGGCTACATCAGTAACACACTATGCCGCCAGGGACTCAAATCCTGCAGTGCCAGACGTGTCCCCCTGCTTAAGTTAGTACATGTCCAGGCCCGTCTGAAGTTTGCTAGAGGGCATTTGGATGATCCAGAAGAGGATTGGGAGAATGTCATATGGTCAGATGAAACCAAAATAGAACTTTTTGGTAAAAACTCAACTTGTCGTGTTTGGAGGAGAAAGAACACCATACCTACTGTGAAGCATGGGGGTGGAAACATCATGCTTTGGGGCTGTTTTTCTGCAAAGGGATCAGGACGACTGATCCGTGTAAAGGAAAGAATGAATGGGGCCATGTATCGTGAGATTTTGAGTGAAAACCTCCTTCCATCAGCAAGGGCATTGAAGATGAAACGTGGCTGGGTCTTTCAGCATGACAATGATCCCAAACACACCGCCCGGGCAACTAAGGAGTGGCTTCGTAAGAAGCATTTCAAGGTCCTGGAGTGGCCTAGCCAGTCTCCAGATCTCAACCCCATAGAAAATCTTTGGAGGGAGTTGAAAGTCCGTGTTGCCCAGCGACAGCCCCAAAACATCACTGTTCTAGAGGAGATCTGCATGGAGGAATGGGCCAAAATACCAGCAACAGTGTGTGAAAACCTTGTGAAGACTTACGGAAAACGTTTGACCACTGTCATTGCCAACAAAGGGTATATAACAAAGTATTGAGATGAACTTTTGTTATGGACCAAATACTTATTTTACCGAGGAATTTACCAATTAATTCATTAAAAATCCTTCAATGTGATTTTCTGGATTTTTTTCCCTCATTTTGTCTCTCATAGTTGAGGTATACCTAGGATGAAAATTGGAGACCTCTCTCATCTTTTAAGTGGGAGAACTTGCACAATTGGTGGCTGACTAAACACTTTTTTCCCCGACTGTATGTATATCCTCTGCTCTTATTTATATCTGCCGTATCTTCTTAATTATTGCTCTGAGTGTTGCTATCCCTGTGCTGTTGCAATCCTGGAATTTCCCCATTGTGGGACTAATAAAGGCTTATATTATCTTAATACAAGTAATCCAGCATTTTGGGAGTGTAGTGCTCTGTTAGGATAATACAGTAGTATCAGATCTTTTAAATAAAAAGGGGCCTGATTGTTTAGAGCTTTGTAAGTAAGGAGGATTTTAAACTTAATTCTAAACTCTATGGGAAGCCAATGAAGGGAGGCCAGAACCGAAGAGATATCATCTCTTTCTAGTACCTGTTAAAACTCTTGCTGCAGCATCTTGAATCAACTGAAGACTTTTTAAAGATGTTTTGTGACAACCTGATAAAGAGTTACAGTAATCTAACCTAGAGCTAACAAAAGCGTGGATCAGTTTCTCAGCATCACTCTGAGACAAGATGCTCCTAATCTTGGCAATATTATGGAAATGATAGAAGGCAGTCTTAGAAATAAATTTAATATGTGAATTGAAAGACAGATCTTCATCAAAAATAATTCCAAGGTTCCTCACAGAGCTATTAAGAGAAAGAGTAACCGCATCCAAACCAAAAGTTTGATTTGGGAAAGGTATTCTAAGGTTTTTTGGACCAACAAGAATGACTTCAGTCTTATCTGAATTTAATAGCAGGGAACTGCAAGTCATCCAAGCTTGGATTTCCTTAAGACAGGCTTCTAACTTGGCTAATTGATTACCATCATCTGGCTTTATTGACAGGTATACAGTGGGGCAAAAAAGTATTTAGTCAGCCACCAATTGTTCAAGTTCTCCCACTTAAAAGATGAGAGAAGTCTCCAATTTTCATCATAGGTATACCTCAGCTATGAGAGACAAAATGAGGAAAAAAAAAAATCCAGAAAATCACATTGAAGGATTTTTAATGAATTGGTAAATTCCTCGATAAAATAAGTATTTGGTCAATAACAAAAGTTCATCTCAGTACTTTGTTATATACCCTTTGTTGGCAATGACAGAGGTCAAACGTTTTCTGTAAGTCTTCACAAGGTTTTCACACACTGTTGCTGGTATTTTGGCCCATTCCTCCATGCAGATCTCCTCTAGAGCAGTGATGTTTTGGGGCTGTCGCTGGGCAACATGGACTTTCAACTCCCTCCAAAGATTTTCTATGGGGTTGAGATCTGGAGACTGGCTAGGCCACTCCAGGACCTTGAAATGCTTCTTACGAAGCCACTCCTTCGTTGCCCGGACAGTGTGTTTGGGATCATTGTCATGCTGAAAGACCCAGCCACGTTTCATCTTCAATGCCCTTGCTGATGAAGGAGGTTTTCACTCAAAATCTCACGATACATGGCCCCATTCATTCTTTCCTTTACACAGATCAGTCGTCCTGGTCCCTTTGCAGAAAAACAGCCCCAAAGCATGATGTTTCCACCCCCATGCTTCACAGTAGGTATGGTGTTTTTTCTCCTCCAAACACGACAAGTTGAGTTTTTACCAAAAAGTTCTATTTTGGTTTCATCTGACCATATGACATTCTCCCAATCCTCTTCTGGATCATCCAAATGCTCTCTAGCAAACTTCAGACGGGCCTGGACGTGTACTGGCTTAAGCAGGGGGACACGTCTGGCACTGCAGGATTTGAGTCCCTTGCGGCGTAGTGTGTTACTGATGTAGCCTTTGTTACTTTGGTCCCAGCTCTCTGCAGGTCATTCACTAGGTCCCCCTGTGTGGTTCTGGAATTTTTGCTCACCGTTCTCGTGATCATTTTGACCCCACGGGGAGAGCTCTTGCGTGGAGCCCCAGATCGAGGGAGATTATCAGTGGTCTTGTATGTCTTCCATTTTCTAATAATTGCTCCCACAGTTGATTTCTTCACACCAAGCTGCTTACCTATTGCAGATTCAGTCTTCCCAGCCTGGTGCAGGTCTACAATTTTGTTTCTGGTGTCCTTTGACAGCTCTTTGGTCTTGGCCAGAGTGGAGTTTGGAGTCTGACTGAGGTTGTGGACAGGTGTCTTTTATACTGATCACGAGTTCAAACAGGTGCCATTAATACAGATAACGAATGGAGGACAGAGGAGCCTCTTAAAGAAGTAGTTACAGGTCTGTGAGAGCCAGAAATCTTGCTTGTTTGTAGTTGACCAAATACTTATTTTACCGAGGAATTTACCAATTAATTCATTAAAAATTCTTCAATGTGATTTTCTGGATTTTTTTTCTCATTTTGTCTCTCATAGTTGAGGTATACCTATGATGAAAATTGGAGACCTCTCTCATCTTTTAAGTGGGAGAACTTGCACAATTGGTGGCTGACTAAATACTTTTTTGCCCCACTGTAATTGTGTGTCATCTCCATAACAATAAAAATGTATACAGTGCTTTCTAATAATGTTGCCTAAGGGAAGCATATATAAACTAAATCAATCAATCCATCAGATTTATATAGCACTTTATCATCGACACTCAAAGACGCTTTACAGAAATTAAGGGTCATCCACCACCTAGATGGATGAAGCAGCCACAATACGGCGCCATCCCTTTTAACCATTCACACACACATTCACACCAAGGGCCACTTTAGAGTCTCCAATTAACCTAACCTGCATGTTTTTGGGATGTGGGAGGAAACTGGAGAAATCCCGGGGTAAACCCATGCATACACGGGGAGAACATGCAAACTCCACACAGATCACTGTTGGTCGGAGGCTGGGATCGAACCCACGATCCCCCGGCCAAAGGTAAACTGTGCTGCCACAGTGCTAACCACTGTGCCACCGTGCAGCCCAAAAAGAGTAGGGCCTAGCACAGATCCCTGTGGAACTCCATGACTAAGCTTTGAGTTGAAAGAAAACTCATTATTTACATGAACAAACTGGAACCTATCAGATAAATAAGATCTAAACCACTGCAACGAAGATCCATTAAGTCCAACATAGTGTTCTAATCTATCAAGTAGAATATTATGATCGATGGTATCAAAAGCTGCACTAAGGTCTAAAAGGACAAGAACAGAAACAAGCCCATTATCAGATGCGATAAGGAGGTCATTAGTGACCTTCACTAAGGCCATTTCAGTACTATGATGGATTCTAAACCCAGATTGAAACTCTTCAAGTAAACCATTTCCCTGCAGGTGGTCAAATAATTGCGTAGCAACAACTAAGATTTCTGAAATGAAAGGGAGATTCGAGATTGGTCTATAGTTAGCTAAAACTCCTGGATGCAGCGTTGGCTTTTTAAGTAAGGGTTTAATTACAGCCATTTTAAAAGCCTGCGGTATATGGCCTAAAGTTAATGAAGAATTGATTATTTGAAGAATAAAGCTACCAATAAGTGGGAAGACTTCTTTAAATAACCTGGTAGGAATAGGGTCTAAAAGACAAGTTGAAGGCTTGGATGAGGAAATTTTATGTAACTCTAAAAGGTCAATTGGAGTAAACTCATCCTAACAGATATCAATTGAAGGAGTTGTAGTAGTTTCTGTATTTACGTTAACAGTGGGAAGAATCTGATTGATTTTGTCTCTGATAGATAAAATTTTATTATTGAAAAAGTTCATAAAGTCCTGACTAGTAAGCTCTCAGGGAATGCTAGGATTGACAGAGTCAGAATCAGAATCAGGTTTATTGCCATTGTTCATGTAGTACACAAACTAGGAATTTGTCTTGGTACAATGCTGCAACATTAAACATGATAAGATAAGAGAAATAAACTATACATGTAATAAAGTGTAGGATAAGATTAAGTGATACTGGTCAGCAGTTAAAATATATATTAGCCAGCAGCAGATACTGTGGAGAACTATATAGTGCAGTCGGTAATGCAGGAAGAAAACAGTGATGATTGACATGAGTCTGGTTGAGCTGCTGTACATGGTGCACGAGAGTCAATAAGTCACTTAGTGTTCAGCAGTCTAATGGCAGAGGGGAAGAAGCTGTTCATGTGACGGGAGGTTTTAGTCTGGATGGACCGAAGTCTTCTACCAGAGGGGAGGGGGGCAAACAGTACGTGACCAGGGTGTGAGGGATCGGCTATGATCCGGCCAGCATGCCTCCGGGTCCTGGAGATGTACAAATCCTGGAGAGATGGGAGCTTGCAGCCGATCACCTTCTCAGCAGTGCGCACGACGCGCTGCAGCCTTAGTCTGTCCCTGGCAGTGGCTCCTGCGTACCACACGGTTATGGAGGTGGTGAGGATGGACTCGATGATGGCTGTGTAGAACTGCACTAACATCTTGGTAGGTAGCTTGCGCTTCCTCAGCTGCCGCAGGAAGAACATCCTCTGCTGGGCTTTTTTGATGAGTGAGCTGATGGTCAGCTCCCATTTGAGGTCCCTGGTGATGGTAGTGCCTAGGAAGCGGAAGGAATCAGCAGTGGTGATGGGAGAGCCTGAGAGGGTGAGGGGGGGCAGAGGAGTAGTGACTTTCCTGAAGTCTACAATCATCTCCACTGTCTTCAGAGCGTTCAGCTGCAGGTTGTTATTGCTGCACCAGGACGCCAGCTGGGCCACCTCTCTCCTGTAGGCGGACTCGTCGCCGTTGGAGATGAGCCCGATGAGGGTGGTGTCGTCCGCAAACTTGATCAACTTGACAGACTGGTGGCTGGAGGTGCAGGAGTTGGTGTAAAGGGAGAAGAGTAGGGGGGAAAGTACACAGCCCTGGGGTGATCCGGTGCTGATGCTAGTATAGTCTGAGACAGTCTTTCCCAGCTGCACATGCTGCCTCCGGTCCGTCAGGAAGTCGATGATCCACCTGCAGAGGGAGTCAGGCACGTTGAGCAGGGACAGCTTGTCCCGGAGCAGAGCGGGGCGGATGGTGTTGAATGCGGAGCTGAAGTCCACAAACAGGATCCTGGCGTAGGTTCCCGGGGAGTCCAGGTGCTGCAGGATGGAGTGGAGGGCCAGGTTGACTGCATCGTCTACAGACCTGTTGGCTCGGTAGGCAAACTGCAGCGGGTCCAGGAGAGGGGTGGTGATGGACTTGAGGTGGGACAGGACCAGGCGCTCAAAGGACTTCATGACTACAGAGGTGAGCGCTACAGGTCTGTAGTCATTAAGTCCAGTGATCCGTGGCTTCTTGGGGACAGGGATGATGGTGGAGGATTTGAGGCAGGACGGCACGTGGCATAACTTAAGGGAGGTGTTAAAAATGTCTGAATACAGGAGCCAGCTGTTTCGCACAGAGTCTCAGGGTGGAGGGAGACACGCCGTCTGGGCCGGGGGCCTTGTGCGGGTTCAGTCTGGAGAACTGTTTGAGCACATCCTGCTCACTGATGATAAGGGACTGACTCTTTGTCAGCCTGGCTACAGTGCTGAAAAGAAACCTGGAATCATTCTTGTCCTCTTCTATTAATGCAGAATAATAACTCGTTCTAGCTTTTCTAAGAGATTTTTTATAAATCAAAAGATGATTTCTCCAAGCTAAAAAGATTTCATCTAAATTAGTGGAGCGCCATTTTCTTTCTAATTGACGAGTCTTCTGTTTTAAGCTACGAGTTTCTGTGTTGAACCAAGGAGTTAGAAATCTCTGATTAGACTTTTTTTAAAGGGGCCACCAAGTCAAGAGTCTGATGCAGAGAAGCTTTAACACTATTTACCATGCTATCAATTACAGAAGGAGCAAGCTGTCTATAGCTTATTTCCGTTGTGTTGACACATGGCATAGAGGAAACCATCTGCATAAATTTGGTAACAGCATCATCTGAGAGGTATCTACTGTAATAATATTTTTCTTTAGGAGCCCAATAGTCAGAAATAGTAAATCAAAGGTTAACAGACATTGGTCTGACAGTACAGGGTTATGAGGAGACACTACCAGATTTTCTGTTTCTATGCCATATAGACTCAGGGCTTACCTGGCTTCTTCTTCAACTCACAACCCTCATCAACTGCTGACTGAACTCTCGAGGAAGCGTATCGGTTTTGACATACGTCAATCCATGGATTATCGCTACCGATGGCTGTCGCCGACTGTCCCAGAGGCTGGACACCCACTTCCCTGCCGCCGGCCCGTGTGGATTCACAGAACGGGCTGCACACCGGAGAATCTTCACCCGATCAGTCATGCTTCCCAGCAGGATGATCAGTGTTTGATCCACATGGCTCTGATTAACACCAGATCCATCTCAAATAAGACTTTTATTTTAAATGACTTTTTACTTCACATTCCTTGGATTTTCTTCTGATGACAGAAACATGGGTTAAACCAGGTGAGACCACCGCCTTCTCTGAGCTCCTCCCTCCCGGCTGTTCTTTCTTCAGCTCCCCGCGAGCATCTGGTCGGGGTGGGGGTCTGGCTTCTGTTTTTAATGATAGTTTTAAATGTCGCCTTCTCTCCACAAAAACTTATTCCTGCTTTGAACTACAACTATTTGTGGTGGATCTCACAGGTCCTGTGTTATTTGCTGTTGTTTATCGTCCTCCAAAATATAATAAGGACTTCATTAATGAGTTTTCTGAATTTTTGGCAGATGTTATGCCAAAATATGATAAACTTTTGATCAGTGGGGACTTTAATATTCATGTCTGTTGTCCATCTGATCAGCTGGCATCTGATTTTAAAAGACTGTTGGCGACATTTAATTTAGATATTTTAGCAGACAAACCAACACACCGTCTTGGTCACACTCTGGACCTCGTTATCTCTGTTGGACTATCAGTCTTTCTCAAAGAAATTTCTGAGTCTGTCATCTCAGATCATTTCCCCATCATTTTTGAACTGTTGACCCCTTCATCACCCAGCAAGCCTGTGGCTCCATCATACTGGCGTTGCATCATCACTTCTTCAACACCAGAGGAGTTTTCTGCTGCTTTTAGGGATTCACGGTTTTTTGCCTTGAATGGACTCGTTTCCCCTTCCCATCCGGATAATATTCTTTCCTCCTTTCATACTACCTGCTCTGGGATTTTGGACTCTATTGCCCCATTTCGGCTTAAAACGGCTAAACCAAAAACAGATCCCTGGCTAAATGACACTAGACAACGGGTCAGGCAGGCTGAACGGAGATGGAAAAAGGACAAATTACATGTGTCTCTGGGAATTTTTAGGGATTGTCTTGCTGATTACCAGAGGACCGTGCAAAAGGCAAAATTTCAGTATCTCTCTGATATTATTTCCAGCAGCAGTCACTGTCCTAGAGTGCTATTTAACACAATTAACTCTTTTATAAACCCATGCACTCAGACTGTGACAGATGATTCATTTACAACATGTGAGACTTTTCTTCACTTTTTTGTTGATAAAGTGGACTCTGTCAGACGAGTTATTAATAACAGTTTTAATGGAAGCTTGTCTATTGTCCCGGGTTACTCTGCTGTGCTTGAACAGTTTGAGCTGGTTTCTTTATCATCACTAGCTGATATAGTAAGGTCTCTGAAGCCTACAAATTGCTCACTGGATGTTGTTCCCGCTGGAATCCTGAAAAGGGTTTTTAATACTGTTGGGCCTGGTCTTTTGGTTTTTATTAATTCCTGCCTTAGTTCAGGATTTGTCCCACCTGCTTTTAAACATGCTGTGGTTAGGCCCCTTCTTAAAAAACCTCACCTTGACCCTTCAGTTTTATCTAATTTTAGACCCATTTCTCATTTGCCCTTTTTATCTAAAGTTTTAGAAAAAGTTGTTTTTATACAGTTGCAGTCTTTTTTAGAAGACAATTCTATTTTTGAGAAGTTTCAATCTGGGTTTAGATCTCGTCACAGCACTGAGTCTGCCCTGCTTAAGGTGCACAATGATATTATGATGTCTGTTGATGCCAAATGTCCTGTGGTCTTAGTGCTGCTAGATCTTACAGCAGCCTTTGACAATGTGGACCACACTATCCTTTTGTCACGCCTGAATCACTATGTTGGCATCCATGGCACTGCACTTAAGTGGTTTGAATCCTACCTTTCTAATAGAACTTTTTCTGTAATGATTGGTGACATGTCCTCTTCTAGTGCCTCTCTCTCCTGTGGGGTCCCACAGGGCTCTATTCTTGGCCCTATTCCGTTTTCATTATATATGCTGCCACTCGGGTCAATAATAGCCAGGCATAACATGTCTTTCCACTGTTATGCAGACAATTTGCAGCTTTATTTGCCTTTGAACCCAGAACAAACTAACTCAAAGTGTTCTATTGGATTGCATCATTGATATTAAGTTGTGGTTAAGCCAAAATTTTCTCCACTTAAATGAAGAAAAAACAATGTATTGTGTTTGGGGATACTGTAACGGCTGGCTTTGGTACCCTCTCTTTAAGGCTCAGTTCAGCTGTCAGAAATTTGGGGGTGATTTTTGACAGCCATTTAAAATTTGATAAACAGATTGACAATGTAGTCAAGATGAGCTTTTATCAATTACGTTTGTTATCCAAAGCCAAACCTTTCCTGAGCCGTCATGATCTTGAGATAGCCATCCATGCTTTAGTCACGTCTCGACTTGATTACTGCAATGCACTTTATGTTGGCATCTCTCAGTCTTCTCTCGGCCGCCTTCAACTTGTGCAAAATGCAGCGGCCCGTCTTTTGACCAACACACCTAGGCGAGAGCACATTACTCTGATCCTTTATTCATTTCATTGGCTTCCAGTCCATTTTAGAATTAATTTTAAACTTTTGCTTTTTGTTTTTAAAGCTCTTAATGGCCTTGCTCCGGTTTATATGTCTGAGACTTTGACTGTCCGTGACCAAGGCAGGGCTTTGAGGTCATCCAATCAGCTTTTGCTGGATGTGCCTAGGTCAAGGTATAAACAATGGGGTGACCGAGCCTTTTCTGTTGCCGCCCCCAGGCTCTGGAATAATCTCCCCCCTGACCTACGTGCCATCTCTGACCTGGCCCTTTTTAAATCAGAACTTAAGACATATTTGTTTAGGATGGCTTTTAATACCCAGTAGTGGTGATATTTGTCTTGGCATTTGTTTTTATTTCATTTTTAGGTTGTTTTTGTTTATGTTATTTGTTTTTAATGCTCTGTGTTTTTAATGCTGTTTATTTTCTGTAAAGCACTTTGGTCACCTACGGGTTGTTTTAAAGGGCTATATAAATAAAGTACATTACATATGTCAGAACAAGGTCCAACGTATGGTGGAGATAATGGGTAGAATTTCCTACTTTCTGAGAAAACCCCATCGAGTCCAATATTGAATTACAGTAAATGCCATATTAAGGCAATCACTATCTACATCTACATGTATAAGTCAGTGGCTCAGGAGGTAGAGCAGGTCATCCAATAACCACATGGTTGGCGGTTCGAGCCCGCTCTCCCCAGATATCCCGCCGTTGTGTCTCTGGGCAAGACACTTCACCCCAATTGCTCCTGGTGGGTCTGGAAGCGCCATGTTAGGCAGCATGCCACCATCAGTGTGTGAATGGGTGGATAGCAGGATCTGTAAAGCGCTTTGGTCATCAAGAGATGATTAATTACTATAATTAATCTGATTTCAGCACTAAATCAGCAAAGAATTCGGCAAATTCGGATAAAAACTGAATAGGTTGATGGAGGACGATAAACTATGGTAAATAAAATTGGGTTTAGCATAAAATTGCTAAAATGCCCAATACTGAGGACCAGGCCCTCAAAGGATTGATAACGTGTTTTTTGCTTTACATTAACTAGTAATTTGGAATGGTAAATTGTTGCTACTCCTCCTCCACGACCAGAACTTCTGGGATTTTGACAGTTTAAATAACCAGAGGGAGTTGATTCATTTAAGCCAACATAATCCTCTTGCCCTAACCAAGTCTCTGTAAGGGATTTTAAATCAATCTGATGATCAATTAACAGATCATGGACTAGCAGAGACTTGGGAGTTAGAGACCTAATATTTAACAAACCACATTTAATTTTTAAATTATGAGGAGGAACAGAGGCCAAATCATAAAATTTAGAGGCTTCATGTTTAATTTGAGTTTTACCAACTTTTAGTTTAATCACTTTGGAATTCTTATACATTATATTTTTATTTACTTTGGAGGGAGCAGACAATGATTTTCTGATGGGGAAGACAGGGGCTAAGTTGAGGGGTGGCGGATGAAGAGGAGCTGCAGAGAGCCGTGTAAGACTGCGACTCTGCTTCCTGGTCCCAACTCTGAGCTGTCAGGGTTTTGGAAATTTGGATAAAAATGATGCCAGCTTGTTAGATAAATGAGACGCACCATCCAAAGTGGGATGACACCGTCTCGTCTCATAAGACCAGGTTTTCCCCAAGATGAGCTCCAATTATCAATGTAGCCCACATTGTTTGCAGGACACCACACAGAAAGCCAGCGGTTGAAGGATGACAAGTGGCTAAACATGTCATCACTGGTCAGATTGGGGAGGGGCCCAGAGAATACTACAGAGGCAGACATTGTTTTGGCAAAGTTACACACCGATTCCACATTAATTTTTGTGACTTCCGACTGCCGGAGTCACACGTCATTAATGCCAGCGTGGATAACAATTGTTGAGTATTTACAGTTACTTTTAGCTAGCATTTTCAAATTTGACTCGAAGTCGCCTGCTCTGGCCCAAGGAATGCATTTGACTATGGTCGCTTGAGTCTCTACGTTCACGTTTCTGACTACAGAGTCACCAATGATCAGAGTTTTTTCCCTCAGCAGGTGTGTCGCTGAGCGGGGAAAAACGATTAGAAACATTAACATGTTGGTGGTGAACCAGGGATGTCCGTCAAGATTAACTGGCGCAGACGGTGTTTCAATGCAGCAGAGCCGGGATTCCAAATCAGAATCAGAATCAGGTTTATTGCCATTGTTCATGTAGTACACAAACTAGGAATTTGTCTCGGTACAATGCTGCAACATTAAACATGATAAGATAAGAGAAATAAACTATACATGTAATAAAGTGTAGGATAAGATTAAGTGATACTGGTCAACAGTTAAAATATATATTAGCCAGCAGCAGATACTGTGGAGAACTATATAGTGCAGTCGGTAATGCAGGAAGAAAACAGTGATGATTGACATGAGTCTGGTTGAGCTGCTGTACATGGTGCACGAGAGTCACTTAGTGTTCAGCAGTCTAATGGCAGAGGGGAAGAAGCTGTTCATGTGACGGGACACATCAGACAACCTCGCCTCGAGCGTCTCAAAAAGACAACATTTATTACATTTACCGTTATCACTAAAAGAGGCAGAGGTGTAGCTAAACATCTGACAGAGAGAGCACACCAGAGGAGAAGGGGAAGAAGAGCTAGTAGCCATAGCAAATGGCTAACCTGAAGCCAACAAAAACACCGATGAAAGGTGAACAGAAGGCTAAAGAGGGTGATTAGATGACACTGAGTGTGCACACAGGTGCAGGAGGCTTGATAAACAGAAGTGAGAGTAACAATAGAAGGAAAAAAGTGATTAAAATAAAGTTAAAGGCAAAATCCTCAGGAGAATGAGGAGAGCAAACCAAAGAGCAAACCACAGACAGCCAGCAACACAAGAAGTGCAAGATTAATGTGATAAAGGATCTGTATCTATACTTGTAGACTTGACTCAGTAAACAATATTGGTCTTAGCACAGATTCTTGTGGAACTCCATCATTAATTTCATGCTCATGGAGGATTCATTATGAATATACACGAAATGAGACTGTTCTGATAAGTAAGACTCCAACCATTTAACCCTCAAGCGACCAAGCTATTTTACTGACTGAAATGACCAAGTGGGGTCATTTATGACCCCATTGCGCTCTGTACAGGGATCCTTATTATAAATGGCTGGTTGGAGGTTTATCATATCAAAACTACTCCCTGTATGGGGAGGTATTTTATAATGATCTAATGTAAAATGTGTTTGCTAATAATACTTTTATTGCAAGAAATAACCAAAACGCAGACTGAAAGAACAACATTACATTTATTTAGACAGTCCTTGTCAGTTCACTCTTGGAACATCATCATCATCATCATAGTTATTATCATCATAGTTACAATAATGGGTATCCTCATCATCATCATAGTTACAACAATAATGGGTATCATCATCATCATCATAGTTACAATAATAATGGGTATCATCATCGTGGTAACAGTGATAGGTATCATCATCATCATCAGTCATATCATCATCACGATGATGATGCCTATTGTTGTGGTTGTGATGATGATCATGATACCTATTATGGCATTTTGCGTAAAGGTGGTTTTCTTGTGGACGGTGATCCGGATCACCACCAAAATCTAGTCATCTGTAGGATACCCCATTTCTGACAATCTGTGAAAATTTCATGAAAATCCGTCCATAAGTTTTTGAGTTATCTTGCTAACAAACAGACAGACAAATCCAGACAAACAGACAAATGTAAATCTTGCTATCCTAGGTCTGTTAGCCATGGTTCACTGCAATACAATATAAAGTACTGATTAGAAGTGGAAACCGGAGTGGTGGCTCAGTTGGTAGAGCATTCGCCCCACACCCGGGAGGCAGGGGTTCAAATCCCGGCCGGGTCATACCAAAGACCATATAAAAATGGTGCTTTCTGCCTTCTAGCGTGGTGCTCCGCATAATGGAATGGGGAAAGTAAAGTTACACACAGAGCTACCAGAGGACTGACCCCCCGCTGCAGCTTTCACTACTTACAGTAGCTGTGTGGCCTAGGGTCAGAGAAACGGAGATAGGCGCCGCCCATATACACCTTCAGGTGTGAAGGGATTAACTGACTAACTATTAGAAGTGGAACATTTGAATAAAATTTATAAAACCAATGTTTAAAAACCAGTGCTTCTCTTCGGGGTCATAAATGACCCCACAAGAGTTTGCGATGTCTACGCCACACCAATTGGTTGATCCCTGCAAAAAACTATGAAAGTGTGTAGGATTAGTAGACTGACAAATTCATGCTAGGAAAGAAAATTTGGATAAAAAATAAAGAGACAGCACATTAAATTATATGGTTGGGGTTGTAAATGACCCCACTCGGTCGCTTGAGGGTTAAGGACTGTTCCTTTAAGACCAACCGAATGTTCTAGTCTTTACAAAATGATACAATGCTCAGTGGTGTCAAACGCAGCACTAAGGTCAGGTTAAACAAATATGGAGGCCAGTCCTTTATCTGACACCATTAGAAGGTCATTTGTAACTTTCACAAGTGCTGTCTCAGTACTGTGATGCTTCCTAAATCTCAACTGAAATGCCTCAAATAGACAAGTATTCTCTCGAAAGGCACATAACTGATTAGCAACTGCCTTTTCAAGGATTTTTGAGAGATAAGGGAGATTGGATATAGGTCTATAGTAAGCCAAGGTTCCCAAGTCAAGAGTGTTTTTTTTTAAGAAGGGGTTTAATTACAGCTGCCTTAAAGGGCAAAGGTACATGTCCTGGTAATAAAGACATTTATTATGTTGAGGAAATGTGTGCTAATTGAAGGCAAATGATCTCTGAGGAGTTTAGTTGGGATGGAGTCAAAAAAAACAAAGTTGATTTAGAGGATGAAAAAGTGAGCTTAATGGCGTATTCACATGGCCACTGTCTGGTCCGGACCAAAGTACTATCTGCAGATAGTTCGGTTTGTTTGGTGTCATCTGACCGTGTATTCAAACTGTGGTGCACACCAAACAAGCAAAGTCTGGTCTGCCTGAAAACAGGGGTCTCGGTTCACTTGGAAAGATAAGATAAGACTTTATTAGTCCCACAATGGGGCAATTCCAGGATTGCAACAGCACAGGGATAGCAACACTCAGAGCAACAATCAGAAGGCAAGAAAAAAAAAAAACAAGAACAGCTAGTATACAGATGTACATATTACTATAAATATACACTCACCGGCCACTTTATTAGGTACACCTGTCCAACTGCTCGTTAACACTTAATTTCTAATCAGCCAATCACATGGCGGCAACTCAGTGCATTTAGGCATGTAGACATGGTCAAGACAATCTCCTGCAGTTCAAACCGAGCATCAGTATGGGGAAGAAAGGTGATTTGAGTGACTTTGAACGTGGCATGGTTGTTGGTGCCAGAAGGGCTGGTCTGAGTATTTCAGAAACTGCTGATCTACTGGGATTTTCACGCACAACCATCTCTAGGGTTTACAGAGAATGGTCCGAAAAAGAAAAAATATCCAGTGAGCGGCAGTTCTGTGGGCGGAAATGCCTTGTTGATGCCAGAGGTCAGAGGAGAATGGCCAGACTGGTTCGAGCTGATAGAAAGGCAACAGTGACTCAAATAACCACCCGTTACAACCAAGGTAGGCAGAAGAGCATCTCTGAATGCACAGTACGTCGAACTTTGAGGCAGATGGGCTACAGCAGCAGAAGACCACGCCGGGTGCCACTCCTTTCAGCTAAGAACAGGAAACTGAGGCTACAATTTGCACAAGCTCATCGAAATTGGACAATAGAAGATTGGAAAAACGTTGCCTGGTCTGATGAGTCTCGATTTCTGCTGCGACATTCGGATGGTAGGGTCAGAATTTGGCGTCAACAACATGAAAGCATGGATCCATCCTGCCTTGTATCAATGGTTCAGGCTGGTGGTGGTGGTGTAATGGTGTGGGGAATATTTTCTTGGCACTCTTTGGGCCCCTTGGTACCAATTGAGCATCGTTGCAACGCTACAGCCTACCTGAGTATTGTTGCTGACCATGTCCATCCCTTTATGACCACAATGTACCCAACTTCTGATGGCTACTTTCAGCAGGATAATGCGCCATGTCATAAAGCTGGAATCATCTCAGACTGGTTTCTTGAACATGACAATGAGTTCACTGTACTCAAATGGCCTCCACTGTCACCAGATCTCAATCCAATAGAGCATCTTTGGGATGTGGTGGAACGGGAGATTCGCATCATGGATGTGCAGCCGACAAATCTGCGCCAACTGTGTGATGCCATCATGTCAATATGGACCAAACTCTCTGAGGAATGCTTCCAGCACCTTGTTGAATCTATGCCACGAAGAATTGAGGCAGTTCTGAAGGCAAAAGGGGGTCCAACCCGTTACTAGCATGGTGTACCTAATAAAGTGGCCGGTGAGTGTATATATAGAGACAGTGCGGAGCATTGTGGTTGGTGAATGTGCAGCAGAAAGTCTAAGGTCTCTCTCCCTCCGCGGGTGCGGCGTGCCAGCTGGATGTCTTTGGGCATGATGGTGGTGACCCTCTTGGCGTGGATGGCACACAGGTTGGTGTCCACGAAGAGACCCACCAGGTAGGCCTCGCTGGCCTCCTGCAGAGCCATGACAGCGGAGCTCTGGAAGCGCAGGTAGGTCTTGAAGTCCTGAGCGATCTCCCTCACCAGGCGCTGGAAGGGCAGCCTACGGATGAGCAGCTCCGTGGATTTCTGGTAGAGACGGATCTCTCTCTCAGAGCCACGGTACCGGGCCTGTAACGGTGAGGCTTCTTCATTCCGCCGGTGACCGGAGCGCTTTTTCGAGCAGCCTTGGTGGCTAGCTGCTTCCTGGGGGGCTTTTTCCTCCAGTAGATTTACGGGTGGTCTGCTTGGTTCTTGCCATCGCTCTTTATTATTCTGTCTTATATTTCTTGCACGCTGCCTAAACTCCAGCCTGGCACCCGCATCGTTTTCGCCACAGTTCCTCGGCATGTCGAGCTTCTCCGTTAGCACCGGGTGGCGGTTGGAGCTAGCTAGCCAGCTAGCTAGCTTTTCCCTGCTGTATCGTCCCCCGCTGCAAACAGTGGCTCTGTCAGCCGACTCGGGAGACCCTTGGGGTGATCTGTGTGTCTGTGATATATATTATATATATATGTATATATATAGTGAAAGGTGTAGAAAGAAGAAGGAAGATAAGAGAGGCAGTTGCAAATGGCAGCCAACTCGTGTGGCGCCGCCGGTCCGGCAGAACCGGGACCGGAGTCTGGTGCACTTCACTTGCAGTGTGAATGCAAATGCACTATCCAGCTGACCAAAGGGTAGAAATGCCCCTTGGCGTTTGTGTAACCATAGCAACACAGTCTGAGAAGAGGAAGTGGAGTTTACCGTAGCGCATTTTGGGTAAAAAATAATAAAGACAACTGCGCGGATCCAAGAAATCCTTTTACTGGAGAAAGCCTAGGAGGAAAGTTCAAAAATATCTTGTTTGTGGGCGACAAACAACCCGGCTGAAGGGAATAGATTTCCATTTTCGGTCCTGGCCAGTCGAGGATCTGAATTTTTCTTCTGTGCTGAGATTTTTTCTTCCTGGTCAGTTGTGGTTTTGGTGACAGTGCCTCAAATGAACAGTTATTATACTGTAACTGCATGACATTGCCCAGGCAGTTTGATCCGCTGCAGTGTAAATGCAAAGCAAGCGAAAGTGTGAAAATTCTCAGCATTCCCCACCCAGTTGAACCGAGACCCCAGGACTATCCTGGTCTGAATACAGTCTAAGTCAGAGTGACTAACTGGGAGAAATCTGTTGAAAAATGAATGCGAGTTTGAACATGTATTTGCATCAGAAAACAAAGCTTCACTAAAAGAAGGTAAAAATTCTGAATTTTATCTCTGATCTTAGTAATTTTTTCATTGAAAAACCTCATAAAATCATTACTTTGAAGAGTAGTAGGAATGCAAGCATCACTTGAATTATGACTGTCAGCCTAGCTACAATGCTGAAAAGAAATCCAATTGTTTTTATTGTCCTCTATTAATGCAGAATAGTATATTCACCTTGCACTCGAGAGGGCTTTTCTATAAGTTTTAAGAATGTTTTTCCTTGCTAAATGTGAGATTACACTCTTAGTGGAACGCCATTTCATTTCATATTTACACACTAGTTGCTTTAGCTTCAGAGTTTGGGAGCTAAACTTGCAGGGAGAACAATCTGGTGCTCAACGTGGACAAAACGAAGGAGATGATTATCGACTTCCGGTGGTCACAGCCGAAGCACGTCCCCCTCAGCATCGGCGGCCGTTTAGTGGAGAGAGTAGAGAACATCAAGTTCCTCGGAGTGCAGATCTCGCAGGACCTGACCTGGAGCAAGAATTCCTTGGAGATCAGAAAGCGGGCTCAGCGGAGACTACACTTCTTGAGGAAACTCAAACAGGCCTCTCTCCCCATCTGCATCCTCAGGACCTTCTACAGAGGTGTGGTGGAGAGTGTTCTGACGTACTGCATTGCTACATGGTACTCCAGCTGCAGTATGGCAGACAAAAAAGCCCTGCAGAGGATAGTCAAGGGGGCGGAGAGGGTAATTGGAGTCTCCCTCCCCTCTGTCCAAGAACTTTTTCAGAACCGTTGTAGGAGCAGGGCACTGAACATTGTCAAGGACCGTTCTCACCCTCTGCATAAACACTGAACTTCTTTCATCTGGTAAACGATTCCGGAGCATCAGAGGCAGAACCACCAGACTGATCAACAGCTTCCTCCCACAAGCTGTCAGGATGCTGAACAGCTGACCCGGAATCTCTCATACACACTACTGCACCTACGGACATTTTGTATATTATAGTTATTCTTTTCCCCAAGTATGTCTCAGGGATGTGTGAATGGATGGGGGGGTGGGGGTGGGGGGTGGAGCTATGTGGGAGTGTGTCTTAATCATGCTGCTTCTTATATGGATACCAAGAGAAATGCAATTTCATCTTGCCTGCACGACAGTTGTATGTACAGCAATATGACAAAGTTTGATTTGATTTGATTTACCATGGAGCTAGTTTTTAATTTAATTTTCTTCTTTTTAAGAGCAGCAACAGTATCAAGTGTGGTTTGCAGTGAGACTGCTATATTATCAGTATACTTATGTATTTGGCAGAGGCTAAAGGTCATGATCCTACCATCAGTTATGCTACAAACTGGAACTGAGGTGAGAACAGCTGAAATTAAGTCTTTAAAATGTGCCACGGCACTGTCATGTTCTGGTGAGCGCGCGCTCCCCTCCTTCCCATTTTCTCCCCAGGCAATCAACACACCTAGGAGATTGGACACACCTGCTGCCTCTGCTCAGCCAGCGCTTATAAGGATCTGCTTTTTCGTGCCTCAGCGCTGACTCGTTTGGGTATACTTCCTCTGCTAACAACGAAGCAAGTATTGTTGGATATGTTCGGTGAAGTTTTCGCACTCACCCTCTGTCTTTTCTCTTCACCAGATTGCTGCCATCTGTGCAGGTGCATCTTCAGGAATTGTGTGCGCTCACCAGCCCCATCATCCACACTCAGCTGCTACTACTCTCCACCCAGTCAGGCATAACCAACTCAATCCCTCCTCTTCTCACAATCCACTTCATCCTGCTGGTTCGTCTCTCCCCACTGGGGGTTTCTGTTAGTTCACCTGTTCGGCCCAAGTAAGTGGTAATGTAGTTTTCCCACAGCCTAGTCTCAATTCCCCACTAACAGCTCTCGTCTGTCTCCACAGGCCACTTCCTCTGGCAAGTGACGTTTTCTGTAGCTGTGCTCCTGTTCCTTTTGAGATTTAATAAAATTTGTAAACGTGTTTGGAGTATTTTGTTGTTGTTGCATTCTGCACGTGGGCTATCTTACTATAAATCATGACAGAACGAGCCAGCCATAACCTCGGTTCAGCAAATGCGGCAGCATCACAACATTCCGCTTTCGAGCGCTTAGATGCGACCGAGAGACAGGTGACCATGCTTACGCAGCAGCTGCAGACTACCACTCAGCACGCAGTCGCCGGACCTTTGGCCAACATGGCTCCTCCGGGTCCTTCCGCTCCTCCTGCTCCTGTAGTTCATACTGCTGTTCGCCATACTACTTCAGTTCCCGCACCTGCCCCGTACGCGGGGGAGGTGGGGAAGTGCAAGGAGTTCTTATGCCAGATATGGCTTTATCTGGGGAAGGGGGGGGGGTACCCGAATGATACTGCTAAAATTCATTTTTTTGACTCTCCTGCTTAGGGACTGGTCTCTGAGCTGGGCTCGGTCCATTCTTGACAGCCCGGAGGGGGCTGGGCTGGGTACACATCTGAAAAATCTGTGGTCGAGTTCACACATGCGTTTGATTGTACGGAGAGTCAGGGAAACGTCATGAGTCGTCTTTTGCCTCTCCGCCAGGGCGCTCAGTCAGTGGCTGAGTACTCGGAGTTTAGGGTCGAAGCGGCGGATTCAGGGTGGAATGAAGTTGCTCTATGCAGTGCATTCCTCCACGGTTTAAATGCTCGCCTCCATGATGACCTGGCAGTTCATGCGGTTCCCGACTTTCTAGATGGTCTTATTGATCAGGCTGTTGGTTTAGATAACCGATACCATGAGCACACGAGGGAGCGACAGTCCTCCTTTCGCCGGTCCACCGTGTGGGTACCCACCACAGCTACTGACACAGGGGGCGCTAGTTCTTCTCCCGAGCTGATGGAGCTCAGCCGGTTCCGTCTGACCGATGATGAGCGGCGGCGGCGAAGGGTCGGCGCATGCATGTACTGTGCTTCTATGGAGCACAGAGTGGATGACTGCCCCCTGGTGCCAAAAGATGTGGCCCGTCAGCAGCCGTGGGGGGTCTGTTGGGTGGGACCAAACTTTATTCCCCCTGTAATTTCTCTATTCCGGCCCTCTTTCAATTACTGGGGGTCGAGAGGAGGGTTATGGCGTTAGTGGATTCAGGGGCAGAGGGAAATTTCATCTCTTCCTAGCTTGTTCGGGATATGGATATTCCCACCCACAAATTGTCCCAACCCCAGAATATCACTACTTGATCTGGAAAAAAGATCCCAGGGGATCGGCTGCCGTCCAGCCGGCTGTATAGTATTTTCTGGCCCAGAGAGGGAGGCGATGGAGAGATACATTAAGGACTCTTTGAATGCCGGCCTTATTCGGCCATCTTCGGCTCCACTCGGAGCAGGGTTTTTTTTTTTTTCGTTGGAAAGAAGGACGGGTCTCTGTGCCCGTGCATTGACTACCAGGAGTTAAATGCGATCACTGTCAAAGAGATATCCTCTGCCTCTGATCAACTCCGCATTTGAACTCCTTCAGCATGCGTGGGTATTCACTAAATTGGATCTCCGGAACGCATACCACTTAATCCGTATTCGCAAAGGGGAAGAGTGGAAGATGGCATTTAAAACTCACTTGGGGCAATTTGAGTATTTGGTTATGCCGTTTGGGCTCACCAACGCCCCCGCCGTCTTCCAGTGGCTCAATAATGATGTCCTTCGCGATACTGTTAACCGGTTTGTCTTTGTATATCTGGACAACATTTTAATCTTTTCTGCTTGCCAGAGGAACATGAGGTCCATGTCAGGGCTGTGTTACAGTGGCTCTTGGAGAACCAGCTCTACGTTAAGGCCGAGAAGTGTGACTTCTCCACCAACACCACCTCCTTCTTAGGCTTCATAGTGGCTGAAAGGGAGCTGATTGCCAACCCGACCAAGGTGATGGCTGTGCTTGATTGGCCAACACCCCACTCCTGCAGGGAGCTTCAACGCTTCCTGGGGTTTGCAAATTTTTATCGCAGGTTCATTCGGAACTATAGTGGGGTAGCACTGCCTCTTACACAGATAACCTAAGTGGAGAGACTCGTGGAACAACTGGAACTCATGTGTCTGCGTGATTCGACTGAAGATGTAGAAGACATCTACCTGTTTTGGCATGATCACAGGATTTCTGCTATTTGGCTCTGAAGTTTTCCTGGTGTATCGAAAATTATAGATGTTGGATGAGCAAATCAAAATGCGGACCCGGCATAGCTCCCTCAACAAATTCGACCAGCTGGGGAAAGCACTGATAGCGGCAAATGACTAACATGGAATTTACCATCTGGCATGCACTGAAGAGAGATGGACTTTGTGGACATGTTTATCTATGTTTCGGTAGGTGGAAAACATCTTGGAGGTGCTGAGTGCTCTCCAGGGAATGATTTTAAAGCCTGTGTATGTATGTAAATTGTGATGCACAGAATCGCATAAGAGAGGAAATTTCTATGCTCTCAGTGAACTGTGCTTATCAGGCCTTGATTCGGCATCCTTCCTCCAGGCGAAAAGATAAGCAGAAGGGAGTTTGGCTTCTCTTAACCCAAACAATTAAACAATTGCTGTTGTGCAGCAACCTGAACTCTTCAAGGACAGCGTGATCATGTGTCTAATATGGAACTTTACCATCTGGCATGCACTGAAGAGAGATGGACTCTGTGGACATGCTTATCTATGTTTAGAATACATGAACATGGCATCCAGCCGTTGCCTAGGAGATGTCCTTTGTTGTGCACCAGCAACTGATACATTCACACTGCATTCATACTGATATCACATGACTGATACACACACTGGTCTCCCTTTTTTGCGCTTTGTCAACGTGTGTATTGTAACTTGTCTGCTAAGTGTGCATTGAGGGTTTTTTTTCTTGTGATCATAATCTTGCTCATTTGAGCGATATTCTGATAACTATGGGTTTTTTTTTCTCTCTGCCCAATGTGTCATCCCCTCCCCCTCCCCCTCTTTACCCCCCACTGTTTGATGAGGCGCCTTGCATGGCTGCCGTGTCATTAGGAAGTGCTTATCGAGCGCGCCTAATGTCAAGTCAAATTCCTCGTATGTTTTTAACATGCATGGCAATAAAGTTCATTCTGATTCTGATTCTGAACCTCCATTAAGGTACCATTTCACTGGTCCAAGAATCAGAATCAGCTTTATTGCCAAGTATATTTACAGGTAAACATACGAGGAATTTGACTTGACATTGGGTGCGCACGTTAGGCGCATCCAATGACGCGGCAGCCATGCAAGGCGCCTGTCATAACAGTGGAGGGTAAAGAGGGGGAGGAGGGGAGGGGGGGGAACACAATAGGTAGAGAGAAAAAAGCATTGTTGATCAAAATAAAGCTCATTTTATGACCAAAATTTTGATTACAAGAAAAAACTCTCAAATGCACAATTAGCAGACAATAGAAAGATCACACAATAACAAGCGAGAGAGACCAGTGTATGTAGTCAGCATATGATCAGTGTGTAATGCAGTGTGGAGGTGTGTCAATTGCTGGTGAACAGCAGAGGGCACCCCCTGGCAACGGATAGTCATGTGTTCTACATGGCATGTCCAGAGTTTATCTCTCCTCATGCAGGTGGCAAGTTCTGTAAACACATGAGCGCTGTCCTTGAGGAGCTCGATCTGCAGAACAACAGCCATTGTTTGTCGATGTTTGGGTTAGCAGAGTCGCTTCTTCCGCTTATCACCATCGAGGAGGAATGTAAACAGGGCACCAAAACAAGGTCAAATCTGCACAGTGCACACAGAGAATAGAATTTTCCTCTCTCATGCGTTTCTGCGCTTCATAATTTCCATATACAGGCTTAAAACATTCCTGGAGAGCACTAGCGACTCGCAAGATGTATTCCACCATCTGAATCAGTTCCCATTCAGTTCACCATGCCGCTGTTCGTGCCCTCCCCAACTGGTTGAATTTGGTGAAGGAGCTTGCCTGGGTCCGCGTTGAACAGCTCCTTAACCATCCACAATTTCTGATACATCAGGAGCTCCAAAACCAAAAAAAGTCCTGTGATCATGCCAATAGATGTCTTCTGCTCCACTCTTACAGACACATGCGTCCCAATGTTCATGAGTCTTCCCCTTGGGTTCCCCCTTGACCCGATCTTCTTTTAAAGTGGTGGCAATCACATTTAAGCCGCTTTCCAGATCCATAATTTCCGTTTAGATTAGGATTCAGCAGAAGGAGCAACTAAACACAGACAAAACGCAACATTGCAAGCTGGGATCAGAAGGGAGAGGATTAGGAGGGAGAAGGAAGAAAGGCGTCTGCTCTCTCTGAGTGCCGGAAGTGAATGCAGCTGAACAGGCTTTTGAGAAAAAGCCTGTTCTCGGAAACACCCATCTTGGTGCAGGTCGACCCTCAGCTTCAATTTATCCTCGAGGTGGATGCTTCCAATTCGGGGGCGGGCGCTGTCCTTTCACAGTGCTCATCCTCCGATCAGAAGCTCCACCTGTGCGTGTTTTTCTTCGGCAGACGTGAGCTGGGGATAGAGAGCTCTTGACCATTTAAATTGGCACTGGAAGAGTGGGGACACTGGTTAGAGGGGGCTACCCATCCCATTGTAGTGTGGACCGGCTACAAGAATTTAGAATACCTACGGTTGGCCCGTCGAGTTAACACCAGGCAGGCTCACTGGGCCTTATTTTTTTAAAGATTTAATTTCACCATTACTTACCATCCTAGCTCTCGGAATACCAAACCGGACGCACTCTCCTGCCAGTTTGACTTGGAGCAAGTAGCCCCCCGCTTCATCCCCAGCCCATTGTTCCCACTTCCTGTGTTCTTTGACCCCTTACTTGGGACATTTAGCAGAGGGTCCGACAGACCGAGTCTCGGGAGCCCAAACCAGCGGGATACCCCCGCAATAGACTGTTTGTTCCTGCCGCCCTCTGCAGCAAAGTTATCCACTGGGCCCACACCAGCTGATTTACCTGCCACCCTGGGATCTCCCGCACTACCGGACTTGTATGGTGGGTGTTCTGGTGGCCCACGCTGCAGTGGGACATGCAGGAGTATATCAAAGCTTTTCAAACCTGCACTCGGGCAAGTCAGACTCCTCCTGGTCTCCTTCACCCCCTACCAATTCCTGGTAGCCCTTGGTCCCACATTGCCCTTGATTTTGTTACTGGTCTGCCCCTTTCCCATGGGAAGTTGGTCATTCTCATGATTGTCGACTGCTTCTCTAAAGCTATTCATCTGGTTGCCTTGCCTAAACTCCCCTCCGCCTCAGAGACTGCCAAGCTCCTCATCACTCAAGTCATCTGTCTGCATGGCATTCCAGTTGATATTGTGTCTTACTGGGGCTCCCCAATTCACGTCACAGGTCTGGAAGTCATTCTGCCACATGCTGGGTACCACTGTGAGCCTCACTTCCGGGAACCATCTACAGAGTAATGGGCAGGCCGAGTGCACTAATCAATTCTTGGAGGCCACCCTCAGGTGTGTAGCAGCCGAAAACCCGTCGACCTGGAGCATGCACCTGACCTGGGTGGAATATGCGCACAATTCTGCCATCACAACCACCGTGGGGCTCACCCCCTTTGAAGCCTCTTTGGGATACACCCCCCCCCCCCCCTTACCTATGGCCGAGAGGGAGGTTGCAGTGCCGTCCATGGGGCCCATGCTCGCCGCTGCCACCGGATCTGGAGGTCCACCTATGCCACCCTCTCCCGCTCTGCTGAAAGGAATCATCAGGTGGGGGATTGTAAGCGGGTTAGTTAGTTAATTCCCTTCACACCATGTTGGTGTATGGGGCGGCGCCTATCTCAGTTTGTCTGACCCTAGGCCACACAGCTACTGTAAGTAGTGAAAGCTACAGCGGGGGGGGGGGGGGGGGGGTCAGTCCTCTGGTAGCTCTGTGCGTAAATTTACTTTCCCCATTCCATTATGCGGAGCACCACACTAGAAGGCAGAAAGTACCATTTTTATATGGTCTTTGGTTTGACCCGGCCGGGATTTGAACCCCTGCCTCCCGGGTGTGGGGCGGATGCTCTACCAACTGAGCCACCACTCCGGTATTGTAAGCGGGTCCCCGACCCCAAATACACCATGAGGCAGCAAGTTTGGCTGGCAGTGGTTCAAGTTCTTCTGAAGACGGACTCAAGGAAGCTGTCTCCCCATTTTTTGGGATCATACCCCATTACGCATGTTTTCAATGATGCCTCGGTCATGCTGAAGCTCCCATGGACCCTATGAGTGCCGGTCTCCATGAGCCCCCTCTGTCCACCCCACCCCCCCCACCACCACCGAAGCCGCCTCCTCGCCACACCACCTATACGGTCCAACAGATCCTGGACGTTCGCCGTCAGGGCCGAGGCCTATAGTATTTGGTCCATTGGGAGGGTAATTGCCCGGAGGAATGATCATGGATTCCAAGATCTCACTTCCATGACAAGGAGATGGTCTGGGCCTACCATCGAGCCCATCCCAAAAAACCCAATGGACCGCCAGAAGGTGCTCCTTGGGGGGGGGGGGGGGGGGACACTGTCATGTTATTGTGAGCGCAAGCCCCCTCCTTCCCATTTTCTCCCCAGGCAATCAACACACCTGGGAGATTGGACACACCTGCTGCCTCTACTCAGCCAGCGCTTATAAGGATCTGCTCTTCAGTGCCTCAGTGCTGGCTTGTTTGGGTATACTGCCTCTGCTAACAACAAAGCAAGTATTGTTGGATATGTTCGGTGAAGTTTTCGCACTCATCCTCTTTGTCTTTCGTCTTCTTCAGGTTGCTGCCATCTGTGCGGGTGTGTCTTCGGGGATTGTGTGCACTCACCAGCCCCATCATCCACACTCAACTGCTACTACTCTCCACCCAGTCAGGCATAACCAACTTAATCCCTCCTCTTCTCACGACCCACTTCATCCTGCTGGTTTGCCTCTTCCCGCTTGGGGTTTCTGTTGGTTCACCTGTTCGGCCCAAGTAAGTGGTAATTTAGTTTTCCCACAGCTTAGTCTACATTCCCGGCTAACAGCTCTCATCTCGTCTCCACAGGCTGCTTCCTCTGGTGAGTGACGTTTTCTGTAGCTGTGCTCCCGTTCCTTTTGAGATTTAATAAAATTTGTAAACGTGTTTTTGTATTTGGAATGTTCTGTTGTTGTTGCATTCTGCACGTGGGCTGTCTTACTTTTAAATCATGACACTATCAGATAAATGTCTGGTAAAAATGGTTTGACAAGCAGGTGTTAAATCCAGAAGTACAGATTCAAAAGTGATTAAATACTGATTGGTCAGAATGGGATTTTGTGTAATAATCATAATGTTACCAATTTTGGTGCCATATACCAGAACAAGATCAAGGATGTGGTTAAGACAGTGAGTAGATTCAGTTACACATTGCTGAAATCCAGTGGAATCAATAAGTGATAAAAACACTGTGCTAAGAATATCATTATCTGCATCAAAATTAATATTGAAATCACCTACTATAATTACTTTATTTACTTTGGAAGGTGTGTGTCCCATTACATCCAGCATAAAAGTAAAAGCATTTCAGAAAAGGAACATCGTACCAACAGTAAAATATGGTGGTGGTAGCGTGATGGTCTGGGACTGTTTTGCTGCTTCAGGACCTGGAAGACTTTCTGTGGTAAATGGAACCATGAATTGTACTTTCTACCAAAAAATTCTGAAGGAGAACGTCCGGTCATCTGTTCGTGACCTCCAGCTGAAGCGCACTTGGGTTTTGCAGCAGGACAGTGATCAAAAACACACCAGCAAGTCCACCTCTGAATGGCTTAGGAAAAAGAAAATGAATACTTTGGAGTTGCCTAGTCAAAGTCCTGACCTGAATGCAATTAAGATTCTGTGGCATGACCTTAAAAAGGCTGTTCTTGCTCAAAAACCCTCCAATGTGGCTGAATTACAACAATTCTGCAAAGATGAGTGGGCCAAATTTCCTTCAGAGCACTGAAAAAGACTCACTGCCAGTTATCACAAACACTTGATTGCAGTTGTTGCTGCTAAGGTTGGCCCAACCAGTTATTAGGTTCAGGGGGCAATCACTTTTTCCACAGAGGGCCATGTAGGCTTGATTTTTTTTTTAACCCTTTATAATAAACACCTTCATTTAAAAACTGCATTTTGTGTTTACTTGTGTTATCTTTGTCTAATATGTAAATTTGCTTGATGATCTAAACATTTAAGTGTGACAAACATACTGCACAAAAAAAAAAAAAGAAATCAGGAAGGGGGCAAATACTTTTTCACTCCACTGTATAACAAATTAAAAGGTTCAACACTTTCAAATGAATCAATGAGATTTTGTCTGGCTGCCGTTCCAGCACCACAGCCAGTTTCTCTAGGAATATGAGTATTGATATGACTGGGAGGAGTGGCTTCATTAAGACTGATATATTCATCGCCACACAGCCAGGTTTCTGTTAGAAAGAAAACATCAATGTTATAATCTGTTATATTGTGGTGGACACAGTACATATGGCACTCACGGTTCCAACGTTTTCTGCTACAGTAACCAAACATGGGGTCGAACATTTCATAACCACAAACGGCCCGCCGGTGTTCGCGTGACCTCGGTGGCGGTTAAACTAGCCAGCGCGCACGAGGAGTTTACCAACTTTGAGCAGCTGGGCATCGTTAGGTGCTCCAACAGCCCGTGGACATCCCCACTAAACATGGTGCCTAAGGCAAATGGGTCGTGACGACCGTGCGGCGATTTCCGGCGCTTGAACAACACCACGGAACACAATTGGGATATCATCCCGCACACCCAGGATTTTTCAGTGCACCTGGCCAGGACGCATGTTTTTTCAAAAGTGGATCTGGTCCACGGGTATCACCAGGTCCCAGTGCATGCATAGGGCGTTCCCAAAACAGCGGTAATAACTCCTTTTGGCCTTTTTGAGTTTTTACGCATGCCGTTCCGGTTAAAGGGCATGACACAAACCTTCCAAAGAATGATGGGCGCGGTGCTCCATGACCTGCCTTTCGTTTTTGTCTACTTAGACGACATTCTGGTGGCTAACGCGTCCGGGAAGGAGCACTTTGCCCATCTCAAACTTTTTTTTTTTCCCCCCAGAGGTTGGAAGTGCATGGGCTTATCGTTAACCTGGCAAAGTGCCAGTTCAGTGTGCCAGTGATTGATTTTTTTAGGTCACTGCATTTCGCCGGAGGGTGCGATTCCACTGCCTGTTAAGGTGTGTGCCGTGTCAGATTTTCCACGTCCACAGACCATGAAGGCCATGCAGGAATTTTGGGACATGGTCAACTTTTACAACCGTTTCCTACCTCGAGCAGTCCAGCTGCTGCAGCCGTTGTACCCCATGCTCGAAAAAAAGAAGCCTGCGGAAAACATCGACTGGACCCCCGAGCAAGTCCAGGCTTTCGCAAATGCCAAAACAGTGCTCGCTAACGATGCTTTGCTAGCCCACCCTGCCCCATCAGTGCGGATAGCACTCACTGCTGATGCATCTGCAGTGATAGCATCTGCAGATGCTATGTCTGCAGTTATCTGCAGTGATAGCATCTGCAGGGGCAGTGGTGTAGCAGCACATTTCCGGTGCATGACAGCTGCTCACATTTTCAGCTGTACTTTGCGCGATAAACGCAAATACAGTAGGTTTGACAGAGTTGTTGGTCCACCACCTGGCGATAGGCCAATTCCAGTTTTGGCTAGAAGGGCGCAAGTTCACTGCGTCTATTGATCATAAATAGCTAACGTACGCAGTGTTGAAAATCTCGGAACCGTGGTGGGCCCAGCAGCAATGACATTTGGCTGCAATCTCGGAGTTTACGACCGATATCCAGAACGTAGCTGGTAAACTTAATGCTGTGGCCAGCTGAATGTTGCGCGCGTTAGTCTCCCCGGTCTACATGGGAATAGATTTCTCCGTCATGGCCATGGAGCAAACCAGTGATGTGGACATTTGCACGCTCCAGTCTGCACCTACTGGGTTAAAACTGGAGAGCAGGGCAGTGCAAGAAGGGTGCCCCCCCCACCCCTTGCTCTGCAACGTCCACCAGTTGTCCACCCCGGTGGTTTCGAGCTCTTGGCGCCGCCACATTTTTGAGTCAGTCCACTTCCTTTTACACCCCAGTGGGGGGCGAAATTTGTCTGGCCGCACTTACGAAGGGACGTGAAAGAGTGGGCTGCAGCATGTGTCGCGTGCCAGTGGGCCAAAGTGCACAAGCACACCAAAGCCTCCCTCGACCCGTTCCAAATTCCAGCCAGGAGGTTCAACCACATCCATGTGGATTTGATGGGCCCCCTCCCACCGTCACAAAGTTTCATGCACCTTTTGACAATCGTGGATCGCACCACACACTGGCCTCAAGTGGTCCCGCTGGCTTCCACCACGTCCGCAGAATTGGCTCGCGCTTTTTTGTTGGCTTGCACAGTTCGGATCCCCGTTGGACATCACTTTTGACAGGGGTCCGCAATTTATTTCAGAACTCTGGTCCATGATGGCCCACAGCCTGGGGGTCAAAATCCACCGCACCACCGCGTACAACCCCAGGTTAGCGGGTTATGCAAACGTTTTCATAGGTCGCTTAAAGCAGTGCTCAGAGCTTCACACACAGATACAAACTGGGTTGACCGCCTGCTCTGGGTCATGTTAGGGTTGCGCTCCGCACATAAGGGAGCCTCCCTGGCAGAACTCGTTTTTTTCTCAGCCACTGCGGATCCCCGGGGAATTTTTACTGGAAAACCCCGCACCAGGGACCAACCTGCCTGCGCATATTTTTCACGGTACGGGGACCGGCCAAGGTGCCAGGCCCGGCACACTATTGTTTTCCCCACACCTTCGTCCCAAAGAGTTTACAGAGCGCCAAGTTCGTTTTTGGTAGGCACGATGCACACAGAGCCCAGCTGTGCCAACCATATGACTGACCGTTCAGAGTGCTGGAAACCGGGCAAAGCATTTTGTGTTAGACTTCGGGGGTGTAAGGAAGCTGTCTGCATTGACAGGCTTAAGCCTGCTTATGTATTGACAGACGAACAGGTGGTGCTGGCTCAAGCTCCCCGACGCAGACGCCCACTTACAGTGGCTCCAAAAGTTGGTATTCCCCCCTGCAGAGAACTGTTGGCAGCAGACTAGGTCTTTCCCCTCCCCACCCTTTCCCCCTCCACTGGACTGCGCACCGGAGGCCAAGTTTGTCTCCTGCCCTCCTCAACAGCAAGACGCTTTGGTTGGTCTGGCGACTCCACATTACAGCAGTTATGGGCGCCAACTTAAGTGCAAGGAGCCAGAGGGTTAGAGCCCTTTCTGGGTGTTCGGGGGAAGGGGGGCTGTGTGGTGGACACAGTACATATGGCACTCCACCCAGGACAAAGGGGCTGATGGGGGAGAGGATAGTTAGGGATGCTAATGGAGAGAGGTGAGAGGAGTCAAACAAAGATGTGCCTTTCGCCCCCCCCCATCACGCCAGGTTCACACCTCAGGACACAGGGGTTCGAATGTATGGTAGCAAGACCTGCTCTGTGATGTGTGTTTCAGTGTCACGTTAATGTGTGTGCATGTCTTTCACGTCTGTATGTTAACTTGTTTACCCTGTGTGCCAGAGGCGGGAATAAACTTATATAAAGGAGTTCGCTCAGGCCCTCAGGTGAATGTTCTGTGTTTTATGTTGGAAGAGGAATAAAGTTCATCTGTCGTCCAGCTAGCTGCCTTGTCTGCTTTCATCTTCCACAATATCATTTAATAGTATGGCTTTGTTAGACAAAGATCTAATTTTCAAAAGACCACGCTTTACTATTTTGTGTTGCTGGACTCCAGAGTAAGTGGTTTTATCCAACCATCCATCTTCTTCCGCTTAATCCTTTTCGGGTCGGGTCGGGTGTGTGTGTGTGTGGGGGGGGGGGGGCTGGAGCCTATCCCAGCATTTTGGGCGAGAGGCAGGGTCCACCCTGGACAGATCACCAGTCCATCGCAGGGTCAACACAGAGAGAGACAACCATTCACTCTCACAGTCATACCTAAGGACAATTTAGAATTCCCAGTTTTTAATTATCAAATTCGTGTTCTGTTTTTTTTATTTTCTGACTTAATAACTTGAAGAAATGTATGATGTCAGGGGACAAACATGGTCTCTGTGGGATGGTAGGACTGGGTGAGTGGTTTAGTGAGTCAGTCACCAGGTGTGGACAGCACAGTATGTTGGATATCATTAGCCAATACTGAGCTACCCAGTCTGTTTTGATGTACCCTGTCGGATTTATAGAAAGAAAAACAGTTCCAAAACAGACTGAAATTGTTAGTGAAACCAATATACCCAAATAAAATGGCCAATGAATACCCAATAAAATGCATGTGCCTATGGCACAAGTGTTACTGAAACCTGGTCACCCATAATAAACCCAGGTGGGACCCAGGTGGGTTTAAAGTGGGTAAACAGATGACCTCCTCACCTCTACCACAGGCAAAGTCCATGTGGGCAAACACAGATGGGGCCAACAGTGAACTTGGGGACAAACCCACCTGGATCCAAAAGACAGCCCAGGTTTAACCTTTGGTGGGGCCCACATGGGCAGGATGGCTGGGTATAGACCAACTTGTACATTTTGTTACATTCTGGCCATGATAGCCAGATAAATTGAGCTGCAAACGTTAGCAGGTCTAGGTGGTCTCGTGGATTTTCTTTATGTTAATAAATGTCCCTTGTTGATCTGGTTAATAAAAGTGCAGAGTCAAAGATGTCTTTTCTGGGTATTTATTCTTGGTAAGAAGGAAGATTTCATGCACAGTTACGCAGAAATGTTCAAAATCAAAATGGTGTTGGCAGATTTTACACCTTGGAACAAACAAAGATAATATGAGAACGTTCTGTGGGAGTACGGAGCCTAGCTGTTTCCTGGGACTGACCTTGATATGACAGAGTGAGTGTCTAAGGAAGAAACCCAATAACAGGGACACAGTGTGATATTAGCTGATAAAATAAGAAAATATTTCACAGTGGACACAGCCAGGATTTCAGACGACAGTATTCGTTAGGCATTTATTTTTGTTCGGCATTTAGCCAACAAAAGTAACATCAGCCCCAAACACGGCACCACCATCAAAACTCAAATCTCAGAAAATAATGAAAGAAAGTGAGCAGCGTGAACTGAGACTCATTAACATTTAAAGCTATGTGCAACAAAAACAGCACATTATGAGGAGAGAGCTCTTTCCCTGTGTGGAAAATGGTGATGATGAATAATTAAACCCTGAGGCGTTTTGAGCGAAACACGTCACCGACCCCTCTGGGAGCCATGTGAATTCTAAAATTGATTCCTCACTCCCCACCTCTGATAATGGGGCAGCTGTGGACTACAAACACTCACCACCCCGGCCAGCATGTCCATGTGGGCCACACCACAGGTTTAACTGAGCTGTCTTATGGGTCCATGTGGGTCTGTCCACTGGTTCCATCTGTGTTTGCCCATGTGGACTTTATCTGTGGGAATCTGTTTATGCACTTTAAACCTTTCTGGGCCCCACATGGGTTTATTGAGCCGGCTTCAGTACCACTGACGCCACAGGCAAAATTCAGAGGAAAGACTCACAAAATTACATATGAGAAAAAAATGTGGAAGAAAAAAAAAATCAGAAATTTGCTCAAAAAAAAAAAAAAAAAAAAAAAAAAAAAAATCAAATTTATAGGAAAAAGTTATAAATTTACAAGAAATGAGCAAATTTACAACGAAAAAGTAACAAATTTGAGAAAAAAATTGTAAGTTTAGCGTATAAAGGTGGCAAATTTAGGAGAAAGTTCTAAAATCACAAGAAAAAGTTAGTAAATATTATGCAAGAAAAAAAGTCTAAATTTTACAAGAAAAAAAAATCAAATTTATGAGAAAAAGTTGAAAGTTTTCAGTAAAAGTTGCAAATTTGTGAAAAAGTCAAAAATTTACAAGAAAATCAAATTTATGAGAAAATAAGTTGAAAATAGATAAACAGGTAAAGTCCATGTGGGCAATCACAGATGGGGACAATGTGGAACCCATGGACAAACCCACAGGGACCCATAAGACAGCCCAGTTCCACCTGTAGTGAGGCCCACATGGACAGAAGCGTACGCATTGATGCTGACACGTACGCACGTCTCAGGCTGCGTGAAGTCACATTAATATGTATGTGGATCACACGGGGGGGGGGGGGGGGTTCTGTGCATGCTGGAGGGGGTTTTCTGAATGTCAGCCAGAACGAACAAGAAGCTGCCGGTGGCACCGCCGTGGTCTCTGTGGTAACCCACATCACAACGCCACCACGACACGTCACAGGACCACCCTTGGCTGCTGCTGACATCACTGCAAATGTTTGTGACCTTGGGAAGACGCAGACTCCACAGACACAGCAAAGCCTGGACCAGTCTGGCCTGGGGGGGGGGGGGGGGGGCACACACAGCTGATGGAAAAGTAGCTCCACAGTCAGCTCCATGGAGGGGTCTCACTGAAGGCTGCTTGCTTTAGAACAAGGGGGATGAGGGCTGTTCACCAATTTAGCATGAGCTGTAAATGTAAACTAGGTGCAAATTTGCAAGAATAAAGGTGCAAATGAAAAAAGATGCCAGTTTAAAAATTAAAAAGTCACAAATTACAATTCCACAGAATAAACATTTACCCATCTCTCCAGATGAGCACCGAAATTTGAAATTTACAGGAAAAAACTGCAAAGTTTTGAGAAAAAAAGCTTAAAATTTTTTAATGAAAAGATGGAAATTTACCCGAAAAAAAATTCAAAAATTGCAAACTTATGAAAAAAAAAGTTGAAAATTTATAGGAAAAAATGTTGCAAATCTACAAGAAAAACATTCCGAATTTATGAGCAAACAAGTCAAATCTTGGGGGAAAAAGTTGTAAATCTATGAGCAGAAACTTTAAAATTTACAGGAAAAAGTTTGAACTTATGAGAGAAAAATTGCACATCTATGAGAAAAAAGTTGCAAATTTATGATAAAGAAGTCACAAAATTTTAAGAAAAAGCTGCAAATTTGTGAGGAAAAGAGTTGCAAAGCTACAAGAAAAAAAATGCAAATTTATGAGTAAAGTCAGAAAATTTTTAGAAAAAGTTACAAATTTTTGAAAAAAGTCAAATTTTGAAGAAAAAAGTTGCAAATCTGAGGAAAAAAGTAAAATAAATGCTAAATGGCTTTCACTTTTCCGGCGCTTTTGCTCCTCTCTAGATGACCAAAGTGTTTTACAGATCCTGCTCTCCACCCATTCACACACTGATGGCAGCAGAGTCGCCATGCACCAGCACTGGCCTCACCCAGCAGGAGCAAATGGGGGTTCAGTGTCTTGCTCATGGACATTAAAAGGCGTATGTGATCCCGTGACCGTCTCACACGCCTGTGATTAGCTCCTGTTTTCGTCCACGCCCTCGGACACAGTCCAAGGACGGATATTTTTTTTCACACATACAGTAAGGAGTTGTTCAGAACTCCTTATACAAAGATATAGAGTGATGACAATCAAGTCAGTGGTGGAAATACACCTGTAAGCTAGTTGCCAACCGTCAATCAAATCTAAAAGAAGAACATGCAGAATGCAGACAGAGCAGGAATCAAACACCTGACCCTCCGATCAGTAGTCAGCCACACTACAATCACAAAAAGTTGTAAATTTATAAGGAAAAAAGTTGCAAGTCCCGTCATCCCCCATTGATTTACACCTATGAATGGAGTTGTGGGGCGGGGGGGGGTGACATCCCCCCTCAAACCACCTACTGGCTTTCTGACAAATGAAGACATGAACCTACCACAGCTGCTGACAAAACTACAGCTTATTTGAAGGAAACACTTGTGGTAATTTAATTTATTTAGCCTTTATTTAACCAGGAAGTCCCTTGAGATTACCATCTCTTCATCTCTGATTCCAAGGTCATGCCAACATCTCGGGCCACAATCGACTAAATATTCTTGAGTTGTTTGGTTTTATACAAGCTAGACATTTCTCCACATCATCTCAGACATAATTCCTTCTCCCTTTCATAAATGTGTTGCAGAAGAACACACTGCTAAGAATGTTAACCGTGAAAGTTCAGTCCAGTGGTCTACTGGTGCAAGACCTTCCATCGTTCTTGAACGTCTGTCTCTTTGACGACATTCCTGTCTTTCTGTTGTGATCAAATAAAGACAAAAAAATCCCAATGAGTCTTTTCTTCGCCTCATCATTTTGATTCTTTTTTCCTCAGTTTTTATTTTCTTCTTCACCACTTAGGTTCAGACACTGAAGCAAGAAGCTGCTTAATTAATATAAATTTGCCATCACAGGAGGAAAAACAATGTCCCATTTTCCTTTTTCCACTATGGACCAGTGGAGAACTCCGCAGCAGCACCTATAATTGCTGCTTTTCGGACAGATCTATATGAGGCCACCGTACCATAGAACGTGATGTATGGACAGTTGTGACCTCTGAGGCCGTCTCTGCAGGAATCCATCCGCTGTCGGCTCAAGGTGTTTCGCAAAAGTAATAGGGAGAAAGAAAAGAAAGAAAGCCTCTGGAAGAATTTCTATCCTTTTTTTAAAAATTTAATCAGCAGCTGTTATGTGGCTTCAATGCATCTTTTATTAAAATAATTTGTGAATTATAATAATGCGGACATCTAGCCAACATCTTGCCAATGTGCAAAGAGCAACTATAACATGCATTCCTCATGCAAACCTGCCAACGTTGGCCCGATGTATAGGTGCTGTTGGAGATGTATATAAAAGGGATGGATGGCTGGATGGCTGACTGGCTGGCTGGATGAATGGATGATGGATGGATGTGACAGAAACATTGTCCCACTACTGGCTCAGAGACCATATGACTGTGGGATCTCATCTCTTGCATGGTGATCCCACAGCACCTGAAGAGTGTGTCTGGCATGGTTTCACTGACCACTTCACCATAAAAGAGGTCAAAGGGGACCTTTTTTTTTTTTTTTTTTTTTTTTTTTTTTTAAATCAGACCTTTACTGGTGGAGGTGTACGCCATAAGAAGAATCAAGCCCACCCGACAGTCAGTGGAGTTTAGGATCCACAGGTCTCTCTCCACATTTCAGACATTTTGGCAAGAAGATGACGGGACGGTTTACCGTTGAGTGCTGGGACACCAAGACTATATTTACATTTAACTGTATTCACATTTCTTTACTTTAATCTGCTCATATATCCCCGTACAGATGTATGCCGGGAAGAAATCAAGCACATCGTGGATCCAATTTCATGCACTCCACTGCTGTCTCTCCACACTGGTGGTGGAATGTTGTCAGACAGAAAACGGAGGTGGATGGTGCTGGAGGAACTGTGCGTACCCCAACTGGACAGCAGCCATATGGACTTCAGGAAAAACCTGATTTATGAGGCTTCACTGAGCAACGAATGGGACCAAATGGGACACAAAATGGCCAAACAACTAATTAAATTATTTAATTCATAATGCCCCCTCCGTGGATCATCACCTTATCGTGGTGGAGGGGTTTGAGAGCCTGAATGACTGTCGGGGGAAACTTTGCCCCACTTAACATCTCAGCAGATGTCTAAATATTCATTGGTGCAGCAAGTTTCTATGTGATAACCTTGCTCTCTATCATTAAGCAATATTACACAAGACAAAATACGGTATCATGAATATAGTAACTGCAGGTGTGGTATGGCTCACGTCACACCTGCCGTTACTATATTCATGATACCGTAACAACCTCAAGTGTAATATTGCTTTTATATAACAGTTCTGGCAAGCACAATTTATTAATTGACAGCAATACCGAACAAAATACAGCAGTGAAAATAAGTACTGAACACGTCAACATTTTTCTCAAACATTTCTGATGGAGCCACTGACCTGAGATTTTTACTAGATATCAGTAACAACCCAAGTAATCCATACATACAAAAAAAAAAATCAAACCAACTGTGTTCACAAAACAAGCTATATTTAATAAAGTGGAATGACACAGGGAATAAGTATTGAACACACTTGGTGCAATTTATTTAATATTTAGTAGAAAAGCCTCTGTTGGTAATAACAGCTTCCAGGCACCTCCTGTATGGAGAAACTAGGTACAGGCATTGCTTCGGAGTGATTTTAGCCCATTCTTCCACACAAGCTATCTTCAAATCTTGAAGGCTCCGTGGATGTCTTCTATGAACACTGACCTTCAGTTTGTTCCATAGATTTTCAATTGGATTCAGGTCAGGTGACTGACTGGGCCATTCTAGCAGTTTTATTTTCCTTCTCTGGAGTCAGCTGAGAGTTTCCTTGGCTGTGTGTTTGGATCATTGTCTTGCTGAAATGTCTACCCTCATTTCATCTTCAGCATCTTGGTAGATGGCAACATGTTCTTATCAAGAATGTCTCTGTACATCTGTCCATTCATCTTTCCTTCAATTATATGAAGTCTACCTGTACCATGTGCTGAAAAACACCCCCACACCATGATGCTCCCAAATCCCACTTCACTGTTGGTATGGTGTTTTTGGGTTGATGTGCAGTACCATTTCTCCTCCAAACATGCTGTGTGTTGTGGCATCCAAGAAGTTCAATTTTGGTCTCATCTGACCAGACTATATTCTCCAACTATTTTACCGGCTTGTTCAAATGTTGTGCAGCAAACTTTAAACAAGCTTCAAAATGCTTTTCCTTCAGCAATGGAGTCTTGCGAGGTGAGTGTGCATAGAGCCCATATCGGTAGAGTGCATTACTTATCGTTTTCTTTGTAACAGCAGTACCTGCTAACTCCAGGTCTTTCTGGAGCTCTCCACATGTGGGCTTTGGCTCTTGGATAACTGATAATTCTTTTGACTCTGTCATAAATCTTGTAAGGAGCTCCTAGTCATGGCCAGTTTATGGTAAAATGATGTTCTTTCCACTTCCGAATGATGGCTCTAACAGTGCTCACTGAACATTCAGCCATTTAGAAATGCGCCTGTAACTAATGCCATCATTATGTTTTGCAACAATAAGGTTGCGGAGGCCTAGAGAGAGCTCTTCTGCCTATCACAAGTTCTTTGTGGTGTGACAATCTAATATTCACAGACCTTTTTAAAGGGTATCAGTCAGGACTTAACCAGCTGAAATTAAACCTTTTATTGTCCAGCTTTCATAAGACATCAGCGTCACCTTCTGTCCCAGGTGCAGTTCCGTGACTGTTAAGTGATGTGTCCAAAAAACACAGAAAACCCAGTTGTACCATGCATTTCACATCAAAAGATGTCAGACATGCAGAGCTTACTGTTCTTCACTGGAGGACTTCACCCAAATAAATCACCTCGAATCTGTCATGATCCCTGGTGCGGTTGGGGGCCGCACCAGTCTCCTGTTACAGCTTAGCCTTTTTCTGTTGTTTATTTCCTTGTTCATTGGTATCTTTATTTTGTCTCCTGGCCTTGGAGGCACTGTGAAAGCTCGTGCATCATTTCCAGGTATCAAGTTATGCTGTTATCGGGCTTGTTGTTACGAGCTATTCGGTCTCTGTACGACCGTTGTGAGAGTTTAGTTCGCATTGCCAACACTCGGTCGGAGTCATTCCCAGTGAGAGTTGGACTCCGCCAGGGCTGCCCTTTGTCACCGGTCCTGTTCATAATTTTTATGGACAGGATTTCTAGGCGCAGCCAGGGAATGGAGGGTGTCATGCTTGGTGACCACAGGATCTCATCTCTGTTGTTTGCAGATGATGTTGTCCTGTTGGCTTCATCCAGCAATGACCTACAGCTCTTGCTGGGACGGTTTGCCGCTGAGTGTGAAGCGGCTGGGATGAGAATCAGCACCTCCAAGTCCGAGTCCATGGTCCTCAGCCGGAAAAAGGTGGATTGTCCTCTCTGGGTTGGGGACAAGCTCCTGCCCCAAGTGGAGGAGTTTAAGTATCTTGGGGTCTTGTTCACGAGTGAGGGGAAAATGGAGCGAGAGATCGACAGACGGATTGGAGCAGCATCTGCAGTGATGCGGACGTTGTACCGGTCTGTTGTGGTGAAGAGGGAGCTTAGTTCTAAGGCAAAGCTGTCGATTTACCAGTCAATCTACGTTCCTACTCTCACCTATGGTCACGAGCTTTGGGTAATGACCGAAAGAACGAGATCGCGGATACAAGCGGCTGAAATGAGCTTTCTCCGTAGGATTGCTGGACTCACCCTCAGAGATAGGGTGAGGAGCTCAGTCATCCGGGAGAGGCTCAGAGTAGAACCGCTGCTCCTCCACATTGAAAGGAGTCAGTTGAGGTGGTATGGGCATCTGATTAGGATGCCTCCTGGACGCCTCCCACTTGAGGTGTTTCAGGCACGTCCCACTGGGAGGAGACCCCGGGGCAGACCCAGGACTCGGTGGAGAGACTATGTCTCCCAGCTAGTCTGGGAACGCCTTGGTATCCCCTCTGAAGAGCTGGAGCAGGTGGCTGGGGAGAGGGAAGTCTGGGCTTCTCTGCTTGAACTGCTGCCTCCGCGACCCGGACCTCCGGAAAAGCGGTAGAAGATGGATGGATGGATGGAAGTTATGCTCACGGGTTGTCACAGCCACCTCCAATCTGATATTTCATTCACTCATGAAGCAGGGTTTGGGGACGAGGGGGATGACTCGCCTATCACAGGGGCTGAGGTCGCCAAGGTGCTTAAAAATCTCCTTGGTGGCCGGGCCCCAGGGGTGGACGAGATTCGCCCTGAGTACCTCAAGGCCCTGGATGTTGTTGGGTTGTCATGGTTGACACGCCTCTGCAACATTGCGTGGAGGTCGGGGGCAGTGCCTTTGGCATGGCAAACCGGGGTGGTGGTTCCTCTCTTCAAAAAAGGGGACCGGAGGGTGTGCTCCAACTTTAGAGGGATCACACTCCTCAGCCTCCCTGGGAAGGTCTATGCCAAGGTACTGGAGAGGAGAGTCCGGCCGTTGGTCGAACCTCGGATTCAGGAGGAGCAATGTGGTTTTCGTCCTGGCCGTGGGACATCGGACCAGCTCTTTACCCTCTCGAGAATTCTTGAGGGTTCGTGGGAGTTTGCCCAACCAGTTTACATGTGTTTTGTGGACTTGGAGAAGGCATTTAACCGCGTCCCTCGTGGATTTTTGTGGGGGGTGCTTCGGGAGTATGGGGTATCGGGCTTGTTATTACGAGCTATTCGGTCTCTGTACGACCGTTGTGAGAGTTTGGTTCGTATTGCCAACACTCGGTCGGAGTCATTCCCAGTGAGAGTTGGACTCCGCCAGGGCTGCCCTTTGTCACCGATCCTGTTCATAATTTTTATGGACAGGATTTCTAGGCGCAGCCAGGGAATGGAGGGTGTCATGCTTGGTGACCACAGGATCTCATCTCTCTTGTTTGCAGATGATGTTGTCCTGTTTGCTTCATCCAGCAATGACCTACAGCTCTTGCTGGGACGGTTTGCCGCTGAGTGTGAAGCGGCTGGGATGAGAATCAGCACCTCCAAGTCCGAGTCCATGGTCCTCAGCCGGAAAAAGGTGGATTGTCCTCTCTGGGTTGGGGACAAGCTCCTGCCCCAAGTGGAGGAGTTTAAGTATCTTGGGGTCTTGTTCACGAGTGAGGGGAAAATGGAGCGAGAGATCGACAGACGGATTGGAGCAGCATCTGCAGTGATGCGGACGTTGTACCGGTCTGTTGTGGTGAAGAGGGAGCTTAGTTCTAAGGCAAAGCTGTTGATTTACCAGTCAATCTACGTTCCTACTCTCACCTATGGTCACGAGCTTTGGGTAATGACCGAAAGAACGAGATTGCGGATACAAGCGGCTGAAATGAGCTTTCTCCGTAGGATTGCTGGACTCACCCTCAGAGATAGGGTGAGGAGCTCAGTCATCCGGGAGAGGCTCAGAGTAGAACCGCTGCTCCTCCACATTGAAAGGAGTCAGTTGAGGTGGTATGGGCATCTGATTAGGATGCCTCCTGGACGCCTCCCACTTGAGGTGTTTCAGGCACGTCCCACTGGGAGGAGACCCCGGGGCAGACCCAGGACTCGGTGGAGAGACTGTCTCCCAGCTAGTCTGGGAACGCCTTGGTATCCCCTCTGAAGAGCTGGAGCAGGTGGCTGGGGAGAGGGAAGTCTGGGCTTCTCTGCTTGAACTGCTGCCTCCGCGACCCGGACCTCCGGAAAAGCGGTAGAAGATGGATGGATGGATGGATGGATGGATGATTCCACAGCTGTTTTCATTTGTGTATGGGTTATTTCAGGCCATAGGGAAGACTGTCTTCATTGCGGTCTCAATGAAGTTTATCCTGATGTTTATGCTACATCTTCGACTCTATTCCTATTTTTCTGTAAGTGTATGTGCATTTTTGTGTTTAATTATTAAATGTACAAACTTGCAGCTTGTGCGTGGTGTCTTCAATTCCGGCCCTGAAAGGGCCATTCACAACAGAAGACCGCAGCCTACACGAGACACCAGCAGCTGTAAGTTATTGCCTTTTTCCCCAGTCCCTTTCCCCCCCTTAAGTGTTTTTTGTAGCTCATGTGCTTGGGTATGTTTGCCTGCATGGACTCTAGTGTTGATGGTCTGAGTGAGGCTCTGCGTTGGGCAGCGGGGCTTGTGGAGGATCTAATCTTTGACACATGTTTTGCCAACACCCCAGAGGAAGCCTTGAGGATTCTGGAAAGTGCAGCAGAGATAATTGAACTTTATCTCAGCCTGCGGAGACATCCAGAGTACATGGGTCTCCTCATCTCCATCCCAAACCTACAGCATCTGTTCCGTGGGCTGGTAAGAAATCCTCCACCATCTGCACCGGCGTCGAACGAGCGCCTCCCGGTGAAGACATCTACAAGCCCTCGCTGCTCGCCAGTGCCACCACGGACACAGAAGCCACCAGCCTCTCATCGTCCACCAGCAGCAGCCCCGCCCCCTCCTCCTGAACAGTGGCCTGCTCCATCAGCCGAGGAGCTAGAGGAGCATAGGCAGGTCATTTCAGGGGAGACAGAACTGGTGCTGGAGTTCAAGCCCTGGCTCCTCCCTGAATATGTTCAGCTGGAGGAGACTACTCTGGGTGGGCCAGAGATTGAGCTTATGACCTCCACCGCTCCAGAGGGGATGTCATTTGAGCCAACTACTACCAAGCCCTGGAATTTAAGGCAAGTACCTTTTCATTCACTCACAACTATTAATGAATTCTCTTTCTTTGTTTCTGGTGGGGGGGCTCAGCAGCAGTAAACCCCTTTCACTGAGCCTGTCATGGTCCGTGTGCTGACTCTGTCTGCACTCGGGTTGTGCAGTAGTTCCCCGTTCTCTCCTCTGGTGCACCTCTTGGCCTCCAGGCTTTTATTGTGACAGCGTCTCGGCGGTGCTTCCGGCTGTCAGAAGCCAAGCTCCACGGGACGGCTGGATTCCAATCAGCTGATGGCCTTTCATCAGCTGGTCAATCTGTCAAGCCCTATTTAAAGGAGCAGCTCTGTTTGCTCGGGGCTGCGACCCCGTGTGTGGATAACACTGGTCTCCCCAACGTTAGACTGGAGTTACTACGTCCCGGCTCCAGTCATTCTCTAGTTCCTCGCTACTCCCTGTAAGTTTATCCCTTAGTCTGTGTTTATTGTCTGTGTGCCTTGCCATAGTCCTTGTTTGTGTTTTGCCCCGCGTGGCTCATTATTTCGTACCTTTTGTCCTTATTTAATAAATATGCAAACTCACTGGTCGCCTATGCGTCCGTGAGGGCCGCACCATAACAGTAGGTCGCAGCCAAAAAGAGACGCCGGTAACTGAGTTTGCTTAATTGGACTTGTAGTTTTCCCTGTTCAGCGTACCAGTGTGCCAGGAGATGGCGTCACCACTCAAGGGCTACGCTATGAGCCTAGGCTACAAGCTAGTCATGGCTCACATCGAGATCGACAGGATCCTCTCCAACGCTCGTAGCCATCCCATCCCCAGCGGCTTGTGCTGGTACCTGGACCTTGCTGAAGCAACAATTAACTGCCATCCTCGCTACGCCGACCACCCTGCGATCATGGCGGACATCTCTGCTCAACGGGAAAAGCTCTGTGGGCTGGAGGGAAACTCGGGCAGGAAGCCGAAGAGGAGGCATCCTCGCTCCGGGATCCCATTCCTGTCCCTCATCCAGTCCAGGAGTTCGCACCACCCAGGGGACATCCCCAGCGGAGGATTACGTCAGCCGGGATTCCCTCAGAGGAGACGCAGTGGACAGCTGTGATCCTCCAGGACCGTGTGGCTGTGGCTCGCTCTGCTTCCCATCCATCTGAAATCATAAGGCATGTGACAGCGGCAGTTAGACTGGTGGAGCTCAGTCCGGAGCTCCATAATTATCCCGAGTACGCTGAACTGCTGGCTTCTGTTTCCGCGCAGCAGCGGTGGTTCCGTGACCTCACCTTCGCCTGGCCCTCTGCCAGAAAACATCATTACAATGCTCGTTGTAAGCCTCAGTGAGAACCCCGTCCAGATCCAGTTCCGGGTAGCCGCACGAACTGTCTCCCAGCCAGCTGCAGCCTCCGTGTCTCGTCGGAGGGGTAAAACAGCCGCCTCCGCCTCATCTATCCCCACTGTGCTGTCAGCTCCTCATTCCCGGTTCACCTCGTCCGTTTCTCCCTCCTCCTCGACGCTTCCCCCAGCTGCTGTGAGCTCTACGAGTCCGTCTCCGGCTGCCCCCGTTCCTGATCCGGTGCGAGAGGCTCCTCTTCATCTTCCCAGGGGATCCTCCGTCTCCATCCAGCGGGGGAAGGGAAAGAACCAAGTCCACTGCAGTAGGTTCCATCAGCCCTCAGCGGATCAGGCAAGTGTCTCTTCATTCTGTTCTTTCTGGCTGCACGGTGGCGCAGTGGTTAGCACTGCGGCAGCACAGTTTACCCTTGGCCGGGGGATTGTGGGGATCGTGGGTTCGATCCCAGCCCCCGACCAACAGTGATCTGTGTGGAGTTTGCATGTTCTCCCCGTGTTGCGTGGGTTTACTCCGGGATTTCTCCGGTTTCCTCCCACATGCCAAAAACATGCATGTTAGGTTAATTGGCTGTTCTAAATTGTCCCTAGATATTTGTTTCCTATAGGCCCTTAGAATAGAGGGTTAGTATTAATGAAAGCGCTTTGAGTGGTCTTTGTGACTAGAAAAGCGCTATATAAGTGCAGGTTAGTTAGTTTCACTGGGTGAATTGCCTTGTTTGATTCTTGGGGGTGGAGTTCGGGGTTCACAGTCCCCTGAGCTCCCTCCACCTGCTGCAGAAATTAATTATGAACCTGCCACGTTTGTGTCTCCTTCCCCAGCACCAGGACTATGTCGCCAGCTGAGGAGGGAGCCTGCGGGCCTGTAGAGCCTGGTTCCTGCCCATGATGTGGCTGCGAGGCTAAGGAGGAGGGCGGACTGCAGATTGGAGCCTGCGCCGATGAGCAAGCGTCCTCAGGTCTCCTCGGAGGGACAGTCCAACCCGGCAGGTCACGGAGCCCCTGCCATCACACCGTGCGGGCCCTCGGCGTGGACATTGGCGTCAGGGAATCTCCAGACTGTGGACTCCATCATGCCAGCTGCGGAGCCGGCCGTAGCCGAGTGGGAACCAGACGATGACCTCCTTCCATCGGAACCCAGATCGTCGAAGTCCTGGACGGCGACAGAACTCGAGATCAGGCAAGTGCTCTACTTTGCCTTTCTCCTCTCAATTCTGGAGCATTTTTGCCCATCTCACGGGGAGACGAGCCGGGTGCAGCCGTTGCTGCCGGTGATCCTGATCCCGGTTCTTTTTCTTCTGAGCCTTCCCCCAAGGTCCGTCGTGGGTGCAGCACGGTCCCACTTGGGACCCAACGTGAGCGCAGTGCCAGTCCGTGTGGGGTTCAGAGAAGGAGCTGCAGATCCTCTGCTGATCGACACCGGACTGGTCCCTCATCTTTTCCCCGATCCCCCCCCCCCCCACCAGGTGCCATTGGGATTTCCCATTATCGGCTCGGCTCTCCCTCGCTATTCCGCTCAACAGGGAAGCCGTCTCCGTATTCTCCCCTGCGGTCCTGGTGGTTGAATGACGCGGGTCGGCCACCTGGGAGACCGTTTCGCCCATTTGCCGTTCTGGGTCAGCCACCCGACAAACTTGACTCTGTTCGGCGATCTGGTCCAGCCGCCAGAGGATCTGTTTTTCCTGGCCTGGGACTGGGGTTGGCTGCCCGAACTTTTCCTTTTTCCCCTGCCAGCGATTTGGACGCTAGACGCAAGAAGACCCCCCAAACTATTTGCTTTCATGCCATTGTGCTCTGGCTGCTGTCATCCCCGTTGTTTTTTTTTTTCCCTGCTCTTCTGTAATTTTTGGGATGTGCTGGTGTGTTTGTTATTGAACTATGTATTTCGCCGCTCCTTTAACGTGGTTTTTTTTTTCTCCTCTCTCTTTGATTGATCCCTCAGTTGTCTGGGAGTTCTCTTCCGGCTTTTCAGAGAGAGCAGACGCTTTTCTTCCTTCTCTCCCACCTGATTCTCTCCCTTCTGATCCCAGCTTGCAATGTTGCGTTTTTGTCTGTGTTTAGTCGCTCTTCCGCTGAATCTTAATCTAAATGGAAATTATGGATCTGGAAAGCGGCTTAACTGTGATTGTCACCACTTTAAAAGAAGATCGGGTCAGGGGGAACCCAACAAGGAGACTCATGGACATTGGAATTCATGCGTCTGTGGAGATTTGGCAGGAAACATTGGTTATGATCTCAGGACTTTTATTTTGACTGTGGAGTTCCCTGATGTATCAGAAATTGAAGAAGGTGAGAGAGCTGATCAAAGCGGACCCGGCAAGCTCCTTCATCAAATTCGACCAGGTGGGGAGGGCACGATTAGCGGCAAATGGTGAACTGAATGACAATGATTCAGCGGAGGAATACATCTGGAGCCCTGTGCTCTCCATGGAATGCCTGTTTAAGCCTATATATGGAATTATGAAGCACAGAAGCGCATGAGAGTGGAAAATTCTATTCTCCGTGGGCTCTGAGCTGTGTAGATTTGACCTTGTTTTTGATGCCCTGTTTACATTCCTCCTCGATGAGATAAGGTAGAAGTGGTGGCTGCTAACCCAAACAATCGACAAACAATTGCTGTTGTTTCAGCAGATTGAACTCCTCAAGGACAGCCCATGTGCCTTCATCTGCAAGCGAAGAGATAGACTCCGGACTTGTTTATAAGTCACATGATTATTACATCTATCCACTGCCAGGAGGCGCCCTCTGCTGTTCACTAGCAACTGTCACACCTACACTACACAGTGCATTCAACATTACACGACTGACACATATATACTGACTCATACATACACTGCCTCTCTCAACTCTTGTTTTTGTGTGATCTATATTGTCTGCTAATTGTGCATTGGAGAGTTTTTTTTCTATGTAATCACAATTTCGGTCATAACATGACCTTTATTTTGATTAACAATGCTTTTTTCTCTCTTCCCATTGTGTCACTTCCCCTCCCCCTCATTCCCTTCTTTATCCTCTACTGCATGACAGGCGCCTTGCATGGCTGCCGCGTCATTGGATGTGCCTAACGTGCACGCCCAATGTCAAGTCAAATTCCTCGTATGTTTACTTGTAAATATACTTGGCAATAAAGCTGATTCTGAGATGTCCTTTTGTTGCCTATAACGGTTTATTTGAATGGATTTAAACTGTGGGTATTTGCCGCTATTTAGCATGTTTTTTTTTCCCCTCTCTCCCTTCCTCTGTTTGAAGGATGATATGTGGTGGCCATTTATTTCTTCTGGGCCTCTGCATCTTGGTCTATAGACCTGGTATTTCTGTTTGTGGTCTGTAGCCTTAGTATTCCGTTATTTGCATTTATTGTCCTGTCTGTTTTCCACCTGTGCATTATGGAGTATTTTTGTGTTTGTTTCCCCATGCTCTGTAGTTGCTCCATGTTTTATTTTTCTGTATTCGCCCTTGTCACCTGGTTCTGGCCCTCCTTAGCCTTTTCCCCCCTCCTCCCTCCCTGGGGCGGTCCTGTTGACCTTCCAGGTGGGGGGGGCTTGATGTTGCACCGTGTCTGGAATCAGCCTCGTGAACGGGGGCAACTGTCATGGTCCGTGTGCTGACTGTCTGCACTCTGGTTGTGCGGTAGTTCCCCGTTCTCTCCTCTGGCACACCTCTTGGCCTCCAGGCTTTTATTGTGACAGCGTCTCGGTGGTGCTTCCGGCTGTCAGAAGCCAAGCTCTGCGGGACGGCTAGATTCCAATCAGCTGATGGCCTTTCATCAGCTGGTCAATCCGTCAAGCCCTATTTAAGGGAGCAGCTCCGTTTGCTCGGGGCTGCGACCCCGTGTATGGATAATGCTGGTCTCCCCAACGCTAGACTGGAGTCCCTACGTCCCGGATCCAGTCATCCTCTAGTTCCTCGCTACTCCCTGTAAGTTTATTCCTTAGTCTGTGTTTATTGTCTGTGTGCCTTGCCATAGTCCTTGTTTGTGTTTTGCCCCACGTGGCTCATTATTTTGTACCTTCTGTCTTTATTCAATAAATGTACAAACTCATCGGCTGCCTACAGCTTCTCATTAGTGGTCTGTGAGGGCCGCACCATAACAGAGCCCTCACTGCTAGATGCTGCTGTCCTTTTCTTACCCGCTACCTCCCGTTACTCCCATTTCTCCTGAAGGTCCACCGGTCCTGGGAGGGAGCTGGCGTGTGGCAGGGAGGCCTGCAGCCATGGAGAGTCCAGCGCCAACCATCCAGCCGGAGGTCTGGACCGCTGCAGTGGAAAAATTGGAGTCCTGGACTGCGGGGGAACTTGAGCGCAGGCAAGTTTCTTTATGTTGCCATGGCTCTTGGTGGGGGGAACCAGGTGCAAGCCCTCAGCCGCACTTTGGTTTCCCCCACCGGTCTCCACTGCTGCCGGTGACCCTGATCCGGTGTGTTTGTGTGTCCCTGTTCCTTTGTCCAAGCCACCGTCTAGGGTCACCGAGGTCTTCATGCGTGCAACACCTCCGTCTGAGGCCGCCGCGGGTGCAGCACCACTGTCCAAGGTCCCACTAGTTGACCGTCTCCTGAGCTTGGTTTTTTCGCGGGTTGTTCAGCTCCTCGTGGGTGCCGCGCCTCAGCCCAGGGCCACCGTGGGTGCTACACTCCATTCTGGCATTGCCGTGGGTGTTCCACCTCATGAGGTCACCACTGAGCAGCCTCGTCTCTGTCTGGTTCCTATCTCCTAGCTTCGCTGGTCTGCGGCAAGCACTGGTTCAAGCTGCCGCCTCCGGGGGTGGGGGTGGGGTGTGTGGTGCTCTGTGTCCCACTGGCTCAGGGATGCTGGAAGGCCGCCCGATGGACTACATCTATGGCTGTGGTGGCTTTAGAGTTCGGGAGGCCACCTGATTCGTGCCATCACGAGCTCCAGTGGGCCTGGGACTCTGGGAGACCCCCTGAACTGCCTCATCTTGTCCAGCAACTCTCCTAGAGTCCGTCACCACCATTTTTGATTCTTCTGGGAATCATGGGTGCTTTATTTTGTTTTTTTATTGGATTTGGTCCCTCCGTGCCTTGGTTCCCCCTCCTCGCCCCCAGGGTGGGTTGTCTCCTGGTTATTTCATGTCATAGGTTTTCCTTTTGATCAATGTTTTTCCTGAGTTTTTTTAATATGCCTAGTTCTCGTTTTCTCCTTGCCTTTATGATGTTTTCCATCTTAGACTATGAACTTTTGTTTTGTTTATTGGTTTGTGCAATAGTTTTTGTTCTTTTGGTTTCTTTTCTTTTTGAAGTTATTGGAAGAAGGTTTTTTTGCCATTTATTTTGAGTTATCTTTAGTTTAAATGGTTTTAGTGGCCCTGGTTATATTTCATTCTAGTCTGGTTTTATTTTCTTTTTGTTAATTTTTGAATATACATCCTCAGTTTGATTATATCTCAGTCATAGTTTAATCCTTTGTCTTATTTTTTAGTTTTTTTTTTTTTTTTTACTGTCATAGTAGTGGTTAGGTTTGGTTTATTTATGTGGGCCTTTGATCTGGATTTTGGAATTTGGCAATGCGTCGCTTCAAGTTATGCTTGTTATTGACTTTTTTTGTCATGATCTTTGTGTCATATTTGGGTTATGTTTTGTATTTAAGGGTCTTCTGTGTGTGTGTGTGGGGGGGGGGGGGGGGTTGGTTTTTGTGATGTTACCCTGGGGTGTCTGGATTCCACCCCTTGGGAGGGGGTCTGTCATGATCCCTGGCGTGGTTGGGGGTCATGCCAGTCTCCTGTTATAGCTTAGCCTTTTTCTGTTTATTTCCTTGTTCACTGATATCTTTGTGTCTCCTGGCCTTGGAAGTGCTGTGACAGCTCGTGCGTCATTTCCAGGTGACAAGTTCTGCTCACGGGCTGTCACAGCCACCTCCAATTTGGTATTTCGGTCACTCATGATTCCACAGCCGTTTTCATTTGTGTGTGGGTTATTTCAAGCCCGTAGGGAAGACTTTGTCTTCGCTGCGGTCTTCATCAAGTTTAGCCTGATGTTTATGCCATGTCTTTGACTCTGTTCCCATTTTTCTGCCAGTGTATGTGTGTTTTTGTGTTTCCTTAATAAATGTGCAAACTTACAGCTTGCGTGTGGTGTCTTCAATTCAGGCCCTGAAAGGGCCGTTCACGACAGAAACATCATTTCCGGGAATGCAAAGAAGAGAATGTAAACAAATGCTCCATCGCAACATATTTCCACATGGAGGAAGCATTTCCTCCAAATTTTGCCAACTATGATTCTAAAAAGCCATTATTTAGCTTCAGAAGGAAAATATTTACCTTCTGGGACAACAGAAGATGGCCTGGAGCATGTACACTTTTGTCTGCAATCGATGGAGCTGCACGTGACAAGAGAGAACAATAGCGCCGGTTCGGCACCGTTATGTAACCGAAATTGAGGTGGAATAAGTCATAAGATAAATGTGAGAGTTTCTGCATGTGGAAGAGAAAGCAAAAATGACTGGCAGAAGACGAAATAAGGACCGGGGATGAGGAAACGGACGCATAAAGACGCATGGTGCTCGGTAGGTCTGATGTATTTGTGTACATTCAACTGATTTTCTGGTTCAAATACTTTGAAGATAAGAAAACAAAATAAAAAAAACAAAAAACAAAAATGAAGACAAAAAAACAAAACCATAATTTGTGTAAATATGTCCAAAGTTCACTTTTGACCAAAAGTTATGTAATTCGATATGGCTGCTGGCACATTATGCAAATTAGATGCATAAATTTACTCCCATCTCAAACTTTGGATCATATTCTACATCTTTCCAATTGACAGTAAGACATTATATCTTACCACCTTCACATTACAACCTTTGGAATTTGTGATATCTAAACTGAATATTTTCTTGAAGAAAAACTTGACCGCCAGAGGGTGGGGAGCTGATGGGCACGACGGTGCGCCATAGACAGAAAATGAGTTAGTTTGCACTGATGGGGGATGGGATGGCTTTTAAAATTCTGATGGATTTCAGCTGGTTTCTTGGTTTTCTATGCCTTTTTGCACCTTTTTTCTTCATGTTTTCAATACTTATTCCCTGTGTCATTCCACTTTATTAAATATAACTTGTTTTGTGAACACAGTTGCCTTGATTTCTTTATATGTATGGATTTCTTTGGTTGTAGTTGATATCTGCTGAAAATCTCATGTCAGTGGCTCCATCAGAAATGTTTAATGAGAAAAATGTTGATGTGTTCAATACTTATTTTCCTCGCTGTATTATGATTTGCTTAACTAGTTATTTTGCGCAGCTGAGAAAAATAGTCCCTTATAGCCAGTAACTGTTGCTCAACATCTCAATCAGCATGACGACGTCTATTGTCACTTCACACACACATGTAAACAAATTAAATATTGTCCAGTGCAAGAGCTTTTATAGTGCTTATAGTGTTTTTTTTTTGTTGTTTTTTTTTAAACATTCCTGTTGAGTCAGTACTGCAGAAGATCCCAGATCAAAACATATCCAATGTCAGTCATCAGAACCACTGGTAGATAGCCGGTAGCTCGTAGTTAGCATTCTAGCAATTTAGCGCACTTTGCTCAATTTTCTTTGCATTTTCAGATGAAATAAAGGGTCCATCACCGCAGAGGTTTGTGGTTGTTAATGGAGACAATAAATCAAACTATATCACTGCCTATTTTTTTTTTTTTTTAAACAGGCATGAAATAGCTTAATGAACTTAATGAGGGAAGGGTAGACGGGACGTTTTTTCAAAAGGGTGACACTTCCACATCACAGATGTATAATTTCTTGTCAAACAGCACCTCACTGTGGAGATTAAGGTATCCAAAACAGTACTGAAATTTTCACTGAGAGTTGATAGTAAATTACTGTTAGTGATTACCAGTTACATGAACACCTTTGAAGTGGAGTGATACATCCAATCCACCGTTATTTATAAAGCACTTTAAAAACAACCACAGCTGACAAAGTGCTGTGCAAAAAAAACATTAGACAAAAATAAAATACAACTTAAAATACAATACATTACAAATAAATAGTAATTTAATAAAAGCAACAGAATCAAACAAAATCAATGTCTCAAACTGGGTCAAAAGCCAAAGAATAAAAATGGGTTTTAAGATGACTCAAAATTGGACAGTGAAGGGGCCCGTCTGATGGACAAAGGCAGATTGTTCCACAGTTTTTTTTGGAGCAGCAACAGAAAAAGCCCTGTCCCCTCTGAGCTTCTGCTTCGATTTTGGTATCTCCAGGAGCAGCTGATAAGCTGACCTGAGAGACCAAGCAGGGGTGTAAGGATGAAGGGGCTCAGAGAGCTAAGCCTGGGCAAGGTCATTTAATGATTTAAAAATGTCATGAGAACCCCTCTGGGGTGGAGAAGATGTGGACCCAAACGCCAGGTGCCTTTCATAAGCCATAATTTAATGTGCAGAATAGAACAAAAGTACAGTGCATGGGCTGAACAAAAAAGTCAAGCTCAGCTTGGCAGAGAAAACAACTGGCTTGGATAACACGAAACAGGTTTGGCTTAATCAGAACAGGCAAGACAGACGCGTGTATAAGATGCCAAGTTGACTGAAGGTCGCCACACATGACAGACTGGGATGCATGTATAAAGACAGGAGAGTGATCAAGACAACACGGCACAGGTGGGGAGAGCAATCATCAGCCGACACATGAGGAAAACGGAGGTGACAGGAGGGGCGGGGCTACACACACAACCACAGACAGAGGACACACAGAACCTGAATGCAGGACCAGGGAATACATGACCATGAAAAATGATGACAGCAGAGAATCATACCAAACTCAACTCAAACCCCAGACCAGAAGAAGAACAACATGACTATGAGAATGAATAATAATAAACACAGATAGGCAGAGAAAACAGAGAAAGGCAAAAATAAACTCAGAGTGAGCATGGAACCCAGACCATGCCTAGAACCCTGACAAAAAACAAAAGAATTTTAAAATGAACCCTAAAGTGCACAGACAGCCAGTGGAGGGAAGCTAAAATGGATGTAATGTGGTCCCCCTTACGTGTTCCAGTTCAAAGACGTGCAGCAGCATCCTGAACCAACTGGAGATGTGAGAGGGAAGACTGGCTGACTCCAAAATAACGCGAGTTACAGTAATCCAGCTGAGATGTAATGAAGGCATGGATTACTGTTTCAAAGTGCTGCCTTAAAGAATGACTTTACATATCCAGTGAAGCTGGAGTGCAACTATCATGGAATCCCTGGAAGCCCTACTGTCCAATCAAATTGCTCGGTTGAAATTAACTGTTGTATCATCATGCTTAATGCACGGCAAATGCATTGTGTCCCTGGTGTATCTCTGTATGTGTGTGGACAGAACTGGCCTGCTATTGCTATTGTAGTTCCACCATCATTAAACACTGCAGGCAATATTCAATGGGCATCAATGCTAGTTTATATTTCACAAAAAACATGTTAAGGATGGGCTGAAATTTAGGGACAAGGTGAATTTCAAGCAGCGATTTTGCAGCAAACAAACTGCTTTAGTTTCCTGTCCAAATGGGGGAGGGGGGTATTTAATTATGAATTCTCTGCTTGTTTGCCTCACCAAGGTTATTAAATCATTTGCTTTGAGACACAAAAAACATGAAGGAAGATACTTTACACGACACCACACAGCATGGCTAACAACCAAGTGCTGGTAATAGGCAGAAACAAAAAATGTGGGGGAAACCGCCGGCAGTCCTGGCACACATCAAAGGGAAAAACCGAGGAAGGCTGCAGCTCCCCGAATCCTTGCCCTAAAAAAAACACAGGTACAAGTGTGATGTCTTCAAAAAGAAGGCTCTCCTGCACATGTCCACCGGGTTTAGTCGGCGGCGCCCGACGACAAACATTAACTTTCAAACATTCTGTCCTCCATCGCTCAGTGTGTGTGTGTGTGTGTTTTTCTCCTGGCCTTTTCCTCGGCTGCGGGCCCCCGGGACACAGCGGGGCTGCTATTTGAAGCCCAGGACCTACTTTCACCGCTACCACAGGCTCCGTCTCAGATGCACCATGTTTTAGAAAGGAAAAGAATGAGATGGAGACGGGCCGTGGCTGCAATTAAACCAGCAACAGTTCAAAAGGAGCCCTCGTTGGACTGGTCCCAGCCAAATTAATTGAAATCAGGTCGAGATAATTAGATGAGCATCTTCTGGTTTAAGGTCCTAATGTTTAAAAGCATGATGGGTCAGTTTCTCACCTGTTTGAGGTCTTTCTCAGCTCAAACTAGGGATCAGCTGTTCTTCCATGTGATGCTGAAAGAAAGAAAAACCAAGAATTACTGGATGGTTCGGCATGTTGGCACTACTGATTTTTTTTTTTTTTTTTTTTTGGTGGGGTGGGGGGGGGGGTTGACCGTCTGTTACAAAAATCATCTCCCCGGTAACCTGCCATCCCTCATCCCCATTCACAGGAGAAAGGTTTATGATGATATTAGGGGGACAATTCTCTCTTTTTTCCAGGTTGATTCACACCAGGACTTTGAACCAAAATAAAAACGTTCAACTTTTTCCTCATAAAGCTGCATGTTTTCTTAAGGTTTTGCACCTGTGCTCCTAAAAATTTATGACTTCTTTCTCAATAAATTGCAAAAAGAGTTCTTGAAAATTTACAATTATTTTCTGTAAATTTCAAAGTTTTATCCAAAGTCTCTCATAAATCTTCAACTTTTTTTATAAATTGACTTTATCTCAATTTGCAGCCTTCTCAAAAATGTTACTGTCTCATAAAATTGACTTCTTGTAAATTTTAATCTTTTTTCCTGTAAATTTTCAACTGTTTTCTCACAAATTAGCAAGTTTTTTCTCAAAATTCAGCAATTTTTTTCTCACAAATTAACTTTTTTCAAATCAAATCAACCTTTGTCATATTGCTGTACATACAACTGTAGTGCAGGCAAGATGAAATTGCATTTCTCTCGGCATCCATATAAGTAAAAGAACATGATTTAAGACACACACACATATCCTTACCCCCCACCCCACCACATCCATTACACATCCCTGAGACATACAGTACTTGAAAAACTAACCAGAACTATAATATACAAATAATATACATAATGGCAGCACGGTGGCGCAGTGGTTAGCACAGTGGCAGCACAGCAAGAAGGTCATGGGATCGATTCCACCCTTGACCATCGTGGGTTCGATCCCACCCCCAGACCATCGGTGACCCTTCTGTGTGGAGTTTGCATGTTCTCCCCGTGTCTGCGTGGGTTTACTCCGGGCACTCCGGTTTCCTCCCACATGCCAAAAACATGCAAGTTAGGTTAATTGGCATCAAAACTGGGGATTCTAAATTGTCCTTAGGTATGGATGTTAGAGTGAATGGTTGTCTGTCTCTTTGTGTTGGCCCTGCGATGGACTGGCGATCTGTCCAGGGTGTACCCTGCCTCTCGCCCAAAAGATGCTGGGATAGGCTCCAGCCCCCCGTGACCCGAAAGGATTAAGCGGTAGAAGATGGATGGATGGATAATATACATAATGTCCATAAGGTGCAGTAGTATGTATGAGGGATTCCGGAACAACTGTTCAGCATCTTAACAGCTTGTGGAAGGAAGCTGTTGATCACTCTGGTGGTTCTGCCTCTGATGCTCCGGAATTGTTTGCCAGATGGCAGAAGTTCAAAGTGTTTATGCAGAGGGTGAGAACGGTCCTTGACAATGTTCAGTGCCCTGCTCCTACAACGGTTCTGAAAAAGTTCTTGGACTGAGGGGAGGGGGACTCCAATTACCCTCTCAGCTCCCTTAACTATCCTCTGCAGGGCTTTTTTGTCTGACATACTGCTACTGGAGTACCATGTTGCAATGCAGTACATCAGAATACTCTCCACCACACCTCTGTAGAAGGTCCCGAGGATGCAGATGGGGAGAGAGGCCTTTTTGAGTTTCCTCAAGAAGTGCAGTCTCCGCTGAGCCCGCTTTCTGATCCCCAAGGAATTCTTGCTCCAGGTCAGGTCCTGCGAGATCTGCACTCCGAGGAACTTTATGTTCTCCACTCTCTCCACTAAACGGCCGCCGATGCTGAGGGGGACGTGTAAAGGCTGTGACCGCCGGAAGTCGATAATCGTCTCCTTCGTTTTGTCCACGTTGAGCACCAGATTGTTCTTCCTGCACCAGCCCTCCAGGTCTCTCACTTTTTCCCTGTACATTGATTCCTCATCCCTCTGAATAAATCCCACCACCGCAGCGTCGTCTACAAACTTAATAATCTGGTTCCCCTCGTGTCTGGATACACAGTCATGTGTTAGAAGTGTAAACAACAGTGGACTGAGTATGCAGCCTCGAGGGGATCCGGTACTCAGCGTGACAGAGTTGGAGATGTTGTTTCCAACCCGGACAGACTGAAGTCTCAGAGTCAGGAAATCCAGGATCCAGAGACATGTGGCGGTGTTCAGACCAAGGAGGAGTAATTTCTCCATCAGTCTCTGGGGAATAATGGTGTTGAATGCTGAACTGAAATCAATGTACAGGAGTCTGGCGTAGGTGTCTTTCTGATCCAGGTGGGTGATGACAGAGTGCAGGGTGGTGACTATAGCATCCTCCGTGGAGCGGTTTGAACGATATGCAAACTAGAGCGGGCCATGTGATGCAGGGAGGCAGGCTGTAATGTGTGGTTTGACAAGCCGTTCAAAACACTTCATCACAATTGGTGTCAGTGCAACAGGACCATAGTCATTCAGACAGGACACAACTGGTTTCTTTGCCACTGGTACTATGATAGAGGTCTTGAAGCATCTGGGAACGATGGCCTGACTCAGGGAGATGTTATAAATGTCAATTAGTACATCCGCCAACTCACTCGCGCAGTCTCGGCGCACACGTCCCGGGATGTTGTCCGGACCTGCAGCTTTACGTGGGTTGACCCTGGTTAGGGTCCTCCGTGTGTCCGCTGTGTTGATGGTGAAAGCTGGTCCGACCGATGGTGGGGATGGGCCAGCCCTCCCTCTGATTGTTGGGTTTGATGCTTCAAAACGTGCAAAGAAGTTGTTGAGCCTGTCTGGAAGCAAAGCGTCGTCATCATCGACCCCCTGTCTAGACTTAAAGCCCGTCAGTGTCCGAACTCCCTGCCACATCTGCTTGGCGTTCCTAGTGTCACAGAGGTGTCCCTGGATTTTCTCCGCATAGGCGCGCTTTGCCGTCTTAATTCCCTTTGAGAGCGCAGACTTGGCTGAGCGGAGGGCGATCCTGTCCTTCGCTCTGAAGGCTGCATCTCTGGCTGTAAGCAGCGAGCGCACCTCTGCTGTCATCCAGGGCTTATAGTTGCCCCGTACAGTGATAGTCTTCACTGTAGTGACATCCTCTGTGCACTTTGCAATGTAGCTGGTGACCGTTTCAGCATACTCCTCCACATCCACCCGGTTCCGCCGGACCGGTGGCGCCACACGAGTAGGCTGCCCGTTGCAACAGCCTTTTTTTTTTTTTTTTTTTTTTTTTTTATCATCTTCCTTCTTCTTTCTACACCTTTCACTCTGTATATATATCACGGACGCACGGATCGCCCCGGGGGTCTCCTGGGTCGGCAGACAGAGCCACGGTTTGCAGCGGGAGACGTTACAGCGGGGAGGAGCTAGTGCTAGCTAGCACTTGGCCGCCGCCTGGTGCTAATGGGAAACTCGACATACTGGGAGCTGTAGCGAAAACGACGCGGGTGCCGGGCTGGAGTTTAGGCGGCGTGCAAGAAATATAAGACAGAATAATAAAGAGCGATGGCAAGAACCAAGCAGACCGCCCGTAAAATCTACTGGAGGAAGAAGCCCCCCAGGAGACAGCTAGCCACCAGGGCTGCTCGGAGAGGCGCTCCGGCCACCGGCAGAGTGAAGAGGCCTCGCCGTCACAGGCCCCTGGCTCTGAGAGAGATCCGTCGCTACCAGAAATCCACGGAGCTGCTCATCCGTAAGCTGCCCGTCCAGCGCCTGGTGAGGGAGATCGCTCAGGACTTCAAGACCGTCCTGCGTTTCCTGAGCTTCGCCGTCATGGCTTTGCAGGAGACCAGCGAGGCCCACCTGGTGGTCTCTTCTTCGCTAAGGGGGTCACCATCATGCCCAAAGACTTCCAGCTGGTCCGCCGCATCCGCGGAGAGAGAGCTTAGACTTTCTGCTGCACATTCACCAACCAACCATAATGCTCCGCACTGTGTGTCTATATACAGTATATACACATTTATAGTAATATGGACATATGTTTACTAGATGTTTTTTCTTGCCTTCTGATTGTTGCTCTGAGTGTTGCTATCCCTGTGCTGTTGCAATCCTGGAATTTCCCCATTGTGGGACTAATAAAGGCTTATTTTATCTTTTTTTTTTTTTTTTTTTTTTAAATCTGTCTTGTCTTCCTGGGAGGCTGCTCTTTTGAAGACCTCCCAGTCCGTGTGCAGAAAACAGTCTTTCAGTGCAGAGGTTGCACTCTCTGGCCAAATCCTGATTTGTTTCACTACTGGCCTGCTGCGCTTCAGTAGAGGTTTGTAGGCAGGCACCAGCATCACAGATATGTGGTCAGAAAGGCCGAGGTGGGGGCGGGGTATTGCCTTATATGCATCTGTGTTTGTGTACACTAAGTCCAACATATTCTCTCCTCTGGTCTTAAAGTCTACACATTGTTTAAACTTGGGGAGAACAGTCTTTAAGCTGGTGTGGTTAAAATCCCCCGCAACCACCACAAAACTGTGCGGGTGTGAAGTTTGGATTTCACCAATAGCATCGTGCAGTTCTCCGAGTGCTTCCTTAGCATTAGCACTCGGCGCTATGTAAACAGCAGCTACAAACACGTTGCTGAATTCCCTCGGCAGATAAAATGGCCGACAATTTACAATAAGGAACACCGCCAACGGAGAGCAGTGTTTAGATAGTAACATTGCGTTAACGCACCAGTTCTTGTTAACATAGATGTATAGCCCTCGCCGGTAAGAGCCGGCGAATCAGGATGAATTTTCTCCAAATTCAGCAATTGTTTTAAATTTTCAAATTTTTTCTCAAAATTCAGCAATTTTTTTTGTAAGTTTAACTTTTTTCTAACAAATTACCAAGTTTTTCTCGAAATTCAGCATTTTTGGATAAATTTTCAGCTTTTTTCTCCTAATTCAGCAGTTTTTTTCAGGTAAATTTTCAGTTTCTCAAAAATTAGAATTTTTTTCCTGTAAATTTTATATTTTTTTTCCATAAATTTGCAGCTTTTTTCTCAGTTTCCAATGCTCATCTGGATAGTGGTTGAATTTTTATTGTGCATAATTACATTATAATTTGCAACTGTTCTATAATATCGCTGCACCTTTGTTCTTGCAAATTTGTTCCTAATTTACATCTTGAAGTTTGTTTCTCAAGCTAAAACGGTCAATACCTTCCATCCCCCTTGTTAAAAAAAAAAAAAAATAACTCACTGACTGCACATTTAGTACTGACGGTAGTTTAATTGAACAACAGGAATTCCAGGAGTAAATATATCACTCATAACCCTAATCTGACATTTTGAGGTATGCATCGCTCAGCTTTTGCAATATTCTGAAAATTGCTAATTACCGTAAGTGTCATTGACTTCCTACATGTGGCAATCTTAACGTTCTGGTTACCCTGATCTCCACACTAAAGCACCGTTTTGAACTGATTCATGCTAACATTTAGCCCAGCTAGTCATTTTATTTTACGTTTAAAATAAGTTATCACAAAGTTTAGATTAAAGCCCGTTTCTGAAGATACCGATAAGAAGGCAGGGAAGAGAGCCAATCAAACATGTCCACTGCTCCATTTTTTTGGCATTGCACACGCGTTGAGTGAAGGAAAGAAGCATAACCAGGTGGAGTGACAGAAAATTGACATTGTGGAAAACCAATAACAAAAGAACTCTATCCTCTGGTCCTGCTTCTGAGAACACAAAGGCTGTGTCTGATTGGTCAGCACATCCAGCTGTGAGTGGTCTTCAACCAAAGTTTAGGTCTCGGACAACATGGTGAGCCATGAGTAAACTATGGCAAGACACTTTAGCCAATGTCTTGCTAATGTGCAAACAATTTCTATAAGATGCATTCCTGATGCAAACTTGCTGACACTGCCCCAACGTATGTGTGCTGTTGGGGCAGACACATGATAATAGAATCGTTGCTTCACCCAGAAATACCAAACACAGATACAGAGAGCTAGCTAGCTAGTAATCAGGCTGTTCGATAGAAGAGATCAAAACGACAGACCCACAGAATATGTGCGGAAAACGACACAGCCATTACATTTTATATGATGGACAGCGTGCATGTTAACAACAATCAGGAGTAACAGCTGGGAACTACTTCTTTTCAGGTAGCGAAACTTGGTGGAACCTCATTCATTCTGTCCTCTCCATACCGTCTGGCGCTAGAGGCAACTGCAAGGAAGTGCCATCCATCTCTGTCAGCCGCTGTATGTGGGCTGGTCTGTAGACTCAAGCCTATTTTTTTTAGTTCCTCCTCCATTGTCCTATGCCAGGTCTCCTTTGGCTGTCCTCTGTTCCTTTTACCTTGAAGTGTCCATCTTAGGGCTATTCTGGGTATAGCTGTGGTTGGCATTCAGTATATGTGACCCATCCATCTCCATCGTCTTCTCTTGATGTTCCCAGAGATTGGGGTGGTGACAATTCTGTTGTAAAGCTCTTCATCTGATAAGGTATTGGGCCAAAAGATCTTAAGGCTTTTATGGAGACATTTGATTCAGAAGACATGAAGTTTTCTTTCAGTGGTAGTTGATGTCTTCCAATATTCCGATCCATATATGAGGAAACCAAGTTTGTTGCTTTTAAAGATTCTTATCTTAGTGTGGATGCTGTGGTTGGTTGATTTCCAGACTGAACATGGCAAAAGCTTGATCAGCCTCGCTGATTCTGGTGTCGATTCCTGCAGAGCAGTCACCATCTGCTCCGAGTTACTGCCGAGGTAGGTAAACTCCTGCACATCTTCTAACGGACTGTTGTTGACCATGATGGGGTCTTGTGTTCTGGTATCCATTCTGAGGACCTGTCCCACATAGTAAAATTGGACTGGCCCGGTTCTGGCCCAAATAATGCACTTACACCCAACCCACATGCTGCAAGGAATGACAGCCCTTTGTTGGCCCAGATCTGGTCCAACAGAAGGGCCAACATTGTTTGTGTCATTTTTATAATAAAAGAAAACTTGATTTGATACTAATAGATACTAAACCAGATGATACTAATCAATTAGCCAAGTTAGAAGCCTGTCTTAAGGAAATCAAAGTTTGGATGACTTGTAATTTCCTGCTATTAAATTCAGATAAGACTGAAGTCATTCTTGTTGGTCCAAAAAACCTTAGAAATTCCTTTCCAAATCAAACTTTCAGTTTGGATGCAGTTACTCTTTCTCTTAATAGCTCTGTGAGGAACCTTGGAGTTATTTTTGATCAGGATTTGTCCTTCAATTCACATATTAAATTTGTTTCTAAGACTGCCTTCTATCATTTGCGTAATATTGCCAAGATTAGGAGCATCTTGTCTCAGAGTGATGCTGAGAAGCTGATCCACGCTTTTGTTAGCTCGAGATTAGATTATTGTAATTCTTTATTATCAGGTTGTCCTAAAACATCTTTAAAAAGTCTTCAGCTGATCCAAAATGCTGCAGCAAGAGTTTTAACAGGTACTAGAAAGAGAGATCATATCTCTCCGGTTCTGGCCTCCCTTCATTGGCTTCCCATAGAGTTTAGAATTAAGTTTAAAATCCTTCTTCTTACTTACAAAGCTCTAAACAATCAGGCTCCTTTTTATTTAAAAGATCTGATACTACCGTATCATCCTAACAGAGCACTACGCTCCCAAAATGCAGGTTTACTTGTAATACCTAGAATCTCCAAAAGTACAATGGGAGGCAGAGCCTTCAGTTATCAAGCTCCTCTCCTGTGGAATCAGCTGCCAATCTGGATTCGGGAGTCAGACTCGATCTCTGTTTTTAAGAATAGGGCTAAAACCTACCTTTTTGATATAGCCTACAATTAGGGAGGGATCATGTGTTTTCTGAACCCTCCCTTAGTTATGCTGCTAATAGGTTTAGTCAGCCGGGGGACCTCCAGTAATGCACTGGGCCTCACTCCTTTCCTCACTCTCTATGAAATATTTTTTTTTTTGCTGGTCATTAACATTTGTTTGTTCTCTCCCATAGATTGAGTCCCCATCGTGCTGTTTGCTCTCTACATGTCTGTTCTTTTCTTCTTCTCTATCCCCTCACCCCCCAGCCAGTCGCAGCAGATGACTGCCCCTCCCTGAGCCTGGTTCTGCTGGAGGTTTCTTCCTGTTAAAAGGGAGTTTTTCCTCTCCACCGTCGCCAAGTGCTTGCTCACAGGGGATCGCCTGATTGCTGGGGTCTTTCTGCAACTGTGGGGGTCCTCCCTACAGTTGATAGTGCTATGAGATGACTGTTGTTGTGAAATGGCGCTATATAAATAAAGTTGAATTGAATTGAATTTGCTGTCACTTATTGATGACAGCCTATCAGTTGTGTTTGTGGAGCTGCAGTGCTCTAATCCTTGATACCACATTTCATATTGTGTAATACTGCCTAAAAATCTCCATCCATATACTAACTGTATAATTAGAAACACATCTTTTATAAATAATCCACTTTTACGTTTGTGGACCCAAATGCAGTATTTGTCCAATGAGTGAGGCTCTATTAATTACAAACAAAGGCAAGTGACGGAAAACAGTGAGCCAAGCTAAACACTGATTAAACTGAAAACAAACAGCAGCACAGGAGCTGCAAACAAACACACCTAAAAAAAAACCAAAAACAAACCAGTAATAAGCTGAGGTACAGCCAGGTGAAGCAGTGGAGCAAGGAAACAAAGGACAATGTCAAGTGGCCCTCACTCTTGTGAGGTTTGACCAGCAGTTTCCCCCACTTGAACGGGATGCTTGCTTCGGAAGATAGAACTGGAAATCACTCAGTGACCAAGACTCAGCTTTTCCTTTTCTTTCCTTTTATTTTTGAAAAGTCATCAAGGCCAAGCACAGGTGGAAAAACCTTTAAATACAACACAAATAAAGGGTCAAGGAAAACGTAACCTAAGAACCCATAATAAATCAACATAACCCAAAATCAAATACATAATTTTTAAATTACTAAAACCCAATCTTGAAATAAGTAGAAAATACATCTCTTAAAACATTGTTCAATAATGATTTTTAACCTTACAACTTCAGCAGCTTTTAATTTTTAACTCTTAAAATACACTCCATTTTAACTATAGTACTTTTAAACACACATGATTTTATAAATATGACATTTTAATTTACATTTCAAACATGTTTTTTTAATACATCACATTTAACCTAAACTTGATCAAATGACTTTCCAAATGCAGCTACAAAGACATATCACAAATGGATGCTCACCAGCTCCTTCTTCCTTGCTTGCTTGAAACAAGCTTCAGTCCTGCAGTCTTTTCCAAAGTCCAAACTCCAACCATTTCTCTCACACACTGCTTACTCTCCACTGCCCTGTGAGTAACTACCTCCAAGCTCCCTTAATCACCTGATCATTCCCACCTGGTGCAATCAACCAACTGCTCTCAGGCTGGGAAGCACACCCAGATTTGAAGCACTCAGGTAGAGAGGCTGTGGCCTGCAGCTCAGCTCAACAGACAATCCACACAGACGCAGGAGGAAAACTCAGTAACAGGAGCTGTGTCGCTGCGAGGAGTGACGAGGCAAGACTGAGCAAATGAGGGATCCTAGATTGCAAAATGGGAAATGGTTATTGTCTCCAGTGCCGTGGCCAACAAGAAGCAGGTTGGCAGTCAAAGGAAAATCACCTTTGTTAGAGCTGGAGAGAGGCCCCAACCACAGGCCCTAGACCATCAGCACAGCCTGCTCTCTTCAGCTTCAGACTGGGACCTGTCAACTGACTTGGGCAAGCAGCTTAAGTTCCCTGACTACTTAACATCAACATCTCTTAGGCCAGATGTGCTACTTACAGTGGTGTGAAAAAGTGTTTGCCCCCTTCCCGATTTCTCTTTTTTTTTTGTATGTTTGTCACACTTAAATGTTTCAGATCAATCAATCAATCAATCTTTAGTTCGGATAGATTAATAGTACAGATTAAAAGAAACAGAATAATATAACAAAGGGGGAAGAAAATCCAACAAGGTCAAATTAGACAATAACTCCTCTGATTATACAGTTCAACATAAGTTATCCGAAATGGGTGATGGCTGAAGCCGCAGCTTATATTGCCCACCCATATTCCATCCAAGAATTCAAAAGAAAAACAAAACGAGCGATTACAATTCAGAACAAAGCTAAGACAAAATGTGACAAAAAAACTAAGCAACAACACAACACAGGCTGGATATGACAATCCTTGTGTGATTTTACATGTCATCTTGTATATATGTTTGGAGTATTTCTTCCTTTAGTTTTTGTTTAAATTGTCCAAGCGTTGTACATGATTTTAATTCAGGTCCAAAATCGTTCCATAATCTGACTCCTTGCACTGAAACACAGTGTTGCTTGGTGGTAGTTCTCACTGAAGGTTTTTGAAATATACATGTTCCTCTGAAATGATATTGTTTCTCCCTTATTTGGAACAACTTTTGGATATTTGTGGGCAGTGATAGATTCTTCACTTTAAACATTATTACTGCAGTTTTAAAGTCAACCAGATCTTTGACTTAGACTTAGACTTAGATCTTAGACTTTCTGCTGCACATCCACCAGCCATAATGCTCTGCACTGTGTGTCTATATATATACATTTATAGTAATATGGACATATGTTTACTAGATGTTGTTTTTTCTTGCCTTCTGATTGTTGCTCTGAGTGTTGCTATCCCTATGCTGTTGCAATCCTGGAATTTCCCCATTGTGGGACTAATAAAGGCTTATCTTATCTTATCTTTCAACCTGAGAGCTTTTAATTTAAGAAAAAGTGGGTTTGTTGGTTCCCTGTAAGCAGCTTTGTTTATTATTCTAATAGCTCTCTTCTGAAGCATAAAGACTGGATATAAGTTTGTTTTATATATACGTATTTCCCCATACTTCAGTACAATATGTCATGTATGGGAGTATTAATGAATGATACAAGGTATATAGTGTGGGTTGATTCAGCAAATATTTCACTCTGTGTAGTATTGCAATTGACTTGGATATTTTACCTTTAATATAATTAATATGTGACTTCCAGCACAGTTTATTATCAATTATTACACCAAGAAATTTAGTTTTGGATACCCTTTCAATCTCTACACCATTTACACTGAGTTTAGATACTAAGTTGTTGTGATGGCTCTTAAAAACTATAAATTTTGTCTTACTTAAATTGAGCGTTTATTTGTTTGAATCAAACCACAATTTAAGCTTTCCTAATTCCTTTCTGAGTGTATCCAAAAGTTGTTCCAAATTGCTTCCACTGCATAATAAATTAGTGTCATTGGCAAACAATATTAAATCAGTTTTTTCTGAAACTTTACATATATCATTTATATACATATTGAATAACAATGGCCCCAAAACTGAACCCTGTGGGACTCCACAAGTAACCTTCAGTAACTGTGAGTTTTTGTTACCAACACATACATACTGATATCAACGGACATACTGATATCAAAAAATCAACGGACTGGAATGAAATTGACATGACAATAGTGAAAAAAGTAATTGAAGGAATTGTTAAGCCACTCACCCACATCTGTAACCTGTCATTTCAAACTGGTACATTTCCAGACAAAATGAAAATAGCAAAAGTAATACCTCTATACAAAACAGGAGACAGTCATTGTTTCACAAGTTACAGGCCAGTCTCTTTACTCTCACAATTCTCCAAAATACTTGAAAAAATCTTCACTAAGAGACTGGATGATTTCATTGAAAAACACAACCTCCTTACAGATAGCCAGTACGGTTTTAGAGCAGACAAATCTCCATCTTTGGCACTGATTGAACTTATAGAAGAAATTACTAGTTGTATAGATAAAAAAAAAGGTTGCTGTAGGAGTATTTATAGATTTAAAGAAAGCTTTTGACACCATTGACCACAGAATACTACTAAGGAAACTGGAAAGGTATGGGATAAGAAGGGTAGGACTGAGTTGGGTGGAAAGTTATTTAAGTAACAGACAACAATTTGTACAAATTGGTGAGCACAAATCACCCTTCATGGACATCACTTGTGGTGTGCCCCAGGGGTCAGTTTTGGGACCCAAACTCTTTATTTTGTATATAAATGACATATGCCAAGTATCAAAAATTCTGAAATTTATTTTGTTTGTGGATGACACAAATATCCTTTGCACTGGTGAGAATTTGCAGCAGGTTTTAGAGGTGGTCACAACTGAAATGAAAAAGTTAACGCAGTGGTTCAACAAAAATAAATTATCTCTAAATCTAAAAAAAACAAAGATTATGTTGTTTGGAAATTATAAAATAAATCATGAAATAATGGTAACGATAGATGATACCAGAATAGAAACAGTACAGGAAAATAAGTTTCTGGGGTGATGCTAGACAATAAAATCTGCTGGAAACCTCACATCAGTCACATCAGGGCCAAGTTAGCAAAATGTATAGGCATACTGGGGAAGACAAGACACATCTTGGACTATAAATCATTGGTCTTACTGTACAATTCACTGTTTTTACCTTATCTTAACTACTGTGTAGAAGTCTGGGGAAACACCTACAAGACCAACCTACAGTCAATATGCACATTACAAAAAAGAGCTATAAGGATAATAAACAATGTAGGATATAGAGACCATACCAATTCGTTGTTTCTAAAGTCACATGTTCATCTCCTTGAAACAAAGGCCAAATCTCACACTCTCCCGTTACCTCTCGGAGGCTCAGTCCCTTTGTTCCCTGAGACATGCAGCACACAATAAACATACAGCAATATATTTGTGGAGCATATGTAACCAACATATGTGCCCAGGAGCATATGTAACCAACATATGTGCCCACATGACCCCCCCCCCCCAAACGTCTAAGATGGAACAATCATAACTAGAGATGCATGACATAATAACATTACTACATATCAATCCACCTGTTGCCTAGGCTTAAGTCTTCTGCCGTATTTGCTGTAAGCCGGCTTTACTGCCTCTGCAGTGTCCTCCTGCTGTGGGACTGTTGCCTGTGGATTAGAACTGTTTGTCAATCTCTATGGGTGTTCTGGAGAATGCCTTTTAGGGGGTCTGCCGCGACGGGGGGCCCTCGCCAACTGCACAGCTTCATCCACCAAAACAAAAGCGGGTTTGAGCCTGTTTATACCAATTACCTCCTTTCTGTCTCCCAAATCTAGCAAAAAATGCTTCTCTCCTGTTTCCAGCACCCTAAACGGTCCATCATACGGCGGCCGCAAGTTTGGGCGAAGGGCATCATGTCTGACAAAAACAAACTCCGCATTTTTTAAAGCTTTAGGCACAAAAACGCGTGGGAAGCTGTGATGAACCGGGCCCGGAAGCGTGTTTGATCCCGTGTTGCTCTGCAACCACTGAGTGGGGGGTAAATTTGGCGCAGGATTATCCGGGAGAAATTCCCCGGGCAGCCGGAGAGGCTGTGCAAAAACTAACTCATCTGGGGAGGCTTGCAAATCCTCCTTAGGTGCAGAACGCAACCCCAATAAAACCCATGGTAGCCTGTCTACACAATTTGTATCCGTAAGCGACGCTCTGAGGGCTGCTTTCAATGACCTATGGAAACGTTTGCATAAACCGTTAGCCTGGGGGTTGTACGCGGTAGTGCAGTGGATCGTTACCCCCAGGCTGCGGGCCATCGCTGACCAGAGCTCGGACACAAATTGAGGACCTCTGTCGGACGTTATGTCCGATGGAACTCCAAAGCGCGCTACCCAAGCTGTTAAAAACGCGCGCGCCACCTCCTCGGCTGTGGTTGATGCCAGTGGGACCATTTCCGGCCAACGCGTGGTGCGGTCCACCATTGTCAAAAGGTGTGTGCACCCCTGTGATGACGGAAGGGGGCCTACCAGGTCGACATGCACATGATCAAAGCGCTTAGCCAGGATGTGAAAAGGCTCCAAAGGAGCTCTAGTGTGTTTGTGTATTTCGGCTCGCTGAAAAGCTACGCAGGCTGTCGCCCATTCCTTGACCTGTTTGCGCAACCCCGGCCATACAAATTTCTCTCCTACCATTTTGACCGATGCGTGCACCCCCGGGTGCGCCAGAGAATGGATCGAGTCAAAAACGCAGCGGCGCCACGCAGCTGGTACCACCGGACGCGGCCGTCCAGTGGAGATATTGCAGATTAGGGGGGGCATACCATCTTGCAGCACCCTGTCCTCCAGCCTTAACCCTGTTGGTCCAGACTGGAGCGCGCGCACGTCTGCATCGCTAACCTGCTCCGCGGCCATGGCTGCATAATCTAACCCTACGCGGACCGGGGCTGCACGCGCTTCCGCGTCACTACCCTGGCCCGCGGCCATGGCTGCAGAGTCTGCCCCCACAGGGCCTGGAGCCGCCACAGCACGTGAGAGGCAGTCTGCCACTACATTATATTTACCTGCCACATGCTGGATATCGGTGGTAAACTCCGATATCGCGGCTAGCTGTCTTTGCTGCCGGCCCGACCAAGGTTCCGAAATCTTGGCCATCGCGAAAGTCAGCGGTTTGTGGTCCACGAACGCGGTGAAACGGCGCCCTTCCAGCCAGAACTGGAAGTGGCGGATGGCCAAGTGTAGAGCCAACAACTCGCTGTCGAACGCGATGTATTTTCGCTCGCTATCGCGCAAGGTTTTGCTGAAAAACGCGAGCGGTTGCCAGGCCCCAGCTACATACTGTTCAACGACCGCCCCTATGGCTACATCAGACGTGTCAGTAGTGAGCGCCATGCGGGCCGTTGGAACTGGGTGTGCCAACAAAGCAGCGTTTGCCAGGGCTGATTTGACTTGAGAGAATGCGCGCTCCCGCTCAGGAGACCATTCGATTTTATTCGTGGGTTTTTGTTTTTTTAGTGCAGCGTACAATGGTTGCATGAGCTGCGCTGCGCTGGGGAGGAAACGGTTATAAAAATTAACCATTCCCAAAAACTCCTGTAACGCTTTGACCGTTTGAGGTTGGGGAAAATTTGTTATTGCGCACACTTTATCGGGCAGAGGGACCGCTCCTTCTGGCGAAACGCGATACCCCAAAAAATCAATCTGCGCCACCCCAAACTGACACTTCGCTGGGTTAATTATTAACCCGTGCTCTGCCAACCTCCGGAAAACTGCCGTGAGGTAGCTTTCGTGTTCATCTTCGGACGTGCTGGCTACCAAAATGTCGTCCAAATAGACGAACACGAAAGGGAGGTTGTGTAGGACCGCGTCCATCATGCGTTGGAACGTCTGCGCCGCTCCCTTGAGTCCAAAAGGCATGCGCAAAAACTCCAAAAGCCCGAAAGGAGTTATGACCGCTGTTTTGGGTATGTCCTGAGCGCGCACTGGAACCTGATGGTAACCGCGTACTAAATCTATTTTAGAAAAAATGCGCGCCCCCGCCAAATGAACCGAAAAATCTTGGATATGCAGAATTGGGTAGCGGTCGTGTGCTGTGGCGTTATTCAACCTGCGGAAATCACCGCAAGGTCGCCACGAGCCATCAGCCTTTGGGACCATGTGCAATGGTGAAGCCCAGGGGCTTTTCGAACGCCTGATGATGCCCAGTTTTTCCAGGTTGGCAAATTCCTCGCGCGCTATGGTCAGTTTAGCTGAGTCCAGGCGCCGAGCTTTTGCAAAAACGGGTGGGCCGGTGGTAGTGATATAATGTTCCACCCCATGTTTAGCCACTGTCGCCGAAAACGTTGGGACTGTGAGTGCTGGGAACTGTGTGAGGAGTGCGTGGAACTTACCACCCGCAGCTGTGACGTTGGCTTGTGCAGTTGGCGGCGCCACTCGAGCTGTGCAGGGAATAGAGTGAAAGGAGAGTGCATTAACCAGACATCTGTTAGCAAGATCAACCAATAAACCATGTGAGCACAAAAAATCAGCCCCTAACATGTTGAAATTGACTGCCGCTACAACAAAAGTCCACTCAAATGCACGGCCCTGCAAAGACAGAAGCAGAGTCTTCTCACCAAAGGTCTTAATCGCTGAGCTGTTCGCTGCTGACACCCGGGGACCCTTAGACGGTGTCAGCCAGTCCGCGTAGGAAGGCGTGATGAAGCTCAGCTGGGAGCCTGTGTCCACGAGGAAATGCCTCCCCGAGCGTGCATCCGTCAGGTAGAGCAGCTTGTTCTCCTCCCCGAGGGCCGCAGCCGCTACCGACCCCCGGTCTTGGCGTTTCCCGAGCGCTTGAAGTGGCACGGTGGGAGGCACTTGTGTGCCCTCTCTGCAAAGCGGCAATGGTAGAAGCAAAGGACGCCGTCCGCTCCGTGTCGCCTGGCCCTTGCTGCTGCCGTCGTCGGTGAGTCTGGTGCTGCGACCACTGGCCCCATGCCGTCTCCGGACGTTGTGCCTAGCTCTGCTGCCGCGGCCGAAACCGCGCTCCATTTGTGGGCATCGACGAGTCGTTGCGCCTCCTGGCTCAGCTCATGGTAGTCTCACCGGGCCAACAGAGGTGAGCCGGCCAGGGTCACTCTCACCGCTGGCGGCAGGGTCCTGAGGAAAAGGTGGGCGAAGATAAAGTTGTCATCCTCGGAGTCTCTCAGCCTCAGCATTTTCACCATCAGGTCTACGGGTCTGTCGTTCTCAGACTCCGTCAACGCTAGAAGCCCCTCTGCTCGCTGTTGCACCGAGGGGGTGAAGTGGCTGATAAGCGCAGCCTTCAATGCGTGGTATTTGTCGCTGTCCGGTGGGTGATTGACCAGATTCTCCACCCTCTGGACTGTGTGGCTGTCCAGCTTCGCCACCACATGGTAGAATTTTGTGTCGTCTCTCAAGATTCTCTGGAGGTTGAACTGCGCCTCGACCGCGCTAAACCAGGAGCGCGGACTATGCTGCCAGAAGTCCGGCAGCTGGAACGTGGCGGCATTCATCAGGCTGGCTTCTGCTGAGCCCCGCTCGGGAGAATTATCTCTGCTCATGCTTCGTCGTAAGGTCACCAGTGTGGAGGATGTGTGGAAGGATGAGACTGAGTTTATTCCTCAGGTTCAGCTTTATTCACAATCACATACACCAACAATTTCAAAGCAGGAAAAAGAGGATGAATCATCTCACATCTGTCTTTTATACCCCGGACATCAAAACAGCAGTCACATGTTGTTTAATCAAACATACAGTCACATGGTACTTAATCCCAGTCACAATATAACTCCTCTGATCTTCACACCATTGTCCTTTAGTCTCCGGTAGTCCGGAAATCTCTCCAGGTCATCTCCTTGAAACAAAGGCCAAATCTCACACTCTCCCGTTACCTCTTGGAGGTTCAGTCCCTTTGTTCCCTGAGACGTGCAGCACACAATAAACATAGAGCAATATATTTGTGGAGCATATGTAACCAACATATGTACCCACAGGTTCACCATTATTCCATGTTTTCACCATTTGTGGATAATGGCTCTCACTGTGGTTCACTGGAGTCCCAAAGCTTTAAGAAATGGCTTTATAACCTTTTCCAAATGAATAGATCTCAATTACTTTGTTTCTCATTTGTTCCTGAATTTCTTTGGATTGCAACATGATGTCTAGCTTTTGAGGATCTTTTGTTCTACTTCACTTTGTCAGGCAGGTCCTATTTAAGTGATTTCTTGATTGAGAACAGGTGTGGCAGTAACCAGGCCTGGATGTGTCTTGACAAATTGAACTCAGCTTTCCAAAGATGCGATAAACCACATTTAAATTATGTTTTAACGTGGGCGGGGGGGGGGGGGGGTAGCAATCACTTTTTCACACAGGGCCATGCAGGTATGGATTGTTTTTCCTCTTAATAATAAACACCTTCATTTAAAAACTGCATTTTGTGTTTACATGTGTTATCTTTATCTAATATTTAAATTTGTTTGATCTGAAATATTTAAGTGTGACAAACATACAAAAAAAATGAGAAATCAGGAAGGGGGCAAATACTTTTTCACACCACTGTACATCTTCCTCTTCCAGGTAGGTCTTCTTAGTGAAGCTCACAGTTCCCTGGAGGAGCGCATGGAAGAGGCCAATGAACGCAAACGGCTCAAATACCAAGAACTGGTAGAAGAGTGCCAGAGGAATTGTTGGAGAGCAGACTGTGAGTCCATAGAGGTGGGATGTCGAGGCTTTGCTGCCCGCTCCCTGTGCAAAATTTACGTTCTCCTTGGCATCAAAGGAGCTGCTAGAAGGAAGGCCATCAAATCTCCCACCAAGGCTGCAGAAAGAGCCTCTCGATAGCTATGGATTAAGAGGTCTGAATTGTGGGCCAATGCTGCTGGGACACAAGTGAGGGTCTGATCAACCCTGGCTGGGTCGCCTGATTAAGGGTGTCTGACGTGAGACCAGAAACACCCGATGACATCAGGAAACATCACTGTGTCCCAGCGCATCTATGGATGTATCTATTCACCACAGGAAACAGGAGGAGACAAAGGTGTGGGGATCAGACTAAGAGGTTACGTAATCACAAAAGGTAAAGCAGGGGACCATGTCCAAGGATAAACAAGAAGATACTACCACAGAAAAACTGAACAAAGCAAAAAAAAACATATCAAAATGAGACAAAATCATGAGGAAACAATTGAATATCAAAGGACTATCACAGCAAAACCAGAAACTAGAACAGGCTGAACCATAATAAAACATTTCAGAATAATAAACTCAGAAGTGATCAAGCTCACACATTATAAATAGATTCTCCCCAGATAATTTAATTTAGTTACTTGTTTTTTTTTTTAATTTTATATTTACAGGTATTTCTTTTGTTATCTGTGTTAAATTTCTGTACTTCATCTTTTTGCTTTTCCTATATGTATTCTCTTCTACTCTGTCCTTTAGGATTTTGTTGTGTGTTTCTGATGCAAATACCGCATGCCTAATGAGAAAGTCTGCTGAGGTTTGACTTTTACAACACAGCTGCCTTTTTTCTTTAAGATTTGAGAAACACAAAGACCCCTGAAGGGGGGCATTAAAATTCCCGCGCACCAGCCAACGCTGGACACTCACTTTTATATTTATATCAAGCCGTAGATATTTAGATATCCGGGTTCTGGCCACTTGTGACCCACATACGTATATATCTATCTATAGCCAGCTGCTGTATTAAAAAGCTGCAACTTCCTGCCAAAACTCCTCCTCATCCTGATGCCTTACATTCATCTCACACTGCTGCTCAGGTAAAAGCATAAGAAATACAGTGAAAACATATTTTACATAAATGTCATAAGCTGACATTTTAAAGGACAAACTATTCCCCGTCGAAGCTAATGTGAGAGCTAACATTGTCGTGTAAAACAAACAGATATCATCATCATCATCATCCTTTATTTAACCAGGTAAGTTAGCAAAGAACATATTCTTATGGAAGCAAATGGCCTGGTAGGAGGGAAGGACCTCCTCAGGGATGGGGAAAGGGAGAAACTTAAAAAAACACAACAACACACAAGTCGGGTGTACATGTTAAAGGACTCACTGTCTGGCCTTTCTCCAGTTTAACAGCTCACTCATGTCTTAATGAAATGTTTCTGACATAGTTTGTTCACATTTTCTTTAATTTTTGTTTTAATTACTGAAGCAAATTGGTTTTGTTTTTTCGTGGCTTTCTTGAAACACTCTGATTTAACGCCTGTCACTTTAAGAAACATCCGTCACCTATTCCACTCCGCCCACCCTCTTGCATCAGTTAGCCAATAGCTGACTAGCTTCTAGCCTTTAGCTTATAGCCGCCATCTAGTTCAGATCAGCGGTGCTGGTTCACTGATCCACAGTCGATGGTGCATCTGTCATGAATGTCCCTTGCAGGGCATTAATGAGGCGCCAGGAGCCAGAAGTAAGTTTGCTTGTTGATTTGACAAAAAGGACAAAAGGGTAAAGTAAACAGCCACGTGGGGCAAAACACGTACATACACTAGAACACAAAATAATAAACACTGACGACAAACGAGAAGATGCAGCAAGGACGGAACCTACGCTGTACAACATACACTTACAAAGGACGAGCAACGAAGAATCCAAATCTGAGTGAAGACTGGAGTCGGGGTTAGGAACTCCAGTTGGGAACATGAAGGTGTGTGAGTTTCTGTGTAGGTCGCAGCGAGGAGTGAGCCTCAGCTGCTCCCTTAAGAACAGCACATAAACCAACCAGGAAAGGTGGAATGTAATTAACGAAATGACAAACAGCTGTCACAACGCTGGCTCGGCTTTGACAGCCGGAAGTACGGCCATGACGCTGTCACAATAAAATCCCTTGGAAGGTCCTAATAACAAAACCCAAAATAATATGGTGGAAAAGGGAAAATACTGAGTAACCCGAGCGCGGATGGGACCAGCGCTCAGATCACCACAGTATCCGGTCCATCTCACAATAACTCTGCCATGATTCCACAACAAATCACTAGAACCGCATCTCAGGCGGGTCCCCAATCGCCGCAACCAACCTTGCCCGGGACTCGAGGCTGCTGGCCAAGCCAAGCTGCCAAGCCAGGGGATCTTAAAGGGCAGTGTATCACTCTGCAGGACTTCGCTCCACTCTCACGGTCAGCTGGGGGACGCCCTGTCACAAGGCAGCTTCCCGATGCTGCCCACGAGAGCAGAGCAAACTCGTGGGGAGCCCTGGGGGACGGTGCGTGAGCTGGCCATGAGAGCCAGTAGCCTCAGGTCCTGGTGTAGGTGGTTGCCATGACCGGCACGCCGGTGCTGGTAATTTGCTGTGGAATCATGGCGAAATTATTGGTAGATGGGCCAGAGTGATGTGAGGTCTATTTTGGATTGTGGACTGGTGAACAAGGTGGTAACAGGGATGGCTATTAGGGTGACTAAGATCTGAGCCGGAGTGGTGGCCTAGGGGTACAGCATCCACCCCCACATCATCCACCTTACAACCGGGAGGCCGGGGTCCAAATCCCAGCCGGGTCATGCCAAAGACCATGTAAAAGTGGAACTTCCTGCCATTCTGCTTGATGCTCAGTGATAAAGGAACAGAGGAGGGAAAAATCCATCATACTGTTGTATGTTTGATTTACGGGCAAAGAGGCATGGCGACCCCTGTCCTGTACAAGCTAAAGAAAGGGGGTGGGGGGGATCTGAGGAAAATAGCAATTTAAGCCACATTTGGTGTGAGCCTCCTGGTACCAGAGTTAGCTGAGGGGTTAATAGCTCAGGGGCTAATAGGCTAGCTTTAGCAACCCTTCCATCTACATGACAGACAGGTAGGCGGGCCAATAATAGAGCAGTGGGCGGGTCTCAAGGACACCGGTGGGTTGGCTTTGTCAAATCATGGCTTATATGATTTACCTGGATGAGTCAAAAACATTTCTGAGAGAGAAAAACAGATAAAGGCTGTGTGTTTTTGGATAATTACGTGACCAACAGACAGATTTCAGACAGTTTAAACTTACAAACACCACTTTTCACTCAATGAGCCCTTTAACAATTGCGACTTTTCTAAACTGTCATAAATATGAGTTTTTTTCCTCATAGACTTGTCAATTTTTGAAGGTGTTCTAAAGAATTTGTCACATTATTCTTTGTTATATGTAAGCACTTGTTCATATAAAATTTCAACCCTTTTCCACATTTTTTTTTTCTTAGAAATGTAAAACACTTTAGGAACTTTGTGACTGAAATTTTACCAGACAGATCTTGGCTCAAACCTGGTTTTATTTTGACAAGGTCAAACCATTAGATGACTATTTTTGGTTCTCCTCTTTTCTATTCTGAAACAAAACTAGTGGGAGAAGAAAACATGAACTGAACAGATTCTTCTGAGTAAATGTGAACTTCTTTTTCAGTCATATGCCATGGAGGACCAAGATCCTGCAGTTTTTACCTCCAACCAGTGTCTTCCACTGAATTTCTTCCCACTGATTGCTGATAAGTAAAAAAGCCTGCTGAAGAGACTGTGTAGAAGAGAAAACCAGCAGGGTCTTGGCCCTCCATGGCACATGACTGGACACCCCTGTCATAAATGAATCGTCATTTATGAATCTCAGGAAAACATTTAATGTCTGGAGATAACGACATAAACGGAACATCAGTGACTCGAGGTAACAAGAAAACAGACAATTCGTTACCGTGGGAAAACAGAAACTAAAGTATGGCTCCTTTGGCTTCTGTGATAATCTTCTAATGTGTGTCTTTCTAACAGAAATATTGACATTACAGCCAACATTTCATGAACAAAAACAGAAATAATAGTTGGTATTAAAACCATGTGTCATCTCCCCTTTATTTACTTTCCTGTTTCTGTTTCACTCATTACAGAACAATCTATTCCATTTCCTCCACCGTAACCCAACAGAACGATCTGTTCTGTGTCCTCCACCATAACAAAACAGAACAATCTGTTCCATTTCTTCCACTGTAACCCAACAGAACAATTTATTCCGTTTCCTCTGCCATAGCCCAACAGAACAATATGTCCTGTTTCCACCACCGTAACCCAACATCAGATTTGCATGACTCCCAGTGCAGATTCGTTCACTCCCCTCAATGTCACCGATTGCTTAGCGCTGCAATTGTGCCTCGGCCACGCTGTCCCGCAGCTTTCTGAATGAATGAACCGAGTGGGGAAACAAGCCCATTTCCATTCGGGTGACATTAATAATTTGCCATGGCGGCCATAGCTTTGGCGTAAAAATAAAGAAATGCAGCCGTGAACAACACATGATGGTTTGGGGGAGGGGTAGCGTGGAGATGGAGAGTGTGAAGTAAAGAGGAGAGGCTGCTGACATGAGAAGGACGTATAAATATGCATCACTGTGTTCTATCTTCAGAACCCATGCAGATAGCACTTTCTTTTGTTGCACTCAACCTCCCATCCCCATCGCTGCCATCTCCTCCGTTTCATGGCGCCACAACAGGAGGCTCGTGCAGGCCAGCCCATGTTGGTGCATCAAAACCCAATATCAGCCCGCTCCAAATTAATTACCAGCTCTCGCCCCGGCTTGCTTCCGTAATAAGTCTCTCAGGGAGCAAAAATGATGGGCTCTACGCCGCATCCTCGGTCTCCCTCCACATAGCCCGACAGCTATTTACCCCCCACCCCCAGCTCAGGTCTTTCAGCTCCTAATGCAGTCCACCTCATCACCAGCGCCAGCAGAACAATCACGTCCCGAATTGGCTTTGTGTAGATCCACGGTGGATATGAAGTGACACAGATGTGAAAGTGACATGTTGAATATCAGCCGGGATCGTTGTAATATTCATTTGGTGTGGCAGGATATTAGGACAGTAAAATGGTTTATAGGTGCAGGGCTGTTTCACTTCATAAAGCAGAGTGTGCAAACGCAACGGGCAACATCAGACACTAGGGGGCACTGTCAACATATCTCTGGGGGGAGCGAGGGCTGTAATTACCTAAAAGAAGATGTAAAAATCTGCAGCTCTTCCTAATTTGTTACTGTTGTGAAAAATTTGCAGTTTTAATTATAAATTTTCATTTTTTCCTGTAAATTTGTGAGTGCTTTATTTCAAATTTGCAACTTTTTTAAACAAATAGATTTGCACCAATTCTCACACATTTGTTACTTTTTCCTCATAAAATTTCAAAAAAATTTGCATTAATTTATGACAATTTTCTTGTAAATTTGTGATTTTTCATACATTTTCCACTTTATTCTTGTACATTTGACTTTTCCTAATAACCATGTAATGTTTCTGAATATTTTGACCTTTTGACCTTTTTTGTAAATCTGCAACTTTTTTGAAATGAATTTGTGCCTTTTTTTAGTAAATTTACGATGTTTTTTTCAATAAATTTGCAAGTTTTTAAACAAAGTTTGTAGCTCTTCTCATGAATTTTCAGCTTTTCAAATAAATTTGTGACTTTTTTCTCATAAATTTAATGTTTTTCAATAAATTTTGGAACTTTTCTCATAATGTTCAATTTTTGCATAAATTTGACCATTTTCTTGCAAATTTATATTCTAGAAAATTTCTGACATCTTGTTTTGACTGAAAATTTTGAATTCCTCATGAGTTGTTTTTTTTTTTACAAATTTTCAACTTTTTCAAATGAATTTTCTCATAAATTTGCAATGTTTTTCTTGTACATTTGCAATTTTATTCTCAACTTTTCATTTTTGTAAACTTGTGACTTTTCTTGTAAATATGCAATGTTCATATACATGCTGATAAAATTTTTAGTCTACGTAACTAATTTTTTTCTACGTATCTAATTTTTTTCTTTTTAACTTTTTTCTGCTCATCTGGACAATAACCCAAATTTTTTTATCTAATTTTATCTAATTTATCTAATTTTTTAAATCTTTTTTTAGGAGAGATATTTTTTCCAGGAGTTTAAATTCGTCCCCATTATAAAAGTTGTGGCCCCCCAAAACAATCTTGCATATGGCCCCTCAGAAAGCTAGGAACGGCCCTGCTTAGGCTTCTGCAGATGCAGCAGGACTTTGATCAGTCATCTAAGCAAAGCCGACTGCGCACTGGTAAAGCTGAGCCTCAGTAACAAATAAAAAGCTAAATTGGAGCGAAGCTGGACCATCTCCAGAGCGACGCATAAACCCAACAGCAATTTAGCAAAATCCAGGAGCAGAGAGCCCTGCTCCTCAGTGCTGCTGAGGCGAGAAATCTTATTGCCAAAAAAAAGTAGGCCTGTAAACCGAAGTCTCTGAGGTGTTTCCCAAGTCAGTAAAATTGTGCCCTTCATGAGGCGTAAAAGCTGAGGTCGGCAGGCTGCCTTTGGAGCCATTAAAGCTGCAGTGTAATGGATCAGATCTATGAGGCCAGGCCTTTAGATTAGTTTACAAGGTGTGAAAGGTGAACAACTGAAAAAAAGCACTAAATGTGTAAAAGCTGCTCAGACTCCTCCCTGGATCTTCTCAGTCTCCCAGTGTCACATCTGGGTATTTCAGGGGTGGAGAAACAAAGATGACACCGCTGACGCTCACAAATAAATCCAACTCCTGAGGCTCCTGAGGGCTCGGGACACAGCCTTCTGGGCCGGCAACACTGCAGGACTAACAACAGCTAGGGCCACTCTGTCCCATGGTATCAAGGAGGTAAAACGACAGTACAACAAGAAAATATCTGGCCACTTCAGCAACACACCAGAGATGCACGTTCTCTCTGGCGTGGCATACAGACCCTCGCCAACTGCAAACCTCCATCTCAGACCTGTGCGAGCGACATCACACTGCTTAACAACCTAGATGACTTCTTTGGCCACTTTGAAGCACAAAACAGCACATCAGCACAGAAGACCACTCCTCCTCCAGATGAGCATGAGCTCAGGCTGGATCCAGCTTACGTCCAGGATCAACCTGTGCAAGGCAGCTGGACCAGACGACATACCGGGTCGCATTCTGAAGGACTGTGCAGAGGAGCTCAAGAATGTCCTGGCCGACCTCTTCAACATCTCCCTGAGTCAAGCTGTTATCCCCACATGTTTCAAAACTGCCACCGTAATATCAGTCCCATAGAAGTCCGTCCCATCCGGCTACAAGGATTACCGGCCTGTAGCACTGACCACCATTATAATGAAGTGCTTCGAGTGGCTGGTCATGCAGAACATCAAGTCCATCCTCCCTCCCTCTCACAACCCATCTCAGTTTGCATACAGATCAAACAGATCCACAGAAGATGCCATCTCTGCTGCTGTCCATCCAGCCCTCACCCACCTGGACTCAAAGAACTCCTACTGTATATGCAAATGCTGTTCGTGGACTTCAGTTCAACATTCAACACAATCATTCCCCAGCACCTGATACAAAAACTCAGACACCTGGGACTCAAAACCTCTCTCTGTAACTTGGTGCTGGACTTTCTCACAAGGAGGCCACAGAATGTGCAGGTTGGTAGCAACACCTCCAAGACCATCACACTGAGCACAGGGGCCCCACAAGGGTGTGTGCTCAGCCTGCTGCTTTTCACCCTGCTGACCCATGATTGTGTACCCGCCTACAGCACCAACCACATCATCAAGTTTGCGGACGACACAACGGTGGTGGGCCTCATCACCAACAACGAGGAGGCCAACTACAGAAATGAGGTGAGCCAACTGGTGTCATGTTTGCCCCTACAGGTCAGAGGGACAGACCCAAGCACTGAATTGTATTTGTAACATTTATTAACAAAGTCCAAAAATGGTATAGACAATACAAAAATGCCAAACAAGAATCACTTACAGAAAGGTCCGCTTCAGAGCCGCCTAGCTCTGGAGGAGATGAGGGTTAAAAAAGTAGTGGAATTGTCCAGACGAGAAACCAATATTGCCGCAATGACTAAGTGAACAGGCAGAGCTAAATATTGGAGAAGGAGATGGCACAATGAGCAGCAGGTGCAGGAAACAGGAGCGGACTGGTGACCTAATTACAGAATACTCACAGCTGAGATGACTAGGAGAGCAGGTAGTGAGCAAATAAAGTGGGGATGTCTGGAAGGGGAGAAATAATGACTCTGTCACAAGAAAAGGCAAACAATCTTAAACTACATAAATAGACGACATAATAACAATACTGAAACACAAAAAATAAATAGAATGATAAATCATCAAAAATCAAAAGTCTGTGTATATATATATATATTTATAGTAATATGTACATATGTATATTAGCTGCTCTTGCTTGCTTGCTTTTTTTTTTCTTGCCTTCTGATTGTTGCTCTGAGTGTTGCTATCCCTGTGCTGTTGCAATCCTGGAATTTCCCCGTTGTGGGACTAATAAAGGCTTATCTTATCTTATCTTATTAAAAACACAGGAAAACACCACAAGGCTTGGAAAAAATACAGAAAATATTCAGAAATAAATTGAGAGCCTGAGCCCAGTACAACCCATGCTCAGTCCTGTGACAACTGGTCCAGTGGTGTAAAGACAACAATCTCTTTCTGAATGTGGGAAAAACCAAGGAGATTGTGGTCGACTTCAGGAGAGGACACACACAGCATCTGCCTCTGATCATCGATGGAGCAGCTGTGGAGAGGGTGAGCAGCACCAAGTTCCTTTGGGTGCACATCTCTGAATACCTCTCCTGGTCCAACAACACCACATCACTGGCCAAGAAGGCTCAAGCTCACCTCTATTTCCTCTGCAAACTGAGGAGAGCATGAGTCCCACACCGATCATGTGCTCATTCTAGTGGGGCACTATTGAGAGCATCCTCAGCAGCTGCATCACAGTGTGGTACGGAAGCTGCACTGCCTCCTGTTGGAAGACACTACAACACACAGTGAAAGCTGCCAGCAAGATCATCGGTGCCCCTCTGCCCCCCCCCCACTCGTACATCTACCACAACCGCCTCACCCACAGAGCCATCAACATTGCAGGTGACATCTCCCACCCCTCACACTCCCTTTTCAGACCCCTGCCCTTGGGGAAAAGGTACCAGAGCCTCCGGGCCCGCTCCACAAGACTGCTAAACAGCTTTGTTCACCAGGCAATCAGGACCCTGAACTCTGTCCACCCCCCCTTCCCCCGGACCGTAACGCAATCATCCACACAATAATTACCTACTGTGTGTCAGGAGCCGAGTCGGCTTGGTTTCCCCGACTCGGTCCTAACCTTCCTGTGGGTATAGGTGCCGTTGTGTATGTGTATATTATGCATTTCTGTGCTGCTTCCTTAACCTTAGCCACTGCTCTCTGGCCGGCAGCTGTGACGCAGCCCTCCTTGGCTCACTCTTGTGTGAGCGCTGGCTGACAGCCTGCCGGTCCGACCACGCTTCCTCTCTCATTACTGCCAGCTGTTCCCATTCCTATTTGCCATCTCCCCGCTCCTCGCCCAGATGCTCCCAATCTTACCATCACTAGCAATGCATGTACTTAAGCAGCTTTTTGCCAGTCACGCATTGCTGGTTCATTGAATTGTCAGCGTATAGTCTGTTGTCAGGACTGTATCAATGTGAAACCACTCTGTGTTTATCATGGTTCTCTTGTGTCTGCACAGTGATTCCGGCTGTGGGACACCAGCGTTTTTATACATTTCTCCTCTTGCGTTTGCAGAGTGATGTCGGCCCCCGAACGCCAACAGGAAGTGTTTCTTCGTATTTTTGTAAGTCTTCACCCTTTCGGACTGTTTGTCATTTCTTTAATAAATATGTTGTGGTCTAACCTGCACGTAAATCCTCCTCATTTTTCCCATCTTCGTGCGCTGCGTAAAAGCGCACGGTGGGGTCATGACAACCTCAGCTGTTTGCACAGAAAGAATGGCACACCAACAGTAATACATCTGCTGCTGGATGTTTCTGCACTTTACTGCAGCCACTTGCACAAATGCCATACCTGCTGCTGTCTGTCATTGCAATATTGATCATGTGTAGTCCTATCTAACACTGTCTGCACCTACACTACCACACTGAACCTGCAACTACGAGTATTACTGCTTTACTTTTTCTGTATATAGGATTGAGGGGTTTATCGTTTATCTTTATTTGCACTACAGGATGTCTGAGTTTTATTTTTTGTTGTTATTTGCATTACGGGTAGCATTACTGTACATAGACTGCAGTTGTTTTTTCTGCCTTATTCCTTTTTTTTATATTGCACACACCACTGAAGAGAGAGAAATGGCATTTCAGTTCTCCTGTATGTTCTGTATGTATAGTAGTACTGACTAGGGATGAGCCGATCAGGTCCACCACATCGGTATCAGGTTTAATAAATGCAAACTGGCTGGATCGGTATCGGTAGGGAAAAAAGTAAGGAAAAAAGTAATTTACCGATCCGATACATTAATAATAATAAAATGAAGGCACGATCATGTTCTCAGCTGTGCTGCTCGCCACTTCTGTAAACAGAGGCAATGAGTGTCACCTCGCTGGAGACTGTGGGACTTGTCTCAATATGTTGCTGTGTGGTAACAGCATTTACAATTTTACACCACCAGCTTGATAAAACACTTGCAAAAGTATCACAGCAAAGGAGTATGCTGAATTCTGTCAAGAACCAAGAAGAAGGACGTGTGCCATGCAGCAGCTGCTGCAGTGCTGCTTTTCCAGCTCAGGAGGCTGGAGCTAAAAGTGAAACCTAAAAAGAATGAAACTGAAAGTAAAAACCAGACTGGAGCGTACCTTTTGGGGGAGAGTCTTACAGTTGATGAGAGGTAGGTGACACTACTACGCAGCGCACGGCGGAAGAAATGAAAAACCTAATTGCGGGAGTAGAGTGTGCACTTTATTGAACATAAACACCAAAATAACTAGTCCAGCTAACAGACACGATTACTAACAGAAGGTTGCAATGATGATGATAATGAGGCCACCGGACATGCAGGGACACCACCTGGATGTTCTGCAGCCTGTGGGAGGGAATGCCTAGTGCTGCCGTAGGCTGACGACATGAAGAGAAAGGCAAACGTGACTTACGGCTGGAACGATCCAGGGCTGTCCATGTAGTCTGGTGGATGAGGGTGATAAAAGGAACAGCCGACGATGCCAGACTGAAGATCGGTGGAGGTAATGGAATAACCAAACACAGAGGAACATGCTGCTGTGTATGAAGGTCAATGCTCCGACAGTCTCTTCCTACTAATGCAGTGTTTATGTAATAATGATACTAACGAGGGAAGAGATCGCTGGTGTGAGGAAGCATGGGCTGGACATAATAACTCCCAGGTGTGCATGAGTGAGGGTCTGAGTGTGTGAATAGGAATGAATGGAGTGTGCGTGTATGTGTGTGAAAACACCCGTAATGAGAAACAGCTGATGGCACTGACAGGAGGAGGAGGCGTGCCCAAGCTGTCAGGGAGCGAAGGACCCAAATAGCTCCCTGACGTGCCTGATGGAAAATAGGGCCAACAACAAAGGTCAGAAATGGATTTGGAACCACCAATCCCAGGTTCATGACAGTATTTTGTATACTTTACTAATCCCAGAGGGTGTAAGGCTACATGAACATGAAATGGAACAGGAATGACTTCAAAATAAGAGCAAATCTAAACTCTAAGAATGAACAGAGAATATCTTCTTCTTCATTTTTTTAGATTTGATTGGTGGTTGGTAACCAGCCTACAGGTGCATTACCACCACTGACTTGATTATTATCACTCTGTATATTTGTATAAGGAGTTCTGAACAACTCCTTATGTGTGGAAAAAGATTATCCGTCCTTGGACTGTGTCCAAGGTGCGGCCAGTCCCACGCACTCAGAAACACTACTAAATAAACCAAGGAGCAGGAGAATATTTCTGGAATTTCCCCATTGTGGGACTAATAAAGGCTTATCTTATTTCTGATAATAATAATAATAATAAATGTCAAAAATACAGCTTAAAGGGTTAGTTCCTTTATTTTCAGATCTACAGCATTTTTTTAACCTCATGCATAAAGTGACACTTTGAATTTCATCTGAATGTTTACATAAATACTCAGCTTCAAAGTTTTGTATCAACTTGCACTTAAAACTTCAGAATGCATGTTTACATGGTGCTGACCAGTGAAATGCTGCCAGTGTTGCAAAGTTTAAAGTGAAAAAGCAACAGCATTGCTGAGCTGAGTCAAGTTTGTAACATATTAACATTTGTTTGTTTTAACATTTGTTTGTTCTCTCCCATAGATTGAGTCCCCATCGTGCTGTTTGCTCTCTACATGTCTGTTCTTTTCTTCTTCTCTATCCCCTCACCCCCCAGCCAGTCGCAGCAGATGACTGCCCCTCCCTGAGCCTGGTTCTGCTGGAGGTTTCTTCCTGTTAAAAGGGAGTTTTTCCTCTCCACCGTCGCCAAGTGCTTGCTCACAGGGGATCGCCTGATTGCTGGGGTCTTTCTGCAACTGTGGGGGTCCTCCCTACAGTTGATAGTGCTATGAGATGACTGTTGTTGTGAAATGGCGCTATATAAATAAAGTTGAATTGAATTGAATTGAATTGAATTGAATTGAATATTCTTTTACTTTTAGATTTCTGCTTTTATATGTGTATAAAATGCAACCAGTCATTAGCAAAGTATGTTCTGTAATTTTTTTTTTCATTTTTTTCTTGTAAATTTTCAGCTTTTTTTTTCTCATAAATTTGCAACTTTTTTTTAAAAAATGCACTCCGGTTGATATAAATCCCCTGTATAAACACATCTCCATTGTCTATTTTCTACAAACAAAATATTTCATTGTTTTACAGTTTAGTGTGAAAATCTTTTCACCCCCACCCCCTTCAAGCGCCAGAATCGGTGATCACTAGGCTCACCCACATATCACAATTCTAATAGTGGCTAGCAGCACATTAAACAGAATAAATCCTGTGATTAAAAAGACTTACCGGTTGAAAGAGATGCCCAGTTACAGTGGTATGAAAAAGTGTTTGCCCTTCCTGATTTCTCAGGATTAATAACCCTTAAGTAACCCTTAATAATAAATGCCTTCATTTAAAAACCACATTTTGTGTTTACTTGCATTATCTTTGTCTAATATTTAAATTTGTTTGATGATCTGAAACATTTCAGTGTGACAAACACACAAAAAAATGAGAAATCAGGAAGGGGGCAAACACTTTTTTCACATCACTGTATATGCACGGTGGCCTAGGATAATGACTGAAACTGCATCGGTCTTTAAAGCAGTTTAATGGTAAAACCATCTTAATCTGGGCCAAGTTTTCAAAGCAAAGTGTTACTTTTCTTTCTTTCTTTATTATTTTACTTCATGCAGCCTTGCATCTGGTGACATATATAAACGTCTGATCTGTGACGTTCATACAAGTGAAAACATACCTGGTGCTGTTGTCTGCCGTGCGTCTGCACCACCGATCACACCAACGGTCATTTTTAGTTTCCAGTGCATGATCGACTCATTGCTGTTGAAGCGACAGTTCTGGCTGAGGTTTAGCAGCCTCACACCACGAACACCAGCAAGCACCAGAACTATGCAAAAACATTCAAAAATACAAAAACTACAAGTGCTGGAATCATCTGCCACTTGACTGCAAAACAGGTACAGTCGTGAAAAAATGAGGACACCCTGTATAAGCCTGTGTGTGTTTTTAACATATTTGGACATATGGATATTTAATATGAGTGTTGAAAAAACTGGGAGATTCATGTAATACAGCTAAACAATTAAAAATGAATTAAAGACGTTTTTCCAGTTTTCTGTAAAACATAATTCTAAACAAATAGTGAGGAATAAATTAGGATACCCCCCATCTTTTTTAGGACACCCCCACATTCATTCCCACTTAAAATGGCTAAAATAATGCATATTTTAAAAAAAAGAAGGTTAGACATAGATATGTGAACATTTCTTAATAAAGAACTGAATATTTAATGGGGTATCCTAGTTTTTTCACATGACTGTATGTGGACTATACATTAAAACGAATTAAAAACACTTTTCAAACACTGTTTTAACTGTCCCACTACTCCACTCTTGCTGACTGGTTTAACACTACTTCGAGCAAAACCGGAAGTTGCGTCCATAATCATTTCTACAGCAGCGCCTTCAGGAATAAGGTGGAAATCACAATATAAATTAACTGCCCTTCACTAAATTTCTCCATTGACTATTGCTCTGAGTGCTGCTATCCCTGTGCTGCTGCAATCCTGGAATTTCCCCACTGTGGCACTGATAAAGGCTTATCTGATCTCATCTTAAACACCCTCCATGCATTACCACAGTGACCATGGACACGCACTGATGCTACAGTGGATGATTTATATTTCTTAAATAAGATATTAATACAAATGTATTTATATTACTATCACTTGATATAAACAATAACCAGAATCAGAATCAGAAAAAGATTTATTGCCAAGTACATTAACAGATCACTGATAACATACGAGAGAATTTGACTTGACACAGAAAATGAACCTGCATTTCCAGTGACACGGCTGCATCGGGGACGTGCCTGCCGACAGGATGGTACAGATAAGAAATCATACAATAGGAAGGAGCAAAAAAATCATTGAATTCAGAATATTGACCATAAGTAATCAATATTATGATTACAAGGACAAAAAAAGCCCACGATGCACATTCAAGACCAGAGTTCACAGGACACAAGGAGAGCAGTGAATGTTATCTTGTTGTCAGTTTCTGGGTCAGTGTGGATGTAGTGTTGAAGCAATGTTGTATCAATATGAGCACAAGGACACTTTGGCAGAAGATGTTTTGTCTGGCTGCAGCAATTGTCCTTGGCAATTGTCCCTGGCAATTGTCCCAAGCAGCTACTGTCCAGAGGCCGTGTGCTCAGTGTTTTGAAAAACAAAGACTGGGGATTATCAGGAGGATTTTTGTAAGGGAAATTGAGCCAAATAGACTGATCACAGAGAAAGAACTTTATTTTCTTCTGCAGATTCAATGCTTAATCCTTCATTGCGGGGCTTTGAGTCCGTCGTGGATAGACTTAAGCGTAACCATGATGTAATCCACCTTCCGAGACAGTTCTCCATTTGTCGCTATCAAAGTCTCCTCCATTTTTCCAATTTGATGGATGCACCTCGCGTGGCCAGCATTTTGATAGGTTGTATCCATCTTCAGCAATTTGCGGTACACCAGGACAATCCCAGTTCCAATCAGAACGATCCCAGTCACCATTATTACGAAGATATACAAATCTTCAATATCTTCGATAGAGAGATTACTCAGGCACAAGATCCTCCAAACACTTGTCACCCGTAAATAGCCCGCAGGAGCCGTCCCTGCGGGGCAAACAGCTTCCCCCGGAGCACTATTCCTTGTTGAAAAAATAGTGTCAATTGCGTTCGAAGCCCAGCTTATCAATTCCATAATTTCTTTCGATAATCAGCAGTAGACGCAGACAGACAACAGCAAGCTGGGATCCAGTTAGTTAGGGTAGTGGGGAGCTAGAGCAGAGAGAAAAGAGAGAAGCGTCTACTCTCCTTGAAGAGCGGAAGTGAAAGCCCAACCAACATCAGTTCAGCTTGTTAACAACGTGAGGAACAATAGATTGTTTTACTCATATTTGAGGTGCAATGACTTATGGGTAATCTTCTTGTCAGCTTCCAGTGAGGTGATGTACGGTTGTTCACGTCTTCCCTGCTGAGGTCTCAGTTCCCTTTGAACTGAACACTATTCGCTCCCTTTAGCTGGAATCTCACTCAGTATGTCGGAATACCCTGTGCAGTCCACTTTGGAGGACACTACTGAGCGATGGGAGCACAGCTTCACTTTAGTTAGGCCAGAGCGTCCTGATTGGCTCAACACTGCACGTGTCACCTTCATGAATAGTTATGTCACCAAAAACATTTTGTCTCAGCTTGCCCTTAATTCAGGGGCTTGAGAGAAATTTTAAACCATAAAAACAGACATGAGATATTGGAGTGATTTTGTTCTTGATATGTCTTGTAAGTCATAAAAAACATGTTACAGACAAGGATAAAAAACATGATTTTGGGTGGAGTGTTACTTTAAAAATTTGTGACTTTTCTCATGAATTTACAACTTTTTTCTCTTAAATTTACTTTTTTTTTTTTTGTAAATGTGCATTTTTTTTTCCCTTTAACTTTTCAACTTTTTTCTTGTAGATTTGCAGCTTTTTTCTCCAAAATTTGACTTTTTTCTCATAAATTTCTAACTTTTTTCTTAAAAATTTTTACTTTTTTCATAAATTTGCATTTTTTTGTAAAGTTACAAGTTTTGCTTATTGATTTCCAACTTTTTTCTCAAAAATGTGTTTTTTCCATCAGTTTGCAAATTCTTTCTTGTAAATTTGTAGGGTTTTTTTTCCATGTAAATTTGCAATTCTTTCCTCATAAATCTGCATCTTTGTCTCATAAATTGGTTACATTTTTCTTATCAATTGGCAACTTTTTTTGTCGAAAATTAGCAATTTTTGTTCTGTAAACTTTCACTTTTTTCTGGTAAATTTGCAATGCTCACCTGCATGTTGGTTAAATTTTTATTCTGTGTAATTAAATTGTAATTTGCAACTTTCCTAATTTTTAAACTGGTATCTCTTATCATATCTTTGCACCTTTATTCTTGCACCAAATGTACTACTTATATGTATGTTTGCACCTCATGCTAAACTGGTGAATACCCCTACCTACTGCCCTCAGTCGAGTCTGAAGTCACTGCTATATATGACTTTCACATTTGGCTAAGCTGAGAAACATCTGGATAAATGACTCCACACTAGAGACACCATCGTCCCAGAGTTCCCCCATTCCGTTTTTTGTAACAGCCACAAAAAACCTCCATATTAATTTTGACAAACACTTAAACGGGCTCTTGGCTTTCCACTTAAGCACTTGACTGCAGCAGTAGCACAGGTAGAGCTGTTCCTCAATCTAATCCGCATGTAGCAGCAGCGAGGATTTCCAATACTCCATAAATTCAGGGCTTATCTCCAGACAGTGACTAGTAAATGGTAAGCAAGGCCATCAATCACACAGCTCCCCGCTGCGTGATTCATAGTAATGCGTTTCCATTTAAAATTCCCCCCGGGGTTATCAAAGAAAGGAGGGGAAAGGAGGGCGAGGACAACGACAACGGGCCTCAAATCCCCCCTGCAACAATCAATATGTGGAGCCGGAACAGGCCCGGCAAAAAATAAACGCATTAAAGGTAAGAAAAGTGCAGTAAGAGCAAGAGGGATGTGTTTGTGTGAGTGGAGGATCATCAGGAGAAAGGTGTCAAAGCAGCAGTGGCGGGCATAAGGAATTGAGACTGATTCTGGGGGGAAAAAAATGGTGGCTTTTAAATGCCCCCTCCGTGCAGGAGCTATGTTGTCGGGGGTAACTTGCCCCTGGTACGGTCTCCCAAGGCAAACAAATCCTGGGTGAAGGGCCAGACTAAGAGTAGTCCAGTGGATCCCATGAAGAAAGTTACATCATGGACCCAGTGTTCCCAAAGGAGGCACATGGGTCTGCCCTCCAGTGGGTTCACCACCTGCAGGAGGGATCATGGAGATTATGGTGCTTTGTGAAATGGGCGAAAATCTGGCCTTCTCTGCTTGGACTGATGCCCTCGCAACCCAGATCCCTGGATTAGTGGTAGAAGATGGATGAATGGATGGATGGATGGATGGATGGATGGATGAATTGCTTTGAAATGTGGTTCCGCTAATGGAGTGCATCAATTCAAAGGCAGAAAAATTGAGGACTATCATGATGCGTAAAAAATGTTGGATAGATGGATGATGAGATAACCATAGCCATGGATAAAGGGGACAGTCTGGGCTGATTTTCAGACTTCAGTGAAACACAAACTGGTGTTATAATCTGATACACATGTGGACAAAATTGTTGGTACCCCTCTGTTAATGAAAGAAAAACCCACAATGGTCACAGAAATAACTTGAATCTGACAAAAGTGGTAATAAATAAAAAGTCTATGAAAATTAACCAATGAAAATCAGACAATGCTTTTGAATTGTGGTTCAACAGAATTATTTTAAAAAACAAACTCATGAAACAGGCCTGGACAAAAATGATGGTACCCCTAGAAAAGATTGAAAATAATGTGACCATAGGGACATGTTCAACCAAGATGTGTCCTCTAATTAACATCACAGGTGTCTACAAACTTGCAATCAGTCAGTCGGCCTATTTAAAGGGTGACAAGTAGTCACTGTGCTGTTTGGTGACATGGTGTGGACCACACTAAACATGGACCAGAGGAAGCAAAGGAGAGAGTTGTCTCAGGAGATTAGAAAGAAAATTATAGACAAGCATGTTAAAGATAAAGGCTATAAGACCATCTCCAAGCAGCTTGATGCTCCTGTGACTCCAGTTGCACATATTATTCAGAAATGTAAGATCCACAGGACTGTAGCCAACCTCCCTTGGCTACAGTCTTGAAAAATGGAAGAGACAGATAATACGAATGGTAACAAAAGACCCCAGAACAACCTCTAAACACATTCATGGTGAACTCCAAGGTCAAGGTACATCAGTGTCAGATCGCACCATCTGTCGCTGTTTGAGCCAAAGTGGACTTCATGGGAGACAACCAAGGAGGACACCACTGTTGAAAACAAATCATAAAAAAGCCAGACTGGAATTTGCCAGACTGCATGTTGACAAGCCACAAAGCTTCTGGGAGAATGTCCTATGGACAGACGAGACAAAACTGGAACTTTTTGGCAAGGCACATCAGCTCTATGTTCACAGACGCAAAAATGAAGCATACCAAGAAAAGAACACTGTCCCTACTGTGAAACATGGAGGAGGTCCTGTTATGTTCTGGGGCTGCTTTGTTGCATCTGGCACAGGGTGTCTTGAATCTGTGCAGGGTACAATGAAATCTCAAGACTATCAAGGTATTCTAGAGAGAAATGTGCTGCCCAGTGTCAGACAGCTTGGTCTCAGTCGCAGGTCATGGGTCTTGCAAAAGGATAATGACCCAAAACACACAGCTAAAAACAGCCAAGAATGGCTAAGAGCAAAACATTGGACTATTCTAAAGTGGCCTTCTATGAGCCCTGATCTAAATCCTATTGAACATCTGTGGAAGAAGCTGAAACATGCCGTCTGCAGAAGGCACCCTTCAAACCTGAGACAACTGGAGCAGTTTGCTCATGAAGAGTGGGCCAAAATACCTGCTGAGAGGTGCAGAAGTCTCATTGACAGTTACAGAAATTGTTTGATTGCAGTGATTGCCTCAAAAGGTTGTGCAACAAAATATTAAGTTAAGGGTACCATCATTTTTGTCCAGGCCTGTTTCATGAGTTTGTTTTTTTAAAATAATTCTGTTGAACCACAATTCAAAAGCATTGTCTGATTTTCATTGGTTAATTTTCATAGACTTTTTATTTATTACCACTTTTGTCAGATTCAAGTTATTTCTGTGACTATTGTGGGTTTTTCTTTCACTAACAGAGGGGTACCAACAATTTTGTCCACGTGTGTAAGTCACTCAGTGTGGATAGATGTACTGTAAAACACAAATGACACATCAGCTTCTCAGTGATGTTACAGAGGAAGTGCAGTAGCAGCAGCAGCTGTTGTTAAGGCTGAGCATGCCACAGCTTTCCACCCACCATCCACACTAGTGTTCTCAGCTTCTACGTGAGAGGCACCGAGAAAGCAGCCGATATCAATCAGAGCACCACTGAGAGGTGTATGGAGGGTACATCAATCACGCCGATGCAGTGCTGAAATTGCTTCAATGGAACGTGGATGTGAGACACCACTGGGGGAAAAAAACGACTCCTAAATGATTGTACCGGTCTCTCAATTACACCTTCCTTTAACCTTCCACATCCAAAATGAAGACATTATATATCTTGTGCCATTCTGGGTAATATTGTCATGTTTTGGCCATGATAGCCAGGTACATCTGACTGCTAACGCTAGCTAGTGAGTCTGAGCAGGATTTCTCACCAGCTTTGATGCTAATATACCGGGTACAAACAGAGAGAAGTCTGCTAGCCTAGCCGCTAAGCATCTGTTTGTATATTTTCTACATATTCTGTCCCTCCCCCACTAGACATCAGTTTCCCAACTGGATTGCCTACAAAACCTTGACCATATTGTGATGTTGGGTTTAAGTACTTTTATTGTGAAGTGCAGTGCAGTGGTGGCCATTTCCTCCTCCGCCACTGCACCACCCCATAAATACCAGGGAGCATCCATTTTACAGTCTCTTTGCTGATGCCCTTGCCTGGTGGCTGTATTGTGTGCCCAATCCGTAATAAAGTTGAGTTTGACTATTCACCCAGTCTCATCATTATAACAAGGTATTTGTGGACATAACATTTTGGTGACGAGGATAAACCATGGAGGCACACATTTAACCGCTTCAGCCCTTCCTGGAGCTGCAGGGCGAGCCGCCTGTGCCCTGGCCAAGATGGTTTGCGGCTTTTCAAAACTACATCGTAGCACTCCATCTGGGTAAGCTAGATAAACTGAGGGCACGTGCGCTTCTAGTGCATAATTTGGGGATTGAAGGCCAGCATATCCTGCGTAAACTTGCGGCTTAAGACTCGTATGAGGATGTGGTCGAGTTGCTAGCGACCCACTTTCACACTCCGGACAACATATCCGTCCGGAAGATTAGGTTTTAGCAGCGACACCAACAGGCGGGTGATCCTATCCACCAGTTCGTCGCCAACCTGAGGCAGCTAGCTAGTGATTGTCACTTTGGGCCACTGGAGGAAGAGATGGTACACAACCAGCTGGCGGAGCACACAAACATTGCAGCTGTATGAGCAAAGCTACTTATGGCACCAGCTGACTTAACGCTAGCCGGAGCTATCGAGTTAGCTCTCCAAATGGAGACCACGGACAAGCTAGCCTCTGAGCTAAATTGGCGCCAGTCAGAAAGGCAGCTGGAGTCCCCCGCTGCAGCACTAGTAGCAGGCCCAGACAGCGAGGATAGCATGGATGACGATGCTATGGAAACCAATGCTACCAGTTGCAGGTCTGCCCCAGGAAAACCCTTGTGTATGGGTTGTGGGTTTGTGAAATACCGGTACAAGGCTAGGGACTGCTCAGCTAGAGGGAAGTGCTGTGGCAAGTGTGGACGCTTGAACCATTATGCCAGGGTGTGCGGTATGTCCGAGCCGGAGAGCCCATGGAGGAAAGCCACTCCACCCGCCCTGACAACTATCCATGCGGTGTCCCCACGTGCCAACAGGTACATGTTCTGCATGGTGATGCTGGATGGTGAGAAGGTGCCGCTGCTGATCGTACGGGGGCAGAGGAAATGTTGTTGAATTGGGCCAAGGTGAGGAAATTTTTCCCCTACTACAAGATAAGAAGTAACCTGGTGTCGCTCTGCAGTTATGGAAGGTGGCAGACTGTACACGGTTGGAACACTGGAGTTAACGGTTTGGTACAATTCGGCGGTGATGGCTGACTTCACGTTCCATGTGATGGCCTGAGGCGATAACATCATGGGCTGCAACCTGTTTTATGGACTGAGGTTCGCTATTAAAGACAACGCTGGGGAAGAAAGGTCTGGTTGTGGCCAGTGGAACCGTCTGGTTCCGGTGGTGGAGGACAACACTGTGTGGGATGAAGATCTACCGGACACCATGGTGGTCAAGCAGGACCAGCCTCACTCAGGTTCCACATAGGAGGGTCTCAGTGCTAGTGCTCGGGGTATGATAGGAGAGGGCACCGAACGTGGCAGCAAGGTGCCTGCATCGGCGAGTGATGCCAATGAGCTATCCCCAGATTCCTCCGGAGTTTGGCCACAGAGGGCTGGAGGATCTGTAGCTACAATGGTGACTGCTGCAGCAGCGTTAAAAGAGGTCGGGGCCAGATCGACAGGCACGGAGGGACCACGTGCCAAACAGCACCGTTGCAGGCCAATCAGAGCTCTTCTGAGAGTTACGGACCTGGTTCGGGCTTGAGGAGAGGGACGTCCACGGCGGGTATGGGACAAAAGACAGCTGGAGGAACACCAGGAGTGGCTGTACATCATGGCTAAGCAGGGCGCAGCCTACTTCCAGCTGTCGGACGGCTCATGGAGGCACGCCAATGAGCTGCGGCGTGCCCAGGAAAAGGCTTTTGAGTGCGGGTCCGGACGAGGGAGGTGGTCAGTGGCGAGGAGAAGAGGTACTCTTGTCTATGAGGTCAGCTGCTACCCTGGGAGCATGCCACTTCCAGGGGCGGGTCTATTGAGGGGCTGCCCTGGGCCCCCCACAAGCTGGTTCTACCCTTTTCTGCCAGGAGGACAATAGTGTGGTTTTGAAATAAAAAAGTTCTAATATTGTGTAAATAAAATAAATAAATAAATAAAGTGTTATTGCTCTGGGTGTATTTGTATTTTAGGAGCATGGCAATGTTCTAAGTTACTGATGGACTGTTGGTTTACAGGTGGCAGAATAACCCACCTTGCCGTGTGGGGTGGGACAGTAGTCCACCTGTCCCCCCTAGTTTAAGTTTGTTGTGTGAATGTGATAGGCCATTTAACAATTTCAATTCTAGCTTTCTTAGTGCGTGATTCGGGTCCAAAAGAGGGGAGGGTCTCAACTGTATGTGTGTTTTTGGATTTTCTACAGGGAGGGGAAATGTGATGTTGGGTTTAAGTACTTTTATTGTGAAGTGCGGTGCAGTGGCGGCCACTTCCTCTTCCACCACTGCACCGCCCCATAAATACCAGGGAGCATCCATTTTACAGTTTCTTTGCCAATACCCCTGCCTGGTGACTGTATTGTGTGCCCAATCCGCAATAAAGTTGAATCCAACTATTCACCCAGTCTCATCATTATAACAAGGTATTTATAGACATAACACATATATTTCAGTCAAACACAGTGTTTAACATTTTATTATACTCTAGACCAGACACATCCTCCATAAACAGTGGCTAGCTACAGTTAACAGAGTTAGCCATTCGGTCATATGGTACCACACACATAACCCCATCTCTGATAATGCTATATTTGGGCTTTTAAACTGTAACATTAAACCAGTATTTGTTTGTGTGTTACTTAGTCCGACAACCAAAATTAAAAGCTAACGTTAGCCAAAATGACATGAAATATATTATCGACTTTAGTGAACCAGGTGAGAACAGGGATGTCTAGTGAGGCAAATAGAATTTGAAGAAAACAGCAATATAAAGCATAGTGGACTACTAGTACAAAGAGTTCCATGTTTTGCAAATTCCGGTTCCATGACATCCGATGGCTATGTTCTACACTGGCTGTCAATGAATGCTCAATAACATTTAAAATCAGTAATTTTCTGCAGATCAGCAAAAGGATAAATATTCACTGATATAAAAGTGGGGAAAATGATGGATAACTATTCGATCATTTTAAGCTAATACTAGCTTTTATTTTATTATAATCAACAGTAACACAGGAAATGATATAATTTCCTCAAATATCACCATTTTTTGGAATAAACTGTGATCCAGAGAGATAAAAAAGTCAGCAAAAGTGATGGTTTCAGATGACGGAAATTCGCTGGGAATGTTGGCCTGAAATGCGTGACATCAGGAGCTGAACAATGAATTAACTAGTTGTCTTGTTACAATCTGAAAACAACAAGATCATGTTCATATTTTGAGGAAAATGGAAGACAGCATTCACGATCTGAGTTTTGAAGTGGATACCGATGAAGAGGTAAACGAAGGTGAAGAGTGGTTTCGCAGACAGAGATAATGATGATAGAGATTTGGGAGATTTTGATCCTTAAGCAGATGAAAACCAAGCTACTGCTAACACTGCAGCTGCAGTCCCTGCAGCTTACCTGCATGATCCAGGTCCAAGACAGCTGGATGGTGAGTTCTTCTTTAATCCATCCTGGAGGTTTTTTTTCACCATCCAGCTCCTCGCTGTTAGCCGTTAGCTCTGGTCCTCCTGCCCAGCTGCTCCTCTCTCATCATCCTGCTGCCACTGGTGGCTGAAGAGGCTTTTAAACTTCCACCAAACCGAAATCTGAGTCCACCGGCGGTTCCCCCTTCACCTCCGAGCCCTGGCAACGTAAGCCCTGCGGCAGCTGTTTGGTCCCGTGTGAGCTGCTGGATCAGAGCGGAGCAACCCAAGTCACTGCCCCTCCCTCCAGGTTGAACCTCCATGATGATGAATCGAGGAGAAATGAAGACGAGTCGCGGCTTGACCTTACCAACACTGTCACCCAGTACGTGAAAATGTATTTAATGAGTTTCTTGTCTTACTTTTATATTATAGAAAATTTAGAAATCCACTTTACAATTGTCTTTTCTCTAAATTAAAAAAAAAAAAAGTGTAAAAGTTGTCCCTGAGTGAACGGCAACTCAGCCGAAATTATTCATCAGATTTTCGAGAAACTAGAGTGTTTCTTATTTTAATACCAAATTATGTTTTTTTTTTTTAGCAAGGGTAGACCTTATTATTCAAATATGTGCTTTATTGATCAGGATGATTTTTAGACAAGTCTTGATCATCATTTTTGCTTCATATCTTCACCCTCTCCTTGCAAGTTGCATGCTAGCAGTGAAAATAGTGATCTGGCCACTGAGTGACCGAGCGATCAAAATCTTCACGAGGTCTATTGTCTGCAAGATTTGTTTATTTCTACAAGTTAGATGCATAATCAAGAGTGTGGGTTTGATCTGCTGGAGCCATCGAGCTTTTAGTTTGTACAACTTGCAACATCACTCAAATCAGTCAGCAAATACGGAAGTCATAGCCTTGACATGGGTGCACAGAATGAATGGAAAAAATTTAATATCATTTCTTTCTAGCCAAAATTAAGGCTACAAAAGTACTATACTCATGTTTATTATGTTCTGAGCTTTCAGTAGAGGTATAATGTGCTTATTTTAGGACTCTCAATGAGTATTTCCTTTAAATAACATCTTAATTTAGTCTTTTTCAGTCATCAGCGAACAGAAGGTCTCTGACTAGCACTGACATGGTCTTCGTCCGAGCTTGTAAACGTCTCAGATCGAATAGGCCACCATCTGTTCTAAACTGAATGTGCACTCCTTTATCCAGGTCGCGAAAAGCCTCCATGAGCATGAAAGAAAAGGCAATGGAGAAGAGTGTTGGGGCCAGGACACAGCCTTGCTTGGTACCATTTGTCACTGGAAATGGGTCAGAGGTATCTCCATTCCCTTGGACTTTTGCTTGCATTCCCTCATGGAAAGACCTTATGATGGAAATGAACTTGTCAGGGCAACCAACTTTGTGAAGTATCTTCCACAGGCCAGGTCTATTTACTGTGTCGAATGCCTTGGTGAGATCGACAAACACCATGTAGAGGTCCATGTTCTGTTCCCTACATTTCTCCTGTATCTGTCGCATTGTGAAGATCATGTCCACTGTACCTCTTCCAGGTCTGAATCCACATTGAGATTCTGGGTAGACCGTAGCAGTGAGACAGCATGACATCCTGTTGAGGACAATGCGTGCCAGTATTTTCCCGGCAACTGACAGGAGGGAAATACCTCTGTGGTTATCACAGACAGAGCGGTCTCCTTTACACTTGTAGAGATGTACAATAGAAGCATCCTTAAACTCTTGTGGGACTGTGCCATACTGCCAGATAAGTATAAATAACTGTAGGAGTTTGTTCTGCAGATGCACGCCGCCATTTTTGAAAATCTCAGCAGGGATGCCGTCGGCACCTGGAGACTTTCCCGCAGATGTCTGTTTTATGGCACGCTTGACTTTATCCAGTGAAGGAGGGAGGTCCAGCTCGGCCAGTATCTGCCTCTGGGGGATGGCGTCCAGGGTTTCCTCACACATTGATGATGGCCTATTGAGCAGGGCATTGAAGTGTTCAGCCCAGCGATGTAGTATTTCCAATTTGTCAGTATGGAGGTTATTTCCGTCAGACGATCGGATGGGTGCGCTACCAGTGGACTTAGGACCATACACCGCCCTCAGCCCTTCATGGAAGAGCTTACTGTTATGCTTATCAGCTGCTTCCTGAAGCTCTGTGGCTTTACTGTCCCACCATGACTCCTTCATCTGGCGGAGTTTTCTCTGCAAGATGTGCCTTGCGTTCAAGTAGAGCGATCTTTCGGCTAGTGATGATTTGTCGTCAATGTAGTTCCTGTGAGCTTTGTGCATCGTGTGCAGAAGCTGTGAGATTTCCAGGTCATTTTCATCAAACCAATCCTGGTGTTTGCGTTTGACGAATCCAAGGACATCTGCACTAGCAGAGTAGGTGGCATCCTTGAACTGCTTCCAGGCTGCCTCAACCTCCATACCCTCGAAATTTACAGGTACGTTGGTTTCCTGAAGTTTCCTCTGCAGATCCTCTTGGATATGGGAGTCCTTAATGCAGGAGACTTGAAGTTTGGCTGGTGGTTTTACTCTCCTGGTTTGTATCTTGGGCCTGATGTGGAGTGCCATCTTGCTTCTGACCAGCCTGTGGTCAGACCAGCATCCATTTCTTTCTAGCCAAAATTAAGGCTACAAAAGTACTATATTCATGTTTATTATGTTCTGAGCTTTCAGTAGAGGTATAATGTGCTTATTTTAGGATTCTTAATGAGTATTTCCTTTAAATAACATCTTAATTTTGGGCTTCACGGTGGCGCAGTGGTTAGCACTGCGGCAGCACAGTTTACCCTTAGCCGGGGGATTGTGGGTTCGATCCCAGCCCCCGACCAACAGTGATCTGTGTGGAGTTTGCATGTTCTCCCCGTGTTTGCGTGGGTTTACTCCGGGATTTCTCCGGTTTCCTCCCACATGCCAAAAACATGCAGGTTAGGTTAACTGGAGACTCTAAAGTGGCCCTAGGTGTGAATGTGTGTGTGAATGGTTAAGGGATAGCGCCGTATCGTGGCTGCTTCATCCATCCAGGTGGTGGATGACCCTCAATTTCCCCTCTGGGGATCAATAAAGTATACTAAAATCTAAAAAAAAAAAAAAAATTAACTGTCACATATAATGGATGGATGGAAATAATAAAGGATGATTCTTTCACTGTGTGGATTTGCTCTGTTGACATGATATATTTAAGTAAAGCTGATTCGTGAGTAACTTCAGCCTTTTATCGGCTGGTTTATTATTCACTCAATGTAAAAAAAAGTGTTTTTATGTCTGAAATTTCTACGCAGTATTATTTCCTCTGCTGTTAGCTTTAAAGGAGCTGGAACTGGAGCTGTTTTCGATAATCAGTCAAGCTAAATAGGGATTTTTTGTTTGTTTTCAGAAAAAACTACCATGTTCAAACAATTTCCTTCTGTAATATTATTATTATTATTATTATTATTATTATTAAATAAAATACTATTATTATTATTATTATGACAAGTTACATGCTAAGGGGTCGTTTTTGACTGTTTATTGCAGTTATTTCCTTTTGTTGTCATTTATAAAATAATAATATAGATTTTTGGCCTGTATGAGTGGAGGAGGTCATTGTTCTGCCGTCAGAGCCTGGGCAGAGTGGCATCAGTCCGAGATTCAATGCAGCAGAAGATCATGGACAAGTGATGGTGGCATAGAGATGTTCTGAGGGAGGCCAGGAGTGACCGTGTCACAACCACAGATAAAGGCAAAAATAGTAACAGCTGACCAGCGAGGAAGGTGAATCCACACTGACACACATCCATATGGAAACAGTCCCCAAACTGATTAACTAGGTCTGATCTACAGTGAAAATCGGACTGATACGAGCACAGAAAAATAAACCTTATCATGACCTGAGAAGCTCCGACCTACAGCATTCTCTCAGCAACAGGGTAGTTGAAATAATATCATTAAAATGTGATCCTGAGAGCAAGATGGATCTTGGAGGATTGGGTCTCACAGATCCTCCATCCAGCTTAGTACAGGCTCCCCACAGGGTTGTGTGCTCAGCGCCTTCCTGTATGCATTGTATACATACGATTGCGTCCCTTCCCAGCCCTCAAACATCAGCATCAAATTTGCAGACGATACAACAGTGGTTGGTCTTGTTACTGAAGGTGATGAAACAGCACACAGGGAGGAAGACCAGAAGCTCATGGCATGGTGCTCAGCAAATAATGTTATGCTGAAGACCAGCAAAACAAACTTCAGGAAGAAGGGAGGCGACATCGTTCCACTAGAGATCATCGGTGACAACATGGACAGAGTCTCTTCTTTCAAGTTCCTTAGGGTGCATATTGCTGATGACAAATGCGTCGGCAGTGGTCAAGAAGACACGACCAAGACTTAATTTCCTCAAGCTGCTGAGGAAAAATGATCTGGAGGCTAAACTTATGAAGACTTTTTATCATTCCACAATAGAAAGTGTGCTGGCATACTGTATCATGGTGTGGTATGCCGGCTGCATGGCTGCAGACAGGAAAGCCTTGCAGGAAAAGGTAAGGTCATCCATCCATCCATCCATCCATCTTCTACCGCTTTTCTGGAGGTCCGGGTCGCGGAGGCAGCAGTTCAAGCAGAGAAGCCCAGACTTCCCTCTCCCCAGCCACCTGCTCCAGCTCTTCAGAGGGGATACCAAGGCGTTCCCAGACCAGCTGGGAGACATAGTCTCTCCACCGAGTCCTGGGTCTACCCCGGGGTCTCTTCCCAGTGGGACGTGCCTGAAACACCTCAAGTGGGAGGCGTCCAGGAGGCATCCTAATCAGATGCCCATACCACCTCAACTGACTCCTTTCAATGTGGAGGAGCAGCGGTTCTACTCTGAGCCTCTCCCGGATGACTGAGCTCCTCACCCTATCTCTGAGGGTGAGTCCAGCAATCCTACGGAGAAAGCTCATTTCAGCCGCTTGTATCCGCGATCTCGTTCTTTCGGTCATTACCCAAAGCTCGTGACCATAGGTGAGAGTAGGAACGTAGATTGACTGGTAAATCGACAGCTTTGCCTTAGAACTAAGCTCCCTCTTCACCACAACAGACCGGTACAACGTCCGCATCACTGCAGATGCTGCTCCAATCCGTCTGTCGATCTCTCGCTCCATTTTCCCCTCACTCGTGAACAAGACCCCAAGATACTTAAACTCCTCCACTTGGGGCAGGAGCCTGTCCCCAACCCAGAGAGGACAATCCACCTTTTTCCGGCTGAGGACCATGGACTCGGACTTGGAGGTGCTGATTCACATCCCAGCCGCTTCACACTCAGCGGCAAACCGTCCCAGCAAGAGCTGTAGGTCATTGCTGGATGAAGCCAACAGGACAACATCATCTGCAAACAACAGAGATGAGATCCTGTGGTCACCAAGCATGACACCCTCCATTCCCTGGCTGCGCCTAGAAATCCTGTCCATAAAAATTATGAACAGGATCGGTGACAAAGGGCAGCCCTGGCGGAGTCCAACTCTCACTGGGAATGACTCCGACCAAGTGTTGGCAATACGAACCAAACTCTCACAACGGTCGTACAGAGACCGAATAGCTCGTAACAACAAGCCCGATACCCCATACTCCCGAAGCACCCCCCACAAAAATCCACGAGGGACGCGGTCAAATGCCTTCTCCAAGTCCACAAAACACATGTAAACTGGTTGGGCAAACTCCCACGAACCCTCAAGAATTCTCGAGAGGGTAAAGAGCTGGTCCGATGTGCCACGGCCAGGACGAAAACCACATTGCTCCTCCTGAATCCGAGGTTCGACCAACGGCCGGACTCTCCTCTCCAGTACCTTGGCATAGACCTTCCCAGGGAGGCTGAGGAGTGTGATCCCTCTAAAGTTGGAGCACACCCTCCGGTCCCCTTTTTTAAGGTAAGGTCAGCCCAGGAAATCATTAGTTACCCCCTGCCCTCCCTAGAAAACATTGCCAACTCTCTTTGTCTCAACAGGACAAGAAAGATCTTGTTTGACCATTCACATTGTGGTCAGTCTCTTCAATCTTCTGCTCTTGAGCAGAAGGTACAGGAGCATCAGGTGTCAGACTAACTGTCTAAAGAATAGCTTTTATCCATGGACCATCAGACTCTTAAACTCAGGAGAGTGACACACAAAAACTCTAGCTAAATGAATGCAAAGCTCAGCACCCTAATAGTGCAATAAGAACATGAAACAGTGAAACAGTAGTGTCCAAGGACAAAGTAATTGGGCTGAAAATAAGATATGCAGGACCACTGACCAGGTATATGGTTAGTGTTATATACTTTTTCGTCTACTATTTTAATTTATGTTTAATATTATTTATTTATTGTGTTTTAAGTGTTCCAAGGGGAGTTGCTTTTCTAATCTCATTGTATATACTATGTGTGTACAATGACAATAAAAACTTATCTCTTATCTTTACATTATTAGCTTCCTGTTTAACGTTAATCATGGTCACTACAGTTTAACACAAGATTACAACTTTTCACCAAAGTAAACAGCAGCCCTGTATGTTAACAGTAACAGTTTAACCAAGCTTGATCCAAATCATTGTAAAACCATGAAAGTGTATATTTCTGTCATAAATCTGTGATGCTGCGGTAAGCAGGGTACAGATGTTCTTGGAGCATATTTTCTCCTGTCCTTGGAAATGCTCCAAATTAAATATTTTTATGTTCACTCATGATAAATCTTCTTCAATCTACCGCAATGATGTATTGTAAATACAACCCAGATCCTGAGGAGACGGATCATTTATAACCAGATATACGTCATGCCACTCAGTGCAAGTAGTCCGTTTCCAGACTCATTCTGTAGTAACCCTAGTAGCACCATCTTTGTGGGATTGTATCTTTCAACTGTCATTAACATGGGTAAAAAAGAATGGGGGGGGACATCATTCCAGTGAGTTCTGGTTCTCCCATCACATCATTCAGAGACATACTGACACAGAGTCTGACCCTAACAAAGTCAAAGGCTTGTCTGTTTCACAGTGTTGTCATCGGTAGCCACTTCAGATACCCAAATAAATTTGCAAAAGCACTGAAAAGAATGGTGTGCTCATAGAGTTGGCAATCAGTTTGCAAATATTTGAAATGTTTGCAGACTACAGCCCGAAAAAAGTTCAGCTCTTAAAATTCTGGTGTTCTGCCGGCAGGATGTCTCAGATTTTCTACTGCCTTCAGTGAAGAAAATTGGATTTTCTTTGCGTATGCTAAATGTAGGCTTTTCCAGGAAAAATTGGTTGGAATGCTAAAGGAGAGGTGAGGGAGAAGTAGCTGACAGCTTGACAGATGACGCCTACGCTGAGCACAAACCCGAAAATGTCATCTGCCAGCTGTCAGCCCACAGAATAAGCACGGGAAATAAACTTCCAAAAAACAATTACAAATCAAACAATACATGGCCAAAATAACTGAAACACAACCAGAGGAAATAAAAGGCATACAACCACTAAGAAAAGCACAAAATACAAAAAACACATAAATACCCAGGAAAAGCCACGAGACTGGGTCTGGCAGAAAATCCAGCCCCAGCTCATGACAGAGCCCCCCCCCCCCGCCCCCAGGGGTGGATCTTAGACACTCCAAGGTAACACCAAAAGAAAAAGAAAAAACCTGCCCCCTCACAGCAGGAACCATGACGTTCTACCCAGGGCGGGTGGTGGGAGAAACAAGCCAGGATGGAACAAAAACCCTGTTCAGGACCCACAACAGGAAAATACAGAGTTAGGGCACCTGGCCCATGGAGCCCAAGAGTTCAGGGGGCTGTCCAGGGTCCCGGGCCCAGCGGACAGCAAGATGAAACAAGTCAGGTGGGGTGGCGAAGTCCCAGGCCAGCCGGGCGGCCCGATAGTACGAGTCGGGTGGCCTGCTGGAGAATATGGACCACCCGACCCGGCGGCTCAGTCTTTCAGATGGCTGGCCCGAGTTCTTTAGCCACCAGAACAGGACAGGTGAACCGTGAGGTGGCTCCCCCACAGGGAGACCCAATAATTGAGAGGAGAGCCGAGGAGGGGGAATCCTGACATTGTCAGGAAGAGAAGGAAGGGAACCCCGATGATGTCAGGCTGAAGAGGAAGAGGGACCACAATGGCATCTGGCTGAGGAGGAAGAAGGGAAGAAGGACCACAACACTCTCGGTGGTTTTGGACTGGAGAATTGTTGCACCCACGGTGGCTCCGGGCTGGAGGTTGGCAGCACCCTCGGTGGCTCCAGGCTGAAGGTTGGCAGCACTCTCGGTGGCTCCGGGCTGGAGCACTGCAGCACCCTTGGTGGCTCCGGGCTGGAGCACTGTTGCACCCTCGGTGGGCCCAGGCTGGGCCAACGCTGCACCCTCAGTGGACCTGGACTGGGCCAACCTTGCTCCCTCGGTGGGCCCCGGGCTGGGGGGTAGTGCCCATGGCGGCCCCAAGCTGGAGCACAGCACCCACGTAGGACTGATGCTGGGGCATAGCACCCATGAAGGTCCCTGGCCGGGACGCAGCACCCATGAAGACTCTGACCGAGGAGGAGCCCAGACGACGGCCTCAGGCAGAGAGGGAGCTGTACCCACGGTGGTCCCGGGCTTGGACGGAGCACTCGTGACGACCTCCGCAGGGGAAGCTGGACCCATGACATCTTCAGGTGATGAACCTGGATCCATGGAGGCCTCTGGCTGGAGTAGATCTTCCCCAGCGACCCTGGGAGAAGACTCAGAGACAACAGACAAAGGAACATGGTTAGGGTTTCCGACAGCGGCGGAGTCCGGTGAGGTGAGCTCAGGCACAGCTGACGGCTGCACCTGACTCTCCTCACAAAGAGCCAGGCAAGGTTGCTCTAGGACAGAAAAGTGGAAGACAAAAGAGAACACTTCCTGAGCTCGAGCTCCACCACCATCCAGGACTCCGTTGATCCAGACAATGTCTCGGGCCCAGCTTCTTGGAGGTCCAGCTCTGTTTCCCACTCTGCTGTGGCAGCCTCTGCAACAAGCATGAAGGCGTTAGCAGTCCATGTTCCCCCAGGCGACGTGATCCACGCTGGTGATGCTTCCGGCAAGGCGGCTGGGGGTTGGCTCACTGCTGGTACTGGGGTTGGACTCTCCAGGACCTCAGGCTCCTCCCGTGTCTGGGGACCCAGTCCCATGGCCGATGGACTCTCAGGGGAAAATGGAGGAGACACGGAGAGGACTGGTGAGCAATGGGTGACTGCAGCAGGTGGTGAGGACTCAGGGGACTGCAGACCCTGAGCCTCATCATCGGGAATCAGACAAGGCATAATATCATTAATAGAAGGAGAAATAAATGACACTTGCCTGCTGTCCCGATGTCTGATGTTTTCTGCTGCAGCGAGTGTAGTGTTCTCCCTCTCCGTGGCTGCGGTAGCAATGGGCCCCTCAGAGGACTGTGGAGGAGCCATTCCTGGAGCCATGGAAGCGGATGTACCCGGGGGGAAAAATGGAGGACTTCTCAGCAGCAGAAGGAGACATCGAGGGGATGGAGACTGCAGCAGCAACAGCAATGGAGGGAAATGGGGCAGACGTGACCGCTGGCAAAGAAGAAGAAAGATGAGAATCTGCTGCAGGAATTGTCAGACTCAATGTCGGGGAGAAGGCTGCCGAAGAGGCAGGAGAGGGGCTGGGCTTCTGCTGGTGTGAGCGCTTACTCCTCACTGGGGTCGGTGCATGCATCTGGGCTGCTTTCCTTGGCTCCTCACTCATGCATGAAAGGATGAATATGGAGAGGAGTATGTTTGTAGCCTCCAGGTGATTCCACAGGCTGGGGAATGCCTCCATCACCCGCTCCGCACCATCCCGACTCTCTTGGACTGTCTTGGGAGAACGGGAGACCTGTGTCAGCCACCTAATGCCCTCCAGGAAGCACACCGCCCGCCGCTCCATATCGTCCAGGTCGGACATGGTGAGCTCCAAAACAGGTTAGTGAAACGAACAAAAAGGTAAATGCTCAAATGCAACAGCTCCAAAATTACATAGTCTGTCCTTTTCCCCATCCCAGCATGTTAAGAATTTGGGTGTCATTTTAGACTCTGAGCTCAGTTTGACTCCACACTTTAAAAATATAGCACAAACAGGATTTTTCCATCTAAAGAACATAGCCAGGGTCCACCCAATTCTCTCTTGGGTAAACATGGAGATACTCATACATGCTTTAATCACCAGTCGTATTGATTACTGTCATGCCTTGCCTTCTTGTCTTCCCAAAAAGACAGTTTCAAACCTGCAGTTATTACAGAATTCAGCTGCATGTGTTCTGACAAGGACCAGATGGCAGGCTCACATCACACCAGTTTTAAAGTCACTGCATTGGCTCCCTGTGTCCTTCATGATCGATTTTAAGGTTCTTTTGTCATAAGAGCCCTTCTGGGTTGAAGAAGATGAGGACCCAAATGCCAGGCGAATTTGATAAACCATCATTTTAATGTGCAAACAGAACAAAAAGTAAAGCAGTGCATGGGCTGAGCAAAAAACACAAGCTAGGCTTGGCAAACAGACTGACAGGAATTCACTGACTGGACTAGACAGGCAGAAGCGTGTGTGAGATACCGAAATGACTCAAGGTCGCCACACCAGGTAATGGGCGCCAATCATTAAATAAGGCTGGCTTAACTACTAAAACAGAAACAGATGTGGGTAATCAAGAAATCAACATGGCTCAGACTATGGTGGAAATAAATAGAACATTGCCAAGGTAAAAAGCCCAATCCAGAACTGAAGAAAACCATGATGATAAAAATAATGCTATGAAACCAGGAACTAAGGACAATACATGGATACATAAAACAAGAACATGATAATACCAATAATAATAATAGTAATTACAGAAGATCCCAAGACAGCAAATTTAAAGTGAGGATGTGATTCAAACCCATGCCCTGACAATACCCCCCTTTTAAGCGGCAGCTTCCAGACGATGGCACAAAATAACACCAACAAAGAGTAGCCAAAAAAAAAATCCCTCCCAGGGTGGGTGGTGGGGCACAAGACCTGGCAGGCCGAAACAAAATCCTACCCCCCCCCCCAGTCCAAAATAAAAGTAAAATTTGTGGGCCAAACAAAGTCCAAGACCCCAATATACATCACAGTGAGTCAGGAGGTCTACCCAAGTCCAAAGGGCCTCAAATTGGAGAACATGGTGGGTTTGGTGGCCTACTAAAGTCAATAGCCCACCAGACTGGAATGCAGGGCCAGTTCAGCTGCCTACAAAAGTTCATAACCCACCGAACCAGGGTGCAGGGCCGGTCCATCAGTCTACCAAAGTTCATAGCCCACCAAACAAGAGTGTAGGGCCGGTCTGGCAGCCTACCACTGTTCTTTGGCCACCCAATCGGGGAACAGGGTGGGGCAATAAGTGGCGGTCCCCTGACCCCTGAAGCAATGACTGGAGGTCTCCTGACCTCTGAAGCAACGGCTGGAAGTTTCCTGACCTCTGAAGCAATGGCTGGATGTCTTCTGACCTCTGAAGAAATGGCTGGAGGTCTCCTGACCTCTGAAGCAATGGCTGGATGTCTTCTGACCTCTGAAGCAATGGCTGGAGGTCTCCAGACCTCTGAAACAATGGTTGGAGGTCTTCTGACCTCTGGGACAGTGGCTGGAGGTCTCCTGACCTCAGAGACAATGGCTGGAGGTCTCCTGACCTCTGGGACAATGGCTGGAGGTCCTCTGACTTTTGGGACAACGATTGGAGGTCTTCTGACCTCTGCAGCAATGGTTGGAGCATGGTATTGACATGGTCACCTCAGGTGATGGAGGGAAACAGGAGGTCAATTAGGTGACACTACAGTCATTAGCAGCAGAGACTGGTGGGGAAGACTCAGCAGCTGGTGGGATGTGTGCTTGGGTTCCCTACACCAGAAGAAAGACAAGTCTTTTCAAAAATGGTGTTTGAACATAAACAAAAAGGTACTTGCCTTAACTCCTGGATTCATGCTGCCTGGGTGACCACCTCAGGATCAAAAGCTGGAATGGTGGCCTCTGGGTGAGTTACCAGTGAACAGGTACTGGAGGTGGAAGGTGCTGTGGAGCAGGTACTGGAGCTGGTAGGTGCCATGAAGCAAGGAGGCGCTGTGGAGCAGGTACTGGAGCTGGGAGGCGCCATGGAGCAGGTGCTGGAGTTCGGGGGCACTGTGGAGAAGGTACTGGAGCTGGGAGGTGCGGTGGAGCAACTGCTGGAGCTGGGAGGTACCGTGGAGCAAGTGCTGGAGCTGGAAGGTGCTGTGAAGCAGGTGCTGGAGTGGGAAGGTGCCATGGAGCAGGTGCTGGAAAGCACCGTGGCACAGGCGCCAGAGCTGGAAGGCGCCGTGGAGCTGGTACAGGAACTGGGAGGCACCATGGAGCTGGTACTGGAGCTGGGAGGCACTGTGGAGCTAGTACTGAAGATGGGAGGTTCCGTGGAGCTGGTACTGAAGCTGGAAGGCACTATGGAGGAGATACTGAAGCTGGGAGGTGTCGTGGAGCTGGCACTGAAACTGGGAGGCAACATGGAGCAGGTACTGAAGCTGGGAGGTGCCGTGGAGCTGGAATATCCATTACCAGCTTTTTCCAGCCCACCTGGGACACATACTCTGGAAGGAGCAATGGTTTGTAGTCAAGCATAAGCTCCTTCTGGGCAAGCACAGCCTGTCGGCACTCCTCCTGCTCCGCCTCATCACCTCTACACAGGGGTTCCAATGCTGCAGCCCCGATCCGGCAAACCACTGTGTCCTCAGGAACTGCAGGCTCTTCCCAGATAATCTGGTTGCCACCCAGTACCAGCAGACAGTCAGAAAAAAACATGAGGGGACACAGGAGATGCAGGTAAGGATGGAGGGATGGAAACAGCGGCAGCAGAAATGACAGCAGATAATGGTGGAGAAAACTCAGCAGTGGTGGTAATTAACTGCTGCTGAGCACCCTCACCAGAACAGGACAAGACCTTTCTGTGGCAAGTGTTAAAAAATGGAAAGGTACTTGTTTCAGTTCCCATTCTGCCACCGTGGGGAAGTCGGACAAGTCCTCCCGGGAAGTGTTGGAGCTCGTTTGATGAAGAGCCAGAGTCGGAGGTATGTGACGTCGAGAGGAATAGCATCTCCTGGTGCCTTTCTTCCACCCGGGTCCACCAAACGTCAACCGAGATTAATAAACCTCTTCCTTCTTGGCAGTGTACTCCACAGGGTATAAAAATGGCAGGGGGGCTGCTGGCTACTGCGAGGAGGAGATGGTGGGAAACAGTGGTAGCGGAGGGACGGTGAAGTTCTGCAGCTGGGGGTGAGAGCACGTGCTTGGTCTGACTGCGGGCAAGTTGGCAACTCCACCCCAGCAAAGCATCTCATCCTCACGGGAAGAGCTGCTCTGAGCACCAGCAGCCATATCCTCAATCATAGCCACCACCTCCAGCTCATCCTGACTCCACTTTTTTTTCCTCCTTTTTTTGCCTGCTGGGTCCTGGACTGGCGGCGACCTTCTGTCATAAGAGCCCCTCTGGGGCGACGAAGATGAGGACCCAAATGCCAGGTGAATTTGATAAACCATTGTTTTAATGTGCAAACAGAACAAAAATTAACGCAGCGCATGGGCTGAACAAAAAACACAAGCTAGGCTTGGCAAACAGGAATTCACTGACTGGACTAGAAGGCAGAAGCGTGTGTGAGATGTCGAAATGACTCAAGGTCGCAGCACTAGGTGATTGGTGGCTCTCAAATAAGGATGGCTTAATTGCTAAAACAGAAACAGATGTGGGTAATCAAGAAATCAACACGGCTCAGGCTAACGTGGAAATAAATAGAACATTGTCAAAGTAAAAGCCCACACCAGAACTGAGGAAAACCATGATGATGAAAATAATAATGTTATGAACTCAGGAACTAAGGACAAGACATGGATACATAAAACAAGAACATAATAATAATAATAATAATAATAATAATAATAATAATAATAACAAATACAGAAGATCCCAAAATACCAAACTTAAAGCAAGGACATGATTCCAACCCACGCTCTGACATCTTTTACTGGTTTATATACAGTATGTCTGCATGGTCTTGGGCCTTCTTATTTATCAAAACTACATTTGGCACATGAGTCCCCACAAACCTTTAGGTCCTCCGGCACTGGCCTTTTAATGTTACCTACTGTCAGAACACACACCCACGGTGAGGTGGCTTTTAGTTACTATGGCCCATGTCTGTGGAACAGCCTGCCGGAGAACATCAGGGCTGCCGAGAATGTTGATGTTTTTAAAAGCAGGCTCAAGACCTACTGTTTTCAAGATTCAAGATTCAAAGATATTATTGTCAATACTACCATACGTGCAGGACATGCAGGAGAACTGAAATGGCGTTTTTCTCTCTCTTCATTGGAGTGCACAATATAAAAAGAATAGGAACAAGGCTGGAAAAAAGAAAAGAAAACAACAACAACAACAATCAATGTACAGTAATGAAACCCATGGTACCAATGGGGACAAGAAAGACCAGACCTCCATAGAGATAAACGATTAACGATGATAAACCCAGCAGTCCTAGATACAGACAGCTAGAGATGAGTACCCGTAGTTGCAGTTCAATGCAGTAGTGTAGGTGCAGATAGTAACAGATAGGACTGCACGTGATCAGTATTGTAGTGACAGACAGAGAGCAGCAGATATGGCATTTGTGCAAATGGTTGCGGTTAATGTGCAGAGACAAACAGCAGCAAAAGTACAACAAAACAACAGTATTACTGTTGGTGTGCCAGTCTTTCTGTGCCAACAGCTGAGGTAGTTATTGTGCAGGTGATTTAACTTTGCTTTTGACTAGTTTACTGTTTTAATTGTCTTAATTTATGATTTCAAACCTGTTATGTCACAATTACTTATCTTAATGTGAATTATTAATACTTACAGTGGTGTGAAAAAGTGTTTGCCCCCTTCCTGATTTTTCTTTTTTTGTACAGGTACATCTCAAAAAATTAGAATAGCATGAAAAAGTTCAATATTTTTTGTCACTCATTTCAGAAAGTGAAACCCATATATGATATAGATTCATTACACAGAGAGTGATATAGTTCAAGTGTTTATTTATTTTAATTTTCATGATTATGGCTTACAGCCCATGAAAACCCCAAATTCAGTTTCTCAAAAAATTAGAATATTAGGTAAAATTAATTTTAAAAAATAGTTTTTTAATAGAATTGTTGCCCGACTGAAAAGTATGTCCATGTACCACTCAATACTTGGTCGGGGCTCCTTTTGGATTAATTGCTGTATCAATGTGGCGTGGCATGGAGGTGATCAGCCTGTGTTACTGCTGAGGTGTTATGAAGGTCCAGGTTGCTTTGATAGTGACCTTCAGCTTGTCTGTATTGTTGGGTCTGGTGTCTCTCATCTTCCTCTTGACAATCCTCCATAGATTCTCTATGGGGTTTAGGTCAGGAGAGTTTGCTGGTCAATCAAACACAGTGATGCCATGGTCATTAAACTAGGTTTTGATACTTTTGGTAGTGTTGGGGAGGGGGGGCGGGTGCCAAGTCCTGCTGGAAAATCAAATCAGCTTCTCCATAAAGCTTGTCAGCAGAGGGAAGCATGAAGTGCTCTAATGTTTCCTGGTAGACGACTGCGCTGACTTTGGTCTTGATGAAACACAGTGGAAAAACACCAGCAGATGACCTCTGTTCAGATAAAAGTAAATTCTGCATTTCATTTGGAAATCAAAGTCCCAGAGTCTGGAGAAAGAGTGGAGAGGCACAGAATCTAAGTTGCTTGAGGTTTAGTGTGAAGTTTTCACAGTCAATGATGATTTGAGGAACCATGTCATCTGCTGATTTTGGTCCACTGTGTTTTATTAAGACCAAAGTCAGCACAGTCGTCTACCAGGAAATCTTAGAGCACTTCATGCTTCCCTCTGCTGGCAAGCTTTATGGAGAAGCTGATTTCATTTTCCAGCAGGACTTGCACCCCCCCCCCCCACACACACACACACACTGCCAAAAGTATTAAAACCTGGTTTAATGACCATGGCATCACTGTGTTTGATTGACCAGCAAACTCTCCTGACCTAAACCCCATAGAGAATCTATGGAGGATTGTCAAGAGGAAGATGAGAGACACCAGACCCAACAATGCAGACGAGCTGAAGGTCACTATCAAAGCAACCTGGACCTTCATAACACCTCAGCAGTGCCACAGGCTGATCACCTCCATGCCACACCACATTGATACAGTAATTATCCAAAAGGAGCCCCGACCAAGTATTGAGTGGTACATGGACATACTTTTCAGTCGGGCAACATTTCTATTAAAAAACTACTTTTTTAAATTAATTTTATGTAATATTCCAATTTTTTGAGAAACTGAATTTGGGGTTTTCATGGGCTGTAAGCCATAATCATCAAAATTAAAATAAATAAACAAGAAATATATCACTCTGTGCAATGGCTCTATATAATATATGGGTTTCACTTTCTGAAATGAGTGACAAAAATATTGAACTTTTCATGATATTCTTAGTTTTTGAGATACACCTGTATGTTTGTCACTCTTAAATATTTCAGATCATCAAACAAATTTAAATATTAGACAAAGATAACACAAGTAAACACAAAATGCAGTTTTTAAGTGAAGGTGTTTATTATTAAGGGTAAAAAAAAATTCAAACCTGCATGGCCCTGTGTGAAAAGCTGATTGCCCACTAAACCTAATAACTGGATGGGCCACCCTTACCAGCAACAACTGCAATCAAGTATTTGCAATAACTGGCAATGAGTCTTTTACAGCTCGGTGGATGAATTTTGGCCCATTCATCTTTGCAGAATTGTTGTAATTCAGTCACCTTGGAGAGTTTTCAAGAATGAATTGCCTTTTTAAGGTCATGCCACAGCATCTTAATTGAATTCAGGCCAGGACTTTGACTAGGCCCCTCCAAAGTCTTCACTTTGTTTTGCTTAAGCCATTCAGAGGCGGACTTGCTGGTTTGTTTTGGATCATTGTCCTGCTGCAGAACCCAAGTGTGCTTCAGCTTGAGGTCACAAACAGATGGCCGGACATTCTCCTTCAGGATATTTTGGTAGACTGCAGAATTCATGGTTCCATTTGCCACAGCAAGTCTTCCAGGTCCTGAAGCAGCAAAACAGCCTCAGACAATCACACTACCACCACCATATTTTACTGTTGGCATGATGTTCCTTTTCTGAAATGCTGTGTCACTTTTATGCCGGATGTAATGGGACAAACACCTTCTGAAAAGTTCAATTTCTGTCTTGCCAGTCCACAGAGTATTTTCCCAAACGTCTCGGGGATCATCAAGATGTTTTCTGACAAAACTGAGATGAACCTTTATGCTCCTTTTGCTCAGCAGTGGTTTTTATCTTGGAACTCTGCCATGCAGGATATTTTTGCCTAGTCTCTGTTATGGTGGAGTCATGAACACTGGCCTTAACTGAGGCAAGTGAGGCCTGCAGTTCTTTGGATATTGTTGTGGGGTCTTTTGTGACCTTTCGGATGATTCGTCATTGCACTCTTGGGGTAATTTTTGTCAGTCGGCCACTCCTGGGAAGGTTCACCACTATTCCATGTTTTCATCATTTGTGGATAATGGCTCTCACAGCGGTTCGGTGGAGTCCCAAAGCTTTAGAAATTGCTTTATAACATTTTCCATACTGATAGATCTCAATTACTTTGTTTCTCATTTGTTCCTAAATATCTTTGGATCACAGCATGATGTCTAGCTTTTGAGGATCTTTTGGTCTACTTCAATTTGTCAGGCAGGTTCTATTTAATTGATTTCTTGAATGAGAACAGGTATGGCAGTAATCAGGCCTGGGTGTGGCTAGAGAAACTGAACTCAGCTTTCCAAAGATGTGATAAACCACAATTATTTTATGTTTAAATGGGGGGAGATCACTTTTTCACACAGGGCCATGTAGGTTTGGATTTTTTTTACCCTTAATAATAAACATCTTCATTTACACACTGCATTTTGTGTTTACTTGTATTATCTTTGTCTAATATTTTTTTTTTTTTTGAAGATCTGAAACATTTAAGTGTGACAAACATACAAAAAAATGAGAAATCAGGAAGGGGGCAAATGCTTTTTCACACCACTGTATGAATATAGGTCTGTTTAACAATACTTAAATGTTCTTCTATTCTTTTTAACTGCCTAATCTTTTATCAGCAAATTATTTTATTTATCAGTGACTGTTTTATTTTTTTTATCACCCTGTCCAAGCGCCGGAGTTTCCTTATGGGGAGCCCTCCCATGAGGAATTGTGCCTGTTTTCTGGCTGTGGGGTGCTGACATGTGATTGCCCTGGTCTAACCAGCTGAGGGGATCAGGCACTGCGGCACCACACCTGCAGTGTTGACCCCTCGGCTTGGAATTGGGTGGTCTGATTGATTGATTGATTGATTGATTGATTGATTGACAAAAGAAATGAACTTTAAAACAAACATCCTTAAACTTTTAGAAGAGCATTACTTTGTGAGTCTGGGCCTGAAAATGTGGAACCTCCACCATATGAGTCATCTTTGAGGTGTGCAGTAAAAACTTACACCATCGGTCACCACCAGAGTCTGACCGACAGTGTGGTAATGGCATAATTCATGCTCATAAATTATTAATTCACCACTGCTGTGCCATGTCCATAAAAATGCCCAATCTTAATCTGAGACACTTCCTGCTGCTCTGTGATGGTCATTTGATAATAGCCTATAAAGAAACTGATTATTCAGTGGTATAAGATTTATTACACGCTATAGCCATCACAGTGGGGCAAATTGAAAGAGGCTGATCTCATTGCAAAAGCTTTACTGATTTAGAGTCGGTATGTGCACGCATCCGCCAACCGAAACAACACAAAACAAAAGGCTTTTACCATATTGCTTTCATTTTCATGCAGGCTGCAGTTGGGTTATCCAGTGCCAAGCTACTAAATATGTTAATTCAGGCCAAACTCTGTTGTTTGCACAGTTTTATTCAGTGGTTCCCAAATGTTTTTCCATAGGGCTGTGCTTTAGAACACTAGAGTTCATTGTGGACTGAGTTTAGGAAAAACCCCTTTGCATGCAGGAGAAACAATTGTTTCCAGAACTGTAGTTGGTCTAAAAAAATCATCCCTGCCTCCAAGCCAGCTATGCTTTTGGTCAAATGCGTGAGAGTTTTTGAGGAGCGATACAAGAACAAATACCAAAATACTGGTGTACAAGGTAGAGGTATTATCATCTCTTTATGGCTCTGAATCTTGGACCACCAATAGACAACATCTCAAGATCTGTGAAAAGTACCATCAGCGCTGACTCTGCCATATCTTAGGCCTTTTCTGGCAGGATCGATGAACAAATAACAGTGTTCATGAGGAGGCAAACTGTAGCAGCATCAAGGCGATGGTGATCCAAAACCAACTGCACTGCTCAGGTCATGTCCTCAGGATGGAAGATTCTCATCTTCCCAAGCAAGTCTTCTGTAGTGAACATAGCTCGGGTGTAAGATCACAGGTGATGGTGGGGGGGGTTCAAGAATAATCTGAGAGCATCACTGAAATCATGCAACATCAGCATGAACAACTGGGAAGTGCTTGCTTGTGACAAGACAGGGTGACATAAGACAGTTCAAGAGGGCGTAAAACTGAGGAGAAACACCTGCAACACAAGAAAGGCAAAGGGATCCTTCCACCACTTACAGCTTCCACCCACATATGTACAATGTGCAAGAGAGTCTATGCTTCTAATTAGCCACCAAAGAGTGCATAAGTAATTTCAGTCGAGAATGTTATTTGATATGAGGGATACCTGATGATGATGGTGATGGTGACGAATGTATTCTAGTTGTTCAAGAATGGAAGATGGCAAAAAAGAAAAAAAGTTTTTTTCAATGTTCCATTGATAATTCAAGGTCTTTGGCACCATTTCTATGCAGACGTTGACATAAAAGCTTGTCTTCTCTCAGCCTAAAGGATATGTTGCAGTTAGTCTCAGTCAGATGTGTAGAAGCTTCACCTTTAACTGCCATTAGAAAATGTGTAATGTACACGCAAAAGTGTCACTTTACGTGTACATTACACACTTTGAAAGTGTGGATAAAGCTGATCCCTGGCAGAGACAAGAGAGGTAGCACAAAATAACATCATCCAGTGGTTGTAAAAATGACTTCAGTCAAGGAGAGTTTGCACTACTTCTTGTGGTATTTTTAAGTGGTTTACTGAAAAAAATGCCTGAAAATGGCCACTTATCCGACCTCCACTGTAATGAGAGCGCCCAACCCTAGGCACAGATGGCACAGCCTCCATGCTAGGTGCTCATTGCATCTGAAGTGGAGCAGACACAGTCTCAACTTGGAAACCATGACGTTTCATAGTAAACCACTAATGTAGCGGAAACCAGTGGTCAGAGAATTCTTTTCCAAAGTTGTACTTGATTGGTCAATACATCCGGCCATAGGTGGTCTACCAGCAATATTTCAGATTCCAGACAACATGGCAGACTGTGAATACATTTCTCTGATATCTTTAAAACAAACCAGGAGAAGTAAGAGATGCACTTACTTAACCAGTTGTTATTTGACGTTAAAAGTCCCTGGTTTAAAATGTTGCATCTGACGTGTTCTGAGTGCTGGACCTCATTTGCATCAAGGTAAAAACAATAAACCTTATGGAAAAGGTTGGTAGGGGCAACTTGACAGCTGGTCTCTTGCAATGTGCAACAGAAACAACAAATCTAGTGGACATGTACCATAACGGCGAAGTGAAGGTAGGAAGATCTGTAGACTTGATGCGTAGCTCCTTAGTACATATTAGCGGGAGAAACAGACCACCGGTCTGCAGACTGGACCATTTGGTACTGGAAGCACAGAACACCAAGGGGAAAAGGAATTTATTTGGTTCCTCTGTACAAAGTCTGCCGGGGGGGTTATTTTGAACTAAAGGGCAGTCAGAGACCACATACCTCCACCAAGGCTGCATCCCACCCTCCCTTTGTCCTCCCCTCTGTCCCTTTGTAACTCCACCATGGCTGGTCCCAAGCCCGGATGAGAAAGGAGGCGGGTTAGGTGTGGGGCTAGCAACCCAACCCCATAAAAACCCTGCATGCTACAGAAACGCCAACAACAGACCAAGAGACTACTGCCCTGGGAGAGGAAGGGTCCTCATCAAGAGGACATATGATGCCATATGGTGAAAGCCGTGAGTCTACGGAAGCTACAAGGCCGACCCCCCCTTCTATCAACTAGGACCATCAACGTCGGAACATGGAATGTGAGGACCATGTATGAGATGGGAAAAACAGCACAAAGTAGCCGCAGAGATGAAGAGCTACAACCTCACACTGCTTGGAATCAGCGATACCCGTTGGACACAGTCAGGACAAAGAAGACTGCTCACCGGAGAGATCTTGCTGTATTCCGGCCATGAAGAAGACAACGCTCCACACATGGAAGGCGTCGCACTCATGTTGTCAGGACCTGCACAGTGAGCTCTGATAGGATGGGAATACATGGATCAAGAATAATCGCAGCATCCATCAGAACGAAGAAGAAGAAGATCAAGATCAACGTTATCCAGTGCTACGCCCCAACCAACGACAGTTATGAAGAAGTCAAGGACCAATTTTATGACAGACTGCAAAACGTCATGGCCAAGTACCCAGAGAAAGACGTCAACATCGTCATGGGCACCCTCAACGCCAAGATTGGACAAGACAACACCGGTTATGAGGAAGTGATGGGAAGACATGGACTGGGAGTGATAAACAAGAACGGCGAGAGATTTGCAGACTTCTGTGCAATGAACAACCTGGTCATCGGTGGCAGCACTTTCCCCCACAGAAGAGTACATAAGGCCGCCTGGGTATCACCGGACTTAGCGACTGAGAACCAGATCGACCATATCTGCATGGCCAAGAAATTCAAGAGGTCCCTACAGGATGTAAGGGTGAGAAGAGGAGCAGACATCACATCTGACCACCACCTGCTGGTAGCCAGGCTGAAGCTGAAGCTGAAGAAGAACTGGATGGGGGCAACAACGAAGAGGCTGAATTACAGCATCAGCATGCTGAATGATACCAAGACCAGAGAATAATTCAGACTGTCTCTCACCAACAAGTACCAAGTGCTACAAGAACTGCTTGAAGAAGAGGTCACCACGAGAACCAGTGGCAGAAAGTGAAGGAGATACTTGTGTCAACCTGCCAGGAAGTAGTAGGCCCTAAGAGACACCAACAGAAGAAGTGGATATCGGCAGACACTCTACGCAAGATCCAGGAGAGAAAGCAGAAGAAGGCAGCAGTAAACAACAGCCAAACAAGAGCAGCAAAGGCCAAGGCACAAGAAGACTTCACAGAAGCCAAAAGAGAAGTGAAGAGGAGCGCAAGAGCAGACAAGCGCAAGTACATCGACAGCCTGGCAGAGAAGGCCAAGGAAGCAGCAGCCAGTAACAACATGAAACAGCTGTACTACACCACCAAGAAACTGTCAGGGAAGTACAGCAGGCCCGAGCAACCAGTCAAGGACAAGGAAGGAAACACCATCCTGGGAACAGAGCGACAACTGCATAGATGGGCAGTGCACTTTGAAGAGCTCCTGAACAGACCTGTCCCTCCGAATCTCCCGGACATCGACCCTGCTGACATTGACCTGGATATCAACTGTGAGAAGCCGACCAGGGAGGAGACTAGGAAAGCCATCAAGCTACTGAGGAACGGCAAGGCAGCAGGACCAGACAACATCCCTGCAGAAGCACTCAAGGCAGACCTGGAGACCACCGTAGAGATGCTGTACCCTCTCTTCGAGAAGATATGGGAAGAAAAAGAAGTACCAGCAGACTGGAAGGAGGACTACCTCATCAAGCTACTCAAGAAAGGAGACCTCAGCAACTGCGCCAACTACAGAGGAATAACGCTTCTGTCAGTGCCAGGGAAGGTCTTCAACAGGATCCTACTTGAGAGAATGAAAGATGCCATCAACCCCCTCCTCCAAGACCAGCAGGCCGGCTTCTGCCAGAACAGATCGTGCATTGACCAGATCGCTACCTTGTGCAACATCGTCAAACAGTCTTTAGAGTGGAACTCCTCCCTGTACATCAACTTCGTTGAGTACGAGAAGGCTTTTGACAGCATGGACCGCGGAACCCTCTAGAAGCTGCTTTGTCACTACGGAGTGCCAACCAAACTGGTCAACTTGATCAAGAACTCTTATGAAGGAATGACCTGTTGAGTAGTCAGTGAAGGACAGCTAACAGACAGCTTCAGGGTGAAGACCGGAGTTAGACAAGGCTGCCTCCTGTCACCTTTCCTCTTCCTCCTGGCGATCAACGGGACCATGAAGACGTCAACAGCAGACAGAAGAAACGGAATCCGGTGGACACTGACCAGCTAGATGATCTGGACTTTGCAGATGACCTGGTCCTGCTCTCCTACAGCCACCAGCAGATGCAGGACAAGACAACAAAGTCGGCAGCCACCTCAGCACAAGTTGGCCTCAAAATCCACAAGGGCAAGACCAAGATCCTCAAGATCAACACAGCAAATGAGGACCCAGTTATACTGCACGGAAGTGAGCTGGAAGAGGTAGAGGCCTTCACATACCTGGGCAGCATCATTGACAAGCAGGGCGGCACAGACGCAGACGTCAGAGCAAGAATCGGCAAGGCGAGGGCAGCATACTTGCAGCTGAGGAACATCTGGAGCTCCAAGGTGGTGTCAACACGCACAAAGATCTGGCTGTTCAACTCTAACATCAAGTCAGTCCTACTGTATGGAGCAGAGACATGGAGGACAGTGAAGACCACCATCAGGAAAGTGCAGATGTTCATCAACAGTTGCCTGAGAAGGATCCTCCAGATGCACTGGCCTGACACCATCAGCAACGTAGACTTGTGGCAGCGTACCAACCAGCTGCCAGCCGAGGATGAGATCCGGAGTAGAAGATGGGGATGGATTGGGCACAACCTGAGGAAGCTAGCCAGTAACACCACAAAGCAAGCACTCAAGTGGAACCCCCAAGGGAAGCGGAAGAGAGGAAGGCCAAGAAACACCTGGCGATGAGACCTCGATGCTGACATCAAGAAGATGGGAAAGACCTGAAGACAGCTGGAGAGAGCAGCCCGGGACAGAGCACTCTGGTGGACTGTTGTCGGCGGCCTATGCTCCAGGAGGAGTGATGGGCCTAACTAACTAACTAACTAACTAACTAACTAACTAACTAACTGTTCCTTTGTCCATCCATGTCGCTATCTATCTGTACATTGTGAGATAGGACTTTGGCGGAGGTATGCAATCACAGATCACCTCCAACATCTAATGAGTTCATCTTTGGGGCAAGGGCCACCTCTGGTGAAAATGTCATCTAAATCCACCCAGCAGTTTTGGAGTATTGTTGCTAATACTCTGTGAGAAGATAAGAGCCTTGGTGGAGGTATGCATTTTGAGATCATCACCAAAATCTAATCATGTATTCAGTGTACCATTACACACCTTTCCTGAAAATTTGAATGAAAGGCATTTGTTACGGCCCCAGTGACTGGGCCAAGGCCAGAATAGCCTATCTTCAGAATAGCCAATTACCCATGGAGGGGGTTGTCACAACCCCCTCCTTAAGGGAGTGGTGCAGGTGTTCATATCCCGGACGAGCCCCCATTTTTCATTATGACCTGCACCACTGACCAATTTCCCATGGAGGGGGCCGTAACATCTCCCCCCTTAAGGGAGTGGTACAGGTCATGATACCATCAGGGTATACCCCCCACTCCTGGCCAAGTTGCTAGGGAGGAATTCCTCTCTGGCTCAGTGGTAGAGCAGGAGGTGTGGGGATCATGGTCTCATGAGTTCAAATCCAAACCTGGGACATGAGGTAGGGGTCTGCCTTGCTGTGAGCAGAAAAGACCAGGTGAATGTCTACCTTGCCTAAGAAAAGGGTGAAAGTGACTAGGTTCGTACACCTTGGCATAGGGGCCAAGGCAGACTTAAAATGATCCCAGGTCGAACTAGGCACCTCTGGCCTTGGCCCAGAGAGTGGGTTGAAACAGAAATAGGCTATTCTGGACTTGGCCCAGCCACTGGGGCAATAACACATTATATAAATGCAGTCTATTATTAACAGAGAGAAACAACGGCAAAACCAATATGACTACATAATAATAATAATAATAATAATAATAAAAAATAACAAGACAGTCATGTCGTGTTCATGCTCTAAGTTCATCTTGATTATTTTCTGTAATTTTCCCACTTTAGTATTTATCCTGGTTGGTGTGGATGTATTACAGTGGTGGGAAAAAGTGTTTGCCCCCTTCCTGATTTCTCATTTTTTGTATGTTTGTTATACTTAAATGTTTCAGATCATCAAACAAATTTAAATCTTAGACAAAGATAACACAAGTAAACACAAAATGCAGTTTTAAATGAAGGTGTTTATTATTAAGGGAGAAAAAAATCCAAACCTACATGGCCCTGTGTGAAAAACTGATTGCCCCTAAACCTAATAACTGGTTGGGCCGCCCTTAGCAGCAACAACTGCAATCAAGTGTTTGCAATAACTGGCAATGAGTCTTTTACAGCGTGGTGGAGGAATTCTGGCCCACTCATCTTTGCAGAATTGTTGTAATTCAGCCACATTGGAGGGTTTTCCAGCATGAACAGCCTTTCTAAGGTCATGCCACAGCATCTCAATCAGATTCAGGTTAGGACTTTGACTAGGCCACTCCAAAGTTGTCATTTTGTTTTTCTTAAGCCATTCAGAGGTGGACTTGCTGGTGTATTTTGGATCATTGTCCTGCTGCAGAACCCAAGTGTGCTTCAGATTGAGGTCACGAACAGATGGCCAAATATTCTCCCTCAGGATTTTTTAGTGTACAGCAAAATTCATGGTTCCATTTACCACAGCAAGTCTTCCAGATCCTGAAGCAGCAAAATAACCCCAGACCATCACACTACCACCACCATATTTTACTGTTGGTATGATGTTCCTTTTCTGAAATGCTGTGTTACTTTTATGCCGGATTTAATGGGACACACACCTTCCAAAAGGTTCAACTTTTGAGTATTTTCCCGAAAGTCTTGGGGATCATCAAGATGTTTTCTGGCAAAACTGAGACTTTATGTTCTTTTGGCTCAGCAGTGGTTTTCATCTTGGAATTCTGCCATGCAGGCCATTTTGCCCAGTCTCTTTCTTATGGTGGAGTCATGAACACTGACCTTAACTGAGGCAAGTGAGGCCTGCAGTTCTTTGGATGTTGTTGTGGGTTTTTTTGTGACCTCTTGGATGAGTCATTGCTGTGCTCTTTGGGTAATTTTTGTCGGCCGGCCACTCCTGGGAAGGTTCACCACTGTTCCATGTTTTTGCCATTTGTGGAGATTGGCTCTCACAGTAGTTCACTGAAGTCCCAAAGCTTTAGAAATGGCTTTATTTTAGCACCTTGGGGGAGCCAGATTATTTAGCATCTCAGACAAGAGACAGTGGATAAACATGGGAGAACAATGCTCAGGAGGTTCCTGGCGAGATAGCAGGAAGGAGTCAAGGACGAAGGGGGTTGAATGCAGTGTGATGCAAATATCTTGTTGTTTGTGGAGAAATGCCATGAAACTTAAGAGGAGAGGGCCTGCTGAAATGTTCAGTCTGTTCTGTGCTAGAGAGATGTGAAGTGTGTAATAAACTGTGTGCCATGAGCCTGACTCTTATTTCACACACTCCACACTGGTGACGCAAGACGTATTATGGAGCACGAGGCAAGATCCCCGGAGCCGGCCCGGTCAGGAAGCTACAGCGAGGCGGCAGCCATCCCACAGACAGCCTGGACTGGAACCTCCAGCCCCGCGTGTGCAGTTTCAGTCAAGCTACCGGATTTCTGGCAGCACAACCCGCGCTCTTGGTTCCACCTCACCGAGGCCCAGTTCGCCCTCCGGGGAGTAACGGCAGATGACACCAGATTCTACCATGTGGTCGCAGCGCTGGATGCCCGCACAGCTCAGCAGGTAGCGAGCCTGCTCAATCAGCCACCAGCCAGCAGCAAATATGAGGCGCTCAAGGCTGCGCTCATCCAGCGCTACACGCTCTCGGACTGTGAGAGAGCGGAGAGGCTCCTGACGCAGACCGAGTTAGGAGATGGTTCAGCCGTAGACCTGATTGAGAAGATGCTGGCATTAATGAGCACGGACGACGGGCACTTTCTGTTTGCCCACCTCTTCCTCCGGAACCTTCCGACAGTGGCGAGAGCGGTTCTGGCCAATTCGCCGTTGCTGGCCGCGTGCGACTACCGTGCGCTAGCCCAGGAGGCAGACCGGATCATCCTCACCACCAGGACGATCACAGTCAACGCGGCAGCGGTGGAGCCCAGCAAGATGACCAGAGGAGGCGAGGAGCCACCAACGGTAGCAGCAGCGGGGGCCAAGGAGAGCCAGAGAGACACTCTCTGTTTCTACCACCGCCGCTTTGGAGAGAAGGCACGCAGATGTGCGCCCCCGTGCCAATTCAAGCGCTCGGAAAACGCCAAGGCCGGGGGTCGGTAGCAGCTGCGACCCTCGGTGAAGAGAACAAGCTGCTCTACTTGACGGATGCATGCTCGGGGAGGCATTTCCTCGTGGACACCGGAGCCCAGAAGAGTTTCATCCTGCCGACCTACGCTGACCGGCTGGCAGGACCTAGTGGCCCCGGGATGTTGGCAACAAACGGCTCGGATATTAAGACCTTTGATGAAAGGACTCTGCTCTTATCTCTACACGGCCGTACATATGAGTGGACTTTTGTCGTAGCAGCACTGAATTACCATATACTGGGGGCTGATTTTCTGTGTGCACATGGTTTACTGGTTGATGTTGCTAACAGGCACATGGTTAATGCACTGTCCTTTGACTCTCTCCCCTGTATAGCTCGAGTGACCCAGCCAACAGCGCAAGCCAACGTCACAGCTACAGGCGGTAAGTTCCACACACTGCTCACTCAGTTCCCAGCACTCACGGTCCCGATGTTTTCCACAGCTATCGCTAAACACGGGGTGGAGCACTTTATCACCACCACCGGGCCGCCCGTTTTTGCAAGACCTCGGTGCTTGGACGCAGCTAAACTGGCCATAGTGCGCGAGGAGTTCACCAACCTGGAAAGGTTGGGCATCATCAGGCGCTCGAACAGCCCATGGGCATCCCCGCTACACATGGTCCCTAAGGCTGAGGGCTCGTGGTGACCGTGCGGGGATTTCCGCAGGTTGAACAACGCCACAGCGCACGACCGCTACCCAATTCCCCACATACAGGATTTTTCCGTTCACCTTGCCGGAGCACGTATTTTTTCCAAAATAGACCTGGTCCGCGGTTACCACCAAGTCCCAGTGCGCGCTGAGGACATACCCAAAACAGCGGTAATAACCCCGTTCGGTCTATTCGAGTTCCTGCGCATGCCATTTGGGTTAAAAGGAGGGGCACAGACGTTCCAGCGCATGATGGATGCAGTGCAGCGCGATCTCCCGTTCGTGTTCGTCTACCTGGATGATATCCTGGTAGCCAGTGCATCCGAAGACGAACACAAAACCCACCTCACAACGGTTTTCCGGAGGTTGGAGTAGCACGGGTTAATAATCAACCCGGTGAAATGCCAGTTCGGAGTGACGGAGATTGATTTTTTGGGGCACCACGTCTCTCCGGAAGGAGCGATCCCACTGCTCGACAAAGTGCGCGCCGTGGCAGATTTTCCCCAGCCTCAGACGGTCAGGGCGCTGCAGGAATTTTTTGGGATGGTGAACTTTTATAACCGTTTCCTTCCCCACGCGGCGCAGCTCATGCAACCATTGTATGCCGCGCTCAAGAAACAGAAACCCGCGGATAGGGTCGAATGGACCCCGGAGCGAGAGCGGGCGTTCTCGGAAGTGAAAGCAGCCCTGGCAAACGCCGCACTGCTGGCGCATCCGGACCTGGCGGCCCGCATAGCGCTCACCACCGACGCTTCAGACGTGGCCATAGGGGCTGTCGTGGAGCAGCGCATCCCCGGGGCTTGGTAGCCGCTCGCCTTTTTCAGCAGAACGTTGGGCAACAGCGAACGTAAATACAGTGCGTTCGACAGAGAGTTGCTGGCTCTCCACCTGGCCGTACGTCACTTCCAGTTCTGGCTGGAAGGGCGCAGCTTCACCGCGTTCGTGGACCACAAGCCGCTAACATTCGCGATGGCCAAGGTTTCAGAACCGTGGTCGGGCCGGCAGCAGAGACAGCTGGCTGCGATCTCAGAGTTTACTACCTATATTCAACATGTGTCGGGTAAACTGAATGTGGTGGCGGACTGCCTCTCGCATGCCGTGGTGGCCCCGGTCTGCGTGGGGATAGATTACGCAGCCATGGCCGCGGAGCAGATTAGCGATGCAGACGTGCGCGCGCTCCAGTCTGCACCAACAGGGTTAAGGCTGGAGAGCAGGGTGCTGCAAGATGGCGCCCCCCCCCCGCCTCCCAATCTGCAATGTCTCCACGGGATGTCCGCGTCCGGTGGTCCCGGTCGCGTGGCGCCGCCGCGTGCTTGAGTCGGTTCACACTCTGGCGCACCCAGGAGTGCGCTCGTCGGTCAAAATGATGGGAGAGAAGTTTGTGTGGCCGAGCCTACGCAAACAAGTGAAAGAGTGGGCTGCAGCCTGCATGGCGTGCCAACGAGCCAAGGTACACAGACACAAGAAGGCTCCCTTGGAGCTGTTTCGTATCCCGGCTAAGAGGTTCGACCATGTTCACGTGGACCTCGTGGGCCCCCTCCCACCATCACAGGGGTGCACGCACCTCCTGACAGTGGTGGACCGCACCACGCGCTGGCCAGAAGCAGTCCCGCTGGCGGCAACCACGTCCGCAGACGTAGCGCGCGCTTTTCTTAACAGCACGGGTGGCGCGTTACGTCCGACAGGGGCCCTCAATTTGTTTCCGAACTCTGGTCCGTGATGACCCGGAGCCTGGGTGTTACAATTCACCGCACAACCGCGTACAACCCACAGGCCAATGGTTTATGCGAGCGTTTTCATAGATCACTGAAAGCAGCACTCAGGGCTTCATTGACGGATGCAAATTGGGTAGACAGGCTGCTGTGGGTTTTATTGGGGTTGCGCTCCACGCCGAAAGAGGATCTGGAAGCTTCCCCGGTAGAGCTCGTTTTTGCGCAGCCCCTACGGCTGCCCGGGTAATTTCTGCCAGATAATCCCGTGCCGGGCAGCTGCCCGTCTCAGCTTTTGCAGTGTAGCGCAAACACAGGCACGCTGCCGGGCCCTGCCCACCACAGTTTTCCACGTGTTTTTGTGCCTAAAACTTTGAAGAGCGCGGAGTTCGTGTTTGTCAGACACGACGCCCACCGCCCTCCATTGCGCCCACCCTATGATGGACCGTTCAGAGTGTTGGAAACAGGGGATAAGCATTTTTTGCTAGACTTGGGGGTAGGCGGGAAAAAATTGGCATAGACAGACTCAAACCCGCTTTCGTTGTGGCGGACGAGCAAGTGCTGTTGGCTAGGGCCCCTCGGCGTGGAAGACCCCCACAGAGAGCTCCCGAGGGAAACGATTCACCAGAGCAGCCACACGGACAGACCGAAGTGGCCCCCCCCTAGTCACAGCCCACCCGCAGTCAGACACACTCCCAGCAGCCCCCCACCAGCACAGCAGCGCCACGGAGGCAGTAAACCCCAGTTACAGCAGATATGGGAGGAGACGGAAGCCCAAACAGCATGTGGATTGATATTCTATTGTTCTATCACAGCATGTGGACTGTTATTCTATTGTTCTATCTAAGATGCTGGGGGGTGGAGTTTAGCACCTTGGGGGAGCCAGATTATTTAGCATCTCAGACAAGATACAGTGGATAAACATGGGAACAATGCTCAGGAGGTTCCTGGCGAGATAGCAGGAAGGAGTCAAGGACGAAGGGGGTTGAATGCAATGTGATACAAATGTCTTGTGTGTGGAGAAATGCCATGAAACTTAAGAGGAGAGTGCCTGCTGAAATGTTCAGTCTGTTCTGTGCTAGAGAGATGTGAAGTGTGTAATAAACCGTGTGCCATGAGCCCGACTCTTATTTCACACACTCCACATTATAACCTTTCCCAGAATGACAGATCTCATTTACTTTGTTTCTCATTTGTTCCTGGATTTGTTATGGTTTGAGCGCCGATCTCGTCCGCGCTCGAGCCATGCACCATTCCCGGCCATCTGACGGCTGTGTGCCCCTTTTGCTCTCCGAGCTTTTATTGTGACAGCGCTCGGAGGGGCTTCCGGCTGTCAGAGCTGTCAGCTGTGTCACATTTCGTCTCATCAGCAGCTCCTTACTTAAGAGGGCAGTTGGGAGCGAAATGTGCGGCAGTCTCGTCAAAAACCTGTTCATTGTTGGACGTTAGCAAGCACTCCTTTGTTCGGACACTGACCATTATTCCTCTATATTCGTAAGTGTGTTTCCTTGAGTATTCATTTCCCATTTTCATTGTCTGTATTCTGTTGTAGTGTGTTTTACCCCCCGTGGCTGGTTATTTTGTTCCTTTTCTGTTCTTTTAATAAACCGTGCAAACTCACCGGTAACTTGTGGCGTCTTATGATGGCTCTCGAGGGCCATCCATGACAGTAGACTGCCGCCAGACTGAGACGCCAGTCCCGGTGAGTTTTGCCTAAATTGGACTTTGGTTTTCCCTGGCTGGGTACCTGTGTGCTGGGAGGTATGTCGTCACGCAGGGGCCGCGCTCGGAGCCTGGGCTACGAGCTGGTGGAGGCCCTGGACTACATAGATGGGACTATCTTCACGGCTGGCCTCTACGACACTCCCAGCAATGTACGCTGGCACCTGGACCTTGCTGAGGATATTATTAATCGCCTTCCCCGCTATTCCAACCACCCAGAAGTTACGGCGTGGAAGGCTGAGATTGCTGTGCAGTGGGAGAGACTCCGTGGGCTGGAGGGAAACTCTGGCAGGAGGCCGAAGAGGAGGTATCCTCGCTCCTCACTTCAGGATCCCATTCCTGTCCCCGCTCTAGGCCAGGAGTTCGCACCGCCCAGGGGTGATCCCCGAGAGAGTGTGTTGTCATTCGGAATTCCCCCGGAGACGCTACGTCTGACAGCTGTTTCCATCAGGGCCCGAGTGGCAGCTGCTCGCTCCGCCGTTGACCCTACGCAGGTGATAAAGCATGTGACGGCGGCAGTCAGGCTGGTGGAGAGGAATCCAGAGTTGAAGGACTATCCTGAGTTCGCTGACCTGCTCGCTTCCGTTTCCGCACAGGAGCGGCGTTTCCTGAATGTCTCCTTCGCCTTGCCCTCTGCGGGTAACCGTCGTCACATAGCCAACAAGAAGCCTCAGCGAGAACCCCGTCCGGATCCTGTTCCGGGTCGTCACAAAGACTTTAACTTTCTGACAGCTGCCACTCCTACATCTCGTCAGGAGGGAATTCCCGCAGCCTCCCTCCCAGGGTCACCTCCTCCCGCTGTTCCTTCAGCTCCTGATGGCCCGGATCGCTTCGGCTGTCATTCCCTCCTCCTCGACGTCATCCTCGGCTCCTGTGAGGGTTATGAGTCCTGCTTCGGTGATGCCCGTCGTGGATCCACCGCGAGCGGCTCCTCCTCGTCCTCCCAGGGGGCCCTCCGTCACCATCCAGCGGGGCAAGGGAGAAACTAAGTCCACTGCAGTGGGTTCCATTGGGCCTTCATGGATCAGGCAAGTAACTTTTCATTCTGTTCCCATATTAGATGAATTGTCCTGCTTGATTCCTGGGGGCGGAGTTCGGGGTTCACAGTCCCCTGAACTCCCTCCACCTGCTGCAGCAAATAGTAATGGACCTGCTACCTCTGTGTCTTCTTCCTCTGAGCGTTCCGTGGCACCAGGCCTACGCTGCCGGATGAGGTGGGAGCCTGCGGCCCTGGATAGCCTGGTTCCAGCCCCGCAGCCACGTCATGAGCAGAGGAGGACAGCGGACTGCAGTTTGGGGCCTGCGCCGATGATGAAGCGTCCCCGGGTCTCCACGGAAGAGCGGTCCAACCCAGCAGGTCAAGGAACCCCTGCCACCACGTCATGCGGGTCGTCAGTGTGGACATTAGCGTTGGAGGTTCCTCAGGCTGTGAAGAATATCATGCCGGCTGCGGAGCCCACCACAGCCGAGTGGGAGCCTGGCGACGACCTTCTTCGTCCTGAGCCCAGATCAATGAAGTCCTGGACGGCGACAGAACTCGAGTGCAGGCAAGTGCTCTATTTTGTCTTCCTTCTATCAATTCTGAAGCATTTTTGCCTGCCTCTTGGGGAGACGAGCCAGGCGCAGCCGTCCGCTGCATCCGAGCCCGTCTCACTGGGCTCTGTCGCTACCGGTGATCCTGATCCTGGTTCTTCTCCTTCTCCTGAGCCTTCTCCCAGGGTCACTGGCACGGAGTCATTCTCGGTTGCTGTGCGGGAGGTTCCGGGTCCAGGGTTGGTGGCCGTTTCTGGTGCTGCGTCGACCCAGTCAGGGTCCATCGCGGGTGCGGCACTGACCCAATCAGGGTCCATCGTGGGTGCTGCTCCGATCCAATCGGGGTCCGACGTGGGTGCCGACGAGACCCAATCGGGGTCCATCGCGGTTGCTGCTCCGGCCCAATCGGGGTCCGTCGTGGGTGCCTGCTCTGACCCGATCGGGATCCAACAGGGGTGCAGCGCCGGTTCGGTCCAAGGTCGGTGAGGGAGCTGCAGATCCTCCGCCGCCTGACGCTAGACTGGTTCATCACCTTCATCATCTTCATCATCCTCCCCCCTATTCATCTTCACCGGGGGCCGTTGGGGTTCTCCATGATCGGCTCGGCTCTCCCTCATTTTTCCCCTTTCCAGGGAGGCCGTCTTCAATTTCTCCCCTGCGGTCCTGGGGGTTTGGTGATGCGGGTCGGCCGCCTGGAGGACTGTCCCGCCTGTTTGGCGTTCTGGGTTGGCCACCCGACAAACTTTCATGTCCGTTTGGCGATTTGGCCCGGCCACCAGAGGAATTGCGTTTCCTGGCATGGGACTGGGGTAGGCCGCCCGAACTGCTCCTTTTCCCCCTGCCAGCGACATGGACGCTAGATGCAGGGCGGCCCCCCGAACGATTGGCTTTCATGCCGTGGTGTTTAGACTGCCGTCATCCCTGGCGATCTGTTTCTGTTCTCCTGTAACCTTTTGGGATGTGCGGGGGTCTTTTGTACAAAATTGTATATGTATGAAATTGCATATGTCACTGCTTCCTAGTGGGTGTTTTTTTGTTTTTCCCTCTGTTTTAATGTCCATCCGTTGCCTTTACAGTTTGTGTGTATGGATTTAAAACTGCAGGGTTTCAACATGTGTAGTGCTTTTTTTTTTCCTCTCCCCCCTTTCCTTTGTTGGGGGATGATATGTTTTTTCCCTTGAAACTATGTATCTTGGTCGTTGACCCGAGTTTCTGTTTATGGCCGATGGGCTTAGTGTTCCTTGTTTGGGTGTATTTTCCCACCTGTGGGTACATTATGGGGTATTTCTGTGTTTTTTTTCTCCTACTGTGTAATTGCCTCATTTTGTTCCCTGTATCCATCTTGTTTTTTTTTTTCCTCTCTTGCTGTCTCTCGCCCTCCATGCCTGTGCCCCCATCCGCCCACCCCGGGGGTGGGGGTGGGGGGGTGGGGGGGTGTCATAGAGCGCTCGTAGTTCACCCTTGGGGGGGAGGTACTGTTATGGTTCAAGCGCCGATCCCCTTTTGCTTTCCGAGCTTTTATTGTGACAGCGCTCGGAGGGGCTTCCGGCTGTCAGAGCTGTCAGCTGTGTCACATTTTCATTGTTGGACGTTAGCGAGCACTCCATTGTTTGGACGCCGACCATTATTCCTCTATATTCGTAAGTGTGTTTCCTTGAGTATTCATTTCCCATTTTCATTATCTGTATTCCGTTGTAGTATGTTTTAGCCCCCCGTGGCTGGTTATTTTGTTCCTTTTCTGTTCTTTTAATAAACCGTGCAATCTCACCGGTGACTTGTGGCATCTTATGATGGCTCGCGAGGGCCATCCATGACATGATTTCTTTGGATTGCAGCATGATGTCTAGCTTTTGAGGTTCTTTTGGTCTACTTCACTTTGTCAGGCAGGTTCTATTTAAGTGATTTCTTGATTGCAAAGAGGTGTGGCAGTAATCAGGCCTGGGTGTGGCCAGAGAAATTGAACTCAGCATTTCAAAGATGTGATAAACCACAGTTAATTTATGTTTTAACAGGGGGGGGGGGGCAATCACTTTTTCACACAGGGCCATGTAGGTTTGGATTTTTGTTTTACCCTTAATAATAAACACCTTTATTTAAAAACTGCATTTTGTGTTTACTTGTGTTATCTTTGTTTAATAGTAAAATTTGTTTGATGATCTGAAACATTTAAGTGTGACAAACATACAAAAAAAATGAGAAATCAGGAAGGGGGCAAATACTTTTTCACACCACTGTATGTTATTTGAGTTTGCCATTTGTTTCATCTTGTGAAAGTTTCTGTTCCTGGTTTAGTGTCTTTTATCCTGTTGTTTATATTATGCATCCATGTCCATCCGGTTTCTTGGTTCATTATTCCTACTCCCGTCTGGTTTGTCATTATTGTCTGTTGTGACATGAGCCTACCCTCACCTTTTCCTTCACTTCCTCTTTTGTAATGTAGTACTTCTGTATTGCATCTCTGGTTTGTGTATTTCTCTTGTCCTCAATTTCATGGATCATTTCTCCCTGTTTACATTATCCAGTCTGTTCTCATTTTTGTATCACTCCATATTTGTAGTAAGTCACCTTTCACCATTTCCTCCTGTGCTCTTATTTTGACAGTGTGCTGTGTTTACTTCCTGTATTAGCTCAAGTTCGCGATCTAGCACAGCTGTCATTATTTTGGATTAATTACCCCTCGCTCACGTCACCCACACCTGTGTATCATTTGTATTTTTTTTATTTATATTTTTTAAGGGCTGCTGTCGCAGCGGCGTTCTATCTAGACATTAGTTCTGCGTCTTATTATTCTCTTTGTATCAAACGTGTATCCCACGTCTATTCTCCCTTTAATCCTGCGTGAGTTCCAAGCTGTATTTTCTCTCAGGCTATTTGGTGTTACTGGCAAGCGCTCCACACTTCAGTCTTGTTTGTTTTCCATGTCTCCAGCTTTTGTAATTTTTTTACTTTTGTGTTATTTTGTGTTTCATTAAACATTTACCAACTCACAGCTCCTGCAACTGGGTCTTTATTCCACCCCTGCAGGGCCATTTATGACATAATTGTATTGACCATACACTGGGGCTGGGCAATTCTGCCTTAAATCAGCATCATGGTTTATTGAAGCTTTCAGGTCGGTTTCTGTTTGTTTTTGTTTTTTTTCCTTCTCTCTTTTCCATTACAGTTTACTGACAATGTTCATAATTATTCAGCAATATTACACAACTGTGCGGTATCATTACATTTATTTTCAGTTATCCACTACAAATTCACATTGTTTGATGCAGCAAAGTTCAACCTCCATCTCCTCCACCATCACCTCCCATTCTTGTCTTCCTGTACCAATGTCTTATGTCCCACCCTTCCTTAATTCTGATTGGTTGCTTAGAAAGGTCTGACATTGACGAACGTAACTGTACAGTAGTCTGACATGTTTAACTTTTGTCAGCCTTGAGCACCGCGACAAAAAGCGTCCACTGCTCAAAGTGCTCAGCGCTGAAACGCTGGACTACTTAGAGAATGAATAGAAAATAGTCGCCCAAAGCAGGAAAAATGAGTTTTGGTGGACATGCACCCTAATACTTTTTCTGCAGTGTTTGGCTTCCTGGTTATTGAGGCATGGCCCTATGGCATGACCGTGCACGTAACTGAGTGAACACATAAGAATGAAATGCCCCAGATTAATATATAAAATAATATTCAAAAAAATCCTGCATACACATTGTGATCTGAATCACCACCAAAATCTATTCATCTGTTCCCCGTCCCATTACACACCTTTCCTGAAAATTTCATCAAGATTCATTCATAACTTTTTGAGTTATGTTTCTAAGAGGCAGACAAACCAACCAACAGACAAACCAACCAACAGACAAACCCGCCAACAGAGAAACCCACCAACAGACAAACACACCAACAGAGAAACCAACCAACAAACAGACACACAACAGAGAAACCAACCAACCAACAGACAAACTCACCAACAGAGAAACCAACCAACAGACAAACCAACCAACAGACAAACACACCAACAGAGAAACCAACCAACCAACAGACAAACACACCACAGAGAAACCAACCAACCAACAGAAAAACACACCACAGAGAAACCAACCAACCAACAGACAAACCAACCAACAGACAAACTCACCAACAGAGAAACCAACCAACAGACAAACCAACCAACAGACAAACACACAAAAGAGAAACCAACCAACCAACAGACAAACCAACCAACAGACAAACCAACCAACCAACAGACAAACCCACCAACAGACAAACCAACCAACAGACATATCTGTTCATATCTGTGGTCGCAGCACTCAACACCGGTACAAAACGCCTCATTTTATTCAATTCTGGGTGTTTAGATCAGTTTGCTGGAGCATCGCTATCATCGTACATGGACATGTGGACCGTAGATTACAGTCAATGCACGTGTGTGAAACGCGGCTGTGGCGGGTGGGTCATCTGTCCTGCACAGCTACGGCTAGACCAAAATATGGAAAGACGGAAACCAGCAGGTAGGAATGCTTCTATTTTTCATTAGAAGTGTAGATATTTGTTTGACAGAGGAAGTCAGAGGACACTGTTAACCTCTTGCACTCCGGGATACCGCGGGTGGCCAAGTCTCTGCGTCCTAGTGCGTATCAGTGCGCACTGTGCGTCTCAGTGTGCGTCTCAGTGCGCACTGTGCGTCTCAGTTCGACGATTGAAACGCGTGCGTCCCGTGCGTAAAATCTGTTTTGTGTAAGCCGCTGTGCGTAACGGTAACGTTCGCCAGTCTTTTTTTATTACTACTGTTCTTATTTGTTTTGAAAAATTGTTCGCCAAAACCGCAATCATGGAAGCGCAAAACCGCAATCATGGAATTATAGTTTGACCGGGTCATGTGACCAGAACCACGAGTTGTAACAAGCGGACCAGCTTCATGTTCATCTGACAATGAGGAAGAGAAGTTCACCAGTGACACTGCTGTTGTGGACAGGTAGGTGTTATAAGCTAAATTATTCTTTATCACTGAAAATAGTAATAAAAATGACTTTTGACTGATCGGTAATTACAACGGTGCGTCATCGCCACATGACGGACCGTTGATGGACCGTTTTTTGTGCGCCGAGCTCCTCTGTAGCGGGGGGGAGTTGTTATCCTCTACATTGCAGATATTTTAGTATAATTTTTATTGCACTGTAGGTTATTTTTTCTTGTAAAAAAAGGCCACACATTTTTTACGTGGCATGCTTCTTTGTATGTGGGGGGCTTGTTTGTTCATTCATTCATTCATGAATGAATAAACAACCCCCACCCACACACACACACACACACAGCCCTGAGTGTCACCTTTCATTAGAGTCCAAGATGAAGCTTCTATGTTGAATCATTCAAAAGTTACAGACGTTTTTCCAAACTGTGCCATTTGGCACAATTTGGCACAGTTCAAAAACGCCTGGGAACAACCTAAGAAAAAAGCTGTGTAATATATTCATTTTTTGTGGTATTGTTACAAAATTTTGACCTCAGCTGGATAACACTTGGTTCTACATTTCTGTTGCATTTTCCAGCCCGAATCTGACAGCTGTGTATTATTTGCAAGCATTTGTATCTAAAAAAAAAACACCCAGGCAAACTTTATTTTCTTCAGATTCAGTATGTTTAGATGACTGTTACTCAGTGGCAGGAGCACTTAGAGAGATTATGACTGTTTTGCCAAAAAATTCAAAGTGTTTTCTTTTAAATGAGACCAACCCCATGAAGATGCTGCAAAGGGTTGAAGAGCAGCTTTTGATTTACTTTGGGTACGTTATTTTTAGGCGTTTTTAGGGAAATTAACCAGAGTGCAAGGGGTTAAATTCACAGCCTTTACTGGTGTTAAGACTAACACAACACTTCTGTGTCTGACTCTGAAGACACAGTGTTTGAAACATTATTATTATTATTATTATTATTATTATTATTATTATTATGCACTTGATAAATATTGGCATCTTCCACTCACTGTTACATGTGAATTAAAACACTTAAAAAGGATCCAGCAAATAAGCTCTGACAACAATCAGGCATATTTACATGTAAAGTGTTAATTAATTTGCAATGTGCTGAATAATTAAATAAAATAAATGTTAAAATCAGTAATAAATCCAGGAGCTCAGAAGACTGAAGAGAATGTCCGTATGTTCGTCTTAGCACCAATAAAGGCTGTGAATCTGCCAGTGTGCTCCAGACTCTGTTTTCCTCTGTGATGTGATGTCTTTAAGCTGACCACCACCTGCTACAGCTGCAGTTTCTTTGGAATCAAGTCCAGAAAGTCCTTTTTCTGATATTTACATGTTAGGGCGAAACATGCAATGTAATCATAAAAGGTGCCAAAAGAAGCCCACCCCTAATACTAATATACATATTTAATAAATTAGATAATTAGGTCCAATTTTAAATAACTGACACTTGTTTAATCAAAGATCTTTTCATTTCCAGTTATAAATAATTCATCACACATTTGTGTAATTAATAGTGTATTTATTTTTTTCATTTAGTCATTGCTGACCATCAATAGTCACACAGTGGGAGGAAAAAAAAAAACGAGAATTGTAATCGGCTTGAATGGTGAGGTGCCTAAAGATTCCCAGCCCTAGTGATCACCTATCTTCACGCTTTGAGAGAGCGCTGCTTCCAACCACGGGGGATCTGCATCCCCTCCAAGAGCATGGCACACAAGTGAACCCCGCATGTGCAGGAAGACCGGCCGCCTGGGACCACAGTTGAAGTCAGACCTGAAAGCACAACTGAGGCAGCCTGGACCAGAGCCAGGGTGGAGTTCCTGTTATTATGCCCCTAGATTAGCTTTGTTTGTTCCAAAGTATAAAATCTGCCCGCACCATTTCTGCTGAACAGCTGTGTGAAATGTTCCTCTTGACCAGGAATAAATACCCAGAAAAGGCATCTTTGACTCTGCATTTGTATTTATTAACGAGATTAACAAGGGACATTTATTAATGTAAAGAAAATCCACAACACATCCCCAGACTGCCACAGAAGCACCAGAGGCACCACTTATACTTTAAACCAGAACAGGTAGCCTTTCTGGTCGGGACCTTTCATACTTCACATGACACTCAAGTGCAGAACTCCTGGGAAATTCACATTTCTGACCAGTCACACAAAAGCAGTTGGACACCGCACAAGAAAAAAGTTCTGCACGGATGACGTGTCAAGAAGAAGCTACAAGAACTCCCAAACCAGGGCTGCAAGAAGAAAATGATGTTATTTTGTTCTCGCAGCCCTGCGAGAGAGAACAAATTTCATTGTTCTTGCAAAGTATCTACAGGCCTTAAGAGGTCAAGACCAAGACCTACTATGCATACACAGTAGGTACTGGTTTTGACTGACTAAAGTCTTGATCCTTCTTCTCCCTGTTCTTGGTCTGGTCTTGACAGCAACACCACCGGGTTGGTTCCACGTTCATATCTAGTTGATAAAAGCAGAAGAAGTTCCATCAAGCACTTCCCTCTCTGACACGTGCAACAGTGCATGTAGCTTAAATTTGGCTGTACAGTCTGTGTTTCTTGCACCTCCTGCACAGCTTTATGCAGAGTCAAGTCTTGATTTCAGATGTGATGCATAAACAACCGGTAATCGCCGCTGCTTGATTGACATTCAAGTAGGCTACCAGGTGTCAGAACCACAGAAAAGGCAAAGCTGAGGTAATGCGTCGTGATGTGATGAAAATAGCTGAGATCTGAGAGAGCGTTCTACACCGAGCCTCTGAGGCATATTCCCATTAAAAAACAATGAAGTCCTAAGAAACATGTCACCAACCAAACAGGGCCTAAATGGAAACGGGCCTCCTTTCATTTTACTTTTGTTCCTAGCCGTTCGCTCGCAGACATGAGGGAAATGGAGATTGAGCGATGCTCGGTGAACACTAAAGAGCTTTTATTTGTGCAAATTATGCCTTCAGACTTTGCCCCCATGCTGTACTTTCATCAAGCCAACACGTCCACAAAACTCATAAAAACATCTTAGCCAAGCCAAATCATTAAACTTTTCGTATAATCTTCCAACCCTTTCATGAGCGCACAATATGAATGATGAAAAACCCAACCTATATATTTCTGTCGCCACACAATCTCCTCCGGCTTCAATTTGGCCGGTCCTGGGGAGGTGTTGAGAGGCCATGTGAGGAGAAATGGGAGGAGAAATGGATGGCTACTGTCGCTCTAAAAGCAGATTTCTCATTACGATCCGGTTAAATCAAACCAAGATGACAATTTAAGGCTTATTAGGGCGAAACATTAGAGCAGAGCTGAGATTATAAAAGGGAGCGCCGCCATAAAAACGTACGAGGTGATGGATTAGCCGCTATTTCACGTGGGGATGAAGACAACCACTCCACGGTGATGTGTTCTGAAGCACCGCCCACTGGAACTAAATTATTTTGAGCCGATCCTCCACACAGAAAAAACGTCTTGATCCATCAGTCTTGGGGATCATTTACAGTCAGGAGGATGCAAGTCGGCCGTCTTCATTTAGGTGACGAAAGGCTCTCATTTGGCAACGATTCAAAGCCACCGATCAATATCTCGTTATTATTTAGGAGTTTCTGGAAAGCGTGCCCTCCATCAGTTTAGCCATTAATACCTCGCCTCCAATCAGTGAAATGACCACAGGGAAGATGAGCGCCGTAGCGTGAAGATTATAAAGTATCACATAGAGGCGAGAGAGTTTTGCAATTTATTCATGGATCTACAGGTGATTTCACACCTGCAGGTCTGCAACGACACCAGGCGCTACGCTGCATGGTTAGGACAGACCGCCGTAGTTAGCTAACATGCTAATCGCCATGAGGAGTTTGGACGTCGGTAATGTCACTGATTTGAAGCTGGGCAAGGCGCCACTACCTTAAGCCCGATTTATCGTCGTGTCATGTGGGTGAGCCTTCTGGTCAATTTTCAACAACTGCAACTTTTTTCCCTCAAATTTGCAATTTTTTGCCTGTAAATTTGCAATGTTTTTCTAAAAAAATTGGCTGTTTCTTTCCCTTACAGTTGCAACTTTTCCTCACAAAATTGTAGCTTTTTCTCAAAAATGTGCAACATTTCCTCAGATTTGCAACTTTTTTTCTCAGAAATTTGCAACGACTTTCCTCATACAATTGGATTTTTTTTCTCACAATTGCAACTTTTTCTCAAAAAAATGTAACTTTTTCCTCAAATTGAATTTTTTTTCCCTGTAAATTTGCAACTTTTGTCTAAAAAATTTGCAACTTTTTTCTCATAAATTCGTAACTTTCTTCCTCATACAAATGGATTTTTTTCTGTCATACAACTGCAACTTTTATTCCCAGAAATGCAACTTTTTTCCTCAAATTTGCAATTTTAAAAAATTGCATTTTTTTCCCCTTAAATTTTAAACTTTTTTCTCACAAATTTGCTAGTTTTTCCTTGCAATTGCAACTTTTTCTCATAAAATTGTAACTTTTTCTCAAAAATGTGCAACTTTTTTGCTCAGTTTTGCAACTTTTTTCTCTTAAGTTTGTCTTTTTTCTCTCAAACGATTGCAACTTTTTTTCTCAAAATTGCAACTTTTTCCCTCAAATTTACATTTTTTTTCCTGTAAATTTGCAACATTTTTCTCAAAATGTGCAACTTTTTTTCTAAAGAAACTTTGCATTTTTTTGCCTGAAATTTGTAAATTTTTTCTCTTAGATTTGCAACTTTCTTTCTCATACAACTGGACCTTTTTCTCACAAAATTGCAACTTTTTGCCTCATAAATTTGTAACTTTTTTCCTCAAATTTGTAAGTTTTTTTTCCTGTAAATTTGCGATTTTTTTCTAAAAAAAAAAATTGCAGTTTTTTTGCCTTAAATTTGCAACTTTTTTGCTCATACAATTGCACTTTTTTCCCCTCAGAATTGTAACTGTTTTTTTTTCAGTTTTCTTTTTCTCCCCTTAAATTTGCAAGTTTTTGTCATATATCTGTAATAGACTGAAGTGGTGGCCTAAAGGTAGAGCATCCGGCCCACAACCGGGAGGCTGGGGTTCAAGTCCCGGCCGGGTCATGCCAAAGACCATATGAAAATGGAATTTCCTGCTGTTGAGCTTGGTGCTCAGCAGAAATGGAACGGAGGAGGGAAATGCTGCTTACACAGCCACAGGGGGTGCACAAGCCAGTGTGCTGCCTGTGCCGGTCCCAAGCCCAGATAAAATGAGCAGAGTTGTGTCAGGAAGGGCATCCAGCGTAAAAGTCCTTGCCACATCAACATGCAGATCATTGCAATATGAGGAGATGATACGCTGGGGCGACCCTGAAACGGAGCAGCTGAAAGACATGGATGGATTTGCAGCTTTTTTCTCAAATTTGCAATTTTTTCATTAAAAAAATTGAAGGTTTTTTCCACTTAAATTTGCAACTTTTTTCCTCAAATTTGCAGTTTTTTTCCCTGTAAATTGGCATCATTTTTCTCTTAAAACTGCAGCTTTTTTCTCAAAAAATTCATTTTTTTCCACTTAAATTTTCAAGCTTTTTCCTGTAAATTTTCAACTCTTTTTTTTTTTTTAAATTTGCAATGCTCAACTGGGTGCTGGTTAAACTTTTATTTGATATAACTCACCCTTGGCCGGGGGATCGTAGGTTTGATCCCAGCCCCCGACCAACAGTGATCTGTGTGGAGTTTGCATGTTCTCCCCGTGTCTGTGTGGGTTTACTCCGGGATTTCTCCGGTTTCCTCCCACATGCCAAAAACATGCAGGTTAGGTTAACTGGCATCAGACTGGGGATTCTAAATTGTCCTTAGGTGTGACTGTGAGAGTGAATGGTTGTCTGTCTCTCTGTGTTGCCCTGTGATGGACTGGCGATCTGTCCAGGGTGGACCCTGCCTCTCGCCCAAAGACGCTGGGATAGGCTCCAGCCCCCCTGCGACCCAAAAAGGATTAAGCGGAAGAAGATGGATGGATGGATGGAACTACAATTTGCAACTTTTTATATTTGCATGCTTCATAATATTTTTTAACCCTATATTCTGGCAATCTTGGACCTAATTTACATTTATGCATTTGTACCTTACCAAAATGTGTGCACATCCCTCACCCCCTTGTTAAAAGATAAATCACCTCATGGTGGAAACCAGTCTAGATGTAATACCTTATAAACACATCTGCTACATATAGACTATAAATGGCACTATTTGCACTATTGTCTTTCTATGCAGTGGCTGTAAGGATCAGTTGCAGTGAAACTGACATAAATTTTGTCATCCTGGCTTTCAGAGCAGATTTCATCTTCCTGACGTCTCCTGGAAAAAAGCCCCCACACCCCAGCGAGGGTAACCGTTTGCAATCTCTGGGCCCACGGGTAAAACGTTGTCGCTATCGACAACAATAACTCCATCTGCGTCACTATGAAAGAACACCAACCTGATAACAGTTTGAGAGGATGAGCAGCCACCCACCACCCGTCACACGTTAAACTTCCTCCGGAGCACTTTTAAAAGCGTGACTAAACGGCCGCTCAGCCGGCAGCGACTATTTTAGTGTCCCCTCTTCAACTTAGAATTGATCCACAAGATTTGTTGCTCCACAGAGAGAAGTAAGCTTGGCTAAATGTGGGCTTAAGGGTGGTCAGATAACAACAACAACAACAAAAAAGCTGAGCGGCCGCCCCGGGTGAAAATGTTCACAGACTTTCATTTTTTCCTTAAAAATAACTCAACACTTCAGAGAACTGTGGATCGTATCTAAAGTGAAACCCTTCAGTGAACGCAGAGACGCTTCAGTGTTTGGAGTTTAAAAGGCTTTAAAGCAGCCTCAGAGGAAACAGCCGTCAGCGCTAATCTGTTTAATCTCACTTTAAACAACAGCACTGTCTCTACCTCGACCACTGATCGGCTCCCTGTGAGCTATCCGGCCCCCGAGAGGGAAAGGCTTGTCCCACATTATGCCTCTCAACAGCCAATCCTCTTAGCGCCTAATAATCCTTTATTCCAAACGCATATCCGCGGTTAGCATCGTAGCACCCTCAGCCACGATCTGCAACGCCTAACTGGCTAAATCTGCAGCGATACGGCGCATTAAAAGATATTCCAGGATGTATGCGCTTTATTCGTCGTGTGGACAGTAACTTGCACCACTTGAGGCAGGCAGCATTTCAGTGGCAAGTTGAAGCCTTTCAGCAGCAGAGCAGGAAAATATGAGCAGTGTGAGGGTCAGTCCTCTTCCTATTCAGGAAAAAAAAAGCTCATGTTTCTACACAAGGGAAGCGGATTCACAAGACAGTATATGAATACGTTTCGACAAATGCAGATATGAAACCTCGTCTTTGTTAATACGTCACTTTCGTTCATGAAGAAAAGCTGCAGACAGCATGATTGGGATTGGTTTAAATGAGGTTTCCATGAAATCAACACAGGCAACGGCAGACTTTTATGACTTTACCACATCAGTAGTGATATCTATAAACATATCTGTAGAAAAACGCTTTTGATGCACTTCCTGTTTCCTTGCATGCAATTGGTAATCAACAAGAAACAGCATTAAAAAAAATTGCATTGCCAATGTAATCCAATGTGGAGTTTTGTAAAAGATGACGGTTATTCCAAGTCAACCGTGTCCAAAATTTAAAATGAGTACAAATAAAATTGGAAGAACTCAAAGCCATGACAACAGAAATGAAGCCGAGGACACTCAGAGAGCACATCTGCCGAGGCCAAGTGTGGTTTATAGTCCGAACTAAACCAGTCAGATGTTTCCATGAACCATGAGGACCATCAGAGGACTTCTGTCTGATCTACTGCAGTTCTCACTACAGTTGGACCACTTCAGAAAGGATGGAGAAACATCTGGACTCACCTCCAACAGCCAGCATATGAACACACTCTGAACACCACTTTTGTTTCTAAAAACACTCTTATGACTTGTTTCATTGAAATTTTGACTTTATTGTCAAAATGCAGAACTCTTTATTATTAATGTGGCCCCAGTACTCTTTGGTAGAATTCCCCATTCATTCACACGACATGCTTTGAATCGTTACACTCCTAAATTCAGGAGTTTTCTAAAGTAAACACTGATAGAAAATACAGTTACTCTGCAGCTGCACATTCATTGCTACATGTTGCTTCCTTCTCTGAATGAAGCCTGAGTCACTGTAAATCACATTAGTGCCATTTGTTTCAGCTCCGACGTTACCACCTACTCACAGCCAGGTATCCATTCCTAAATTCAATAAGTAGCACAATTAACAGCAATTTCCATGCACAGGAAATGTTTATTCAGTTCATCAAAATGAAATTCAAACTGTTCTCCTTATCCGGTAGTTGCTTATAATGAGAACAATACGTTAGCTTAAGGCACATTCACATGGCCACTGTCTGGGCTGGACCAAAGGGCTATCTGCAGATAGTTTGGTTCATTTGGTGCAGTCTGAATGCGCGGTCAAACTCTGATGCGCACCAAACAAGCAAAATCTGGTCTGCCTGAAAACAGGGTCTCAGTTCACTTGCAAGTGAACCAAAACTGCTTCGCTTGCAGTGTGAATGCAAATGGACAATCCAGAGGACCCAAGGGCGGAAGTGCCCCTCAGCATTTGTGTAACCATAGCAACACGTAGTCTGAGAAGAGGAAGTGGTGTTCACCGTAGTGCATTTTGGGTAGAACATAACAATAAAGACAACTGTGTGAATCCAACAAAACCTTTTACTGGAGAAAGCCAAGGAGAAAAGTTAAAACATGTCTTGTTTGTGGTCGACAAACAACCTGTCTGAAGGGAACGGATTTCCATTTTCAGTCCTGGCCAATCAATGAGCCGGACTTTTCTTCTTCACCGAGACTTTTCCTTCCTGGTCAGTGGTGGTTTGGGCTACAGCGCCCCAAATGAGCAGCTGTTGTAACTGCGTGATGTTGTCCAGTCACTTTGGTCCACTGCAGTGTGAATGCAAAGTTGTGAAAATTCTCGGCATTCCCCACCCAGTCGAACCGAGATCCCAGACTATCCTGGTCTGCATGTGGCCTTAGAACCACAGTGACCAACATGAACCACGGTGGTGCAGTGGTTAGCACTGGTGCCTAACAGCTAGAACAGGGGTGGGCAATCATGTGCCATGGAGGGCCATTCCACTGCAGTTTTTCTGTTCTACCCAGTGTCTTCAGCAGGTGTTTGCTGTGATCAGTTTCAAGGATCGCTAATAATTGAAAACACCTGCTGAAGACACTGGGTGGAACAGAAAATCTGCAGTGGAATGGCCCTCGCTGCCCACCCCTGAGCTAGAAGGTTCCGGGTTCCAATCCCCAGGCTGGCAGTGTGGAGTTTGCATGTTCTCCCTGTGCTGCGTGGGTTTACTCCGGGGGCTCCGGTTTCCTCCCACAATCCAAAGACATGCATGTTAGGTTAATTGGTTGTTTCTAAATTGTCCCTAGATATCTGTCTCCTATAGGCCCTTAGAATAGACAGTTAGTACTAGTGAAGCGCTTTGAGTGGTCTTTGAGACTAGAAAAGCGCTATATAAGTTCAGGTCCTTATCCCTTATCCTAACCTATCAACTATCAGGAGAAGGACAAATTCAACAAAATCAGCTCAGACTGATCAGATAAATCAACTTAGACTGCTTTCACACCTCCTGGAGGGGTTTAAGTCAGGGTATCTGTGCCTAGACTGCTGCTCCCATGACCTGGAACCCTGGATAAGTGGTGATGGATGGATGGATGGGTGGATGGATGGATGGATGGATGGAAAAACAACTACGCATAATCTCCATGTATTACACTCAAAGTGGTGTAGTCAGTTCTGGATTAACAGACTGGGTTAGCAGTGAAAGGATGTTTGTCAGCCACATTTGTTTAGTAAGCCGGAAGGTTGGACAAAACCTTTTCAAGTTTTTGAGAAAGAAGGAAAGAAAAAAAAATGAGTCAGCTCAGTTAAAACGACACTTGGCAAACAAAAACCACACAGCGACATATCTGGCCTTTCCTTTCAGGTGTAATGCCAACCCAATTAGCTTCAAGTATCATTTCCAGCAGTTGGTAAACCACCCATTAGGCCTGACCTCTGTGATGGCACCAGCTGTGGTTGCTAGGAGACCTATGATGCAAATGCACTCCTCTATCAGTCCATCTAGCAGCACATCTATGCCTCCTAGAGCTGATAGAGAACCCAAAATAATAATAATAATAATGGATTAGATTTATATGGCACTTTACATGTCAAGTGACATCTCAAAGCGCTTACAGTGAGTCCACTGTTCACTCCCTCGAGACAGACATTGATAGTGGTAAGCTACTACTGTAGCCACAGCTGTCCTGGGGCAGACTGATGGAAACGTGGCTGCTAATCCGTGCCAACAGCCTCTCCAACCGCTACTGAACATTTATACACATTCATACCCAGTATCATGGGCACTGGAGGCAAGGTGGGCAAAGTGTCTTGCCCAGAGACACAACGGCAGGATGTATGGGGGGAGTGGGATTCGAACCGGCAACTCTCTGGTAAGTAGACAACCCGCTCCGCCTCCTGAGGCACATTTCCCTCCTTCGTTCCATTAATGCTGAGCACCAAGCTGGACGGCAGGAAGTTCCAGTTTTATATGGTCTTTGGCATGATCCGGCCAAGACTTGAACTCCGACTTCCCGGTTGTGGGGCGGATGCTCTACCTCCGGTGGCCTAGAGGCCTCCCATCTGAAGCCTCCCTTCCCTTCTCCATGTTTCTGTGATGTACTCTTCTCCCTCCTGCCCTCTAATTGCTCCTTCTACATCGCTCTCCTTTCACATTAGCAGTTCTCTTCTTTGTGAAACTCTGCTCTCCTGCTGTCCCTCTGGGATTGTGAAGCATTAGAAATCTGAAGGATATAGGGACAGCAGCCATAACGCTTCCATCATACACCTCATTTTAGCAGTTTTAGAGCAGCCATGTTAAAGAGGAACACACTTGCTCCAACACAGTGAGGTGAATTTAAGACATTTCTGCTGACTCAGACGTTGACCAGAAAAAGCAGCCCGGAGCAGAATGGTCCGATGTGGCACACTGAGCTACGCATTCAGACCAAGTGGAGGGAACAGGGTGCATGTTTAAGCAATATTACACGAGAGGGAGTATGGTATCAATGACTACAGTAACTGTGGATGTGATGCATCTAATGGGCATTAGAGGTATTAACCCGTAGTTAGTTCCCTCTCATGCAATATTGCTTTTATACAACAGTTCTGCAGGCATAATTTATTAAATGACACCAATGCTGGACAAATGAAAGTACTAAGATGCTGATGCCTCGGTACCAGAGCTTTAGTGGAGGTATGCATTCTCAGATCATCACCAAAATGTTATGGGTTCCTCTCTAGCCCAAGGACCACCCCTGGTGAAAAAAAAAATCATCCAAATCCATCCAGTAGTTTTGGAGTACACGCATGAGCAGTGAAAGCAATTTGCAGTTGACATGCACATACTGTCGGTGGCAGTCAAGAGCCACCAACCTGAATTGAACAGCTGCAATCCAAACACAAAGAAGAGCATTGTGGCAGACATTTTAAATGGCAAAAGCAATGGAGGTACGTGAATACAATGACAGTCAAAATGAACAGGGGCTTTTGCTGTTTAGTGGTAGAGGAAGAAAACAGACGGGCAGAAAGCCAGTCATTTGTTCACCCAGTATTGGCAGAGTGCTCAGTTCTTCCCTCTGGTGGGAGTTTCCGGGCGCATGTGCAGAATCGTTCCATTGACGGTAAAGGTGAGCTGTTTTTGTGGTTATTTCAAAAACAAAGCATTATTTCAAAATTCTGGCAAATTAAAAGTCGAGAAAATATGGTCATACAATGATATAAGCCTTTAGTTCCACTTTATTTTGACTGGGCGAACTGAAACAGAGAGGCGGACAGACAGACAGACAGACAGACAGACACACACACACACACAGCCATAAACAGACACACTCAGTGATTACTGTATGCCTTTGTTCTCACCAAAGCATAAATATTATGATTTGTTTGTTTCACCAGTTATTTTGCACAGCTGAGAAAAAAAAATCGTAAAAGATCCTGTTCACAGTTTTTATGGACAGGATTTCTAGGAGCAGCCAGGGAATGGAGGGTGTCATGCTTGGTGACCACAGGATCTCGTCTCTGTTGTTTGCAGATTATGTTTTCCTGCTGGCTTCATCCAGCAATGACCTACAGGTCTTACTGGGACGGTTTGCCGCTGAGTGTGAAGCGGCTGGGATGAGAATCAGCACCTCCAAGTCCGAGTCCATGGTTCTCAGGCGGAAAAAGGTGGATTGTCCTCTCCATGTTGGGGACAGGCTCCTGCCCGAAATGGAGGAATTTAAGTATCTTGGGGTCCTATTCACAAGTGAGGGGAGAATGGAGTGAGAGATTGACAGACGGATTGGAGCAGCATCTGCAGTGATGCGGACGTTGTACTGGTCTGTTGGGGCAAAGAGGGAGCTGAGCTCTAAGGCAAAGCTGTTGATTTACCAGTCAATCTACGTTCCTACCCTCACCTATGGTCACGAGCTTTGGGTAATGACCGAAAGAACGGATCGCGGATACAAGCGGCTGAAATGAGCTTTCTCCGTAGGATTGCTGGACTGACCCGTAGAGAGAGAGGCTCAGAGTAGAATCGCTGCTCCTCCACATTGAAAGGAGCCAGTTGAGGTGGTATGGGCATCTGATCAGGATGCCTCCTGGACGCCTCCCACTTGAGGTGTTTTGGGCACGTCCCACTGGGAGGAGACTCTGGGGCAGACCCAGGACTCGGTGGAGAGACTATGTCTCCCAGCTGGTCTGGAAACACCTTGGTATCCTCTCTGAAGAGCTGGAGCAAGTGGCTGGGGAGAGGGAGATCTGGGGTTCTCTGCTGGAACTGCTGCCTCCGCGACCCGGACCTCCGGAAAAGCGGTAGAAGATGGATGGATGGATGGATGGAGAAAAAATTGTTCCTTCTAAATGTAGCCAGTAACTGCTGCTAAACATCTCAATCAGCATGAAGACGTCTATTGTAATTTCACCCACATGTAAACAGATATTGTGAAGTGCAAATGTCAGTGCTTATGAAACACACCTGTTGAGTCGGTACTGCAGAAGAACCCAGATCAAACCGTGGCCATTACACCGGTAGCCATCCGGTGGCTAGTATTTAGCATATTCGTGATTTCTTTGGCACACTTCGCTCACTTTTCTTGGCATTTTCATATGAAACAAAGAGTTCATCACCACAAAAGTTTTGTGCTTTTACCATGTTATCCTCATTTTTGCTTTTCTCCAGATTGTCCACGTCAGCTGATGAAATTTTTGCACACCGGGAGGTTTCTATGGAAATAGCCTGGCTTCTTCCCTTCTCCTCCTCCTCTTCTGATGACCATTCATAATTTAACTCAAATGTAATATTCAGAAAAATGTCCATTGCTTTGCTGTATTCCATTAATGTTGCCTTAAAGTGCTGACCAGGAGTCAACAGTAAAAAGTAGTTAGTAATTAACATTACTAGAACACCTCTGGAGTGGAGTGATACATATCTGGTGAAACTGGAGTGCATTTATCGTGGATTTTAGTAACTCCTGGAATCCCTATTGTCCAATCCAATTACTCGGTCAGAACTAACTGTTGTACAATTTCTGATAAATAATTGAGCAACAAGTTACTACCACATGCTATGTTAAGAATCAAGAGCAGGCTGGGGCATGTGCATGCATTCTAAATTTTGTAGTTTATCTGGTGTCCACTTCAAGATGCTTCTAAAATGGAATCAATCACTATAATGCCAACATGTTGCTGCCTGCTGGGCCTGACCTTCACCAGCTTCAGTCCCTGAACTGGGCCTCTGGATCATGGTTGTACCGATGCGGTCTTTCTAAAACCAGACCGTCAATGACGGAGCACCTCATTCTGGTGCCTACTAAAACATGGAACGAATGGTTCAGCACAGAATTTTCTGTACATGTTCTGTACAGACGGGACATCTGCTGGCCCTGCCTGCTGTCAGTTCTATGTCAATGTGTCTTCATCATGAGCCGCAATCCACAGTTAGCACTTAGCATGTTCGGTATCTGATGGTTGCAAATAAACATAATTGTAATTATCAATAAATAAATACATGCAACAAGAAACTGAGGAACATACTGTAAGGTTTGTTGGTTGTCAGGTTGCCTGGATGTGTCCGTTCATTAATCATTAATCCAGTCAGCCAAAAAATGTGGTTGACACCACGCATGTGCATGCTTGGCCACATAAGTCGTGGCCAACATGACCCGTTGCCAGGAAACAATATCAAAGGACTCACAAAAAACATGTTTTATCCAATAGGTCCAGTTTTATGTGTATAAAAATTTCCTTTACAAGCATGTTTTTCTAGCATTCCATACAGAACGTAAAGTATCTACGGATCATGTGGGGACCAATAGCTAACATGTACATGTCAGTAATGTTATATTTTCAGGTTAGTAAAACACTTGAGCTAGCAAGACTACCTAGTGATCTATATGGAACATTCTGTATCTAACATTACAAGAACATGTTTGTAAAACACTCAAGACTGCTAGCTAGCAGGACTGCTAGCATTCCATAGGGTATGTTCCATACCTAACGTTGCATGTACACATTCATAAAAAACTTGAGACCACGAGCAAGTACGACCGCTCACTAGCAGGACTGCCAGCATTCTGTATAGAACATTTCCTACAAATCAGTCTGTCCATAGCCAAGGACCACCAAATCTGTTCAGTACTTTTCTGAGAGACGTAACAACATGAAGACAGTACGTCCTCGGCGGAGGCAACAGTGCTGTCATTTAGCTTTTCTGGAACTTTCCCACATGCAGAATGTGTGATTCAACTTCGAACAGAATCAATATGGCAACATGGCACCAAGAAACTGGACAACTTCACTGGCCAATAAATCCAAACGGACTGACATTTTTGGATCATTTGAACCACTGTACATCATCAGTGTCTGTAGATGATTTCTGTTTAATGTTAAGCAGTTTGGGTGAATTTACTTGGAGGAGTTCATTCTGAGTTCCTTTGCAGTGGCGGAAGATTTCACAGAGTAGAACAATGAAAGAACTTTGAGTGCAGGCCCAGCCATGTGAGGTATTTACAAAGATGTAAAACTGTTTCTTATAGCACCACCTATGGACACAGTGCCCTGATTTTTGGTCTCTGAGAAGTGAGGAGAATTTCCAACCACACTGTAATATTTCATGTTCCTATATGTTACCGTTTGTGCTCCCCATGCACTTTCAGCTGAGAAAAATAATGATAAATTTATGAGAAAAAATTTAAAATTACAAGAAAAAAGTTGCAAATTTGTATGAAAAATAGCAAATTTTGTGAAGAAAAACACTGCAAAAATTTTGAGAAAGTCACAAATTTAAGAAAAAAATGGTGAGGACAAAAGTTGCAAATTTATGAGAAAAAAAGAAAAAATTTTACACAAAAAGTTGCAAACTTACAAGAAAAAAATGATCAAATTTATGTGAAGAAAAAATTGCTAATTTTTCAGAAAGTAGCAAATGTGAGAAAAAAGATACAAATTGTTATGGAAAAAGTTGCAAATTTATGACAAAAAATTACAGGAAAAATTGTACATTTATGACAAAAGTCAAAATTTTTAAAGAAAAAGTTGCAAATTTGTGACAAAAAAATGAAAATTTACACGAAAAAAGTTTCAAATTTTCAAGAAAGATTTTGCACATTTTTGTGAAAAAATTTTGAAAATTTACAGGAAAAATGTAACTATGACAAAAGTCAGTTTTTAAAGAAAAAAGTTGCAAATTGATAAGAAAAAAATTGAAAATGTACAAGAAAAAAGCAGCAAATTTATTTGAAAATAACTACAAATTTATGTGAAGAAAAAAGATATGAATTTATGACAGCCGTTATTTTCTAAGAAAAAAGTTGCAAATTTATGAGAAAAAAAAATACAGAAAAAAAGTAAATTAATGACAAAAAAAGTCCATCCATCCATCTTCTACCGCTTTTCTGGAGGTCTGGGTCATGGAGGCAGCAGTTCAAGCAGAGAAGCCCAGACTTCCCTCTCCCCAGCCACCTGCTCCAGCTTTTCAGAGAGGATGCCAAGGCGTTCCCAGACCAGCTGGGAGACATAGTCTCTCCACCGAGTCCTGGGTCTGCCCCAGGGTCTCCTCCCAGTGGGACGTGCCTGAAACACCTCAAGTGAGAGGCGTCCAGGAGGCATCCTAATCAGATGCCCAAACTACCTCAACTGGCTCCTTTCAATGTGGAGGAGCAGCGGTTCTACTCTGAGCCTCTCCCAGATGACTGAGCTCCTCACCCTATCTCTGAGGCTGAGTCCAGCAATCGTACGGAGAAAGCTCATTTCAGCCGCTTGCATCCGCGATCTTTGTTCTTTTGGTCATTACCCAAAGCTCGTGACCATAGGCGAGAGTAGGAACTCACCTATGCAGTGATGCGGACGTTGTACCGGTCTGCTGTGGTGAAGAGGGAGCTTAGTTCTAAGGCAAAGCTGTCGATTTACCAGTCAATCTACAAAAAAAAGTCAAAATTTTTAAAGAAAAAGTTGCAAATTGTTCAGGAAAAAGTCACAAATTTGTGAGAAAAATTTAAATTTTATAGGAAAAAGTTACAAATGTACAAGAAAAATGTTCCAAATTTATGAAAAAAGTCAATTTTTCAAAGAAAAAAGTTGCAAATTGATGAGAAAAGAACAAAAAAGTACAAGAAAATAATAAATTTTTGTGAAGAAAAAATGCCAATTTTTTGAGAAAGTAACAAATTAACAAAAAAAAGAAGTTGTTGAGGAAAAAAGCTGCAAATTTACGAGGAAAAAAAAATAGCAAATTTAAGACCAAAAAGTCTTAAATTTTTTAAGAAAAAATGATCAAACTGAGGGTGTGATGATTTGGGGCCACTGGGTTCCTGTCCCTGGCCAAAACACACGTTAACCTGCACATTGCTAGTAAAGGTCATCAGCCATCAAGCGCCCACTTATGCACCCTCGCTGCGCCGCGGTGAGGTGGAAAGAGAGTGAGGACGGCGCTACGCCACAGTTGGCTCATCAGTGTAATTGCCCTTTGCTGGGTTAATAACCTTTCTGAAACACAGAGAAATCCACTTGTGCGCTCTGAAATCCCCAGCCAGAAGGTTCGTTTAATTTCAGTCCTTCCAGTTCAAAGTGAGTCGATGTTTAGCCTTAATTAGCGCCTCGACTGGAATTGGGGATAACGGCCTTTCTCAGTCAAAAGTGAGGAAAAAGGGACCAAACCTGTATCCTGCTCAGAACCACAGTCCTGTTTAAGGGGAGAGCAGCGCAGTAATTAGCTGTGTGTTCATATATAAGGGGAGGAGGAAGTGCTTTTACTTGGTTCTCACCCCTACATGCTGATTTAACTCCGTGAGCAGACACCTTCACTGCAAAGTTCAGTGAGATCCACCATTTTTTTAACAGCACAGACACATTACATAATACTTTAAGTTATTCTAGTGTCCTCGCTCCACTCTATCTCCAAAATAACACACAAGGTGATGGCACAGGGTGACATGGCATCATCAATACTAATTACCACCCAGGGAAAGTGTAATTGGTGGTAATGAATGTGGAACGGCTAATTTGCAAATTCATAATAAATGCTACACTACATAAACACAGCTGTGAGCAAATAGGAGCAAACTGGGGAACGTCTGAGGCTGCGGCACCAATCCCAAAATGCCGATGGTTCAGTCAAATCTGCTTTCATCCCTTACATCAGTAATGTACACGGACCAGCAGACGTTTCTGGCTGTAAGCAGACTACACAAATGCTACGGCGCCACACAGTCACCACAGAACCCTTTCCCTGAGATACAAGTTCAGTCTCAACTCTTTTTTTTGGAAGGGGGGGTGAAATTGAATTTACTGTCAGCGTTTATCTTTTCTAAATTTGCAACTTTGGTTTCAACATTTGCAGATGCAATGTTTGCTCTAAGAGTGTTGATGGAGAAGTATAGAGAAGGTCAGAAGGAGTTGCACTATGTCTTTGTGGATCTAGAGAAAGCAGATGATAGGGCGCCAAGAGAAGAAGTGTGGTACTGTATGAGAAAGTCAGAAGAGACAGAGAAGTATGCGAGGGTGGTGCAGGACATGTATGAGGACAGCAAGACAGTGGTGAGGTGTGCTGTAGGAGTGACAGATGGGTTCGAGGTGGGGGTGGGATTACATCAGGGATCAGCTCTGAGGCCCTTCTTGTTTGCCATGGTGATGGACAGGCTGACAGATGAAGTCAGGAAGGACTCTCACAGGAGATGGAGCTGGAGGTGGCAGAGCTGAAGATGCTTATATTCTCATTGGGAGTGACATTGGGGCATCTCGTGGTGGCAACCCCCGAACCAAGTGGTGGACACCAGTGGTGAGGGGGGCCATTAAGCTGAAGAAGGAGTCCTATCAAGCTCATTTGGCTTGTGGGACTCCCGTAGAAGCTGAGGTGTGCCGGCAGGCTAAGCGGAGTGCAGCTTGGGTGGTTGCTGAAGCAAAAACTTGAGTATGTGAGGAGTTCGGTGAGGCAACGGAACAAGACTTCTGGTCGGCCTCGAAGAGATTCTGGCAAACTGTCCGTCAGCTCAGGAGGGGGAAGCAGCTCCCTGTCCAAACTGTGTATGGTACGGATGGGGAGCTGCTGACTTCAACTGGGGATATTGTCGGGCGGTGGAAGGAATACTTCGAGGAGTTCCTCAATCCCACTGACACGCCTTCCACAGAGGAAGCAGGGCTCGTGGATGAGGGAGACGACTCACCTATCACAGGGGATGAGGTCGCCAAGGTGGTTAAAAATCTCTTTGGTGGCCGGGCCCCGGGGGTGAACGACAGTCGCCTTGAGTACCTCAAGGCCCTGGATGTTGTAGGGCTGTCATGGTTGACACGCCTCTGCAACATTGTGTGGAGGTCGGGGGCAGTGCCGTTGTCATGGCAAACCGGGGTGGTGGTTCCTCTCTTCAAAAAAGGGGACCGAGGGTGTACTCCAACTTTAGAGGGATCACACTCCTCAGCCTCCCTGAGAAGGTCTATGCAAAGGTACTGGAGAGGAGAGTCCGGCCGTTGGTCGAACCTCGGATTCAGGAGGAGCAATGTGGTTTTCGTCCTGGCCGTGGCACATCGGACCAGCTCTTTACCCTCTTGAGAATCCTTGAGGGTTCGTGGGAGTTGGCCCAACCAGTTTACATGTGTTTTGTGGACTTGGAGAAGGCATTCGACCGCGTCCCTTGTATTTTTTTTTTTGTGTGTGTGTGTGTGTGTGGGGGGGGGAGGTTGTGGGAGTATGGGGTATCAGGCTTGTTGTTACGAGCTATTTGGTCTCTGTACGACCGTTGTGAGAGTTTGGTTCATATTGCCAACACTCAGTCGGACTCATTCCCAGTGAGAGTTGGACTCCGCCAGGGCTGCCCTTTGTCACCGATCCTGTTCATAATTTTTTATGGACAGGATTTCTAGGCGCAGCCAGGGAACGGAGGGTGTCATGCTTGGTGACCACAGGATCTCATCTCTGTTGTTTGCAGATGATGTTGTCCTGTTGGCTTCATCCAGCAATGACCAACAGGTCTTACTGGGACAGTTTGCCTCTGAGTGTGAAGCAGTTGGGATGAGAATCAGCACCTCCAAGTCTGAGTCCATGGTTGGTTCTCAGCCGGAAAAAGGCGGATTGTCCTCTCCGAGTTGGGGACAAGCTCCTGCCCCAAGTGGAGGAGTGTAAGTATCTTGGGGTCTTATTCAAGAGTGAAGGGCGAATGGAGCGAGAAATTGACAGACGGATTGGAGCAGCATCTGCAGTGATGTAGACGTTGTACCGGTTTGTTGTGGTGAAGAGGGAGCTGAGCTCTAAGGCAATGCTGTCAATTTACCAGTCAATCTACGTTCCTACCCTAACCTATGTCCATGAGTCTTGGGTAATGACCGAAAGAAAGAGATTGCAGATACAAGCGGCTGAAAGGAGCTTTCATCGTAGGATTGCTGGACTCACCCTCAGAGAGAGCTCAGCCATCCGGGAGAGAGTAGAACCGCTGCTCCTCCGCATTGAAAGGAGCCAAATGAGGTGGTTTGGGGATCTGATCAGGATGCCTCCTGGACGCCTCCCACTTGATGTGTTTTGGGCATGTCCCCCTGGGAGGAGACCCCTGGGCAGACCCAGGACTCACTGGAGAGACTACGTCTCCCAGCTGGTCTTGGAACGTCTTGGTATCCTCTCTGAAGAGCTGGAGCAGGTGGCTGGGGAGAGGGAAGTCTGGGCTTCTCTGCTTGAAGTGTTGTCTCCGCGACCCGGACCTCCGGAAAAGCGGTAGAAGATGGATGGAATGACGGATGGATGGATGGGAGTAGCTAGGAGGGACAAGATTAGAAATGAGTATATCAGAGGGACAGCTCAGGTTGAGCGGTTTGGAGACCAAGTAAGAGAGACAAGGCTGAGATAGTTTGGACATGTGCAGAGGAGGGATAGTGGAGATATTGGACAAAGAATGTTGAAGATGGAGCTGCCAGGCAGGAGGAAAAGAGGAAGACCACAGAGAAGACTGATGGATGTAGTTAAGGAGGACGTGGAGAGGGTTGGTGTTACAGGATGTTTCCCTCATAAATCAGGACTTTTCTGTTACAAATTTGCAACATTTTTCTTAAACATTTGCTATTTATTTCTAGGAAATTTGTAACTTTTCTAATAAAAATGTGTCCTTTTTTTCCTTGTAAACCTGGGAGTTTTTTTTTTCTTGCAAGTTTGCAACCTTTTTCCTTGAAAATCAGATTGTCTTCTGCTAAACTTAAAACCTTTTTCTCATAAATTTGCCATCATTTTGCTACAAATTTGCAATTTTCTGGTTTGCAGCATTCATATGGATGCAGGTTACATTTTTTTTTCCTTGTGATGGTTGTTTTTCCTGTTCACACACACAAAGCTACAACAGCTCTGAGTATCAGTGACAGTGGGTGGAAGCAACAGCAATGAAAAGAATATCAGGTGTGAATTGTTGGACAAGAAGGCAAATGGAAACTGATTAGAGGAATCAGTGCTTATTTTAACGAGCAAACCATTAACTCGTTCTTCCCACTCACTATTCAAGCGTAAGCTTGTGACATTTTCTGCAGCAGCTGACAGTAGGGACACATGAATCATCAGAGTCAAGGTCATTCATTATGAAAAGATGGAAAAAATAATGTAAAAGTGAGCTAACGTGGACGGCGGCAGCCATGAAAATGCTGCTGCACTGTTATGCAATTATTCACATCTCCCTACTCTGGAATAAAGAAGGTGATGGCAACTCAAACTGACTCAGTTAATTTGCAACAAATATTCAAAATCTTGTCCAACTTGCAGCATTTTAATGGTGTGTTCAGACAGAACGAGAAATAAATTCATGGTAATGAGGAGGAATTAGCATGCAGATTTGCCCAAACTGATGCCACGTTGAATACATGGGAGTATAACAAAAAAACAAAAAAAAACTTTCACATTCAAAATATTATTATTTTGATGTTTTCTCCACAGTTTAATAAAGTGGAATAATGACTGAAGACTAAATCAGCACAAACACAACAGCTAGGCTAGTGTCCGAATGCTACCTGTGGATGATGTTCACACAAACAAGCAGAACATACAATCTAATGGCTTTGTTGTCTTTTACTCACATGTGTAATGAAATCTGCGTTTGTCCACCAGTCATTGTTCATATACAGACTTTTCCCAAAGTCCATCAGTTTGGTCTCTTTAGTCAACAGGCCTGCTAACCTAGCTAACAAGCTAATGACCGCTCCTGTTTATATTCTTTCCTCCATCATCCTACAGACATTCAGATAAAGTGAAGAGTCAGACATGCTGTGACGCTTTAGTTGAAACTGTACAACATGACTTTTTCATCAAAACTTTGGGGGGAACTAACTCTGAAAGTAAGCTAACACACAATTAGCATTTCTTCATTTATGGGTGCCCTGTTTTCCGCTTTCTTATCTTCAGAGGAGGCAGTGAATCAGTAGCACGCATTATAACGTAACGCTTCACGAGGAACTGTTCACCGTGAGGCTTTAATCTCAACTTCGGGAGAGTTGCCAACTACTCAGTAAGGAAAGTAGCTATTGGCTGTCCTAAAAGTGGCTAGTCAATTACATCATCACCAAATTTTCTTGGATTGGCGAACGCCACTTGTGGTAATGTATCATCACTTCCTGTATTGCTGTCTGTCCGTGTGGTTTGCTCTCCTCATTCTCCTGAGGATTTTTGCCTTTAATTGTCTTTTAATCACTTTTTTCCATCTACCGTCAGCTCTCACTTCTGTTTATCAAGCCTCTTGCACCTGTGCGCGCACTCAAGTGTCACCTAATTACCCTCTTTAGCCTTCTGTTCACCTTTCATTGGTGTTTTTGTTAGCTTCGGGTTAGCCACTAGCTACGGCTACTAGCGCTCCTTCCTCTCCTCCTCTGGTGTGCTGTCTTTGTCAGATGTTTAGCTACACCTCTGCCTCTTTTAGTGATAACGGTAAATGCAATAAATGTGTTTTTGAGGCGCTCAAGGCGAGGTTGTCTGATTTGGAATCCCAGCTCCGCTGCACTGAAACACCGTCTGCGCCAGTTACTCTTGACGGACATAGGCCCCGTTAGCGGTCCTCCGGTCCTCCTCAGCAGCGAGGAGACTGGGTGGGTGACGGTGAGAAGGAAGCCTAGCCACAAAGGCCCGGTTCACCACCAACCTGTTCACATTTCTAATCGTTTTTCCCCGCTCAGCGACACACCCGCTGAGGAAAAAACTCTGATCATTGGCGACTCTGTAGTCAGAAACGTGAACCTAGAGACTCCAGCGGCCATAGTCCAATGCATTCCAGGGGCCAGAGCAGGCGACATCGAGTCAAATTTGAAAATGCTGGCTAAAAGTAACTGTAAATACTCCACAATTGTTATTCACGCTGGCATTAATGACATCCGTCTCCAGCAGTCAGAAGTCACGAAACTTAATGTAGAATCGGTGTGTGACTTTGCCAAAACGATGTCTGCCTCTGTAGTATTCTCTGGGCCCCTCCCCAATCTGACCAGTGATGACATGTTTAGCCGCTTGTCATCCTTCAACCGCTGGCTGTCTGTGTGGTGTCCTGCAAACAACATGGGCTACATTGACAATTGGAGCTCATTTTGGGGAAAACCTGGTCTTATTAGACGAGACGGCGTCCATCCCACTTTGGATGGTGCGTCTCTTTTATCTAACAATCTGGCATCATTTTTATTCACATTTCCAAAACCTTGACAACTCAGAGTTGGGACCAGGAAGCAGAGTCGCAGTCTTACACGCCTCTCTGCAGCTCCTCTTCATCCGCCACCCCTCAACTTAGCCCCTGTCTTCCCCATCAGAGAATCATAGTCTGCTCCCTCCAAAGCAAATAAAAATATAATGTATAATCATCCCAAAGTGATTAAACAAAAAGTTGGTAAAACTCAAATTAAACATCAAGTCTCTAAATGTAATGATTTGGCCTCTGTTCCTCCTCATAATTTAAAAATTAAATGTGGTTTGTGAAATATTAGGTCTCTAACTCCCAAGTCTCTGCTAGTCCATGATCTGTTAATTGATCATCAGATTGATTTAATATCCCTTACAGTGACTTGGTTAGGGCAAGAGGATTATTTTGGTTTAAATGAATCAACTCCCTCTGGTTATTTAAACTGTCAAAATCCCAGAAGTTCTGGTCGTGGAGGAGGAGTAGCATCAATTTACCATTCCAAATTACTAGTTTATGTAAAGCAAAAAACATGTTATAATTCCTTTGAGGGCCTGGTCCTCAGTGTTGGGCACTTTAGCAATTTTAGGCTAAACCAGTGCTTCTCAATTATTTTTTGCAAAGCCCCCCCTAGGAAAGAGAAAATATTTCACGCCCCCCCAACTCGCCGCAGTGACTATAAATAAGATCATTATCTATAAAAATTGTATAAGTATACCTAAAATTGTATCCTTTTTAACATTAACAAAAGAAAAAAGCAATATAAATCAACTTTCAACAAATATTAACTTTATTTTGCCACACAGAAACCCTGTTATAGTCTAAAACAGAAAAAAAAAAAACTTTAAGTGCATCAAAGTGCCTGAAATAAAAAATATGTCAATCCTTATTTAAACTAGAAACATTTTTGACCAACTGAACCACTTGATGCTGAGAAAAATAATTCAATCAATCAATAATATTGTAATGTGTTGCTCGACATGACAATGTCCCACCGGAAGATTTGAACTCACGCCTCCCGCTCCGGAATCGCGCACTCTACCTGTGTCGCCAATAGGGTCAACTCACTTGGCAAGCCAAGTAAGGTTCTCATATTGAGTTCGCTACAATATTAAATGTAAATTGATCTGGAACATTAACACAGGAGTACCAATATATTTAACATTTTAGTCTGAAGAAAAAGGCAGTATCAACTCCTCTGCAATTGTGTGGGGTTTTTTCACTGCGCAATTTGGTACGCCACTTTAAATGATGCTGAAAGTGCTCGCTGGTTTACTGATGTAGCGTTCACAAAGTGGGATGATTGTTGGCCGTACTCCGCATGTTTTCGCTGAAAGAAATCAAGCGGCTTATCAACGTGTTGAGGATGTAATGTCTGTAGGTGACGTCTTAATTTATTTGGCTTCATGCTGTCCGCTGCCAGCACTTTCAGACACAGTGAACACACCGGTCTCCTCGTCTCCCACCGTAGTCCCAGTGAAGCCAAGCGCTAGATAAGCTTCGTCATATTTCCTCGTCTTAGCTTTTGGGAGACTTTCGTTTGTCTCTTTACCTCTGTCTCTCTCCGCCTTTCTTTTCGTTACTGTTAAATATTTCTCCATGGTGTCTCTCGAGGGGTTTGTTGACAGCAATTTAAAAAGTTTTAAACTCCCGCACAGACTTTGACAATGACAGCGCCACTGCACCACCTGCTGCCATGGATGTGCAATTACACTTTACATGGCAAAAGCAAAGCCTGTTCCCCGGGGTCACACGCGCCCCCCCCCCCCCGGCATTGGCGCGCCCCACTATTTGAGAAGGACTGGGCTAAACCCAGTTTTATTTGCCATAGTTTACCGTCCTCCATCAACCTGCTCAGAATTTTTATCCGAATTTGCTGATTTCTTAGCTGATTTAGTGCTGAAATCAGATAGAATAATTATAGTAGGGGGCATTAATATACATGTAGATGTAGATAGTGACTGCCTTAACGTGGCATTTAATTCAATATTAGACTCGATTGGGTTTTCTCAGAAAGTAGGAAATTCTACTCATTATCTCCACCATACGTTGGACCTTGTTCTGACATATGGCATAGAAATAGAAAATCTGGTAGTGTCTCCTCATAACCCTGTACTGTCAGACCATTGTCTGTTAACCTTTGATTTTACTATTTCTGACTATTTGGCTCCTAAAGAAAAATATTACTACAGTAGATGCCTCTCAGATGATGTTGTTACCAAATTTATGCAGATTGTTTCCTCTATGCCATGTGTCAACACAACGGAAATAAGCTATAGACAACTTGCTCCTTCTGTAATTGATAACATGGTAGATAGTGTTACAGCTTCTCTGCATCAGGCTCTAGACTTGGTGGCCCCCTTAAAAAAGAAAAAGTCTAATCAGAGATTTCTAACTCCTTGGTTCAACACAGAAACTCGTAGCTTAAAAGAGAAGACTTGTCAATTAGAAAGGAAATGGCGCTCCACTAATTTAGATGAAATCTATTTAGCTTGGAGAAATCATCTTTTAATTTATAAAAAAATCTCTTAGAAAAGCTAGAATGAGTTATTATTCTGCATTAATAGAAGGGAACAAGAATAATCGCAGATTTCTTTTCAGTACTGTAGCCAGGTTGACAAAGAGTCAGGACTCTGTAAATCCTCGCATTCCCTTAGAGCTTACTAGTCAGGACTTTATGAACTTTTTCAATAATAAAATTTCATCCTTCAGAGATAAAATCAGTCAGATTCTTCCCACCGTTAACTTAAATACAGTAACTACTACAACTCCTTCAACTGATATCTGTCTTGATGAGTTTACTCCAATTGACCTTTTAGAGTTAGACAAAATAGTTTCCTCATCCAAACCTTCAACTTGTCTTTTAGACCCTATTCCTACCAGGTTATTTAAAGAAGTCTTCCCACTTATTGGTAGCTTTATTCTTCATATAACCAATTCTTCATTAACTTTAGGCCATGTACCGCAGGCTTTTAAAACGGCTGTAATTAAACCCTTACTCAAAAAGCCAATGCTAGATCCAGGAGCTTTAGCTAACTATAGACCAATCTCTAATCTCCCTTTCATTTCAAAAATCTTAGAAAGAGTTGTTGCTACGCAATTATTTGACCACCTGCAGGGAAATAGTTTATTTGAAGAGTTTCAATCTGGGTTTAGAATCCATCATAGTACTGAAACAGCCTCAGCGAAGGTCACTAACAACCTCCTAATTGCATCTGATAATGGACTTGTTTCTGTACTTGTCCTTTTAGACCTTAGTGCAGCTTTTGATACCATCGATCATAATATTCTACTTGATAGATTAGAACACTATGTTGGACTTAATGGAACTTCGTTGCAGTGGTTTAGATCGTATTTATCTGATAGGTTCCAGTTTGTTCATGTCAGTAATGAGTTTTCTTTCAACTCAAAGCTCAGTCATGGAGTTCCACAGGGATCTGTGCTAGGTCCTACTCTTTTTAGTTTATATATGCTTCCGTTAGGCAACATTATTAGAAAGCACTGTATACATTTTCATTGTTATGCAGATGACACACAATTATACTTGTCAATGAAGCCAGATGATAGTAATCAATTAGCCAAGTTAGAAGCCTGCCTTAAGGAAATCAAAGCTTGGATGACTTGTAATTTCCTGCTATTAAATTCAGATAAGACTGAGGTCATTCTTGTTGGTCCAAAAAACCTTAGAAATACCTTTCCAAATCAAACTTTCAGTTTGGATGCGGTTACTCTTTCTCTTAATAGCTCTGTGAGGAACCTTGGAATTATTTTTGATCAAGATCTGTCTTTCAATTCACATATTAAATTTGTTTCTAAGACTGCCTTCTATCATTTGCGTAATATTGCCAAGATTAGGAGCATCTTGTCTCAGAGTGATGCTGAGAAGCTGATCCACGCTTTTGTTAGCTCGAGATTAGATTATTGTAATTCTTTATTATTAGGCTGTCCTAAAACATCTTTAAAAAGTCTTCAGCTGATCCAAAATGCTGCAGCAAGAGTTTTTTCAGGTACTTGAAAGAGAGATCATATGTCTCTGGTTATGGCCTCCCTTCATTGGCTTCCCATAGAGTTTAGAATTAAGTTTAAAATCCTTCTTCTTACTTACAAAGCTCTAAACAATCAGGCCCCTTTTTAATTAAAAGATCTGATATTACCCTATTATCCTAACAGAGCACTACACTTCCAAAATGCTGGGTTACTTGTAATACCTAGAATCTCCAAAAGTACAATGGGAGGCAGAGCCTTCAGTTATCAAGCTCCTCTCCAGTGGAACCAGCTGCCAATCTGGATTCAGGAGTCAGACTCGATCTCTGTTTTTAAGAATAGGGTTAAAACCTTCCTTTTTGATATAGCCTACAATTAGGGAGGGATCATATGTTTCTGAACCCTCCCTTAGTTATTATGCTAATAGGTTTAGTCAGCCAGGGGACCTCCAATAATGCACTGGGCCTCACTCCTTTCTTCACTCTCAATGAAATATTTTTTTTTTTTGCTGGCCATTAACATCTGTTTGTTCTCTCCCATAAATTGAGTCCCCATCGTGCTGTTTGCTCTCTACATGGCTGTTCTTTTCATCTTCTCTGTCCCCTCACCCCCCAGCCAGCCGCAGCAGATGACTGCCCCTCCCTGAGCCTGGTTCTGCTGGAGGTTTCTTCCTGTTAAAAGGGAGTTTTTCCTCTCCACCGTCGCCAAGTGCTTGCTCACAGGGGATCGCCTGATTGCTGGGGTCTTTCTGCAATTGTGGGGGTTTCCCCTACAGTTGAAAGTGCTATGAGATGACTGTTGTTGTGAAATGGCGCTATATAAATAAAGTTGAATTAAATTGAATTGAATTAATTTGCATATTTTGTCATTTGCATGTAATTGTAATTGATGCTGTAGGAGAGAAGAATAATGTTGTGAGAGAGACAAAAAGAAAGTAAAAAAAAAAACCTTAAATATGTTTAGAACTACAAATTCACTTCTGTTGATTCTTGGCTTGTTTGTTTTAATTTTGCCATTTAAAGAGGCCATCACTTCTCAAAACAGCTTCAGGACTTTAATGCTTTGCCTAGACCCACTTTACATAAATCAGTTTAGTCCTGCATTGTTAAATGCTAGAATATCAAATTTAATCAAATGACTGTGATGTCGGGTGGAACTGCCAGCTCTACACCCAACCTTCCTTGATCCGGGCTCGGGACAGTACAGGCAGTAGACCCGTGTATCATCTCCAATAAATGGCCTCCTGTAAAACAGGGTGGGACTGGCTGTGTACGCACAATTCATTTGCAGTCTGGACACGAGTGTCGTGGGTCTCCTCTCTGACATGCAGCTACGTACCTACGGTGAGACTGACCGCCTGTGAATGCTTTGGGATGGGGAGAGGCTCACGGTAGCACCCGTTGCTCGTTGAGGACAGTTTCACGTCAGTCTCTAAAACACCAGAAAAGTCTCCAGTCGTCGGCCTCCGTCGGTCTATGATGACCATGGAAGAGAATCCTAAACGTCTACTCTGCTGGAACAGCACCACCTGTGACTGAATAGGCCGATGCGCGAATGGCAGTCCCTGTCACACAGGTCGCACTTGTGGGTGGTCTCCGTGCTGCTGGGTCTGTGGCGGTTCTTCCTGCGGGTCCTTTTTTCATTAACACCAGAAAAAGTCATTAGATTTGTTGCTAGTTGCTTTTGACAAAAAAAGTCACCAAGAGGATTTGAAAAGTCGCCGGATTTAGCGAGAAAGTCACCAAGTTGGCAACACCGCTTTGGGAGGGGACTTATGGAAAGTAAGCTAACCTAGCTAAACAGCAGCATCCTCCTACTCTTCCTGCGATCCACAGCCAGCCAGCTGTTTTTCTCAGTTAGTTTATTTGTGAAAGGAACCACGTACAATATTAAGAATTAATATAGCCATCTGATGCCTAGCATTAGCGTTAGCTTGAAGCTCATTTCCATCGACAGGCCCTCGGCAGGTGACAAACAACACGTTACGTCCCACACAGACACGCACATGCAGCCTCAGCAGCGAGTTTCAACATCCCAGAAAAGCCACATTAGACGCCCTCAGAAAAGCTAGCTGCTTTTCCCACAGAAAGGTGCTATTTTTTGCACAGATAATTATTGCTTGTTCCTCTTGAATTTGTGAGTTTTTAACACATAAATTCACTACTTTAACGTAAACTTGCTATTTTTTACACATGACCTTTGCTGCCTTTTCCTCATAAATTTGCAACTTTTTATGCATAAATTTACAACTTTTTTCCCACATAAGTTTGCTACTTTTTGCAAATAAATTTGTTGTTTTTTTCCTCAAAATTTTGCAAATTTTTCCCCACATAAATTTGCTACCTTTTAACACATAAATTGCTATTTTAATGCATGAATTTGCTATTTAAAAAAAAACACATAAATTTGCTACTTTTTTGCACATAAATTTGTTGCTTTTCCCCCCATGCAGCAAATCTGTTGCTTTCCCTAATGAATTTCAATTTCCCCCCCACATAAAACTGCTACTTTTTCCATAAGTTGCAACTTTTCCCTCATAAATCAGTACTTTTCTTTTATAGATTTGCACCATTCCAAGCATTTTGGAGCAAGGAGAGCCCAGTAATCTCAATGAGCCAGTATGTGGGTGATATTTTAAAATATTTGTAATGAAAACTGAAAACTGCATTACAAACATAATCATGCTACTCAATTTTTAGCCTATTACGGCTTCAGTGTTTCATTTTATAACATTCTGGGCTGGTGAGGTGCCGAGAGATTTTTTCAATGCAAGAAGGGTTTCGAGGCTCTGTATATCACGTTTTGATTGCATTGGATGGTCCTTTGAAAACGAAGAGTGGCGAGATTCTGACTTGAGGAATGCACTATTAGCATGCTAGTCACAGAGCTAACATTAGCATGCTAACATCAGCATTAGCATCAATGCTATCATTTGGGCAACACTAACATTAGTTCAGGCAGCGCAGTGGCGCAGTGGTTAGCACTGCGGCAGCACAGCAACTCACCCTTGGCCATGGGATCCCCTGGTTCAATCCCAGCCCCTGACCAACAGTGATCTGTGTGGAGTTTGCATGTTCTCCCCGTGTCTGCGTGGGTTTACTCCGGGATTTCTCCGGTTTCCTCCCACATGCCAAAAACATGCAAGTTAGGTTAATTGGCATCAAACTGGGGATTCTAAATTGTCCTTAGGTATGACTGTGAGAGTGAATGGTTGTCTGTCTCTCTGTGTTGGCCCTGCGATGGACTGGCGATCTGTCCAGGGTGGACCCTGCCTCTCGCCCAAAGATGCTGGGATAGGCTCCAGCCCCCCGCGACCCGAAAAGGATTAAGCGGAAGAAGATGAATGAATGAATGAATAACATTAGTTCAATGCTAACATTTGCATGTTAATATTAGTGCTAACATTAGCATGCTAATTTCAGCATTAGCATCAATACTAACATTAGGTCAAAATTAACATTAACTTGATGCTAACATTAGCATGCTAATATTAGTGCTGTCAATAGCATGCTAATATCAGCATTAGCATCAATGCTAACAATAGGTCAATACTAATATTAGACCTATGCTAACCTTGGCATGCTAACATTACTAAGCAGCCATTTCATAAGTTAGCATGCTAATTTAGCATACTTTTGTATTTGTGTTGAGGCTTTTGCATTTTGTTGAGCTCTGTGGGCCACTGTACTTTTCACAAATTATTCGCAAAGAAATCATAACTTTTCCAGCAATTTTTTTTTCACAGATATTTTGTGATTATTTCTTCCATTTTTTGGGGGGGGGGATTTTTGACATATATTTCCAGCTTTTCTTTAAATTTGTTATTTTTCAAATGAATTTACAATTTACTGAAAGTTTTAAATTTATTGTCAAGGCCTTAAGGAGCCACAGGCCACATGTGATTCCAGAGCCACAGGTTGCAGACCCATGTTCGTCTCTATTGTGCAGTTTATAAAATCCAAGACAAAGGCTTGAATTTTGATGGCTCATCTTCAGATATTTCTGCAGCCATGTCCCAAAAATGGCTCTGGACCTCTGAAGTACCGCTGTAAACTAACAAGCCTCTGGGGCTCCTCGGACTCACGGTTTAATTCTACCAAGACCAGAGCGGCGCCAGACAGCGAGGTGCGCAGGGGGAATATTTTGACACTCCCATCTGACTCGGGCCTAATGGGGCGGCAGGGTCACGCTGTTTAATGGCAGTTAGCTAGCTGAGTGACAGCTCCGCACCAAGCCAGGGGCTCAGCTGTCACGGATCACAGGTGTGCGGCTGAGTTATGCATCACTGTGGGATGGGAGAAGGTCGGCAGGAGAACGAGTGGAGGCGAGAAGCTGGTGGGAAATGAAGAGGAGGAGCGGTGCGGAGACAAAAACCCGGAGGGTTTGTCTGCCAGGGGACGGACGGCTGAAGTCCAGGCACAAAAATACGACAAAACCTGCAGATTTAATGATACCATGAGACGGAAAAAGACCAAAGTAAACTGCCACGCTTTTCTCAAAAATATGCATTTTTTTCCTGTAAATTTGCCACTTTTTTCTTGTAAATTCCATCATTTTCTAAACAGTTAACAATTATTTTATGTACATTTTTAACTTTTTTTCCTTATAATTTTGCAACTTTGTTCTTGGGAATTTTAGCTTTTTCTCAAAAATTATAATTTCTTTGTCTCATAAACTTGCAACTTTTTTTGTAAATTTACAGCTTAGCTCATGTAAATTTTTATCTTTTTTCTTGGAAATTTGCAATTTTTTTGTAATTTACAGCTTTTTTCTCATAAATCTCAATGTGATCAAATATGAAAACTCAAAAATTTGCAACTTTTGTCATAAATTTCTAGTTTTTTTCCTGTAAATTTCCAAATTTTTTCTCATAGATATGCAACTTTTTCTGAAAAAAATTTATAACTTTTTCCTCCAACAGCATTGACTTTTTTTCTCATAAATTTGCAGCTTTTATCTCATAAATGTAAATCTTTTTGTCTTATAAAACTGACATTTTTTCCTTTAAATTTTCAACTTCTCATAAATTTGAACCATTTTTTTGTAAATTTGAAACTCTTGTATATTTGCATCTTTTTTCTCAAATAGTAGCAATTATTTCCATAATTTTTCAATTTTTGTTTCATAAATTTGTAGCTTTTTTCTTATAAAATTGCAACTTTTTTCTCAAAAATTTGTATTTCTTCTGTACATTTTCCTATTTTCTCTCATACATTAATTCAATTGAATAGAACTGAACTGAACTGAATACATTTACCTCTTTTTTCATAAATTTGTAACTATTTCTTTTATATTTGCTGTTTTTTTTCTTATAAAATTGCAACTTTATTCTCAAAAATTAACAATTTTTTTTTCTGTAAATTTTCATATTTTTTTCCTAAATTTGCAACTTTTTCCCCTAAATGTTAAACTTTTTTTCTTATAAAATTTTAACTTTTTTTCTCAAAAATTAGCATTTTTTCAGTACATTTTCATATTTTTTCTCATAAATTTTCAACTGTCTTCTCATAAATTTCTCTATCCCCTCACCCCCCAGCCAGTCGCAGCAGATGACTGCCCCTCCCTGAGCCTGGTTCTGCTGGAGGTTTCTTCCTGTTAAAAGGGAGTTTTTCCTCTCCACCGTCGCCAAGTGCTGCTCACAGGGGATCGCCTGATTGCTGGGGTCTTTCTGCAATTGTGGGGGTTCCTATGAGCTATGAGATGACTGTTGTTGTGAAATGGCGCTATATAAATAAAGCTGAATTGAACTGAATTGAATAAATCTGCAATTGTTTTTGTAAATTTGCAACCTTTTAGCAATTTTTTTTTACTAAATTTTCAACTTTGTTTTCTTGACTTTACACAAAAATTAACAATTTTTTTCTCTAAATTAGCAATTTTTTTCTGTACATTTTCATATTTCTACTCATAAATTTGCAACTTTTTGTAAATTTTTTCTTATAAAATTGCAACTTTTCACAAAAATTAAGTTTTTTTTTCTTTAAATTGTCATATTTTTTCCTAAATTTGCAACTTCTTCCTGTAAATTTTAAACTTTTTTCCTAAGAGAATTACTGTTTTTCTCAAAAATTAGCATTTTTTCTGTACATTTTCATATTTTTTTCTCATAAATTTTCAACTTTTCATAAATTTGCAACTTTTTTCAAAAATTTACAACTTTTTTCTCAAAAATTAACACATTTTATCTGTAAATTTTCAACTTTTCTCTCAAAAATTTACAACTTTTTCTCAAATTTGAAGCTTTTTTCTTATAAAATTGCAACTTTTCTCAAAAATAAACAATTTTTTTCTCAAAATTTTCATTTTTTTCTGTAATTTGCAACTTTTTCCTATAAATTTGAAACTTCTTTCTTATAAAACTGCAATTTTTTCTCACAAATTTTTGAGAAAAAGGTACAATTTTTTGAGAAAAAAAATAGCAAATCTAAGACAAAAATTGCAACTCTGTGAGAAAACATTTGCAAAGCTACAAAACAGTTGCAAATTTATATGAAAAAGTTGCAAATTAATGAGAAAAAAATTGCAAATCTATGAGAAAAGTCACAAAAAGTTGCAAATTCACGGGGAAAAATGTTTTCATTTACAGTGGAAAAATGCTAATCTGCATGAAAAATGTAGCAGATTTAAGAGAAAAAAAGCAAATTTAGAATAGTTGCAATTTAATGGTAAAAATTGTTTCACATTTAAGAAGAAGAAGGCAAATTTATTGTCGTTCATGTACAGTAGAAGGAAATTACATTTCAGCTGTCTGCAGTGTTAATCACATCTTGATTCAAAGGGGTTATTTCCATGCAAGGCGCTGCCACAAACAACGTCTGGTTCCCCCATTCTATTATGCTGAGCACCAAGCTAGAAGTACCATTTTTATATGGTCTTTGGTATGACTTGGCTGGGGCTTGAACCCACAACCTCCCAGCTGTGGGGCGGATGCTCTGTCACTAGGCCACCACTCTGGTGGTGAGAAAAAGCAAAAGCTTATAAGAAAAAGGTTATAAATTTACATTAAAAAATTGAACATCAGGGGGGAAAAGTTGCAAATTTATAGGAAAAACACACAGATTTATGAGAGTAAATGTGACTTTATCTTTTTGTAAATTTGCAACATTCATATGGACGCTGGTTCATTTTTTGTTTTGTGTAGTGGTTCAGTTTTTCATTTCCCTCCCCCCCATCATCACAATCTTGCACAGGACCACCATCAAGCTCGAAGCGGCCCTGCCTGTCTGTGTTCTTTGCTGTTGGTCATCATACCTGTAAACGACTCTATAATCTGCTATATGAGTGTTGCTATCCCTGTGCTGTTGCAATCCTGGAATTTCCCTGTTGTGGGACTAATAAAGGCTTATCTTATCTTATATGCCTACCTCTCTGAGCTTCTGCATCCCTACGCTCCCACCCGGTCCCTTAGGTCAGCTAAACAGCTGCTTTTGGAGGTACCAAAGGTGAGGTGCAAGCTCAGAAGGGACAGAGCCTTTTCGATCATGGCCCCCCAGTTATGGAATGATTTACCCCTGGACATCAGACAAGCACCTTCACTGTCCATTTTTAAAACACATCTTAAAACACATTTTTACTCCCTGGCCTTCGACCCAGTATGAGACATTGATTTTATTGAATGAAATGGATTTTTATTTATTTTACTTTTTATTTTATTTATGAATTTTATTTATTCATTTATTTTTTTAACTGTGGTTCTTGTGTTAGCGCCCTTTGTGTTAGTGCACTGCTTTTATGTTTTCTTGCTGTATAGCACTTTGTGTAGCGAGTGTTGCATTTAAAGTGCTTTATAAATAAAGCTGATTGATTGATTGATTGATTGATATGAGCAGAGTCCCAATAATACAGCAGAGAAAACCTCATCTTCTGCCTGACTGTGGGAAAAACTCTGAGGGTTTGTGTAGAAGACGTGTCCCTCTGCAGAAGTCTTTGGTCCTTGTGGTCCATTAATCAGCAGCCTCTGGGGATTCACAGGTTAAGTCCAATGGCTGACCACATTTCTGCTGCCGCTGCAGCCGCACCACGTCTCGCTTTACATTTCCCAGCAGCATTAGAAATCCCCAATCGGTCAGGATGTTTTAAGAGCCCCATTAAACGGACCCTTATTGTGTCTCATGGTTCCTGAAGGCACTTAGTTTAGCAGTCACATTCAAAACAAGCCCCCACCATCATTTATGTTTCACTGCTCTTGACTCTGTGTGTGTGTGTGTGTGTGTGTGTCTGTCTGTCTGTCTGTCTGTCTGTCTGTCTGTACAAGGTTGGGGGAATGAAGGGGTGGGGTGGGAATTGTGTGAGATATGTATCTTACTGGGAAGTGTGAGATGGTGACGCGCACCTCCGGTGACGTCTCCACCCCGCCCTATGTAAGGCCAGGTCGCCCGTCTTACTTTCTCTTATCTCGCCTGTACCTTGGCCGGTGCTCTGTCTGTGGCTGTCACCGTCAGTGAGTTCAATCAAGCTGTGTTCCACAAGTCACCTCGCCTAATCTGTGAACCAGGGTAATTTCAGACATAACATTGGTGGCATCTGATTAAATCTGGCCTAGGTGGTTCGAAGCCTTCCAAAACTATGTTGCCACTAGAAGGCCTGCGAATGCTGGGTGCTTCTGACACCAATGAAGACATAACAGAGCTGCACAGAGATAACAGAGAGAGACGGTCGGAGTATCCGCTTTTGGCAGCGACATCAACGGGTAGGTGAACCCGTCTGGCAGTTTGTCGCTGACTTGAGGCCGCTAGCTAGCGAGTGCCATTTTGGAGCACTCAAAGAAGAAACGATTTGTGACCAGCTGGCGGAACATACTTGTAGCGCTGCATTGTGAGCTAGGTTATTTACGGCGTCTAAGGACCTCACGTTAGCCAGAGCCATCAAGCTAGCTCTCCAAATGTAAACCGTGGGCAAGCTAGCTCCGGAGCTAACCGGATGCCAGTCACAGCAGCCACCAGAGTCTCTTGCCGCGGCAAATGTTGCAGAGACGGATAGCGAAGATAGCTTGGACGATGAAGATGCGGAAATCAACGCCACCAGTTGGGGGCTTGCCCCAGGGAAATTCCTTTGCATGGGTTGTGGGTCTGCTAAGCACTAAAATAAGGCTAAGGACTATTCAGCGAGAAGAGCACGTTGTAACAGGTGTGGTTGCTTGAACCATTTTGCCAGAATGTGCCGTGAAGTTAAGCTGGAAAGTCCACTGGATAAATCGCTCAGCCCACCCCCGACAACCATCCACATGGTGTCCCCCAACAGGAACGGATACATGTTCTGCACAGTGGGGCTGGACGACGTGGAGCTGCCGCTGTTGATCAACATGGGGGCGGAGGGGTCATTGCTGAATTGGGCCATGATGAAGAAGTTTTTTCCCCACCACAGGATTAAAGGTAACTTTTTTGTTCTAGTTTAGGAGCACGGCGTACAATTTTAGTTATCAATGAACTTTGACCTACTTTAGCAGGTGGCAGAATAATCCACCTTGCCGTGTGGGCAGGGCGGCAGCCCACCCGTCCGCCCTATTTTAGGTTTTGTCGTGTGAATGTGTTAGGCCATTAAGAGGCATTAGTTTTCGTTTGTTGGTGCGTGATTCGGGTCCCAAATTGGGGTGGGTCTTAATTGAGTGAGTGGTTGTGGACTTTTTTTGGGGGGGGGGGCGGTGACATATGTATCTTACTGTGAAATGTGAGATGGTGACACGCACCTCTGGTGGGGTCCCCACACCGCCCTATATAAGGCCAGATGGTCGGCCATCTTACTTTCTCTTATTTCGCCTGTACCTTGGTTGGTGCTGTGTCTGTCAGTCAGTGAGTTCAATAAAGCTGTGTTCCACAAGTCAACTCACCTCATCTGTGAACCAGGGTAATTTCAGACATAACAGGGTGTAGTTTGTAAAGCACTTTGTGCTCCAATTTTTTTCTTGTATGAAAAGTGTAATATAAATAAAGTTTTGATTGTTTGATTGATTGACTGCTCTGACTGGCTTTTGTTGCTGCTGTTTTATGCAGCTGGGAGGTGATTTGAAGGGGGATGGAGGGGGATGCTGTCCCCGTTGTTAACTTGCCGTCCCCCATTCCCGTAACCCATTTATGGGGGGGACATCTGCCCCCAACCTGAAAACAAGAGAACTGTCTCCCACCAACATCAAAAAACTTTCTACATCATGTTGCAGAGCTGAATAAAATGACTTTGAACCACCGATTTACAGCAAGTGATAATAAATAAGTACTGAACATGTCAATATTTTTCTCATTAAACAAATGTGACCCGTGCTGGTCATTACCCAAAGCGCGGGACCATAGGTGAGAGTAGGAACGTAGATTGACTGGTAAATCGACAGCTTTGCCTTAGAACTCAGCTTCCTCTTCACCACAACAGACCGGTACAACGTCCACATCACTGCAGATGCTGCTCCAATCTGTCTGTCAATCTCTTGCTCCATTCTCCCCTCACTTGTGAATAAGACCCCAAGATACTAAAACTCCTCCACTTGGGGCAGGAGCCTGTCCCCAACCCGGAGAGGACAATCAACCTTTTTCCGGCTGAGGACCATGGACTCGGACTTGGAGGTACTGATTCTCATCCCAGCCGCTTTACACTCAGCGGCAAACCGTCCCAGTAAGACCTGTAGGTCATTGCTGGATGAAGCCAACAGGACAACATTATCTGTAAACAACAGAGATGAGATCCTGTGGTCACCAAGCATGACACCCTCCGTTCCCTGGCTGCGCCTAGAAATCCTGTTCATAAAAATTATGAACAGGATCGGTGACAAAGGGGAGCCCTGGCGGAGTCCAACTCTCACTGGGAATGAGTCCGACCGAGTGTTGGCAATACGAACCAAACTCTCACAATGATCGTACAGAGACCGAATAGCTCGTAACAACGGGACGCAGTCGAATGCCTTCTCCAAGTCCACAAAACACATGTAAACTGGTTGGGCAAACTCCCATGAACCCTCAAGGATTCTTGAGAGGGTAAAGAGCTGGTCCGATGTGCCACAGCCAGGACGAAAACCACATTGCTCCTCCTGAATCCGTGGTTCGACCAATGGTCGGACTCTCCTCTCCAGCTACCTTGGCATAGACCTTCCCAGGGAGGCTGAGGAGTGTGATCCCTCTAAAGTTGGAGCACACCATCCGGTCCCCTTTTTTGAAAAGGGGAACCACCACCCCGGTTTGCCATGCCAAAGGCACTGTCCCCGACCTCAACGCAATGTTTCAGAGGCGTGTCAACCATGACAGCCCTACAACATCCAGGGCCTTGAGGTACTCAGAGCGAATCTTGTCCACCCCCGGGGCCTGGCCACCAAAGAGATTTTTAACTGCATTGGCGACCTCAGCCCCTGTGATAGGCGAGTCGTCCCCCTCGTCCACAAGCCCTGCTTCCTCTGTGGAAGGCGTATCAGTGGGATTGAGGAGATCCTCGAAGTATTCCTTCCACCGCCCGACGATATCCCCAGTCGAAGTCAGCAGTGCCCCATCCGCACCATACACAGTTTGACTTAAGTAATTATTTAACATTCTGAAGCTCTCATTTTTTTTTGTCTTTGAAGACACTGACAACTGAATTCAGCATTTTTCTTGTAAACATAACATATATATATATATATATATATATATATACAGTCTTGTGAAAAAAAATTAGGACACCCATTAAATATTCAGTTCTTTATCAAGAAATGTTCGCATATCTATGTCTAACCTTGTTTTTTGTTTTTATTTGCATTTTTAACATTTATTTTAGCCATTTTAAGTGGGGATTAATTTTGGGGTGTCCTAAAAAAGATGGGGGGGTGTCCTAATTTATTCCTCACTATTTGTTAAGAATTACATTTTACAGAAAATTTGGAAAAAGTCTTTAATTCATTTTTAATTGTTTAGTCGTATTACATGAATCTCCCAGTATTTTTAACATTGATTTTAAATATGTATATGTCCAAATATGTAAAAAAAAACCCACAGGCTTATACAGGGTGTCCTAATTTTTAAACATGACTGTATATTAATGTAGTGCTTAAATCATGTAAAAAGGCTTATACGTATGCAGAGCTAAATAGCAGAGTTCCCACTGCTGAACAGTTTTCTGGCAGTTGTCTTGCCAGAATTTTTTAGGTGGGCCGAAAACAGGGCGGCTCTAGTATTGCCGCCCTGACCCCGCCCTGTCACTGCCCCAGGGATTAATACCAGCTGTGCATGGGCAGTGGTTCTCTGCTTACTCTTGTGTTTATACAGCCAGCTAACTGTGTGCGTGCTTGCAGGTTAACTAGATCCCTCCTCAACCGCAAAAATGCATCTTGCCTGGATGCTGTAGGGTAACAAGTGTGTCTCAGCTGCAGCTGGGTTTTTTGGAGAGCTCGTTGGTGCTCCAAGATGGAGCCGGGCCTTGCCTCTTGCCTCACTAGGACACCTCCTCCTGCCCAGCCGATAGCGAGTGTTAGCACTGCTGGGACTACCAACACATCATCAGAGTGTAAGAAGTCTTGTATGCTAATTATAGTTAATTTAAACTGGTTTGCCAAATGCTAAAGAAGTTCAAACATCTAAGGTCAGTTTATAGAGTATTATTTAGGATTAATGTTAGCTTATGGTTAGAAATACTGTTACACTGGAACATGAAATCTTGACAGTTTCAGTGTCATTCTGTGATTGGAGTAGAGGTGTGCCATATGGTATTGTTCACAATAATACTGGTATAAATTTTGATACCGGTGTAAAAATGAATATCTTAATATTTGGGGTCTGCTGCGTGACGACGTCACACTGCATAGAAACAGCAAAACAAACATGGCAGGAAGCTGCTGCTCTGAAATCAGACCGTCTCCAGTTGCGAGGAAATATTTAAGTTTCACTTTCTCTTTCAGACTGCTGTCATGTTTAAAAACAAAACAAAACGGTGCAGCAGTGTGGATCATTTGCCTGCATTTTTTCCGCATGTCCACAACACTGCTGGAGCAGTATTAACGCTGAACAATGTGCAGCTCGAAGTTGCTGTAGATTTTTACTTTCATTTTGGCCGCTTCATTTTGATTTTCTTCAACCACCCAAAGAGAGAGGAAAAAAAAAAACATCCATTCAGAGAGCCAAAAGCACCAGGACAGGTCCATGTAACGGGAGTAATGCAGGCCAAGTGATTCAGCATAAAACCTGACCTCTGTGTGGAGTTAAGATGTAACAGTTTATATTCTTTTAATATTTGATTCAGAACTAAAAAAAAAATTAAACTAAATCTGAGCTGCTGTTGATAAAATGGAGAAATAAAGAGTTTTTGTTTTGTTTTTCCTGAATATGCATCCATCCAATATGTTGAAGGTAAATAACGCTGGCCTGTGAAACTGTCGTTTTTGCATAAATTTAAAAGAAAAAAAATATATTCTGTAATATCATGAAAGATATTGTTATTGTGAAAATTCACAGAAATATCATGATATGATTTTTAGGCCATATTGCCCACCCCGAGGTCGGAGTCATATCAGACACCACAGGACTAATTCATGTTCATCATCCATGCTGTTTAATAGCCAGTCTGTTGGTGTATGTGTAGACTGGGCTTTTTACTTTCTGGAGAATGGAAACTATGGATGGAGACTTTACACACAGCCTATGAATATAAAAGCCAGTGACCCCCCCCCCCCCCCAATATTGGTGGGTAACTTTTAAAAGTTTTCTATTAAGTAAGGAAGTTGCAGTCCACGACTGAGACACTTCCTGTGGTAACGTATCGTCACTTCCTGTATAGCTGGCTGTCCGTGTGGCTTGCTCTGTGGTTAGCTCTCCTCATTCTCCTGAGGATTTTTGCCTTTAATTGTATTTCAATCACTTTTTTCCATCTACCATCAGCTCTCACTTCTGTTTATCAAGCTTCTTGCACCTGTGTGCGCACTCAGTGTCATCTAATCACCCTCTTTAGCCTTCTGTTCACCTTTCATCAGTATTTTTGTTAGCTTCGGGTTAGCCACTTGCTATGGCTACTAGCTCTCCTTCCTCTCCTCCTCTGGTGTGCTCTCTCTGTCAGATGTTTAGCTACACCTCTGCCTCTTTTAGTGATAACGGTAAATGTAATAAATGTTGTCTTTTTGAGGCGCTTGAGGCAAAGTTGTCTGATTTGGAATCCCGGCTCCGCTGCATTGAAACACCTTCTGCGCCAGTTAATAATGATGGACACCCCTTAGCTGCAGCGGAGCTCCCTAGCACAGGGCGGCCTGCTAGCGGTCCTCCGGTTCCGACCTCTCCTGAACAGCCGGGAGAGAATGGGTGGGTGACGGTGAGAAGGAAGCCTAGCCGCAAAGCCCTGGTTCACCACCAGCCTGTTCATGTTTCTAATTGCTTTTCCCCGCTCAGCAACACACCTGCTGAGGAAAAAAACTCTGATCATTGGTGACTCTGTAGTCAGAAACGTGAACCTAGAGACTCCAGCGGCCATAGTCAAATGCATTCCAGGGGCCAGAGCAGGCGACATTGAGGCAAATTTGAAAATGCCGGCTAAAAGTAACTGTAAATACTCCACAATTGTTATCGACACCGGCATTAACGACATCCAACTCCGGCAGTCGGAAGTCACAAAACTTAATGTGGAATCGGTGTGTGACTTTGCCAAAACAATTTCTGCCTCTGTAGTATTCTCTGGGCCCCTCCCCAGTCTGACCAGTGATTACATGTTTAGCCGCTTGTCATCCTTCAACCGCTGGCTGTCTGTGTGGTGTCCTGCAAACAACGTGGGCTACATAGACAATTGGAGCTCATTTTGGGGAAAACCTGGTCTTATTAGACGAGACGGCGTCCATCCCACTTTGGATGGTGTGTCTCTTTTATCTAACAATCTGGCATCATTTTTATTCACATTTCCAAAACCTTGACAACTCAGAGTTGGGACCAGGAAGCAACTTAACTTAAATACAGTAACTACTACAATTCCTTCAATTGATATCTGTTTGGATGAATTTACTCCAATTGACCTTTTAGAGTTAGATAAAATAATTTCCTCATCCAAGCCTTCAACTTGTCTTTGTCATGGCTGCCAATCATCCGCACCTACGCGCACACCTGCTCTTCATCCTGGCCTGGCTATTTATACCGTGAGGTCCTGAGATCGGTGCAGAGTCGTCTGTCTCCTTCCTATGAGACCTGCACTCGCCATCGCCACGTCGAGTTCCTTGCCTCGTCAAGTTTCTTGTCCAGCCCTTCACCTACTGGACTCATCGTCATCCAGCTTCCAAGTAAGCACCCATCTATTCTTCTCACCTTTCTGAGATCCCCTGTGCACAGGCGGAGATCCGTGGCGGTGGACTCCTTCCACCTGGCGGCGGACTCATCTTCTCCACTCAGCTGTCCACAACATCTCCTGTGGGTCTGCTGGCACTGTCCTCCTGGCCGGAGCTACTGAGCTTAACCTGTGCTCCACTTCGCCACCGCAAACAGTAAGCGCTGAACTTTCTGGTGCATTCCCTGCTAGGGTTGCCTCTAACTCTCCCTCTGTTTCTCCATAGGGTTGCCAGGTTGCACGGTGCTCTGCTCGCCCCAGCTAACTCATCTTCTCATTAAATACAACTACAGATACGCATACACACACCCACACACTCTCACTATATTCAATAAAAGGTTAATTGTGTTATTCTCTAGTCGTGTCTGCTCTTTGAGTCTGAACCCATGTCAGTCTTTTAGACCTTATTCCAACCAGGTTATTTAAAGAAGTCTTCCCATTTATTGGTAGCTCTATTCTTCAAATAATCAATTCTTCATTAACTTTAGGCCATGTACCGCAGGCTTTTAGAACTGCTGTAATTAAACCCTTACTCAAAAAGCCAACGCTGGATCCAGAAGTTTTAGCTAACTATAGACCAATCTCTAATCTGCCTTTCATTTCAACAATCTTAGAAAGAGTTGTTGCTATGCAATTATTTGACCACTTGTAGGGAAATGGTTTATTTGAAGAGTTTCAATCTGGGTTTAGAATCCATCATAGTACTGAAGCAGCCTAAGTGAAGGTCACTAATGACCTCATCGCATCTGATAATAGACTTGTTTCTGTACTTGTCCTTTTAGGCCTTAGTGCAGCTTTTGATACTATCGATCAAAATATTCTACTTGATAGATTAGAACACTATGTTGGACTTAATGGAACTTTGTTGGAGTGGTTTAGATCTTATTTATCTGATAGGTTCCAGTTTGCTCATGTCAGTAATGAGTTTTCTTTCAACTCAAAGCTCAGTCATGGAGTTCCACAGGGATCTGTGCTAGGCCCTACTCTTTTTAGTTTATATATGCTTCCGTTAGGCAACATTATTAGAAAGCACTGTATACATTTTCATTGTTATGCAGATGACACACAATTATACCTATCAATTAAGCCAGATGATAGTAATCAATTAGCCAAGTTAGAAGCCTGTCTTAAGGAAATCAAAGCTTGGATGACTTGTAATTTTCTGCTATTAAATTCAGATAAGACTGAAGTCATTCTTGTTGGTCCAAAAAACCTTAGAAATACCTTTCCAAATTAAACTCTTAGTTTGGATGCAGTTACTCTTTCTCTAAATAGTTCTGTGAGGAACCTTGGAGTTATTTTTGGTGAAGATCTGTTTTTTAATTCACATATTAAATTTGTTTTTAAGACTGCCTTCTATCATTTGCATAATATTGCCAAGATTAGGAGCATCTTGCCTCAGAGTGATGCAGAAAAACTAATCCATGCTTTTGTTAGCTCTAGATTAGATTATTGCAACTCTTTATTATCAGGTTGTCCTAAAACATCTTTAAAAAGCCTTCAGCTGATCCAAAATGCTGCAACAAGAGTTTTAACAGGTACTAGAAAGAGAGATCATATCTCTCCGGTTCTGACCTCCCTTCATTGGCTCCCCATAGAGTTTAGAATTAAGTTTAAAATCCTTCTTCTCACTTACAAAGCTCTAAACAATCAGGCCCCTTTTTATTTAAAAGCTCTGATATTAACCTATCATCCTTACAGAGCACTATGCTCCCAAAATGCTGGGTTACTTGCAATACCTAGAATCTCCAAAAGTACAATAGGAGGCAGAAGCCTTCAGTTATCAAACTCCTCTCCTGTGGAACCAGCTGCCAATCTGGATTCAGGAGTCAGACTCGATCTCTATTTTAAAGAATAGGGTTAAAACCTTCCTTTTTGATATAGCCTATAATTAGGTGGGATCATGTGTCTCTGAACCCTCCCTTAGTTATACTGCTAATAGATTTAGACAGCCGGAGAACCTCCAATAATGCACTGGACTTCACTCCTTTCTTCACTCTCAATGAAGTGTTTCAGCGCCAAGGGCGCTCAACACTGTAAATGCTAACTACATAGAGAATGAATGGAAAATAGCCGCCTGTTGTGTATGGGAGGGTATGTGTATGTGATGCTGTGCCCATCCACAGGGTGACATCAGGCAGGCACGGCCCACTGTGTATATAAACCCAAGTTCACTGCAATAAACGTAGAGTTGGTTGCATGAACAAGCCTCCTTTCCACCTCTTTTTTACAGGTGTAACATTTGGTGATGAGGAGAACAATGGATGTGTGCTGGATACCTCCACCACTGCTGACATTTCTGGAGTACAGAGGAGAACCGGTAATTCCGTGGCTGGAGTGGAGAGCCGACTTTGAGGAGTATACCAGAGTGCTGGGTCTCCATAGGCTTTGCGGGAATCGGCGGCTAGCACTACTGGCACAGAGGGCCGAAGAATCCTCGACACGCTGGGTGTGGTAGAGTGCTATGAGGATGCCGTCAAGCGGATGACGGTGCACTTCGTGGAGCAGACGAGGACCAGGTGGCTGTGTGCGCTGGAGGTGTGGGCACCGGGAATGGTGGAGTTAGTTAGCTTTGGGAGGCTAACAGCCCCTTCTGCGCCTATGGACATGCTAGCTGTTGAGCTAACTGTGCACCAAACGAGGCTGCGGGCACCAAGCTGGACGCCGAGGGGGGCCGGGGCAAAGTGTGGAAAAGTCCCCGGTCACTGAAGACAGCGAGCCAGCCTTGGAGCTCAGTTTAGCGTGGGACCATAGCGCTGACGGGTCGGACGGCACAGCATGTGACAACGGTGGAGAGGGAGAACAGCAAGAGCCATCCACACAGCTGGAGGCGAGACAACAAATGAGAGGGACCATGCAGGCTGAGGACCCCGGGGAAGAGCAGCGATAGCCAGGAGCAGAAACGATGCAGTGGAGCACCTGGGTCGAGGGTTTTGGAAGCAGTGACGGAGCGCCCGGGTCAGAGATGAAAGCCGACGCGAGTGACGCCGAGAGCCCCGAGGGACAGCAGCTGCAACCAGATGTGGATGACGGTGCAATATGGGACACGGACTGGCCTGGTGAGCTGGAAGGTGATGTTGACCAGTATCGTGGCGACCCAGCACGGGCGGGTCCCGATGCCAGTGTTCATGTTGCCCTTGTTGTGGGAACTGAAAGGCACAGCGGGACCCCCGTGAAGACGGCTGCTGAGTCTAAAAGAAAAGAAAGCGGAGCGAAATAAACTGACGCGGTTCTGCAGTGCGCCAAACGCCATCATCGTGGTGAGAGCTCGGACCGGGTCGGCGGGATGGCCCGACTCAGGAAGGAGGTCCAGTGGCAACAGGGTGACCACAGAAGGCTGTGTCGAGTTCCCCTGTGGGTCGGTGGCAAGGTTTGACCCAGAGAAGAGAAGCAAGTAATGGTGGGAAGGGACATTTTCGCCGGGGAGGGGGGCTTTGACCCTGGGGGCAGGCAGCGGCCAGGGGCACAGATGCCATGGAGCTGCCCGGGTCCTCTGAGGCAGTGTGGTAAATGGTGGCTGCCCAGGGACATTGGTGTTACTTAAAAAAATGTTATGTGTAAATAGCTGTATATGTATTTTGTATGTATTTGATGCTGGTGTGCACGTGAGTGAGAGTGTGAATAATATGGGATTGATTTTATGCATTTTAAGAGACAAGGTCCAATTTTAGTTGTCCTTTGTGTGAATGTGATAGGATGTTTTATTACAGTACAGTGATCCCTCGCTACTTCGCGCCTCACCTTTCGCGCCCTCAGTGCATCGCGGATTTTCAAAAATATTCATCAAAAATTCAAAATTGAGAAAAAAGTTGCCCGGGCGCTAGCAGAAGGCAGGGAGACTACACGGAGAGCCGGCACAACTCAAAATCCACCTCTCTGATCCGCTGGCCAGCATCCCCCCCCCAAAAAAGATTTTGTTCTCGTGTTGGCTCGGCTCGGGAATCTCGCAAGCTGATTGGCCGAGACGTCGCTGCTGCCTTTACGCCTCCTCCTGCTGCCTCTATGCCTTCCCGTCGAGAGAGAGAGTGAGAGAATGAACGTACGTATTATTTATATTATTTATACATTATTTTATGTATATTATTTATATTATTAATATTTTATTTACATGTTTCAAACTATTCTTTAATGTTCTAATGATAACATATGCATTTATAGGGTTAATATACACTTATTGATATTATATATACACAAAAAAAATGTATGTAAAAAATGGGGGGGGTGACGCTACTTCGCGGTTTTTCACTTTTCGCGGTCGGTTCTGGACCCCATTAACCGCGATAAGTGAGGGATCACTGTATATTATCCCCATGTTCTTAGTATGAGAATCAGGTTCAAATTTTGGGAGGTTTTAATCGTGTGTGTGGTTTTGCATTTTTCTAAAGGAGGGAGAAAGTTGTGTATGGGAATGCGTGTGCATGTGATGCCGTGACCACCCACAGGGTGACGTCAGGCGGGCATGGCCCACTGTGTATATAAACCCAAGTTCACTGTAATAAAGGTAGAATTGGCTGCATGAACAAGACTCCTGTCCGCCCCTTATTTACAAATGTAACACTGCCCAGAGCGGAAAAAACGCATTTGGTGGGCATGCAGCCTTATTAAAAATAAAAAACTAAGAACTCACATGTACCTAAGTATTCACAGCCTTTGCTCAATACTTTGTTGATGCACCTTTGGCAGCAATTACAGCCTCAAGTCTTTTTGAATATGATGCCACAAGCTTGGCACACCTATCTTTGGGCAGTTTGGCCCATTCCTCTTTGCAGCACCTCTCAAGCTCCATCAGGTTGGATGGGAAGCGTTGGTGCACAGCCATTTTCAGATCTCTCCAGGGATGTTCAATTGGATTCAAGTCTGGGCTCTGGCTGGGCCACTCAAGGACATTCACAGAGTTGTCCTGAAGCAACTCCTTTGATATCTTGGCTGTGTGCTTAGGGTCGTTGTCCTGCTGAAAGATGAACCGTCTCCCCAGTCTGAAGTCAAGAGCGTTCTGGAGCAGGTTTTCATCCAGGATGTCTCTGTACATTGCTGCATTCATCTTTCCCTCTGTCCTGACTAGTATCCCAGTTCCTGCAGCTGAAAAACATCTCACAGCATGATGCTGCCACCACCATTGACATGGTTATGAGCGGTGCCTGGTTTACTCCAAATATGACGCCTGGTATTAACGATAAAGAGTTCAATCTTTGTCTCATCAGACAAGAGAATTTTGTTTCTCATGGTCTGAGAGTCCTTCAGGTGCCTTTTGGCAAACTCCAGGCAGGCTGCCATGTGCCTTTTACTAAGGAGTGGCTTCCATCTGGCTACTCTACCATACAGGCCTGACTGGTGGATTGCTGCAGAGATGGTTGTCCTTCTGGAAGGTTCTCCTCTCTCCACAGAGGAACACTGGAGCTCTGACAGAGTGACCATCAAGTTCTTGGGTACCTCTGTGACTAAGGTCCTTCTCCCCCGATCACTCAGTTTAGACGGCTGGCCAGTTCTAGGAAGAGTCCTGGTGGTTGTGAACTTCTTCCATTTATAGATGATGGAGGCCACTGTGCTCATTAGGACCTTCGAAGCAGCAGAATTTTTTTCTGTACCCTTACCCATATTTGTGCCTCGAGACAATCCTGTCTCGGAGGTCTACAGACAATTCCTTTGACTTCATGCTTGATTTGTGCTCTGACATGCACTGTCAACTGTGGGACCTTATATAGACAGGTGTGTGCCTTTCCAAATCATGTCCAATCAACTGAATTTACCACAGGTGGACTCCAGTTAAGCTGTAGAAACATCTCAAGGAAGATCAGTGGAAACAGGATGTACCTGAGCTCAACTTTGAGCTTCATGGCAAAGGCTGTGAATACTTATGTACATGTGATTTCTTAGTTTTTTTGTTTTTAATAAATTTGCAAACATCTAAAAAAAAAAAAAAAATCACATTGTCATCATGGGGTATTGTGTGTAGAATTTTGAGGAAAAACTGAATTTAATACCTTTTGGAATAAGGCTGTAACATAACACAATGTGGAAAAAGTGAAGCGCTGTGAATACTTTCCGGATGCACTGTATACTGCACAGACCATCCTTGGAAATGACCTTCATTGACAGCAAGATCTACAGGTGGGCGCATGCGCACGCAGCGACCAGCAGCTGGTGAAATAGTGCATCGTCTGTGTGTGTGTTTTTATGTACTTTTATATGTTTTTACAAAATCCTCTGCGTCGTTTCTGCCCTGGAGTGTTTGTGGACTATATGGCGAAGAGCTCCCTGGTATCTACAACATGGATTTCCTCCCCTTTCTTGCACTGCTGCTATCTGTCCTCTGGCTCTTTGTCTCTAAAGTAAACGCGTTCGGCTCCATGGCGGGCAGAATGGCGGGCAGAATACATTATTTCAGGGACATGTTGCTGCATTTAAACACGGTTGATGCAGCGGCTGTGATTGAGCCTAAGTCGCAACTGCCGGACTTTATTTTGAGAGACGAACATAGCGGCAAAAAGAGAGACGGGAGAGTCGGGAGAGATGGCAGAAGGAAGCGCGGAAGGCGTGGAGGTGTGAAATTGCGCCTTAGGAGACAGCAGTTTGGTAACATTCCTCTTCCTTCAATAATTTTTGGGAACGTACAGTCTCTGAGAAACAAGGTGGATGAAATTCAAGGGAATGTACGCTACCAGAAAGACTTGAAGAACTGCTGTGTCATGGCGTTCACTGAATCTTGGCTTACTGCGCATGACCGAGACGCAGACCTGTGGATTGACGGCTTTGGAGCCCCGCTGTGCTCGGATCGGCAGGAAGAGGTAACGGGGAAACATCAGGGGGGCGGCGTATGTTTATATATTAATAAGCAGTACTGCACATCTGTCACGGTCAGACAGCGCATCTGTACACCCAATGTGGAGCTGCTGTCTGTGTCACTACACCCCTTTTATTTGCCTCGCGAGTTCCCCCAGCTTTTCATCACAACCGTGTACATTCACCCGAAGGCAGACGCTGACTCCGCCTCCAGAACCATCTTTGATGTGATCCAGCAGCTGCAATCAATTTCTCCAGAGGCGCCAAACTTCATTCTTGGGGATTTTAACCATGTTTCTTTAAAGAAGACACTTAAAAACTTTTATCAGTATGTCTCCTGCCCAACCAGGCGAAAAAAGACATTGGACCTGTGCTATGGATCCATAGAGAGGGCCTATAAATCACTCCCCCTTCCTCCTTTAGGATCCTCAGATCACAACTGTGTACATTTGCTGCCCACATATAAAACTGCTCTCAGAAGAGGCAAGGTGGAGACGAGAGACATTGATGTGTGGACAGGAGATTCAGTGCACAGCCTCCAGGAATGCTTTGACTGTACAGACTGGGAGATGTTCACACTGTCCTGCGGGGATGATTTGGACTCTCTGGTTGACGTCACATGCTCATACATGTCTTTCTGTAAAAATTGTTCCACGTAAACGTGTCAAAATATATCCCAACAACAAACCATGGGTTACAAAATCAGTTAAATCCTGCTTACAGAGGAAAGCACTTGCCTTTAAACAGGGGTCTGTTTCTGAGCTACAGGTTGCCACAAAAGAGCTGCAGTCCGAAATTTTAAGAGCAAAACAGAATTATAAATCAGAGTTGGAAAGCAAGATGGCAACAAAGAAACTTGGTTCAGCCTGGGCCTGTATGAAAACTTTTGCAGGCCTTCAGAGCACAGAGCGCAGTAATCGTGTGTTTTTAGATGGTTTTAATTCAGACTCAGAGCTGGCTAATGCCCTTAATTGTTTTTATGGTCATTTTGACTCCTTTGATTTTAGCACAGAAATCCAAGATTTGAAACAGAAACTCAGACAATCAGCACTTTAATATTGAGGTGCAAGATGTTAAAAGGGAGTTCTGCGCTGTAAAAGTGAACAAAAGTCAGGGCCCTGATAATATATGTGGGCGCTTGGTAAAGTCCTGTGCACATGAACTGAGTCCTATATTTCATTACATTTTCAATAAGTCCTTACAGACACAACATGTGCCTAAGATCTGGAAAGAAGCTGTGGTTGTTCCCGTTCCAAAATCCAGCTGTGCTAAAACGGTAAACGACTTTAGACCAGTTGCTTTGACTTCAATTTTAATGAAAATTTTTGAAAAACTGATCAGATGTGAGGTCCTAAGGCAGACTGAGCAGGCATTGGATCCTCTGCAGTTTGCCTATAGGCCACACAAAGGAGTGGAGGATGCCACTGTCACTCTGTTTAACATGCTTTTTAAACATCTGGATCTTAATGGGACACATGCCAGGCTTTTATTTGTGGACTTTTCCTCCGCCTTTAATACAATCCAACCTCATATCTTAGTTGAAAGGCTCCTGCAACAATTTGATTTGAGCAATAATCTGGTGGGTTGGATTCTGGATTTCTTAACCAACAGGACGCAGAGAGTAAGGGTCAATGGTACATTGTCTAACCTAAAGTGCTCTTCTACTGGCTCTCCTCAGGGGTGTGTGTTGTCACCACTACTCTTCATCCTGTACACAAACATGTGTCCGAGCAGACATGACAACAGACACATTATAAAGTATGCTGATGATTCAGTTATTGTCAGTCTCCTCCAGGATGGTGAGAGTGGCCACGGCCCAGTAGTTGATAATTTTGTTCACTGGTGTGAGGATTCCTACCTGCAGCTGAATACAACAAAAACTAAAGATATGATTATTGACTTTAGGAGGAAAAATCCCAGGCACAAAGTCACCGTACTAAAAGGCCAGACCACCGAATGTGTACAATCCTACAAATATCTTGGGACGATTATTGATAGTAATTTAAACTTTGAAGAGAACTGTGAAAGGGTGTGCAAAAAGGGTCAGCAACATTTGCATTGCTTGAGAAAACTTGCACACTTCCAAATTGACCGAACCATAATGACAATGTTTTATCGGGCTTTTATTGAATCTGTTTTATCCTTTTCTTTAGTGTCATGGTTTGGTCAGATAAAACTGAAACAGAGAAAATCCTTGGATCAGGTAGTTAGATGGTCCAGTTGTTTGCTTGGTGAGCCACAGCTGAGCCTGACATCCCTGTACACCAGACAAGTACAGAGGATGGCTACCTCCATTTTAAACGATGACTCCCACCCTTTGCACTGCCACTTTCAGCTTCTTCCCTCAAGACGGAGGTTTGCTGTCCCAAAAAGTAGAACCCAGTGCTACAAAAACAGCTTTGTCCCTGCTGCTGTCAAAGAGTTGAACAAGCTGTAAAAATATATTGTACATAATTTAGGTACCTATTTATTAACTTCATTTTATATTTACTTATTTTTGTAGGATGTCACTTGGGTTCTAAATATTTTATTGGGTTTTAGACCTTTGAGTTTTTTAACCTCTTTGACTAGTTTTAACTTTTAATATGACCCTTCTCTCTTACCTCTGGTTTTTCTCTCATCTCTTTGTCTTTTTATACCCTGATTGATGGAGCCTTGAGTATTTTTATCATGTTTATAGTCAGCTTCATATGTGCCTGTGTTTGTGTCTATGTTGAATGTAATTAGTGGCTTGTAAATATGGATGTCACCAGACTGCAAAACAAATCTACCTACGGGTACAAATAAAGTAACCTGAACCTGAACCTGAGGTACCTCCGGGGATCGGCAGCTGAAGGGGACCTGACGAAGAGGAAAGTTCCCAGTCAAGCAACTTTCATTTATTTACTTCGAATGTGTAACATCGAGCATTTAGTGACAGTAATGTAGAAAACATTAAGAAAAATAAAATAAAATATATATGAAAGCATAAGTCACCATACAAAAGATGAGTTTCACCATGCACATAATTCACGTACATATCCGAAAAGGAGTGGGAAGAAGTCTAAACTTATTCAGTCCCACCCCTTCTCCACAAATCATTGATTTCCATTGATTTACTTCCTAGCCACTTCCTAGGGTTCCAAGGTTGTCATAGCCAGGAGCAGCACTGGGGTTAAGCTCCCAGTGCTTATAAAATGCTCCTTATGGCGTGCATCTCGAAAAGCCTCTGACAACTAAGTCCAACTCCTAGCCTGCCCATGTGGTTTAGTCTCTAAGCCCAGCGGAACTGCTTTTACTAATAGGAGAAGGGACGAGGGCGGATCTCTGGCGCCTTAAAACCAGATGCTTCGGGTAGATGGTGGCTCGTCAACCTGGGAAGGTAGCCCATCTAGGGGAAGGTAAACCCTGATTTCAAACCTCTGCTGCCTTGCGGCACACCCGGTCACGAGAAAGGCTTCGGGAGTAAACCCTGAGGAAAAATCTGGAGTCGGAGTCCCTAAGGCAGTTCTCTGTTGTGCTCAACATCGTTCTGGCAGCTCCTGGTGCCAAACTGTAGCAGCCCTGCTGTTCCTTTGGATTCATCAGTGACGTGGAGAGGGGGGACATGCTGCATGGGCAACATCTTGTCCTCCATATCTTCCTGCCCAGGCTTGAATCCTACCAACGCCCAATGCTGGAAGGTAGAACACCAGATCACTGGAGAGGACACTCCAGCTTCGCCTTTGGCGTAGACAAAACACGGGGAATGACGGTTATAAGCCACCGTTCAATTGGCGTAGAGCGCGGCGCCAGGGGTTGTTCCCAATGGTGGGAGGGATCATCAGATCTCACTGGACAGCTACCGCCCGCCTCAAGCTGGGCAGCCCCCAGCCAATAAGATGTTGTCCCGCCACAGCCTGCTTTCCTCATTGGGTGCATGGGGATGAGGAGAAGTCTGAACAGCAGGCTGAGAACTTTCGCACCAGGCAAGACAAAAAAACAAAAGAGACCAACTCAAAAACTGGGAACTTGGAACGTCCACACTATGATGACAGGACTCGCTACTAACCTCAAGGACATCAATGACACCAGGAAGACTTCCATTATCAATAATGAGCTGAAGAGACTGGAAGTGGATATCGCCACTGTCCAGGAAACACGGTTGGCTGACGCAGGCACACTGAGAAAGAAGGACTACACGTTCTACTGGCAGGGAAAGAGCAGTGACAAACACAGGGAACACGGAGTGGGCTTCGCAGTGAAGAACACCTTGCTGAAGATGGTGGAACCGGGCTGCAATGGCTCTGCACGACTCCTCACCCTCCGCCTCAACACCAATCAAGGCCCAGCCACCCTCGTCAGTGTGTATGCCCCAACACTGACAGCCACACCAGAGGCAAAAGACGAGTTCTACGAGAATCTCGCAACAACTGTCAGGATCATCCCCAACTCTGAACAACTCATTCTCCTTGGAGACTTCAATGCCAGAGTGGGTGCTGACCACGACTCCTGGCCCTCCTGTCTTGGACCATTTGGCGTGGGCAGAATGAACAACAATGGACAGCGGCTGCTCGAGTTCTGCACTTATCACGATCTGTGCATCACAAACTCGTTCTTCAAGACCAAGCCCCAACACAAGGTTTCCTGGCGACATCCGCGCTCAAAGCACTGGCACCAGCTGGACTTGATCCTGACCAGGTGCACCTCACTGAAGAACGTGCTAATCACCCGTTCGTTCCAGAGTGCAGATTGCGACACAGACCATTCATTGGTGTGTTGCAAAGTCAAGCTGCAGCTGAAGAAATTTCATCGTGCTAGACAGCCTGGAAAGGCACGGATTGACACCAGCAAGATGGCGCAACCAGAACTTGTTGAGCGGTTTGCCTCCACCTTTGAGAAGGAACTTGGTGTACCACAAGAAGGAGAATCAGCAAAGCAGAAGTGGGAAGAGCTGCGAAACACCATCCACCGCACAGCCTTGGCAACCTTTGGGAGGAAGACCTAGAAGTCACAGGACTGGTTTGATGTCAAGTTGACCGAGATGACCCCCGTCATTGAAGCCAAGCGCTCAGCTCTTGCCAAGTACAAGAAGTACCCAAACGAGAAGAATCTCCAGATTCTCAGGGCTGCGAGAAGCAAAGTTCAGCAGACTGCTCGGCGCTGTGCCAACAAGTACTGGACTCAGCTCAGCCAAGACATTCAAACCGCTGCCATAACAGGGAACATCCGTGGTATGTACGATGGCATCAAGAAAGCACTTGGTCCGGCTCAGAGCAAGACGGCCCCCCCTCAAATCCTCCACTGGGTAGATGATCACAGAAAAGAACAAGCAGATGGAGAGATGGGTGGAGCACTACTCCGACCTCTACTCCAGACAGAACACCGTGACACCGTCAGCCCTTGATGCCATCAACTGCCTGCCATCCATGGACGAACTTGACGTCGAGCCAACCATCGACGAACTCAGCAAGGTCATTGATAGCTTGGCCACTGGCAAGGCACCCAGCAACGACGGCATACCCCCCGACCTGATCAAGCACTGCAAGACCGCCCTACTGCTGCCATTGCATGACGTCCTCTGCCAGTGCTGGAAGGAAGGTGCCGTACCACAGGACATGAGGGACGCCAAGATCATCACCCTCTACAAAAACAAACGGGAGAGAAGCGACTGCAACAACTACAGGGGCATCTCCCTCCTCAGCGTTGTTGGCAAAGTCTACGCACGAGTTGTTCTCGTTCATCTACAGAAGCTTGCCGAACGTGACTACCCCGAGTCTCAGTGTGGCTTCCGTGCTGAGCGATCGACGGTAGACATGATATTCTCCATCCGCCAACTCCAGGAGAAATGCAGAGAACAGAACATGCTCCTGTACGTCGCCTTCATCGACCTCACCAAAGCGTTCGATCTGGTCAGCAGAGAGGGCCTTTTCAAGATCCTGCCAAAGATAGGATGCCCACCAAAGTTGCAAAGCCTCATCGAATCGTTTCACACCAACATGCAGGGGATAGTGCAGCACGACAGCAACGTCTCAGAGCCATTCAACAAATGCAGCGGAGTGAAACAGGGCTGTGTACTTGCGCCAACCCTCTTTGGGATTTTCTTTGCTATGCTCCTGAGGCATGCCTTCAGCACAGCAACAGAGGGAATCTACCTGCATACAAGATCTGACGGCAGGCTTTTCAACCTCGCCCGCCTGAAAGCCAGAACCAAAGTACTCGAGGCTCTAATCAGAGACATGCTGTTCGCAGACGACGCTGCAGTCGCAACCCACACACAGCAGGAGCTTCAGACCCTGATGGACCGCTTCTCCCAGGCATGCAAGGACTTCGGGCTTACCATCAGCCTGAAGAAGACTAATGTCTTGGCGCAAGGCATGGAAGCACCACCAACCATCACCATCGACGACTACGAGCTGGAGGTCGTGAATCAGTTCACGTACCTGGGGTCCACGATCAGCAGCAACTTCTCCCTTGATACAGAGATCGACAAGAGGATTGGAAAATCAGCCTCCACACTCGCTTGCCTCACCACACGAGTGTGGGAGAATCCCAAACTCTCTGTCAAGACGAAGATGGCAGTGTACAACGCCTGCGTCATTAGCACACGGCTCTATGGGAGTGAGACGTGGACAACATATGCCCAGCAGGAAAAGAGACTGAACTCCTTCCTCTTGCGCTGCATTCGCGGCATCCTGGACATATCCTGGCAGGACAAAGTGCCCAACACAGAAGTTCTGTTCCGCGCCGGCCTTCCCTCCATGTTCACTCTACTCAGGCAGCGCAGGCTCCGCTGGCTAGACCACGTTCACCGTATGGAGGATGGCAGAATCCCCAAAGACATCCTCTACGGAGAACTGGCAACTGGCAGGAGAGACGTTGGCCGCCCACAGCTGTGCTTTAGAGACGTCTGCAAGAGAGACATGAAGGCCCTGGAGATCAACACAGAGCACTGGGAGGACCTTGCAACGGATCGCTCCAAATGGAGAGGCACCCTGACCAGACAGCTCAAGGCGGGTGAAGAGAGACTGTCTGCTGCAGCAGATGAACAAAGGACCCGCAGGAAGAACCGCCACAGCTCCAGCAGCACAGAGATCACCCACAAGTGCGACCTGTGTGACAGAGACTGTTCAGCCACAGGCGGTGCTCTTCCAGCAGAGTAGATGTTTAGGATTCTCTTCCATGGTCATCATAGACCGATGGAGGCTGACTTCCTAGCCATACACAACACTATATATATATAAATGTGTGTGTATATACATATATATATATATATATACACACATATACATATACGTATATGCATGTACAGTGGGGCAAAAAAGTATTTTGTCAGCCACCAATTGTGCAAGTTCTCCCACTTAAAAGATGAGAGAGGTCTCTAATTTTCATCATAGCTATACCTCAACTATGACAGAAAAAAAAAAAATCCAGAAAATCATACTGAAGGATTTTTAATGAATTAATTGGTAAATTCATCGGTAAAATAAGTATTTGGTCAATAACAAAAGTTCATCTCAATACTTTGTTATATACACTTTGTTGGCAATGACAGAGGTCAAATGTTTTCTGTAAGTTTTCACAAGGTTTTCACACACTGTTGCTGGTATTTTGGCCCATTCCTCCATGCAGATCTCCTCTAGAGCAGTGATGTTTTGGGGCTGTCGCTGGGCAACACAGACTTTCAACTCCCTCCAAAGATTTTCTATGGGGTTGAGATCTGGAGACTGGCTAGGCCACTCCAGGACCTTGAAATGCTTCTTACGAAGCCACTCCTTCGTTTCCCGTGCGGTGTGTTTGGGATCATTGTCATGCTGAAAGACCCAGCCACGTTTCATCTTCAATGCCCTTGCTGGTGGAAGGAGGTTTTCACTCAAAATCTCACGATACATGGCCCCATTCATTCTTTCCTTTACACAGATCAGTCATCCTGGTCCCTTTGCAGAAAAACAGCCCCAAAGTATGATGTTTCCACCCCCATGCTTCACAGTAGGTATGGTGTTCTTTCTCCTCCAAACACGACAAGTTGAGTTTTTACAATAAAGTTCTATTTTGGTTTCATCTGACCATATGACATTCTCCCAATCCTCTTCTGGATCATCCAAATGCTCTCTAGCAAACTTCAGACGGGCCTGGACATGTACTGGCTTAAGCAGGGGGACACGTCTGGCACTGCAGGATTTGAGTCCCTGGCGGCGCAGAGTGTTTCTGATGTAGCCTTTGTTACTTTGGTCCCAGCTCTCTGCAGGTCATTCACTAGGTCCCCCCATGTGGTTCTGGGATTTTTGCTCACCGTTGTTGTGATCATTTTGACCCCATGGGGTGAGATCTTGCGTGGAGCCCCAGATCGAGGGAGATTATCAGTGGTCTTGTATGTCTTCCATTTTCTAATAATTGCTCCCACAGTTGACTTCTTCACACCAAGCTGCTTACCTATTGCAGATTCAGTCTTCCCAGCCTGGTGCAGGTCTACAATTTTGTTTCTGGTGTCCTTTGACAGCTCTTTGGTCTTGGCCATAGTGGAGTTTGGAGAATGACTGTTTGAGGTTGTGGACAGGTGTCTTTTATACTGATAACGAGTTCAAACAGGTGCCATTAATACAGGTAACAAGTGGAGGACAGAGGAGCCTCTTAAAGAAGGAGTTACAGGTCTGTGAGAGCCAGAAATCTTGCTTGTTTGTGGGTGACCAAATATTTATTTTACTGAGGAATTTACCAATTAATTCATTAAAAATCCTTCAATGTGATTTTTGGATTTTTTTTTCTCATTTTGTCTCTCATATTTGAGGTATACCTATGAGGTATACCTATGATGAAAATTGGAGACCTCTCTCATCTCATTGGAGACCTCTCATTTTTTTTTTTTTTTTTTTTTTTTTTCTCCTCTCGGCGCCACACCAGTCGGCTGCCTTTTGCAACAGCGGCTCGATTCCGAGTCTTTTTCCCTTCCTCTCTCTTTTGATCCGTCTTTTTTTTTCACCCCACTTATATCACGGACACACAGATCGTCCTAAATGTCTCCTGAGCCGGTGGACGGAGCCACTGTCTATAGCAGGATACGATACAGCAGAGAACAGCTGCTAGCATTCAACCGCCACCCGGTCCCATTGGAAAAACTCGACATACCGAGAGAACTGAGGCGAAAACGCCGCGGCTGCCGGGCTGGAGTAAGGCGGAGGACAAAAAATATAAGGTACAGACCCTCCCTTCCATCTGTTGTCATGGGAAATGTACGGTCGATACTGGGAAAGTTAGATGAGCTAGCGGCTATCTCCCGTTATGATAGCACATACCGGGAGTGCTCTCTCCTTTTGTTTACTGAGACGTGGCTAACTGAACTAGCAGCAGATGCTAACATTGAGCTGGAGGGTTTTCACATGATACGAGCTGACCGAACACCAGACAGTGGCAAGGCTAGGGGCGGTGGAGTGATAATGTATGTTAACAACAACTGGTGCAGACCGGGACATATCACTGTTAAACAACGACACTGCAGCAAAGACATTGAGTTGCTAGCTGTTAGCATGAGGCCTACATATCTCCCGAGAGAACACTCACACGTGATCTGCATTGTTGTTTATGCAAATCCGACGGCGAACGCTGGGACAGCACGTGACGTCATCCATTCAGTAACCAGCAGGCTGCAGACAGAACACCCAGATGCTCTTCTCCTCATCTCAGGCGATTTCAACCATGTTTCACTGTCTCCCATTCTACCCACGTTCACCCAGTATGTCACATGCCACACTAGAGACAATAAAACACTGGATTTATTCTACGCAAACACTAAGGAGGCGTACACCTCATCACAACTCCCCCCACTCGGGAGATCGGATCACAACTTGGTTCATCTCCGGCCGGTGTACAAACCCCTAGTGCACAGACAACCTCCGGCCATGCACACTGTGGAGTTATGGTCTGAGGAGACAATGGACACCCTAAAGGGCTGTTTTGAAGCCACCGCCTGGAAGCAGCTCTGCGATCCACATGGTGAGGACATCGATGGCCTCATTCACACCTTCACGGGCTACCTCAGCTTCTGTGTGGACAAATCCGTTCCCACCAAGACCATACGGCGTCACTCAAACAACAAACCCTGGATCAACCCTGAGATAAAAACACTTCTGAGAGAGAAGAAGAGGATCTTCAGGTCAGGGAACAGGGAGATGCTGAAGTCCGTACAGAGGGAGCTGAGGAGAAAGATCAGAGAAGGCAAGGACAGCTTCAGGAAGAAGATGGAGGACAAGCTGCAACAGAGCGACATCAGCGGGGTCTGGAGAAACCTCAAAACCATCTCGGGGCTCCAGAATACCTCCCCCCAGGCCACAGGGGGCAGGGAGTGGGCGAACAACCTGAATCTGTTTTTCAATAGATTTGACCAACCGCCCTCCCCCCTGACTGCACAACAACCACTGCTGCCTCTAAAGAAATCAAGTCCTGCTGCCCACTCCCCACTCCACCAACACCCCCCCACTCCCAACACACAGCCCCCCATCCTGACCCTGACCAGGACCCAGGTGAGGACGGAGCTGAGGAAGATCAAGGCGAGGAAGGCGCCGGGACCGGACGGCATCAGCGCAAAGCTCCTCAAGTCCTGTGCAGACCAGCTGTGTGGGATTGTGACGTATATCTTCAACATGAGCCTGAAACTGGGGAGGGTACCACAGCTGTGGAAAACATCTTGTGTGGTACCTGTACCAAAAACTTCCCACCCCAAAGACCTGAACAGCTACAGACCGGTGGCCTTGACGTCCCACTTGATGAAGACCCTGGAGAGACTGCTCCTTGCTCACCTCCGCCCCCTGGTGGAACCAGCGATGGATCCACTCCAGTTCGCCTACCAGCATGGCATTGGGGTGGAGGATGCGGTGATCTTCCTCCTTCACCGTTCTCTGTCCCACCTGGAGAAGCCCGGGAATATGGTGAGGATCATGTTCTTTGACTTCTCCAGTGCTTTCAACACCATCCAACCGATGATCCTGAAGGACAAGCTGCTGCTCGCAGGGGTGGACCAGCACCTGTCATCATGGATCCTGGACTACCTCACGAACCGGCCTCAGTTTGTGAGAACCCGGGACTGTGTGTCCGACACGATCATCAGTAGCACGGGGGCCCCCCAGGGAACGGTGCTGGCTCCCTTCCTGTTCACTCTTTATACTGCGGACTTCTCACACAACACAACACACTGCCATCTACAGAAGTTCTCTGATGACTCTGCGATCATTGGCCTCATCTCCAATGGAGATGAAGCTGAGTACAGAGGGCTTATCCAGGACTTCGTGGACTGGTGCCATCGGAACTGCCTCCAGATCAACGCGAGGAAAACTAAGGAGCTGGTGGTGGACTGCCGCAGGCATGGGCAGCCCCTCACAGTACCAGTAAATATACAGGGAACAGACATCGAGATGGTGACATCCTATAAGTACCTGGGTATTCATCTGAACAATAAACTAGACTGGTCACACAATACTGATGCACTCTACAAGAAGGGACAGCGCAGGCTGTTCCTGCTGAGGAGACTCAGGTCTTTTGGTGTACAAGGGGCGCTGCTGAAGTCATTCTATGACACGGTGGTGGCATCAGCCATCACTTTTGGAGTGGTCTGCTGGGGCAGTGGCATTACTGCAGCCGATAGGAAGAGACTGAACAAACTGATTAAGAAAGCTAGCTCTGTCCTGGGGCAGCGCCTTGATCCGATGGAGGAAATAGGAGAGAGAAGGACGGTGGCTAAACTGTCATCTCTGCTGGAGTCCGAGTTCCACCCTATGCAGGACATACTGAATGCACTGAGGAGCTCATTTAGCAGCAGACTACATCATCCCAGGTGCACAACCGAGAGGTTTCGTAGGTCCTTCCTACCAACGGCTGTCAGACTGTACAACCTAAGCAGGGCTGCTCGCAGAGATAGCAAAAAGACGTAACAAACTAATAGTTTTTTGAATGCAAAAGATGCAATATACTTACACAATGGTCCCCTCCGGCATACAACTAGGAACATACCGGTCGCTATGGAGGGTGAGAATATGTATGGGCACATAATCATTCCATGTAGGATAACTAAGTAGACGGTTATGCTGTTTCATTCCATCTAGCAACAATGCTCTGCACTGTGTGTGTTTATATATTTGCATATTTATTCCATCTAGCTACAATGCTCAGCACTGGGTGTGTTTATATATTTATATATCTACATATTATTCCATCTAGCTACATTGCTCCGCACTGTGTGTGTTTATATACTTGCATATTTATTCCACCTAGCTGCAATGCTCCGTACTGTGGGTGTTTATATATTTACATATTTATTCCATCTAGCTACAATGCTCTGCACTGTGTGTTCATATATTCATATATTTATTCCATCCAGCTACAATGCTCTGCACTGTGTGTCTGTGTGTGTGTGTATATATATATATTTTATAGTAATACGTACATATGTTTATTAGCTGCTCTTGCTTGCTTGTTTTTTTTCTTGCCTTCTGATTGTTGCTCTGAGTGTTGCTATCCCTGTGCTGTTGCAATCCTGGAATTTCCCCGTTGTGGGACTAATAAAGGCTTATCTTATCTTATCTTATCTTATCTTTTAAGTGGGAGAAGTTGCACAATTGGTGGCTGACTAAATACTTTTTTGCCCCACTGTATATATATATATCATTTAAATTAAATCATAGAAAATAATAATAGACACATTTAATACACATTATTCAGAAATGCAACTTTGTTCAAACACCTTCATCCTTGTACTTTGTGAAGATCTTTTTTTTTATACATCCTTTTAAATTGTTTTATGTTTAGATACTGGTTCAGCTCATCACCCCCACTGTTCCATAATTTCACTCCACAGATGGATACACAGAAACATTTCCTGGTTGTTCTTACATTTACTGTTTTAAAATTAAATAAGCCCCTTAAATTGTAACTGCCTTTCCTTTCTGTAAACAGGCCTAAAATATTTACTTCAGAACACACTGAATAAATTTTGATGTACTAGAATTTTATTTCATTAAGTTATATGCGGGTAGATTTGATTGTACATGGTTGTCTGACTGTCTGTTAGCAGGATTCAGTGTTTCCAACTCCGCAGTAAGAAAAGTAGCTATTGGCTGTCCTTAAAGTCACTAGAATTGGCTAAATGACATTATCGCCTAATTTGCATAATTGATCATTTGTATGTAATTGTATTGGTGCTGTAGGAGAGAAGAATAATGTTGTGGGAGAGACAAAAAGTAAGTTAAGTACATCCTAAATATGTTTGGAATTACAAATTAAATTTCTTCTGTTGATTCTTGGCTTGTTTGTTTTAATTTTGCCATTTAAATAGGCCATCAACTCACTACAGGGGTGCACATGCCAGTGTAGTCCTAGTGCCGGTCCCAAGCCCAGGTAAATGAGGAGGGTTTTGTCAGGAAGGACATCCGACATAAAACCTTTGCCAAATCAAACATGCGGATCATGACGAATGACACTTTCATACCACATCGGTCGAGGCCCGGGTTAACAACGACTGCCACCCGTGCTGTTAACCGACAGGGTGCCAGTGGAAATTGGGCTACTGTTGGTCAAAGATCAAGGAGGAGAGGGGGAAGGTGTGTTAGGAGGGTGACAGAGAAAAGGAAAGGTATAAGCGTGGAGGTGACAGTAGGGACGGTAAATGTAGGGACTATGACTGCTAAAAGCAGAGAGCTGGCTGATGTGATGAAGAGAAGAAAGGTAGATATACTGTGTGTTCAAGAAATCAGATGGAACGGAAGCAAGGCTAGTAACATTGGAGGTGGATTTAAACTGTTCTACCATCGTGTATATAGATGGAGTAGGAGTAATATTAAAGGAAGAGTATGTGAAGTGTTCAGGAGGTAAAGAGGGAGTCAGACAGGATCATGAGTTTGAAACTAGAAGTCAAAGGTGTGATGTTGAATGTTGTCAGTGCGTATGCCCCACAATTTGTTTGTCAGGTAGAAGAGAGAGAGGAATTCTGGAGTAAGTTGGATGAAGTGGTAGAGTGTTCCCAGGGGGAAGAGAGTGGTGATTGGAGCCGACTTTAATGGGCATGAAGGTGAAGGGAACAGAGGTGATGATGAGGTCCTGGGAAGGTATGGTCTGAAGGAGAGAAATGTAGAAGGCCAGATGGTTGTGGATTTTGGTAAAAGGATGGAAATAGCTGTGGTGAGCACATATTTCAAGAAGAGAGAGGAGCATAGGGTGACTTACAAGAGTGGAGGAAGGTGCACACAGGTGGACTACATCTTTTGCAGAAGGAGAAATCTGAAAGAGATAGGAGACTGCAAGGTGGTGGCAGGGGAGAATGTAGCTAGACAGCATTGGATGGTAGACTGTAGGATGACTTTAGAAAGCAAGAAGAGGAAGAGAGTGAAGGCAGAGCCAAAGATTAAGTGAGAGAAGTTCCAGAAGGAAGAAGGTCACACAGCGTTCAGGAAGGAGTTGATACAGGCTCTGGGTGGTAGGGAAGAATTACCAGATGACTGGGAAAGTACAGCAAAAGTATTGAGGGAAACAGGTAGAAAGGTATGTGGTGTATCCAGTGGACAGAGGAAGGAAGACAAGGAGACATGGTAGTGGAATGAGGAAATACAGGAAAGAATTCAAAGGAAGAAGTTAGCAGAGAAAAAGTGGGATAGTCAGGGAGATGAAGAAAGTAGACAGGAGTTTTTGGAATCTAGGCAAAGGAAAGGGCATATAGTGAAGTGGTCTGGCCTCCAAGATGGCGCCCACAGTGGTCGCCATGGTGCTTCGCTGCGCTTTGTTTTGTTTGTTTTTGTTCGTCAATTGTGTGTCTACCTGCTCTTACACCCGTGAAGAGCTACTAAATATCAGGACTTTCACTCCCACGGACCTACTCCCAGTTTTTTTTGGCTCCTGCCGCCGATCTGGTTCACTTTTTAGCCCAAAAAGTGAGACGGTGAAAGAGAGGAAGACGAGCGGGCGCCCTGGTGCGGCTTCACAGGAGAGGCACGCGCACGGCTTTGCCTGGGATCTTTCTGTCCAACGTCAACTCACTTTATAACAAAGTAGAAGAGCTGAGACTGCTGATGCGATTTAAGGACCTCTCCACCTCGTGTGGTCTCTGCTTTACTGAGACCTGGCTCAAGGAAAAGACACCGGACAACGCGCTCCTCCTCGAGGGATTTCAGCTGTTTAGTGCTGTCCGAGACATGGGGCTCTCCAGAAAGACCACAGGCGGAGGAGTCTGCTTCTACATCAACAGCAGCTGGTGCTCCGATGTAACTGTGATCTCCCAACACTGTTCTCCTGCTCTGGAATATTTATTCATCAACTGTAAGCCATTTTATTCGCCGCGTGAGTTCGCTTCATTCATTCTGGCCGCTGTGTACATCCCGCCCGACGCGGACGTGCGCGAGGCTCAGCACGCGCTCACGGATCACATTCAGCAAGCGGAGCAGACCTTCCCGGACTCTCTGGTTATTGTGCTTGGCGACTTTAACCAGAGCAACCTGAGCCACGAACTCCTCCGATACAAACAGTTTATTAAATGCCCCACCAGAGGAGAGAACACGCTGGATCACTGTTACACTACAGTGAAGGACGCGTATCGCGCTGTTCCCCGCGCTGCGCTCGGACTATCTGATCACGTGATGGTCCACCTGATCCCCACATACAGACAGAGACTGAAGCTCACAAAACCTGTTGTGAGCACTACGAGGAAATGGACCAGTGAAGCTGTGGAGGAGCTGCGTACGTGCTTGGAAACAACTGACTGGGACATGTTTAAAGGAGCCACGCATGATCTGGATGAGTACACGGACACTGTGACCTCATATATCCACTTTTGTGAGGAGTGCATTCTTCCATCGCGGCAGCCCCCCCTCCTCCTCCCCCCCTGCCCTTGCCATCAGTGAGCAGGACATGCACAGACAGTTCTCCAGACTGAACCCGCGCAAGGACCCCGGTCCGGACGGCGTGTCTCCCTCCACTCTGAGACACTGTGCGGTGGAGCTGACTCCTGTCTTCACAGACATTTTTAACACCTCCCTGAAGTCATGTCATGTGCCGGCCTGCCTCAAAACCTCTACCATCGTCCCTGTCCCCAAGAAACCACGGATCACTGGACTTAACGACTACAGACCTGTAGTGCTCACCTCTGTAGTCATGAAGTCCTTTGAGCACCTGGTCCTGCCCCACCTCAAGACCATCACCACTCCCCTCCTGGGCCCGCTGCAGTTCGCCTACGGAGCCAACAGGTCTGTGGACGACGCAATCAACCTGGCCCTCCACTCCATCCTGCAGCACCTGGACTCCCTGGAAACCTACGTCAGGATCCTGTTTGTGGACTTCAGCTCTGCATTCAATACCATCCTTCCCGCTCTGCTCCAGGACAAGCTGTCCCTGCTCAACGTGCCTGACTCCCTCTGCAGGTGGATCACCGACTTCCTGACGGACCGGAGGCAGCATGTGCGGCTGGGAAAGACTGTCTCGGACTCTGTAAGCATCAGCACCGGATCACCCCAGGGCTGTGTACTTTCCCCCCTGCTCTTCTCCCTGTACACCAACTCCTGCACCTCCAGCCACCAGTCTGTCAAGCTGATCAAGTTTGCGGACGACACCACCCTCATCGGGCTCATCTCCAACGGCGATGAGTCCATCTACAGGAGTGAGGTGGCCCGGCTGGCGTCCTGGTGCAGCCTCAACAACCTGCAGCTGAACGCTCTGAAGACAGTGGAGATGATCGTGGACTTCAGAAAAGTCACAGCCCCTCTGCCCCCCCTTACCCTCACAGACTCTCCCATCACCACTGCGGATTCCTTCCGCTTCCTGGGCACCACCATCACCCGGGACCTCAAGTGGGAGCCGACCATCAGCTCCCTCATCAAAAAGGCCCAGCAGAGGATGTTCTTCCTGCGGCAGCTGAGGAAGCTAAAGCTACCCACCAAGATGTTGGTGCAGTTCTACACGGCCATCATCGAGTCCATCCTCACCACCTCCATCACCGTGTGGTACGCAGGAGCCACCGCCAGGGACAGACTAAGACTGCAGCGCGTTGTGCGCGCTGCTGAGAAGGTGATTGGCTGCAAGCTCCCATCCTTCCAGGACCTGTACATCTCCAGGACTCGGAGGCGTGCAGGTCGGATCATAGCCGACCCTTCACACCCTGGACACGCACTGTTTGCCCCCCTCCCCTCAGGCAGGAGGCTTCAGTCCATTCAGACTAAAACCTCCTGCTACATGAACAGCTTCTTCCCCTCTGCCATCAGACTGCTGAACACTAAGTGACTTATTAGACTCTCGTGCACTATGTACAGCAGCTCAACCGGACTCATGACAATTATCACTTGTTTTCTTTTTGCATTGCCGACTGCACTATGTGAAACTCCACAATATCTGCTGCTCTTGTTAATATATTTAAAAATTGCATAGATTAGCATTACTTATTCTTATTCTACCTTTTATTGCATGCATAGTTTTTATCTTTAGTGTTACTCTATGTTTAATGTTGCAGCATTGCACCGAGACAAATTCCTAGTTTGTGTACTACATGAACAATGGCAATAAATCTCATTCTGATTCTGATTCTGATTCTGACAGGGTCAGTGACCCTGTCCACGCTTTGTGTTCCTTTTGGATTCATTGTTATGTTTATCATCATTATTAGTATTCTCTTGCTCTTGCATAAGGTTATATTCTACCTCTTCTCATTATGGTTGTCACATCCTTAATTCTTAGTCAGGTTATCCTTTACATTATCCTGTCCTACTCATCATGTTGTGTTTGCCTTGTGACAGTGTTCTCAGTTCATTGCTCTTCAGTTATTGCTTCTTTTGTTGTTAATTGCTCACGGCTGTGACTCGTCTGCTAATCAGCGCCAGCCCCATATATACATTTCACACCCTATTCTCAGTAGGGTGTCTTCGTCAATCTTCACCACAGGTCTGGAATTTATCCGTGTAGTTTTCTGCCATTGCGGCTTTGTTTCCTGTTCAGCCCCCGAGCTGTGTTCCTTTGATAATAAATATGTCTAAACAATGTCCTGCAAATGAATCTGTCCTTAAGCCTCAGAGAGGCAAATATGACAGTAAGACACCCACGGAAAAGGACTTGGTGGATGAAACCGGCAAGTAAAGGAGGAGATGGAGAATGGAGCAGCTCCGCATTGTTAACCAGGTGCTGGACTGTGCGGCCGCTGCGCAACGCTTCTTTTATCCGGAGGACGCTGTGGTTCACTGGGGGGCAGCCGCAATGTAGACAGAGGCTGACCCAGACATCCGCCTTCACCCTTGGGTGCAGGAACTTCCTATTCCCATCACACCACCTTCACCAACTACAGTGGTGTGAAAAAGTGTTTGCTCCCTTCCTAATTTTTCATTTGTTGTATGTTTGTCACACTTAAATGTTTCAGATCATCAAATAAATTTAAGTATTAGACAAAGATAACACAAGTAAACACAAAATGCAGTTTTTCAATGAAGGTGTTTATTATTCAGGGAAAAAAAATCCAAACCTACATGGCCCTGTGTGAAAAAGTGATTGCCCCCTAAACTTATTAACTGGTTGGGCCACCCTTAGCAGCAACAACTGCAATCAAGTGTTTGGGATAACTGGCAATGAGTCTTTTACAGTGCTGTGGAGGAATTTTGGCCCACTCATCTTTGCAGAATTGTTGTAATTCAGCCACATTGGAGGGTTTTCGTGTATGAACTGCCTTTTTAAGGTCATGTCACAGCATCTCAATTGGATTGAGGTCAGGAGTTTGACTAGGCCACTCCAAAGTCTTCATTTTGTTTTTCTTAATCCATTCAGAGATGGACTTGCTGGTTTGTTTTGGATCATTGTCCTGCTGCAGAACCCAAGTGCGCTTCAGCTTGAGGTCACAAACAGATGGCCGAACATTCTCCTTCAGGATTTTTTGGTAGACAGCAGAATTCATGGTTCCATTTACCACAGCAAGTCTTCCAGGTCCTGAAGCAGCAAATCAGCCCCAGATCATCACACTGCCACCACCATATTTTAATATTGGTATGATGTTCTTTTTCTGAAATGCTGTTTTACTTTTACGCCAGATGTAATGGGACATCCACCTTCCAAAAACTTCAACTTTTGTCTCATCAGACCACAGAGTATTTTCCCAAAAGTCTTGGAGATCATCAAGATATTTTCTAGCAAAACTGAGACGAGCCTTTATGTTCTTTTTGCTCAGCAGTGGTTTTCATCTTGGAGCTCTGCCATGCAGGCCATTTTTCCCCAATTTCTTTGTTATGGTGGAGTCATGAACACTGACCTTAACTGAGGCAAGTGAGGCCTGCAGTTCTTTGGATGTTGCTGTGGGGGCTTGTGTGACCTCTTGGATGAGTCGTCACTGCACTCTTGGGGTAATTTTGGTCAGTCAGCCACCCCTGGGAAGGTTCACCACTGTTCCATGTTTTTGCCATTTGTGGATAATGGCTGTCACTGTGGTTCGCTGGAGTCCCAAAGCTTTAGAAATGGCTTAACTCTTTGTGTGTGTCTGTCGCCGAATTGCGACATAACCCCTAGTGGTCAAGAGTGGTAAATATTTTTTGTCAATAAAATAGTTCAGATTTCCAAGGCTATAACTTGAAAGTGGTAAGAGATAATGGCTTACTGTCAATTAGAAAGATGTAAAATTTGATCGAAATTGCATAATGTTGCAGCATCAATTTAAATTCCATAACTCAGTCAAAACTGGACTTTGGACGTATTTACACAAAAATGGTTCAGTCTTTTGACACCGTGTTTTGTACAGAGCTACCTCATCATCTTATCTTCAAAGTATATGAATAAGAAATCAGTACAATATATAAAAAAAAAAAACACACAAAAAACTCCAGAAATGCCTCACTTACTTTTGACAAAGGGGGGCTGGCTGGCTGGCTGGCATGGTCGTTGCATTTTCACCGGTCATGGTCATTATTTTGCGTTCTGTCAGTCATTTAAAGTCTCTATCACATCTACAAAATCTTATGATTATCCCACATAAATTTTTCTTGTATCCCGTGGCTATTTTCCATGTACAAAGCCGAGAAAGTGACGGTTACCGATCGCGGCCATTTTAGCTTTTTGGGCTAAAATACTAAAAACAGGAAAAGGAAATGAGGAGTTCTTCTTCTTTGGTGTATTACGTGTCATCCATTGAGTCCTCCAACAGATGTGTGCCACCTTTTGAAACTGGTAATCAGTACAAATCAGTACAAATCTCCAATGGAGCCGTTCATATCAGAGTGAGACGACAGGCGCAGTGCCGTGCTCTGCCACTAGGGGCATGCAAATTGACACACTCAAAGGGTTAATGACCTTTTCCAGACTGATAGATCTCAATTACTTTGTTTCTTATTTGTTCCTTAATTTCTTTGGATCGTAGCATGATGTCTAGCTTTTGAGGATCGTTTGGTCTACTTCACTTTGTCAGGCAGGTCCTATTTAAGTGATTTCTTGATTGAGAACAGGTATGGCTGTTATCAGGCCTGGGTGTGGCTAGAGAAATTGAACTCAGCTTTCCAAAGGTGTGATAAACCACAGTTAATTTATGTTTTAATGGGGGGGCAATCACTTTTTCACACAGGGCAATGTAGGGGTTTTGGGTTTTTTTTGCCCTTAATAATAAACACCTTCATTTAAAAACTGCATTTCGTGTTTACTTTTGTTGTCTTTGTCTAATATTTAAATTTGTTTGATGATCTGAAACATTTAAGTGTGACAGACATACAAAACAATGACAAATCAGGAACGTGGCAAACACTTTTTTACACCACTGTATATTTTCCCCTGATTGGAGTTTACCGGCCCGTCTCTGCCTGATTATCCCGTGGAGCTGAAACATTTTGGCGGCGGTCATTCAGGGTTCGGGAAGCCTGAGCACAATGAAGGATTGATAAGACAGCGCTCTCGAGCTGTCAAGACTGGTTTATGGCATGCTCTGCGGCTGATCCTTGGTGTGTCCCTCACCTTAATCTTCAGTGGTCCCCACATCTGCTTCCCCAGCTGTGGATCCGTGGATCTCCCCAGCCGAATCACCATAAGTGATCCCAGCTGCGTCTTCCTGTTCGTCCCCAGTTGGGCTCCCGTGGGACTTCACCGTCGATTCTCCCATTCCAGCGCCAGCCCCAGCTCCTCTCCAAGCCAGCTCCACCCTCATCCAGAGGGCTTCAGCGTCAGTGGAACGTGGGGCAAGGCAAGTACGCGGTTCTTTTTCTTTATCCTCTTTGAGTGATATATCTCGCCTTGCTCCAGACGAGGCATCTCAGCAGCAACAATCAGCTGTCACTGAGTCCTCGCCATTTGTTCCTGCTGCCATTTCCATATGTATTCCACCACTCATCTCTACTCCTTGTGTTCCCGAGGTCATCTCCACCTCAGCTGATTCCACAATGGAGGAGGTGAGCTCAAGTGCAGTGACTCCTCCTCTCCACATGCACGCGCCAGCAGTGACTGTTCTGCCTCACATGCATGCTCCAGCAGTGACTGTTCCGCCTCACGTGCACGCTCAAGCAGAAACTGCTCTGTTCCACGTGCATCCTCCAGCAGTAATTGTGCCACCCCACGAGCACGTTCCAGAAGTGACTGTTCCACCTCACGTGCACATTCCAGCAGAGATTGTTCTGCCTCATGTGCACGCTTCAGCAGAGACTGCTTTGCCTCATGCACATGCTCCTGCAGAGACTGCTCCTCTTGAGGCCGTCATTCCAACATTGGCAGTACTGGGGTCCTCGCCAGCAGAAGAGCTTTTAACCAGATTGTTTAAGATAATCTTGGAGAGTTAGAGGATGCCTGAGGATTGGAGAAGAAGTGTTTTGGTACCAATTTTCAAGAACAAAGGTGATGCTCAGAGCTGTAGTAACTACAGAGGCATAAAGTTGATCAGCCACATGAAGGTGTATGAAGATATGGGAAAGACTTGCTGAAGCCAGGTTAAGAGGTGAGCTGACAATCAGTGAGCAGCAGTGTGGTTTCATGCCAAGAAAGAGTACTACAGATGCAATGTTTGCTCTAAGAGTGTTGATGGAAAAGTATAGAGAAGGTCAGAAGGCGCTGGACTGTGTCTTTGTGGATCTAGAGAAAGCATATGATAGGGTGCCAAGAGAGGAAGTGCGGTACTGTATGAGGAAGTCAGGAGTGGCGGAGAAGTATGTGAGGATGGTGCAGGGCATGTATGAGGACAGTGAGACGGTGGTGAGGTGTGCTGTAGGAGTGACGGATGGGTTCAAGGTGGGATGGGGTTACATCAGGGATCGGCTCTGAGCCCCTTCTTGTTTGCCATGGTGATGGACAGGCTGACAGATGAGGTCAGACAGGAGTCTCCATGGACCATGATGTTTGCAAATGACATTGTGATCTGTAGTGAGAGTAGGGAGCAGGTGGAGGTGTGCTCTGGAGAGAAGAGGAATGAAAGTCAGTAGAAGCAAGAGAGAATACTGTCATGAACCGAGCCGGTGTTTCCTGTAGGCTCGGTTCTGACCGTTCTCTGTGGTTCGGGTGTCGGGTGATTTATGTATTGTGTTTTCTTTTGATGTTATGTCTTTGTGCTTTTTCTTTTCCATGCCCCTAGCCATCTCTCTGGCCGGCGGCTGTTAGCCAGCCTCTTTGACCTTCTTTCATGTGGGCGTTGTCTAGCATTCACCGGTCCGACCCGGTGAATGCTAGACAACGCCGGCTACCGACGCCGGCTACCGACGCCGGCTACCGACGAGGCTACCGACCCCTCTATGTCCCATGTTTGGACGGAGAAAGTGCTGCCCTCCTACAATCCTATCAAACATCAGGGGACCCAGAGATAGCAGACCATCTCATTGAATCGCTAAATACAGCCCGGCGAAAGAAATGGGAGGAGACAGTTGCTGACCGGAGCTTTACCCACTCTAGCAGGAAATGTTGGAGCCTCATCCGTCGCCTAGGAGCTGCACAGAAGCCCCCTAGCCAAAGCCGAGCATCCGTCACACCCAACCAAGTTGCATCCCACCTACTGACTATCGCCAAAGCACCCCAAGACAAAGACACCAGAAGAGCAGTTACAACTGAGCTAAAAAAACACCAAAAAATGCCTGTAGAGGAAACGAACCCTGAACCCTTCGAGGCTGCTGAACTGGAGAAAGTCCTACAGGGCCTGAAATGTGGAAAGGCAGCAGGATACGATAACATCTTCCCAGAATTCATGAAGAATCTTGGCCCCCGAGCCCTAACCTGGTTGACACAATTCTACACAAGGATCACACAAACGAACTCGATCCCAAAGAAATGGCGGACAGCAAAGGTCATTGCCATCCCAAAACCTGGCAAAGACCACAAACTACCAGCAAGCTACCGCCCAATCTCCCTACTCAGCGTTCCTTACAAAATCATGGAGCGCCTAATACTGCAACGCATTTCCCCAGAAATAGAGGATATTCTAAGTGTGGATCAAGCAGGTTTCCGCAAGGACCGCAGTACAGGAGAACAAGTACTGGCCCTAACCACCTTCATTGAAAATGGCTTCGAGAGCAGACTGAAGACAGGGGCTGTGTTTCTCGATCTTACAGCCGCCTATGATACGGTCTGGCACAAAGGCCTCCTCCTGAAACTTATAAAGGCGATCCCTGCTTGGGCAACAGCAATTATAAAAACCCTGCTGACCAACCGAAGGTTCAGAGTCCACCTCAGTCAGAACACAAGTGCATGGAGAATGCAGAAAAACGGACTCCCACAAGGCTCAGTTCTAGCTCCAACTCTGTTCAACCTCTACATAAACGACCTGCCTACTACAAAATCCCGCAAATTCATCTATGCAGACGACATCTGTTTGGCATTCCAAGCACCAGACTTTGAACCACTGGAACGGGTACTCACGGAAGATCTTGCTAAACTGGACCAGTTCTGCAAAATCTGGCGCCTAAAACCAAGCCCAGCAAAAACCGTCTCCAGTGTATTTCATCTCCACAATGCAAAAGCTGCCAGAGAACTAAACATCCACCTGAGCGGACTCAAGCTTAAGCATGCCCCAAATCCAACTTATCTTGGAGTGACCCTTGATAGGACCTTATCCTTCAAGGAACATCTAAAGGGGACGGCTGCTAAGGTGAAAGTACGAAACAACCTGCTCTGCAAGCTCGCTGGTGCAAAATGGGGGGCGGCAGTCTCCACCCTGCGCACCTCAGCACTGGCCCTTTCATACTCTGTAGCAGAATATTGTGCCCCTGTCTGGTCCAGGTCATCTTACACACACCATGTAGACACCCAGCTCAACTCAACCATGAGAACTATAACTGGAACAATCCGCTCAACACCACTCCCCTGGCTCTCTGTACTGTCAAACATAGCCCCTCCACACATCCGGCGAGCAGCATTAACTCAAAGGATGCTCCAAAAAGTTAAAGATTTTCCTCACTTACCAATCCATGCAGATATCTACACCCCACCCACTGCCCGACTTTCATCCAGACGGCCGATTTGGAAAAACCCTCCCCCAGCTGACTTTACCATCCAGACAGCTTGGCAAGAGGAATGGGAAACCAAGGAGGTCCCAAACAAACAGCTGGTGATAAACCCCAACCAACAGGTCCCGGGCACCAACCTCCCAAGGAGACAGTGGTCTACACTCAATCGCTTCAGGACTGGACATGGCCCCTGCTTGGCCAGCCTTCACAGATGGGGCAGTAGCCCTAGCCCACTGTGCGCATGTGGAGAGGAGCAAACAATGGAACACATCATAGAGGCTTGCCCGCTCCAAAGACTGGAAGGAGGATTACACACCCTCCATACAGCAAACCAGGAGGCAACTGCTTGGCTTAAGGACTTTGCATTCGCTAAATAAATAAATAAACCGGTCCGACCACACCCCCTCCCTCTTGACAGCCAGCTGATTTCGCCCAGGTAATTGTCATTCCCGCACCTCACCCAGGTGTGCCTAATTTGTGGAGCCAGCAGTGCTTGTACTTACGCGGCCTTTGCCAGTCAAGCACTGCTGGACCATTGAGCTGTTTGATACGGATGTTAATCACCGTATGAGCATCGTCATTTTCATCCAAGTTAGGGATTAGCCACTTCCTCGCCTAGCCGTGGATTCCTGGCGTCCTCTGAGCGATGTCGGCTCTGGGACGCCATTGTGGTTAAGTCGTTTCTCCATGTGCGTTCGCTGGGCGATGCCGGCCCCCGAATGCCAACTGTAAGTGTGTTTTTGTATTTTTGTAAGTCTTCACCTTTTTGGAAACTGTCTGCCTTTGTGTTGAATATATGTGTTGTGGTGTAACCCCTGTGCGCATATCTATTCATCCTCCCCTCCTCCATGTGCTGCTTAAAAGTGCACGGGGAGGTCTTTGACAGAATGGTCCAGCCAAAAAAGAATTTAGCGGGTTACACCAGCACATCATTTTTTCTTTCGTTTTGAACTGTTTTCACTCACCTTTTCGGCTGGACTGAGCGCCGTGCAGCATGTTCCCAGGACGCTGGAGAAGGAGGGCAGCCAGAGGGCCCAGCACGGAGGAGCAATGGGCAGCTGAATTCCTCCAGAGCCACATTGCGGAGGCTCTCTTGTCCCGTGGCCTGAATAATCTTCTGAAGAGTGTGGTGGCAGCAGTCAAGGTAGTGAATGCATATCCCAGCCTTGGAAATTATCCTGAATTTGCTGAGCTGCTGTCTACCTTTTCCGCTCTTCAGTGGCCCTTCCTGGATTTGGTAATCGGCTCATCTCCAGGGCAAAGACGACGCTTCCCGGCGCAGAACCCAGCTCCTCCCCATGATATGGCTGTACCAAGACGGATGGAGGAGAATTACCGGGCGAAGATGCCCCCAGCTTTGCGCCGTGTCCCCATCATGGATGGCCGGAGGAACCCCACCGTCTCTCAGCCAGTTGATTGGTCCTCACCGCGGCAGAAAGGAGAGTCAGCAGCGGCAGCCCTTGGGTCTTCCTTGTCAGCTGTTTCACCAGCCTCCCAAAGACGACGTCATCCTGCGGGGAGAGGACGGGAAGAAGCCCTCTTTGTCCCCGGCAGCCATCTTCCCTCCAGCTGTTGTGAGGCCTGCTAGGGCCGCCTCGGCAACGCCCACCTCCGTAGCCCTGGAGACGGCTCCTCCACAAACCATGGAAAGGAGCCAGATCACCTCAGACATGGAGAGGGCTGACTGTTCACCTTCTGCAGCTGTCAACATCAAAGACCGGGATGACAGGCAAGTGTTTTTTTTTTTTATTCTTTACAATCTAATAACACTAAACCTTGTCTGTCTCCCGAGGGAGAGGCCCAGTTCTTGCAGTCCGCTGGGTCCTCTCCTCCAACTGCAGATATTGACTTTGTTTCTATTCCCTCTGTGTCTCCTCCAACTTTTCCTGAGCATCGGTTGGCCCAAGGTCAGAACCAGCAGACGGTGGAGGAGCCAGTGGCTTCAGAGGGTTCTGCCCCGGAGCCAGCACGGAGATGTCCCCCTGCTGCCACGCTGGAGGAATCCTCAGCATTGGAGCTGTGGCAGGAGAATTATAGGACTGTTCTTTCCATCTTGCCAGCTCTGGAGACGGTCGCAGTGGAATGGGAGCCGTAGTTGGACCTCTTGGAGGCCGGGCCCGAGTCTTCATCATCTGGATCGACGGAGTCCTGGATGGCGGTGGAGCTCAAGCTCAGGAAAGTTATCTCTCTTGTTTTTCTAATGTCAGTAATAGGGAGATCTTGCCTGGCTCTAGGGGAGGAAAGTCGGATGCAGCCCTCAGCTGCATCTGAACTCCCCTTACCGGGCTCCGCCGCTGCCGGCGATCCTAATCACGTTTCTCCTTCTCTTGCTCCTGAGCTTCTTCTTAGGGCTGCCGGAGGAGAGACATCATCATCTGGGGTCTCCATGGATCCGGTATCACTGCCCGGCGACATCATGGGTCCTGCTTCCCCCGCTGCAACCTTCAGGGTGCCTCCGGTCGACCGCCTCCTGAGCTTGTTGCTTCGGTGGATGGTCCTGCTCACCGTGGGTGCTGCATTGGCCCGGTCAGGGTCCACCATGGGTGCTGCATTGGCTCGGTCGGGGTCCAACGCGGGTGCTGCAGAGCTCCAGCCAGGGTCCACCGCGGGTGCAGCAGAGCTCCAATCGGGCGTCCACCACGGGTGCTGCAGAGCTCCAGCCGGAGTCACTGCGGGTGTTGCAGGGCTCCAGCCGGGAGTCACTGCAGGTGGAGGATTGGCCCGGTCGGGGTTCACCGCAGGTGTAGCTGTGTCCCAAGCCGGGACCACCGAGGGTGCTGCGGGTCAGCCTGAGGACACCATGACCCCCTTCTCCTCCCTGTCCTACACCGTGGGGGTTCCCTCCCTACGGTCCAGTCACCCACCAGTAAGCCTCCTGGTGGGCAGGCCGCCTCCTGCTTCACCCTTTCGGTCCTGGTGGCTTAATAACGCTCGCCGGCTGCCGGAGGGACTTAGTCTCTGGGCCAGATGGCCCGTGTTTTCCAGCAGGCCACCGGACGCTGTTCGCCAGACTGTCTGCTGGGCCTGGGACTCTGGCCAGCCTACCAAGCCTCCACGCCTTGGGACTTGGGGGGGGGGGGGGAGGGGGGTTGATTGTGGGCCCTGGGTGGGGTGTACTGTGTTCCCTCCTTGCCTGTTCCCCCTACCTCCCACCCGGGTTCGTGGTTGTTGTCCCTGCTGGGGGGGGGGGGGGGTTTCTTTCCTTATGATGTTGCCTTGGGTGTCTTTTCCATGCCCGTAGCCACCGCTCTGACCGGCGGCTGTTAGGCAGCCTCTTTGACCTACTTTCATGTGGGCGTTGTCTAGCATTCACCGGTCCGACCACACCCCCTCCCTCTTGACAGCCAGCTGATTTCGTCCGGGTAATTGTCATTCCCGCACCTCACCCAGGTGTGCCTAATTTGTGGAGCCAGTAGGGCTTGTATTTACGCAGCCTTTGCCAGTCAAGCACTGCTGGACCATTGAGCTGTTTGATATGGATGTTAATCGCCGTATGAGCATCGTCATTTTCATCCAAGTTACGGATTAGCCACTTCCTCGTCTAGCTGTGGATTCCTGGCGTCCTCTGAGCGATGTTGGCTCTGGGACGCCATTGTGGTTCATCCGTTTCTCCACGTGCGTTTGCTGGGCATTGCCAGCCCCCGAATGCCAACTGTAAGTGTGTTTTTGTATTTTTGTAAGTCTTCACCTTTTTGGAAACTGTCTGCCTTTGTGTTGAATATATGTGTTGTGGTGTAACCCCTGCGTGTACATCCATTCATCCTCCCCTCCTCCGTGCGCTGCATAAAAGCGCACAGGGAGGTCTTTGACAGAATGCATGAGTGTGAATGAGAGGGAGGCAGGTGTAACAGAGAAGATGGAAGGACTAGAGGTAGTGAAAGTAGATGAGTTTAAATACCTGTGGTCAACCATCCAATGCAATGGAAAATGCACAAGAGAGGTGAAGAACATTTATCATTCCCTCCGGGATTTTGCGATGTTGCGATTGCGTTAATTCATGCAAAATCATCCAGTCAGCGCAACTATTGCGCGACCTTGCAACTTTATCCAATCACCGCAACTTTCCCACAATTTTGGCCAATCCTCGTCAACTTCCGCCAATTTCACCTTTCAAATTTGTCTCTGACTGGTGTGCAAATGTTCAGTCTAACCAACCAAATGCATCGCTGTACCGTGTTCACTTCCGTGTTTAAGATTAGAAAAACCAGCAATCTTACACTACAGCCAGTGTTTGAACATTGTATACATCTTTAGAGATAAAATCATTACTACATCTGTTCAATGAGCTTTAAAGCTGTGAATCTCAGGTCTGGATAGACAAATGCACCCCCCCCCCCCCTCACCGCTGCCGTAAATGAAAGACGTGTGTCTGAAGAGCAAAGTGTGTGTGTCAAGACCAACATGCAGCTGATAGACAGGTAGGAGTTAGGCATGGAAAGAGAAAGAATATTGTCTGTAATTTTTTTCAGAAAAACACAGATTCCAATAGACGATACAGAGCAACAGAATAAATTATTTTTTCCTCTCCGCTCGGTACCAAGTGGTTGGGGACCGTAGGGAGTTTTCAAATGAAGGTGCTGCCAATAATTTCCAAAGAACACCCAGATGCTCTTCTCCTCATCTCAGGCGATTTCAACCACGTTTCACTGTCTCCCATTCTGCCCACTTTCACCCAGTATGTCACATGCCACACTAGAGACAATAAAACACTGGATTTGTTCTACGCAAACACTAAGGAGGCGTACACCTCATCACAACTCCCCCCACTTGGGAGATCGGATCACAACTTGGTTCATCTCCGACCGGTGTACAAACCCCTAGTGCACAGACAACCTCCGGCCATGCACACTGTGGAGTTATGGTCTGAGGAGACAGTGGACACTCTAAAGGACTGTTTTGAAGCCACTGCCTGGAAGCAGCTCTGCGATCCACATGGTGAGGACATCGATGGCCTCATTCACACCTTCACGGGCTACCTCAGCTTCTGTGTGGACAAATCCGTTCCCACCAAGACCATACGGCGTCACTCAAACAACAAACCCTGGATCAACCCTGAGATAAAAACACTTCTGAGAGAGAAGAAGAGGATCTTCAGGTCGGGGAACAGGGAGATGCTGAAGTCCGTACAGAGGGAGCTGAGGAGGAAGATCAGAGAAGGCAAGGACAGCTTCAGGAAGAAGATGGAGGACAAGCTGCAACAGAGCGACATCAGCGGGGTCTGGAGAAACCTCAAAACCATCTCGGGGCTCCAGAATACCTCCCCCCAGGCCACGGGGGGGCAGGGAGTGGGCGAACAACCTGAATCTGTTTTTCAATAGATTTGACCAACCGCCCTCCCCCCTGTCTGCACAACAACCACTGCTGCCTCTAAGAAATCAAGTCCTGCTGCCCACTCCCCACTCCACCGACACCCCCCCCACTCCCAACACACAGCCCCCCATCCTGACCCTGACCAAGACCCAGGTGAGGACGGAGCTGAGGAAGATCAAGGCGAGGAAGGCGTCGGGACCGGACGGCATCAGCGCAAAGCTCCTCAAGTCCTGTGCAGACCAGCTGTGTGGGATTGTGACGTATATCTTCAACATGAGCCTGAAACTGGGGAGGGTACCACAGCTGTGGAAAACATCTTGTGTGGTACCTGTACCAAAAACTTCCCACCCCAAAGACCTGAACAGCTACAGACCGGTGGCCTTGACGTCCCACTTGATGAAGACCCTGGAGAGACTGCTCCTTGCTCATCTCCGCCCCCTGGTGGAACCAGCGATGGATCCACTCCAGTTCGCCTACCAGCATGGCATTGGGGTGGAGGATGCGGTGATCTTCCTCCTTCACCGTTCTCTGTCCCACCTGGAGAAGCCCGGGAATATGGTGAGGATCATGTTCTTTGACTTCTCCAGTGCTTTCAACACCATCCAACCGATGATCCTGAAGGACAAGCTGCTGCGTGCAGGGGTGGACCAGCACCTGTCATCATGGATCCTGGACTACCTCACAAACCGGCAAGAAGGGACAGCGCAGGCTGTTCCTGCTGAGGAGACTCAGGTCTTTTGGTGTACAAGGGGCGCTGCTGAAGTCATTCTATGACACGGTGGTGGCATCAGCCATCACTTTTGGAGTGGTCTGCTGGGGCAGTGGCATTACTGCAGCCGATAGGAAGAGACTGAACAAACTGATTAAGAAAGCTAGCTCTGTCCTGGGGCAGCGCCTTGATCCGATGGAGGAGATAGGAGAGAGAAGGACGGTGGCTAAACTGTCATCTCTGCTGGAGTCCGAGTTCCACCCTATGCAGGACATACTGGATGCACTGAGGAGCTCATTTAGCAGCAGACTACATCATCCCAGGTGCACAACCGAGAGGTTTCGTAGGTCCTTCCTACCAACGGCTGTCAGACTGTACAACCTAAGCAGGGCTGCTCGCAGAGATAGCAAAAAGACGTAACAAACTAATAGTTTTTTTGAATGCAAAAGATGCAATAGACTTACACAATGGTCCTCTCCGGCATACAACTAGGAACATACCGGTCGCTATGGAGGGTGAGAATATGTATGGGCACATAATCATACCATGTAGGATAACTAAATAGACGGTTATGCTGTTTCATCCCACCTAGCAACAATGCTCTGGACTGTGTGTGTTTATATATTTACATATTTATTCCATCTAGCTACAATGCTCAGCACTGGGTGTGTTTATATTTATATATCTATATATTCCATCTAGCTACAATGCTCCGCACTGTGTTTTTATATATCTACATATTATTCCATCTAGCTACATTGCTCCGCACTGTGTGTGTTTATATACTTGCATATTTATTCCACCTAGCTGCAATGCTCTGCACTGTGTGTCTGTGTGTGTGTGTATATATATATTTTATAGTAATATGTACATATGTATATTAGCTGCTCTTGCTTACTTGTTTTTTTTCTTGCCTTCTGATTGTTGCTCTGAGTATTGCTATCCCTGTGCTGTTGCAATCCTGGAATTTCCCCATTGTGGGACTAATAAAGGCTTATCTTATCTTATCTTATCTTATCTTATCTTATCTTATCTCTACTCTTTAACATGCATTCAGTGCAATTTAGGTGTTGTAATGGATATTGTGTTAAAGTCTGTGTTTGCTGTTGGACAAAAAAAGAGATTTTCTGTATAGCAGAAGTTTCTGCTTAATTTACAAATCACTGTAATAGGAAATTTTTGACAATCCTGTGCTTTTCTTGTATTGTTATATAGAATATCACTGCAGTAAACTGGAAAAAATCAACTTCTTTAAAATTTGGAATTCTTCCCACAACTTTTAGCGCAAAAAACACTCAAAACATTGCAACTTTTATCACAACTTTTTAAAAAAGCTGCTGCGAATTCAGGCTTTTTGGGCTGCACCATCATAAAAACATCCCACAAAATCCTGGAGGGACTGAGTGATACGTCTGCTGCTGGATGTCTGCACTTTACTGCAACCATTTGCACAAATGTCAAACCTGCTGCTGTCTGTTATTGGAATACTGATCATGTGCAGTCCAAATCTGTCACTGTCTGCACCTACACTACCGCATTGAACTTTCAACTATGAGTATTACTGATCTTCTTTTTTTGTATATAGGATTGCTGGGTTTTATCATGTATCTTTATTAGCACTGTGGGATGTCTGGGTCTATCTGTTGTTTTTTTTCCAGCCTTATTCTTTTTTTTACTGTGTACACCACTGAAGAGAAAAACGCCATTTCAGTTCTTCTGTATGTCCTGTGTGTATAAAAGTATTGAGAAATAAAATCTTGAATCTTGAAGAAGAGAGTGCAGGCAGGGTGGAATGGGTGGAGACGAGTGTCAGGGGTGATTTTTGACAGAAGGGTTGCAGCAAGATTGAAAATGAAGATTTACAAGACGGTAGTGAGACCTGCTATGATGTATGGTTTGGAGACAGTGACGCTGACAAAAAGACAGGAGATGGAGCTGGAGGTGGCAGAGTTGAAGATTCTCATTGGGAGTGACTAGGAGGGACAAGATTAGAAATGAGTATATCAGAGGGACAGCTCAGGTTGAGCGGTTTGGAGACAAAGTAAGAAAAGCAAGACTGAGATGGTTTGGACATGTGCAGAGGAGAGATAGTAGATATACTGGACAAAGGATGTTGAAGATGGAGCTGCCAGGCAGGAGGAAAAGAGGAAGACCACAGAGAAGATTCATGGATGTAGTGAAGGAGGACATGGAGAGGGTTGGTGTTACAGAGGAAGATGAAGGGATAAGGGGAGATGGAGACAGAAGAAGAAGAAGAAGAAGAAGGAGAAGTTTTTAAGAGGCCATCACTTCTCAAAATAACTTCATGACTTTAATGCTTTGTCTCGACCCACATTACATAAATCAATTTTGTCCTGCATTGTTAAATGTTAGAATATAAAATTTAATCGACTCATGTGGGGTGGAATTGCTAGCTCTACATCCAACCCTCCTTTATCCGGGCTTGGGACAGTACAGGCAGTATGCCCGTGTATCATCTCCAATAAACGGCTTCCTGTAAAACAGGACGAGATTAGTGCATGCACAATTCATTTGCAGTCTGGACACGAGTGGCGTGGGTCTCCTCTCTGACTGCAGCTACCTGCTGCTCAAGGCTACTGTGAGACTGACCGCATCTGAGTGCTTTGGGATGAAGAGAGGCTCATGGTAGCACCCACTGCTTGTTGATGACAGTAACTGCAGACTAAGAGCAATAGTGCTTTCATGCCAGAGTCTCCAAAACACCGGAAAAGTCTCCAATAACACCAGAATAATCACTAGATTTGTCGCTAGTTGCTTTTGACAAAAAAACGTCACCAAGAGGGTTTGAAGTCACCAGATTTAGCGAGAAAGGCGCCAAGTTGGCAACACTGGCAGGATTACGCAAAAACTACTTGATGAATTTTGATGGAATCTTCACCAGAGGCAACACTTGTGCCAAGGATGAACCCATTAAATTTTGGTGATGATCTGAAAGTGCATACCTCCACCAAGGACTTTGTTTGCATTCGTGCAGAAGGATAACACAAAAACTACTAGATGAATTTGGTTGAAATTTTTACCAGAGGTGGTCCTTGAGCTGAAAAGGAACCCATAATATTTTGGTGATGATCCCAGAATGCATACCTACACCCAGGCTCTTATCTTCTCACACTGTGTTAGCAAGAATACTCCAAAACAAACCCATTGCATTTTGGAGGTGATCCATGAGTGACTTAAGGAGACTTGGCGGAAGTATGTGCTTTCTGAGTGCTTTTCTAGTTTTTACATTACTTTTTGTATTTATGCTAATATTGTGAAAAGTTAGACTGTTTAGCCCTTTGAGCTAGTAGTTTGTTCCACTTTCAACAATTATTTACTATTCTTCAACTTACTTTTTTCAACATTAAGCCATATCAGCTTTTATGTTAATATTGTTTAGCTTTAAAGCTGCATTCAGACCGAATGTGAACACACGGTACAAATACAAATAAAGTTAATGTATATATGCAGAAGATAGATAGATAGATTGATTGATAGATAGATAGATAGATAGATAGATAGATAGATAGATAGATAGATAGATAGATAGATATGTGTACTTTATTGATCCTAAACTGGGAAATTACAGAATACACATAAATTTGGGCATTTGTGCATTTGAGCGATTTGGTAGCCCTTGCTCGTAATCAGCCTTGAGATTCTGCCATCACCGGAGTTAAAGTATCAAAATTGGAGAGTAAACTAGTTTGAAAGTGAGACTGCCACTCACCTGCAGACAGATGGACCGGGGCTCTGCAGCTGAATCGCAGTGTCGGAATTAGCCACCACGGATTTTTGCCACAGATGTGCAAATGAGGGCTAGCAGGCTAGCAGTGTAAACAACCATCATCCAGGTAACTTTTTGGAGGCAGGGATAATTTTTTCCAGGTTAGAGCCCCATTGGATAATGTAAACCTGAACATGACAGTGTTTTAGAGATTTCCACAGCAGGTAGAAGACAGCTGAAGAAGTTAGAAAGGCAACTCTGCCCACCTGCAACTCGCTCAGATGGCAAATTCATGTCTGTTTGCCTGTTAACTTTGAGTTAACACGTAATCGCGCCATGTTTGGTCTGAACACACCTTAAGCTATTTTACCTTTTATGCTAGCATTTTTGGCCTTTATTTAGCATTTTAAGCTAATAGTAACTTAAAGCTAATTCCTTTTTATCTCAGCATTGTATAAAGTTGGGTTATTTATCTGTTAAGTCAACATTTTTAGCTTACTTTGAATTGTTTGTGTATTTGTGCTAATACTGTGAAAAGTTAGACCATTTTAGCCCTATAAGCTAGTAGTTTGTTCCACTTGAAGCACTTATTTAGTATTCTTAGATTAACTTTTTATGCCAACATTGTTTAGCTTTAAACTATCTCAACTTTTAAGCTAGAATTTTAAGGATTTATTTAGCATTTTAAGCTAATGGTAATCAACTTCTCTAATTTGCTTTTATCCGAACATTGTGTAAGGTTAGATTATTTTATCTGTTTAGATCACATTTTTAAGCGTAGTTAACTATTTCCTCTTTTAATATTGGGAAAAATTTGATAATTTTTGCCCTTTAAGCAAGGATTTTTTTCAGCCTTAAAGAAGTACTCCGGTGGATATAAATCCCCTATAAAAACAAATCTATCCAGCCATCTTCTCGCACTTTTCCAGAGGTCCAAGTCGCAGAGGAAGCAGTTCAAGCAGAGAAGCCCAGACTTCCCTCTCCCCAGCCACATCCTCCAGCTCTTCAGAGAGGATACTAAAGCATTCCCAGGACAGCTGCGAGACATAGTCTCTCCAGTGTGTCCTGGGTCTGCCCCGGGGTCTCCTCCCAGTGGGACGTGCCTGAAACATTTCAAGTGGGAGGTGTCCAGGAGACGTCCTGATCAGATGCCCAAACCACCTCAACTGGCTCCTTTCGATGTGGAGGAACAGTGGTTCTGCTCTGAGCCTCTCCCAGTTGACTGAGCTCTTAACCCTATCTCTAAAGGCCCTTTTCCACTAGTATCTGTTTGGCCCTTTTCAATTTGGTTCAGTACGCGTTTCCATTAGGAACTGTAATGGTTTCTGTACCGATTTTTCAGACCTACTCCAGACTGGTTCTAAGCGTGCCGCACCGACCTGAAAATGTGACGTCAAAAGACTGCAGGCCACTGATTGGTCCGGGTGTAATGTCATGACAGTGACGTTTGAGGCTGAATTACAGAATCTCAAGCTGCCATTTGCAAAGATTCATCCATGAGCCAGCAAGCAAGCGTCAGTATAAACAATGATAGAATGGCTTCACAGTTATCAGACCCACAGAAATCAACAGCGCGGTCCAGCAGAGTTTTCTGTGGCTTTCGGCTGATGAGAGAATCCAGAGGAAACTCGACAGAGCCACCCAAAATGAATTTACGGCGGTGGGAGCACCCAGCTTCAGCAGTTGAAAGCCGTGATATTAGGATATAAAGGATGGTGAGTGATGTGATATTATGTATTTTTATGTTATTTATCCCACCAGTGGAAAGTTCACTTTGAACAGACAACAACGTTGTCTCCTGTGTGCAGATAATGAGCTAGCTAGTTAGCCATCAATACTAACTCCGTGCTCTGTGCTCTCCTTGTATTTTGTGCTTGTGTAGACAATATCTGATGAAATAAGCTAGTTGTAATCCTGGTGAAAAAGGTGTTTTTTTTACATGTTGCACTTTCGTGCTGTGCATGTGCTTAAGTTGTGTGTATTTTGTTCTAGAGTCCAACCAGCATCTGCTGTGACATTGGTAACACTTAGCTGTTATGACCGGTAAGTTGCACATCCCGTTATTTTTTTAGCAGTGGTGGACAAAGTACTCAAATCCTTTGCTTTTTAGGTTAAATTATAGGTAAAGTGCCAAAATTAAAGTAGTGTGGAGCCCATAATTATAACCTATGTGACTCACATGTGGCTGGCTGAATTCAGCCAAGAGAGACTTTGAGCTAGCCATGTGTATTGACTTCACACCGCAAGAGGAAGACGTGTCTGCACCCCCTGGGGACTCAGGAGAGAGGAGAAGATTACCCGGCCTGACCTTTGGGGGTCAGAGAGGAGAACAGAAGGACTCTGGGTGTTCTATTACAGATGAAAGGATGTAGCTGAGTATTGTGACTTTTGTGTGATGTTAGAGATGAGTGTATAAATGTATGTGTGTGACTGCGTCCTGTCTCTTTTCACTCCGATCGAGAGAGGACGTAGGATGGATGAGAATTAAAGCAGATTCTGGAAAATTATCCAGTCTCCTCAATTCTTGACTCCTACAATTGGTGACCTACGCATGAATCTGAGCACGCCGAGGCTGGAGGACAGCCTCGTGATCGATATGGAAGAGCTGGGAGACAGCCACTCAGACCTGGATTCACCAGGGAATGCCAGCAGGGGCACAAGACTGATTAAGCTCCCCGAGTTCTGGCAAAACGACCCGCACTCGTGGTTCCAGCATGTGGAGTCGCGGTTCCTGCTCGGGGGAGTTTCAGCGGATGACATTAAATTCCATAATGTCATCGCAACGCTCAACAGCCGCACGGCTTGGTGTGTGCGGAGCCTGGTGCAGCAACCACCCACTGCCGGCAAATACGACGCGCTGAAAGCCACCCTCATCAGGAGCTTTGTGCCGTCGGCGGAGGCAAGAGCCAGGCAGCTACTGGACCTGCGCGACAGAGGTGGACGCAGGCTGACTGTCCTCATGGAGGACATGCTACAGATGATTGGGACGGACAATGACGCGTTCCTTTTCAAGCATATTTTCCTGAGAACCCTCCCAGCGCACACGAGAGGTCCCTGTCCAGCAGACGGTGTGTGAACCAGCAGGACTTCCGCGAGCTGGCCCAGGAGGCAGAGCGGCTCCTCAACGCCTGCGATGAGCAAGAGACCTCCGTGGCAGCGGCAGACCTCGGCACGACGGCCGGGGGCAGTGTGGAGCCAGAGGCAGCAGATCCCACCCCAGCGACGACGGCGGCGACGAGATCCCGAGCCAGGGGGCATGACAACCCCTGCTATTACCACCGACGCTTCGTCGAGAAGGCGCACAGATGCATCCCGCCGTGCAGTTTCAAAAGGCGGGGAAACGACCGGGCCGGGAGTCGTTAGCAGCTTCCACTCTCGGCAAACGGACCAAGCTGCTTTATTTGACAGATGCGGGCTCCGGGCGGCAATTCCTCGTGGACACCGGAGCCCAGAGGAGCTTCATCACTGCAACTTATGCAGATTGGGTGGCTGGACCCCGCGGAGACGGAGCAACAGTGGCCAACGGCTCCAGCATCAAGACTTACGGAGAGAGAACCTTGTCTCTGTCCTTCCACGGCCGCGCTTACGAGTGGACCTTCATCGTAGCGGCAGTGAACTTCATTATGTTAGGTGCTGATTTTCTGTGTTCACATGGGTTGTTAGTTGATCTGGCCAACAAACACCTAGTAAATGCATTCTCTTTCTGTTCTATCCCTTGTGCAGCTCGGGTGTGCCCACCGCCAGTACAGACCAACGTCGCCGCAGCAGGTGGTAAGTTTCACACCCTTCTACACCAGTTTCCAGCACTCACAGTTCCCACTTTTTCAGCTAAGGTGGCGAAACATGAGGTGGAGCACTTCATAACCACGAGTGGCCCACCAGTTTTTGCTAAAGCTCGGCGCTTGGATGCAGCTAAGCTCTCCGTGGCACAGGAGGAGTTCGCCAACCTGGAGAGGCTGGGCATAATTCGCCGCTCGAAGTCCGCTTGGGCTTCCCCCCTGCATATGGTGCCTAAAGCTGACGGCTCGTGGAGACCTTGCGGTGATTATCGCAGGTTGAACAATGCCACAGCTCAGGATCGCTACCCGATTCCGCATATCCAGGATTTCTCAGTGCACCTGGCAAAAGCATGCATTTTTTCTAAAATAGACCTGGTCCGCGGTTATCATCGGGTCCCGGTTCGACCAGAGGATATTCCCAAAACAGCGGTAATAACCCCGTTCGGACTTTTTGAGTTTTTACGCATGCCTTTTGGCCTTAAAGGCGCCACGCAAACCTTTCAACGGATGATGGACGCAGTGCTGCGCGACCTTCCATTTGTTTTTGTCTACTTGGACGATATTTTAGTAGCCAGCGCCTCAGAGGAGGAACACGAGAAACACCTCACTACAGTTTTTCAAAAGTTGGAAGCACACGGGTTGATAATCAACCCGGCCAAGTGCCAGTTTGGCGCAGCGAAAATTGATTTTCTGGGGCACCGGGTCTCACCAGAGGGAGCAGTTCCTCTGCCAGCAAAAGTGCGCGCGGTGACTTCCGGTTATGGCTGCCACGTAGGACGGACGTGTCTCGCTCTGCTCTGCTCCTGGAAAAAAAAAATCGGCAAATAACTCTCTCATTTGGGACAGAACGTATCCCAGCATTTGGGCGAGGATATGTCGGCGAAGCCTAAGGCTGGAAAACCAGGAAAAGGAAAAAGCGAGCCGCCGAAACAGTCCAAATTAACGGACTTTCAGGTCTGTGACGCAGCAAACAAAACTCCATATATGGCGGAGGAGGCTGGCAACGCTGCGATTTCTGCGGGGAATGGCGCAGATGCGCTGATGGCTGCCATGAATTCAATGAGAGCGGACTTTTCCTCTAGATTTGATGGGATTATGACAGCGTTGGAAGGAATAAGAAAGGAATTGGGTGACTGTGTAGAACGAACGGCGCAGATGGAGCTCCGTCTCGCTAGTGCTGAAGATGACGTCACCCGTCTTCAATTAAAGGTGCGCACTTTGGAAAAAAAAAATAAATCTCTGGAAGATAATATTTTGGATTTGGAATCTCGGTCGAGACAGAATAATTTGAGGCTGGTGGGTCTTCCAGAGGAATCAGAAGGTCGGGACGTATGTTCCTTTCTGGAAAAGTGGATTCCGGAGGTGCTGGGCAGCGAGGAGTTGCAATCAGCAGTGATTCTGGAAAAAGCACATCGTATTGGCCCACGGAGAGATAAGGGACCGCCGAGGACCTTAATTATGAAGTTTCTTAGCAACAGAGACAGGATGAAGATCTTCAACGCTGCACATGCTAAAGGAGAGATTAAACACCAGGACCAGCAGGTGCGGTTCTACCCAGATTTGGCCACAGGAATCCAGCAATTGAGGAAGCAGTTTGATCCCGTACGTAAGGAGCTGCGCAACCTTGGGATTCGTCATGGTGTAATCTATCCTGCGAGACTGCTGACCACGTATGAGGGCAGAACCCACATCTTCAAGACCCCAGAGGAGGCGCAGGAGTTCATCAAGAAGATCAAAGAAGAAGAAGAGACTGGTGGGAGCTAAGCATGAACAAAATATAAGGTAGAATAATTAAGCATTTGCACAGGCATCTGACTGACTTGAAGTAAACAGCAAGTTTACAAAATATAGATTGTATTATATATTAAAAAAACAAAACAAAACAAAAAAAAAAAACTATGATGTACAAAGTTGTTAAAAATTTTGGAGTTAAGTTGGAAAACTACAGAGGAGAGTTAATGTTACGTCATTAAAAGCAGTAGAGTTAGGGTGATTGGGAGGATGAAGAAGGAGTGGCTTAGGCTGTTCCCCGTGGGTGTGGAACGGTCGATGGCTATATCGGGAGACAGAATTTTTCTTTTGATTTTGGGGGGTTTGCCACAAGTGTGGGAAGGGGAAATTTGTTTGTGTGTAGTTTGTAGGATGAATGTTCAACCACTCATGTTTTTGCTTCTCTGTATGAGCATGTTTACACTGCAAGGTAATCCCAAACTCTCTATTGATCATGGACCAAAGTGTTAATCTTAATTTAACTTCATGGAATTGCAGAGGTCTACAAAATTTAAAAAAACTTAAACAAGTTATGAATAAAATAAAGGACATGGGTTCAAGAATTGTGTTTTTACAAGAAACTCATCTGATAGAGGAGGATGTTAAAAGAATTAGGAGTAGATGGCAGGGAAGTGTATTCACCTCTTCATTTTCATCCCGAGCCAGGGGAGTTATGACTCTCATACATAAATCAGTTCCTTTTCAAGTGAAAAATGTAATTGGAGACAAATTTGGAAGATATGTAATCATTCAAGGTTCTTTGCTATTAGAAAATATAAATCTTGTGAACTTATATGGTCCCAATATAGATGATCAGAAGTTCTTTGCTAATTTATTTCTCATCTTATCATCACTTACAGGGCAACATATAATAGCAGGGGATTTTAATTGTACATTGAATCCAGGTGTGGATAGATCAACAGGACTGGATTGTACGCACATTGGATGTAGGATGACTATTAATCATTTTATGAAAGAATTGAGATTGTTAGATATATGGAGAGAAATGAAACCACAAGTTAAAGCCTATTCTTGTTATTCCAGTACCTACAAGACATTCTCACGTATTGATTATTTTTTGATTTCCACAGAATTAAGGTCCAAGATTCAAAACTGCTTTTATGATAACATCGTGATCTCTGATCATGCACCCTGTTGTCTAATATATGTAGATAAAAAATTGACAAAGGAATCAGGTAGATGGCAATTTCAGCATAAATGGCTTCAGGATGAGGAATTTGTCAAGTATATAGAAAAACAGATAGACGAGTTCTTTGACATCAATACTACACAAACATCAGCATGTGTAAAGTGGGAGGCTTTCAAAGCTTTTATTAGGGGACATATTATTAGTTATACAGGATCAAAATCTAAGAAGACTCGAGAGGAGAGAGCTAAATTGGAACATAAAATAAAAAATCTTCAGGAAAAAGTGTATGCAGGAAGTGACCCAAGGTTGGAGAATGAATTACTGATTTTGAGAGCTGAATACGACAAAAAATCAGCGAATAGAGCTGCCTCGAGTCTTCTAAGATTGAAACAATCTTTTTATGAACAAGGTGAAAAATCAGGAAAATTATTAGCATGGCAGATTAAACAATTGGAAATTAAAACACCAATTACCAGTATTATAAGTAACGGACAGGTAGTTATAGATCCTTTAGAAATTAATAGAGCCTTTAGAGATTACTATGAAAAATTATATGATACCAAAAATGAACCTGATTTAACAAAACTAAATGGGTTTTTGAACGAACTATCTATACCGTGTATTCCAAATGAAAACAGGGAGATATTGGAGTCTAAAATTAGTCAAGAAGAAGTTGGGCTAGCCATTGATAATATGAAATCAGGAAAAAGTGCAGGACCAGATGGTCTTCCAGTTGACCTTTATAAAAAATTTAAGAATAAATTAATAAAACCTTTTTTGGAAATGGTTTTAGAAGCATTTCAAAATAATAATTTACCATCATACATAAATAATGCCTTAATTATACTGCTGCCAAAACCAGGTAAGCCCTCTAATAAATGTGAAAATATGAGACCAATAAGCCTATTAAACGCCGACCTTAAGATAATCTGTAAAATTTTAGCAAGACGAATACAAGAAATTTTACCAAATATTATTAATCGAGATCAGAATGGCTTTATAAAGGGTAGACAAGGCTTCCATAATGTAAGAAGACTATTTAATATTATTTATTTTAATAAAGAAGCACCGGATACAGCTCTCCTATCATTGGACGCCGAAAAGGCCTTTGATAGAGTTGAATGGCCCTTTCTTTTTGAAGTCCTACAAAGGTTTGGACTTGGAAATAATTTCATAAAATGGGTTCAAATAATATACAATAATGCTACAGCAGAAATCCTAACAAATAACAATATTTCAAAACCAATAAAAATCAATAGAGGATGTCGACAAGGCTGTCCACTTTCACCTTTACTGTTTACTATGGCAATTGAACCTTTAGCGATAGCGATACGTTTACATTCACAAATATATGGAATTAAAGTTGGACCAACAGAACATAAAATCTCCCTGTACGCCGATGATATAATTTTGTTTATGTCGAATCTAAAAAAATCAATTCCAACCTTGTTGAATTTAATAAAGAATTTTGGGGAAATATCAGGATATAAAATAAATAAAACTAAATCTTCAATATTAATGCTAAATGAGACCCAGAGAAATTACCCAGCCCCTGAGGTAAATCAATTCAATGTTGTAAATCAGTTTAAATATTTAGGAATCCAAATTATGCCTAAGCTAGAATCAGTCGCCAGCGTCAACTATGAAGCCTTAATGTCAGATATCAGTGAGTTAACTCAGAGATGGATGTCACTACCAATGTCGATGATCGGGAGAATCAATATACTTAAAAGTAATATTTTACCTAAAATACTTTATTTATTTCAATACATTCCCTTATCACCACCTTTAGATCTATTCTCAAGAATAAAAAAAAAGTTAGTGGAATTTATATGGAACAACAGGAGGGCTAGATTACGTTTGTCTTTATTATATTTACCATTTGATCGTGGAGGTCTGAAATGTCCAAATTTTATGTTGTATTATTGGTCGGCACAACTGAGGTCTATGACATATTATTTTTCATCAAATGATCTCCCTCACTGGACTGAAATGGAATCATACAATTTACCTTTACCTCTTCCCATATTCATATACTCAGATTCGGCAAAAAAATTACAAAAACAAGTTAAAAATCCATTTGTAAAGCATATGATCAAAATATGGTGTGAAGCTAAAAACTATTTAAAAGAACCACAGTTATTGTCACAATTTAGTCCAATATGGGGTAATCAATATTTTAAACCAGGGAGAGCGGACGCTGTATTTAAAGTATGGAATTTAAAAGGGATACAAAAGATTCAGGATTTATATTTGCCATGTGCAGACAACATAATGTCTTTTGAAGAGCTGAGGATCAAATTTAATCTCAATAGAACACATTTTTTTAAATATCTTCAACTTAGAAACTTTATTCGATCAAATCAAAATAAAGCTCTCACTCGACCTATTTATTCATCCTTGGAAAAAATGTTGATGAAAGATAGTAAAAGAAAGGGTATTATTTCAGAGTTTTATAACTCATTGACACTATCTTCAAGTGAAAATTCACTGAAAAGATTAAACTACTGGAAAGAAGATCTGCAAATTGAAATTTCAGAGGAACAATGGGAATTGGCTTGTACAGAAGCTCAAATCAAATCAATAAATGCACGCCTTAAATTGATACATTTCAAATGGTTAATGCGGATGTATGTTACACCGGAGGAGTTAAATAGATATAACAAAAATATACCAGATACATGCACAAAATGCATGGAAAGTAAAGGAACCCTATTTCATTGTTTATGGGAATGTAGATTAATAAGAATGTTTTGGGAAGAGGTGAGGGTAACAATTGAAAAAATAATCTCAAAACAAATCATATTGAATCCTAAACTGTTTTTGTTGGGTCTGTACCCAGAAAAGCATAATTTTAATAAAAGTGAAAGAACATTCATAGACCTCAGTTTGCTTAATGCCAAAAAATGTATTGCACTATTATGGAAAAAGACTCATAGACCAGATGTGACTCAGTGGTTAAGACAGATGTTAACAAACCTTCCATTAGAAAGAATAACATATATACTAAAATCAAAGGAAATTGTGTTTGAGAATATATGGAGACCTTTTATTGATTATGTAAAAAATTTAAACATAACTCTTGAAGAAGAAGGTGAATGATGTGTGTGGACCTTGTAAATTCCAAACTGGTGAACATAATATGTATACTTATGTATTGGATTGTCTAGACTAAACAGAGGAGCATTGTTGAAGACTTGATTTTGTTGGTGGTTGTTGGTGTTTTTAGTGCATTTTTTTTTTTTTGTAGTACTTTAGTGTTAGTGTTTGATTGTTTGTATCATGTTTGTTAAAAAAAAAAAAAAAAAAAGGTTCAATAAAGATATTGTGGAAAAAAAAAGTGCGCGCGGTGGCTGAGTTTCCCCAGCCACAGACACTGAAAGCGTTGCAGGAATTTTTGGGGATGGTGAATTTTTATAACCGTTTCATACCCCGCGCAGCACAACTCATGCAGCCATTATACACCGCGCTTAAAAAACAGAAGCCTGCCAGTGTGATCGAGTGGTCCCCAGAGCGGGAGCGCGCGTTCACAGCGGTAAAAAAAGCACTCGCTGACGCAGCACTGCTGGCGCACCCAGACCCGGCAGCTCGCATAGCGCTAACCACAGACGCGTCAGAGGTAGCGATAGGGGCCGTGGTAGAGCAGCAGGTCGCCGGAGTTTGGCAACCTCTCACCTTTTTCAGCAGGTCCCTGCACGAGCCCGAGCGGAAATACACCGCATTTGACAGGGAACTCCTGGTGCTCCACTTAGCCATTCGACATTTCCAGTTCTGGCTGGAAGGGCGGCGTTTCTCCGCGTTTGTCGACCACAAACCGCTCACTTTTGCGATGTCCAAAACTTCAGAACCGTGGTCAGGGCGACAGCAGAGACAGCTGGCCGCAATTTCTGAATTTACCACCGATATTCAGCACGTAGTTGGTAAAATCAATGTGGTGGCAGACTGTCTGTCACGCGCAGTAACAGCACCCGTCCGCGCGGAAACGGATTGCGCGGCCGCTTACCCAGAGCGCGGTAACAGCGCGGACACGCGCGCGGCTCCGGTCCACGTGGGAATAGATTATGCAGCCATGGCGGCGGAGCAGAGCGAGGACGTGGACGTGCGCGCGCTCCTGTCTGGACCGACAGGGTTAAGGCTGGAACGCAAAAATCTACAAACCAGTTTCCCCCCGCTTATCTGCGATGTATCCACAGGGCGACCGTGCCCGGTGGTGCCAGCCGCATGGCGCCGTCGCGTTTTTGACGCCGTGCACTCCCTAGCGCACCCAGGGGTGCGCGCTTCGGTGAAAATGGTGGCGGAGAAGTTTGTTTGGCCGAGCCTGCGCAAGCACGTGAAAGAGTGGGCTAAGGCCTGCATGGCTTGCCAGCGGGCTAAAATTCACAGGCACACTAAGGCGCCCTTAGAACCGTTCCACATTCCGGCTAAAAGGTTCGATCACGTGCACGTGGACCTCGTGGGCCCCCTACCCACATCGCAAGGGTTCACGCACCTCTTGACGATTGTAGACCGAACCACTCGTTGGCCGGAAGTGGTCCCGTTAACATCGACCACAGCGGCAGAGGTGGCACGCGCTTTTTTAACAGCCTGGGTAGCGCGGTTTGGGATCCCGTCAGATATTACGTCTGATAGGGGACCTCAATTTGCGTCGGAACTGTGGTCAGCAGTGGCCAGCGGCTTAGGAGCGGCAGTACATTGCATGACCGCTTATCATCCCCAGGCCAACGGTTTATGCGAGCGTTTTCACAGGTCTTTGAAGGCAGCCCTCAGAGCGTCACTGACGGACACAGATTGGGTAAACAAACTACCATGGGTTTTATTGGGGTTGCGTTCGGCACCCAAAGAGGATCAAGATGCCTCACCAGCAGAATTGGTCTTTGCACAACCGCTCAGACTGCCAGGCGAGTTTTTACCCGACCACACGGCACCAGGGCCCTCCCCGATCCGGGGGTCTCTGAGTAACACGGGAGCAGAAATGCTCCCGGGCCCCGCTCATCACTCTTTCCCGCGTGTGTTCGTGCCCCAGGCTTTACGAGACGCAGAGTTTGTTTTTGTCAGGCACAATGCGCAGCGGCATAGCCTCCGCCCACCTTATGACGGTCCATTTCGAGTGCTGGAAACCGGGGAGAAATATTTTGTGCTAGATTTGGGGGGCAGGAGGGAGACGATCAGTATCGATAGATTAAAACCTGCTTTTGTGTTGCATAACGAGTCTGTACGGCCGGCGGGCGCGCCTCGACGCGGCGGGCCTCCGAAGGGGCGGCCCCGGTACCCCCCACGGGGGGCAAATAACCCTTCTCCCCCTCACTCCACAGACGCACAGCAGGACGGCCCAACACAGAGCAGGAGACCTGCATACAGCAGATTCGGGAGAAGATTGAAACCTAAGCTGCATGCAGAATGATGTGTTTTTTGGTCAGGTTGTTTAGGTTGCTGTGAGATTCTGTTGGGGGGGTGACGTGCTGTATGACTGTTGTATGACTGTATGTGGGTGCCCAGTCTTTCGTGTGGAAGGGAGGAGTGATGTGGAGCCCATAATTATAACCTATGTGACTCACATGTGGTTGGCTGAATTCAGCCAAGAGAGACTTTGAGCTAGCCATGTGTATTGACTTCACACCTCAAGAGGAAGATGTGTCTGCACCCCCTGTGGACTCAGGAGAGAGGAGAAGATTACTCGGCCTGACCTTTGGGGGTCAGAGAGGAGAACAGAAGGACTCTGGGTGTTTTATTACAGATGAAAGGATGTAGCTGAGTATTGTGACTTTTGTGTGATGTATTGTTAGAGATGAGTCTATAAATGTATGTGTGTGACTGCGTCCTGTCTCTTTTCACTCCGATCGAGAGAGGACGTAGGATGGAGGAGAATTAAAGCAGATTCTGGAAAATTATCCAGTCTCCTCAATCCTTGACTCCTACAGTAGCACAGTTTCCACTTAATATGAAAGGGACTAAACTGAAATTTATTTGATTGTGTGAATATCAATTACAGAATAATTGAAAATGAATGGCACATCCAATATTAGCCACTGTAAAATAAACCGCTTATTTATTTATTTGTCAGATCACTTGTGTGATCCTTTGAGTTATATTATATATAGGACCCCTCCTATTCATTATGTACATTAATGATCTAGGACAAAATGTGTCTGATGCTAGTTTGCATTTTTATGCCGATGACACAATTATTTACTGCTTTGGCTCTTCCCCTGCTAATGCTTTTGCTTCTCTGCAGAAAGCTTTTAATGTGGTGCAGCACACACTTCTGCAGCTAAAACTAGTCCTTAATGCTGACAAAACTAAACTGATGTGGTTTTCAAATTTTAGGAAGAGTTCACAAATTGTTCCCAGTGTCCACTTTTGAGGGAAATGAAATTGAGGTGGTTCACTCGTACAAGTATCTTGGTATCTTGCTTGATGACGCTCTGACTTTTAAGCCCCATGTTGAAAATCTTCTGAAGAAACTTAAACTGAAACTGGGTTTTTTATTTCGAAATAAATGTTGTTTTTCTTTTGAGGTTAAAAAGCGTCTTGTTACTGCAACTTTTTTATCTGTTTTAGGTTATGGAGACCTCTTGTATATGAACGCTTCAGCTCAGTGTCTGAGTAAGATTGACTCTGTATATCATGCTGTTTTGAGGTTTGTTACAAACTGTAGAGCCTTGACCCATCACTGTGAACTGTATTCTAGAGTGGGATGGCCCTCTTTGTCCACCAGGAGGTTGACTCACTGGTACATTTTTATTTACAAGGCCATGCTTGGACTGTTGCCCCCTTACATTTGTAATTTGATCACACTGAGAAGTGTTGATTCTTATGGTTTGCGTTCTAATGATCATTTGTTGCTTTCTGTTCCATTTGCCCGTACTGAGCTAGGAAAAAGAGCTTTCATGTTCTCAGCCCCCTCTACATGGAACATGTTGCAAAAAGACTGGAAACTAGCGGAACTTGTTTCATTGAACGACTTTAAAACCAGATTGAGAACACTTGAGACGGCCTCACTAATTTGTAACTGTTTCATATGATTTGTATGTCATTGTAAGTGTATTTGTGATTTTTTTGCTGCCTCTTGGCCAGGACTCCCTTGAAAAAGAGGTTTTTAATCTCAACGGGTTTTTTTCCTGGTCAAATAAAGGTAAATAAATAAAATAAATAAATAATATTCATTATAGTGTATCTTGCACTTTGGGGAATGGGAGTTGTTCAGTCACCATTATAATTTAGTTTATATGTGTAGTTTATAGTCTATCATCAAAAAACTCATGCAGTACTATAACAGGACACATTACAAATATTTGAGAGCCATTGTAGTGCTTCCTTTTATATTTTAGCAATACAAGTACAAAACACCGCCCACACTTGAAGCCAGGGCGACACAGCGGTGACAGAGCGGTGGCTAAACTTCTATTGATAAAAATTACATATTTTGACTGAGCGACTCCATACTCGGGGATGCACACCCTCAGTTAAAGTACTAGATTCCATTCAACTGAAGGTATCAACTCATTCTGATTGCTGAGGCCACAGTAAAAACAAATTATTTTAAACATAACCCAGCCCTTGTAAAATGTACTTTACTGAAGCGCAGTTACATGAAAATTGTGGCTTAATACAACAATAAAAGCCCTTTTTTGTCACATTCCACCACTGGCTTTTAAGCAACAAGTGTATTTCCCAAATATGTTTTAAACTTGCTTTAATTCTCCACCACCCATTTCTGTCTTTTGTCTAGACAAGAGGAAAATGATCCACCAAAACCGGACCGATCTGCTGAACCGGGACCAGCTTGAGCGGAACATCCAGTTGCTTCTCAGTGAGGCAGCGTGGCCAGCGTGTGTGACCCATTCTAAGTATTTTTTTTTTTTTTTTACAGTTTGAATTTTGCACAGACTAAATAATCTGGAATTTGCATCATGATTTTCTATTTTGTCTGTTAAGACACCAGTGGGAAGACAGTCAACAGTACAAATCATTTATCAGTGATGTTGAAAATAATGAGGAAAAAGTAACCAAAACAATTATTTACTGAAGACTGTATTGTTGGATGTGCCAATGCAGAAGACACTGCACACTTTAGTGATAGTACCAGTATATGGAGGAATTCTGGGCAATATTAGCATCTGGATTTTCTATTAATGGATTAGGGCGGGGGTGTCCAATCATGTGCCATAGAGGGCCAAGACTCTGGAGGCTTTACCTCCAACCAGTGTCTTCAACAGCAGATTTCACTGAATTTCTTTCACTGACTGCTGATCAGTGAAAACACCTGCTGGAGAGACTGGGTAGACAAGAGAACCTGCAGGGTCTTGGCCCTCCATGGCACTTGATTGAACACCCCTGAGTAAGGGTTTAATGGGATTTAACATTTTAACACACACTGCTTTATGGTTCATAATTCTGTTGGCAGACTTACACCAAACCAAAAGTGATTTCTCAAACTGCTGGATTGTTCTTAGACAGCTTTTCCAATCTGTTAGTATTTAATTTATGTCAGTTGGTGGTAATCTTCACACAAAACACAAGTGGAGACAGATCTGCAAAAAGTACAAAGGTTTACTGTCAAAATTCCAAGTGCTATACTAAATGAATACATGTATAGTACATTGTTGATGCAGAACATATATATTTATATAGTATCTACATGTAGTTAGCAATACTCGATATGATATATATGTATATCCAGTTAATCCATGTATTTCTCCATGTAAACTTGTGACTGTGATATTTTAATTACCTCCGCCAGGCCGCAGGCCATTAGGTTGTGTTTTTGCCAGCGTTTGTCTGTTTGTCTCCCTGTCTGTCTGTCTGTTGGTTAGCAAGATAACTCAAAAAGTTTTGGACGGATTTCGATGAAACTTTCAGGCGTTGTTGGAGATGGTACAAGGAAGAACTGATTAAATTTTGGGGATGATCCGGATCACCGTCTGGATCCAGGAATTTTTAAAGGATTCTTTAACATTGTGAGATAGGGCCCAAAGGTAATGTGCAGTTCAGTGCTTCCGCCAGCAGGAAGCACTGAACTACATATTGAAGCTCGTCGAGCTTGTGACAGAGCCGCTAAAATGCAGCATACACTAATGAGAGCCCACAGGCTGCTGCTTCTCGCCGTGCTAAACACAGAGACAGTACACGGCAGCATAGACAGGATGAGGGGCTATCCCCAGATGCTATTGAAGCTCGTCGAGCTTAGTTTTATTTTATTGATTTTTTCTTATTACCTCCGCCAGGAGGTTATGTTTTTTTTTTTTTTTTTAAAGAAGATTGGAGTTAATATTGTTCTATTCTTCACTACGTATATGTAAATATTTTTAATTTCCTGGAAAGAAACGAAGTTAGAAAAATTATGTTAATGGTAGCTTTTCAATATCCAGAACTTATTATTAGGAATAAATTTCATGAATGTGTTCTCCAACTAAAGACTTGTACATGTTGTATCTCTTGTTAAATTAGATATTAAGTATTAAGTATTTGTAATAGTAATATTAAGTATTTGTGTAGTTCAAATAACATTTTTTTTGTTTTCTTGACCAATCATGCCATTTTCGTCAATAACTACTGAACCACTAATCCTATCATTGTCAATCCAATTGCTGGTCATATGTTTTCATGGTCAAGGAATCTGAAAACGTACACACAAACACTGTATGGGGGGAACTGTGGCCGCCATTACGGAAAATAACATTTTCGTGAATAACCACTGAACCACTAATCCTATCATTGTCAATCCAATTGCTAGTCATATGTTTTTGTGGTCAAGGAATCTGAAAACGTACACACAAACACTGTATGGGTGGAACTGTGGCCGCCATTACGGAAAATGCCATTTTCGTGAATAACTACTGAACCACTAATCCTATCATTGTCAATCCAATTGCTAGTCATATGTTTTTGTGGCCAAGGAATCTGAAAACGTACACACAAACAATGTATGGGGGGAACTGTGGCGCTTGGCGGAGGTCTGCGCTCTCCAAGTGCTTTTCTAGTTGCTTTTAATCCTAGATCCAGTTTGTTTTGGCTAAAAATGCATCATAATTGTTAAATATATCTTATTATACCTAACTCATTACTGTTTACCTGTTGAAATATATATTTTATGGCTAATATAACCCCATAACTACAATATGGCACCTGGTGATCACGTTTTGGCAGCTGATCACTTTCTGTCACAATACCACTGGCTGGAGCAGGTACATCCCATGATGTCTCAACAGTGTCTCCATGATTTTCACACAGATCAGAGCAATTTGTTGCTCAGGAAGCAAAACATTTCTACAGACATTCTGAAGTTCTGTAACCACTGCACATTTGTGAAGCTGGGGTGACATCACTGGGAACCTGTGTTGAACTCAGAGACCCACGGTTTGAAGCGATAATTTTGCCACAAGAGAGCCATCTGAAACACACATACACACACACACACACAGAATACATATTTTAGTACATAATAGAGATAACTTGCCGACATTACAATGCAGTACAGCGGACTTAAAGCAAAGTAGCATTCACAATCACTAGCTTACCTTCATATATGATGTAATTCGTATCCTCATGTCTTCCCACTTTATACTGCTCGATATGGTCTCCTAAACGCTCCAGTACTTTTCCAGAGTGTGTCGTCTCGCTGCTTATAGCCTTCTGCTCTCCTTTTTTGCCTTTATTCTGGCAAAAATAAGCCAGAGACCACAGTCGCCTCGTATCCTGCCATCTTGTGTTTGCCTGGGTCACTTGTTTTACGTAATGGGAGGGTTGCGCCGCCTCCCTGTAACAAACCCACCCACAACAAGCGGTACTATGGTGTAATGGAAACACAAGCGGACTGAACTGAACTGAACTGTATCGTGCTGTACCGGGCCAAATGGGTACTAGTGGAAAAGGGCCGGAAGGGTGAGTTCAGCAATCCTATAGAGAAAGCTCATTTCAGCCGCTTGTATCTGCGATCTCATTCTTTTGGTCATTACCCAATGCTCATGACCATAGGTGAGGGTAGGAATATAGATTGACTGATAAATCAACAGCTTTACCTTAGAGTTCATCTCCTTCTTCACCATGACAGACTGATACCACGTTTGCATCACTGCAGATGCTGTTTCGATCCATCTGTCAATCCCCCACTTCATTCTCCCCTCACTCGTGATATGAGACCCCAAGATACTTAAATTCCTTCACTTGGGGCAGGAGCTCGTCCACAACCCAGAGAGGGCAGTCCACCTGTTTCTGTCTGAGAACCATATACTCAGACTTGAAGGTACTGATTATCATCCCATCCGCTTCACACTCAGTAGAAAACCGTCCCAGTAAGACCTGTAGGTCATTGCTTGATGAAGCCAACAAGACGACATCATCTGCAAACAGCAGAGATGAGATCCTGTGGTCAGCAAACATGACACCCTCCATTCGTTGGCTGTGCCTAGAAGTCCTGTCCATAAAAATTATGAACAGGATTGGGACAAAGGGCAGCCCTGGTGGAGTCCAACTCTCACTGTGAACGAGTGTTGGCAAGATAGCCAGATAGATGTACTTTATTGATTCCAAATTGGGAAATTACAGTGGAACAGCAGCATGGCAGTAGGCAACCAAAACAATAGAAACACACACAGCATAATACCCATGTTATTACCATGGGATTACCCATGGAAAGTAAAACTGCCTAAATAATTGATATACATCATAGATGAATAGATGGTGACCCATTTAGATACATGAATCATACCCACTGTACAAAGCAGGACTATCAGGTGCAGGGTGAAATGTGAGGCACCAATTAGACTGTAAGGTGCAGTATGGCAGCATAGTTATGACCAGAATTCAACATCAGAGTGAGTTATTGTACAGTGAAATGGCATGTGGCAGGAAAGATTTCCTGTACCTGACCGTTCGGCAGTGAAGCTGTAGCAGTCTGCTGCAGAAAGTGCTCCACTGCCTGTTCAGTGTGGGGTTGAGGGGGTGATCAGGATTGTCCATGATGGATCGCAGTTTGTTTCGTGTCCTCCTCTCCACCACAGTCTCAAAGGTCTCCGGCCTGAGACCAATTACAGAGCCAGCCTTCTTGATAATCTTGTCAAGTCTGTTGGTGTCGCTGGCTCTGATACTGCTACCCCAACAGACAGCAGCAAAGAAGATGGCACTGACGACAGTGGTCTGGTAGAAAAGCTCCGGCATCCTGTTGCACACATTGAAGGATCTCTGCTTCCTCAGGAAGTAGTCTGCTCATCCCCTTCTGGTACGCAGCATCGGTGTTAGACTTCCAGTCCAGTCCGTTGCTGATCATGACACCCGGGTATTTGTAGTCCTCCATTACCTCCACATCCTCCCGCCTAATCTGCAATGGCTGTGAAGGCGTCCTCTTCTTCCTAAAGTCAATCACCATCTCTCTGGTCTTGCTGATGTTCACCCTCAGGTGATTTTGCTTGATCCACTCCACAAATCTGTCTACCAGTGCCCTGTTCGCCCCCTCCTTTCCCCCTCTTATACACCCAAAAATAGCTGAGTCATCAGAGAATTTCTGCAGGTGGCATGACTCAGTGTTGTACTGAAAGTGAGTGGTGTATAAGGTGAAGAGAAAAGGAGAAAGCACAGTCCCCTGTTGAGCTCCTGTATCACTAACCACCATATCAGAGAAGACACTGCCCAGCTGGACAAACTGTGGCCTGCCTGTCAGGTAGTCACTTTATTACATGTATAGTTTATTTCTCTTATCTTATCATGTTTAATGTTGCAGCATTGTACCGAGACAAATTCCTAGTTTGTGTACTACATGAACAATGGCAATAAACCTGATTCTGATTCTGATTCTGATTCTGATTCTAGTCAGTAATCCAGGAGATCACAGAGCTGTCGACCCCCATCCACCGCAGCTTCTCACCCAGCAGCAGTGACTGGAGGGTGTTAAAGGCACTGGAGGAATCAAATAAGATAAGATAAGATAAGATAAGATAAGATAAGATAAGCCTTTATTAGTCCCACAACGGGGAAATTCCAGGATTGCAACAGCACAGGGATAGCAACACTCAGAGCAACAATCAGAAGGCAAGAAAAAAAACAAGCAAGCAAGAGCAGCTAATATACATATGTACATATTACTATAAAATATACTGTATATATACACACACACACACACAGACACACAGTGCAGAGCATTGTAGCTGGATGGAATAAATATATGAATATATGAACACACAGTGCGGAGCAATGTAGCTAGATGGAATAATATGTAGATATATAAAAACACAGTGCGGAGCATTGTAGCTAGATGGAATAAATATATAGATATATAAATATAAACACACCCAGTGCTGAGCATTGTAGCTAGATGGAATAAATATGTAAATATATAAACACACACAGTGCAGAGCATTGTTGTTAGGTGGGATGAAACAGCATAACCGTCTATTTAGTTATCCTACATGGTATGATTATGTGCCCATACATATTCTCACCCTCCATAGCGACCGGTATGTTCCTAGTTGTATGCCGGAGAGGACCATTGTGTAAGTCTATTGCATCTTTTGCATTCAAAAAAACTATTAGTTTGTTACGTCTTTTTGCTATCTCTGCGAGCAGCCCTGCTTAGGTTGTACAGTCTGACAGCCGTTGATAGGAAGGACCTACGAAACCTCTCGGTTGTGCACCTGGGATGATGTAGTCTGCTGCTAAATGAGCTCCTCAGTGCATCCAGTATGTCCTGCATAGGGTGGAACTCGGACTCCAGCAGAGATGACAGTTTAGCCACCGTCCTTCTCTCTCCTATCTCCTCCATCGGATCAAGGCGCTGCCCCAGGACAGAGCTAGCTTTCTTAATCAGTTTGTTCAGTCTCTTCCTATCGGCTGCAGTAATGCCACTGCCCCAGCAGACCACTCCAAAAGTGATGGCTGATGCCACCACCGTGTCATAGAATGACTTCAGCAGCGCCCCTTGTACACCAAAAGACCTGAGTCTCCTCAGCAGGAACAGCCTGCGCTGTCCCTTCTTGTAGAGTGCGTCAGTATTGTGTGACCAGTCTAGTTTATTGTTCAGATGAATACCCAGGTACTTATAGGATGTCACCATCTCGATGTCTGTTCCCTGTATATTTACTGGTGCTGTGAGGGGCTGCCCATGCCTGCGGCAGTCCACCACCAGCTCCTTAGTTTTCCTTGCGTTGATCTGGAGGCAGTTCCGATGGCACCAGTCCACAAAGTCCTGGATAAGCCCTCTGTACTCAGCTTCATCTCCGTTGGAGATGAGACCAACGATCGCAGAGTCATCAGAGAACTTCTGTAGATGGCAATTCAATTCAATTCAATTCAATTCAACTTTATTTATATAGCGCCATTTCACAACAACAGTCATCTCATAGCACTATCAACTGTAGGGAGGACCCCCACAGTTGCAGAAAGACCCCAGCAATCAGGCGATCCCCTGTGAGCAAGCACTTGGCGACGGTGGAGAGGAAAAACTCCCTTTTAACAGGAAGAAACCTCCAGCAGAACCAGGCTCAGGGAGGGGCAGTCATCTGCTGCGACTGGCTGGGGGGTGAGGGGATAGAGAAGAAGAAAAGAACAGACATGTAGAGAGCAAACAGCACGATGGGGACTCAATCTATGGGAGAGAACAAACAAATGTTAATGACCAGCAAAAAAAAAATATTTCATAGAGAGTGAGGAAAGGAGTGAGGCCCAGTGCATTACTGGAGGTCCCCCGGCTGACTAAACCTATTAGCAGCATAACTAAGGGAGGGTTCAGAAAACACATGATCCCTCCCTAATTGTAGGCTATATCAAAAAGGTAGGTTTTAGCCCTATTCTTAAAAACAGAGATCGAGTCTGACTCCCGAATCCAGATTGGCAGCTGATTCCACAGGAGAGGAGCTTGATAACTGAAGGCTCTGCCTCCCATTGTACTTTTGGAGATTCTAGGTATTACAAGTAAACCTGCATTTTGGGAGCGTAGTGCTCTGTTAGGATGATACGGTAGTATCAGATCTTTTAAATAAAAAGGAGCCTGATTGTTTAGAGCTTTGTAAGTAAGAAGAAGGATTTTAAACTTAATTCTAAACTCTATGGGAAGCCAATGAAGGGAGGCCAGAACCGGAGAGATATGATCTCTCTTTCTAGTACCTGTTAAAACTCTTGCTGCAGCATTTTGGATCAGCTGAAGACTTTTTAAAGATGTTTTAGGACAACCTGATAATAAAGAATTACAATAATCTAATCTCGAGCTAACAAAAGCGTGGATCAGCTTCTCAGCATCACTCTGAGACAAGATGCTCCTAATCTTGGCAATATTACGCAAATGATAGAAGGCAGTCTTAGAAACAAATTTAATATGTGAATTGAAGGACAAATCCTGATCAAAAATAACTCCAAGGTTCCTCACAGAGCTATTAAGAGAAAGAGTAACTGCATCCAAACTGAAAGTTTGATTTGGAAAGGAATTTCTAAGGTTTTTTGGACCAACAAGAATGACTTCAGTCTTATCTGAATTTAATAGCAGGAAATTACAAGTCATCCAAACTTTGATTTCCTTAAGACAGGCTTCTAACTTGGCTAATTGATTAGTATCATCTGGCTTCATTGACAGGTATAATTGTGTGTCATCTGCATAACAGTGAAAATGTATACAGTGCTTTCTAATAATGTTGCCTAACGGAAGCATATATAAACTAAAAAGAGTAGGGCCAAGCACAGATCCCTGTGGAACTCCATGACTAAGCTTTGAGCTGAGAGAAAACTCATCATTTACATGAACAAACTGGAACCTATCAGATAAATAAGATCTAAACCACTGCAACGAAGTTCCATTAAGTCCAACATAGTGTTCTAATCTATCAAGTAGAATATTATGATCAATAGTATCAAAAGCTGCACTAAGATCTAAAAGGACAAGTACAGAAACTAGTCCATTATCAGATGCAATGAGGAGGTCGTTAGTGACCTTCGCTAAGGCTGTTTCAGTGCTATGATGGATTCTAAACCCAGATTGAAACTCCTCAAATAAACCATTTCCCTGCAGGTGGTCAAATAATTGCATAGCAACAACTCTTTCTAAGATTTTTGAAATGAAAGGGAGATTAGAGATTGGTCTATAGTTAGCTAAAGCTCCTGGATCTAGCGTTGGCTTTTTGAGTAAGGGTTTAATTACAGCCGTTTTAAAAGCCTGCGGTACATGGCCTAAAGTTAATGAAGAATTGATTATATGAAGAATAAAGCTACCAATAAGTGGGAAGACTTCTTTAAATAACCTGGTAGGAATAGGGTCTAAAAGACAAGTTGAAGGTTTGGATGAGGAAACTATTTTGTCTAACTCACAAAGGTCGATTGGAGTAAACTCATCAAGACAGACATCAATAGAAGGAGTTGTAGTAGTTACAGTATTTAAGTTAACTGTGGGAAGAATCTGATTGATTTTATCTCTGATGGATGAAATTTTATTATTGAAAAAGTTCATAAAGTCCTGACTAGTAAGCTCTAAGGGAATGCTAGGATTGATAGAGTCCTGACTCTTTGTCAACCTGGCTACAGTACTGAAAAGAAACCTGGGATTATTCTTGTTCTCTTCTATTAATGCAGAGTAATAACTCGTTCTAGCTTTTCTAAGAGATTTTTTATAAATTAAAAGATGATTTCTCCAAGCTAAATAGATTTCATCTAAATTAGTAGAGCGCCATTTTCTTTCTAATTGACGAGTCTTCTGTTTTAAGCTATGAGTTTCTGTGTTGAACCAAGGAGTTAGAAATCTCTGATTAGACTTTTTCTTTTTTAAGGGGGCCACCAAGTCTAGAGTCTGATGCAGAGAAGCTGAAACACTATCCACCATGTTATCAGTTACAGAAGGAGCAAGCTGTCTATAGCTTATTTCCGTTGTGTTGACACATGGCATAGAGGAAACAATCTGCATAAATTTGGAAACAGCATCATCTGAGAGGCATCTACTGTGATAATATTTTTCTTTAGGAGCCAAATAGTCAGAAATAGTAAAATCAAAGGTTAACAGACAATGGTCTGACAGTACAGGGTTATGAGGAGACACTACAAGATTTTCTATTTCTATGCCATATGTCAGAACAAGGTCCAATGTATGGTGGAGGTAATGAGTAGAATTTCCTACTTTCTGAGAAAACCCAATCGAGTCTAATATTGAATTAAAAGCCACATTAAGGCAGTCACTATCTACATCCACATGTATATTAAAGTCCCCTACTATAATTATTCTATCAGATTTCAGCACTAAATCAGCTAAGAAATCAGGAAATTCGGATAAAAATTCTGAATAGGTTGATGGGGGACGATAAACTATGGCAAATAAAATTGGGTTTAACCTGGAATTGCTAAAGTGCCCAATACTGAGGACCAGGCCCTCAAAGGAATTATAACATGTTTTTTGCTTTACATTAACTAGTAATTTGGAATGGTAAATTGATGCTACTCCTCCTCCACGACCAGAACTTCTGGGATTTTGACAGTTTAAATAACCAGAGGGAGTTGATTCATTTAAACCAACATAATCCTCTTGCCCTAACCAAGTCTCTGTAAGGGAAATTAAATCAATCTGATGATCAATTAACAGATCATGGACTAACAGAGACTTGGGAGTTAGAGACCTAATATTTAATAAACCACATTTAATTTTTAAATTATGAGGAGGAACAGAGGCCAAATCATTCAATTTAGAGGCTTTATGTTTAATTTGAGTTTTACCAATATTTTGCTTTATCACTTTGGGATGCTTATACATTATATTTTTATTTACTTTGGAGGGAGCAGACAACGATTCTCTGATGGGGAAGACAGGGGCTAAGCTGAGCGGTGGCGGATGAAGAGGAGCTGCAGAGAGGCGTGTAAGACTGTGACTCTGCTTCCTGGTCCCAACTCTGAGTAGTCACGGTTTTGGAAATTTGGATAAAAAAGATGCCAGATTGTTAGATAAATGAGAAGCACCATCCAAAGTGGGATGAATGCTGTCTCGTCTCATAAGACCAGGTTTTCCCCAAAAAGAGCTCCAATTGTCAATGTAGCCCACGTCATTTTTAGGACACCACACAGACAGCCAGCGGTTCAAGGATGACGAGCGACTAAACATGTCATCACTGGTCAGATTGGGGAGGGGTCCAGAGAATACTACAGTGGCAGACATCGTTTTTGCAAAGTCACACACCGATTCTACATTAAGTTTCGTGACTTCCGACTGCCGGAGACGGATGTCATTAATGCCGGCGTGAATAACAATTGTGGAATATTTACAGTTACTTTTAGCCAGCATTTTCAAATGCTGTGTTGTGTGACTTGTGTGAGAAGTCCGCAGTATAAAGAGTGAACAGGAAGGGAGCCAGCACCGTTCCCTGGGGGGCCCCCGTGCTACTGATGATCGTGTCGGAAACACAGTCCCGGGTTCTCACAAACTGAGGCCGGTTCGTGAGGTAGTCCAGGATCCATGATGACAGGTGCTGGTCCACCCCTGCGCGCAGCAGCTTGTCCTTCAGGATCATCGGTTGGATGGTGTTGAAAGCACTGGAGAAGTCAAAGAACAAGATCCTCACCATATTCCCGGGCTTCTCCAGGTGGGACAGAGAACGGTGAAGGAGGAAGATCACCGCATCCTCCACCCCAATGCCATGCTGGTAGGCGAACTGGAGTGGATCCATCGCTGGTTCCACCAGGGGGCGGAGATGAGCAAGGAGCAGTCTCTCCAGGGTCTTCATCAAGTGGGACGTCAAGGCCACCGGTCTGTAGCTGTTCAGGTCTTTGGGGTGGGAAGTTTTTGGTACAGGTACCACACAAGATGTTTTCCACAGCTGTGGTACCCTCCCCAGTTTCAGGCTCATGTTGAAGATATACGTCACAATCCCACACAGCTGGTCTGCACAGGACTTGAGGAGCTTTGCGCTGATGCCGTCCGGTCCCGACGCCTTCCTCGCCTTGATCTTCCTCAGCTCCGTCCTCACCTGGGTCTTGGTCAGGGTCAGGATGGGGGGCTGTGTGTTGGGAGTGGGGGGGGGGGGTGTCGGTGGAGTGGGGAGTGGGCAGCAGGACTTGATTTCTTAGAGGCAGCAGTGGTTGTTGTGCAGACAGGGGGGAGGGCGGTTGGTCAAATCTATTGAAAAACAGATTCAGGTTGTTCGCCCACTCCCTGCCCCCCGTGGCCTGGGGGGAGGTATTCTGGAGCCCCGAGATGGTTTTGAGGTTTCTCCAGACCCCGCTGATGTCGCTCTGTTGCAGCTTGTCCTCCATCTTCTTCCTGAAGCTGTCCTTGCCTTCTCTGATCTTTCTCCTCAGCTCCCTCTGTACGGACTTCAGCATCTCCCTGTTCCCCGACCTGAAGATCCTCTTCTTCTCTCTCAGAAGTGTTTTTATCTCAGGGTTGATCCAGGGTTTGTTGTTTGAGTGACGCCGTATGGTCTTGGTGGGAACGGATTTGTCCACACAGAAGCTGAGGTAGCCCGTGAAGGTGTGAATGAGGCCATCGATGTCCTCACCATGTGGATCGCAGAGCTGCTTCCAGGCAGTGGCTTCAAAACAGTCCTTTAGAGTGTCCATTGTCTCCTCAGACCATAACTCCACAGTGTGCATGGCCGGAGGTTGTCTGTGCACTAGGGGTTTGTACACCGGTCGGAGATGAACCAAGTTGTGATCCGATCTCCCAAGTGGGGGGAGTTGTGATGAGGTGTACGCCTCCTTAGTGTTTGCGTAGAACAAATCCAGTGTTTTATTGTCTCTAGTGTGGCATGTGACATACTGGGTGAAAGTGGGCAGAATGGGAGACAGTGAAACGTGGTTGAAATTGCCTGAGATGAGGAGAAGAGCATCTGGGTGTTCTGTCTGCAGCCTGCTGGTTACTGAATGGATGACGTCACGCGCTGTCCCAGCGTTCGCCGTCGGATTTGCATAAACAACAATGCAGATCACGTGTGAGTGTTCTCTCGGGAGATATGTAGGCCTCATGCTAACAGCTAGCAACTCAATGTCTTTGCTGCAGTGTCGTTGTTTAACAGTGATATGTCCCGGTCTGCACCAGTTGTTGTTAACATACATTATCACTCCACCGCCCCTAGCTTTGCCACTCTCTGGTGTTCGGTCAGCTCGTATCATGTGAAAACCCTCCAGCTCAATGTTAGCATCTGCTGCTTGTTCAGTTAGCCACGTCTCAGTAAACAAAATAATGTGATTTTCACAGTGTCTCCTCCCCCATCCAGGTGCAAATGGGCTTGTTGCAGCAGGTAGATGACAGCGTCTTCAACTCCTAAATAGGGCTGATATGCAAACTGTAGAAGGTCCAACCACATCTTCACCTGCAGCCTCAGGTGGGTGAAGACCAGTCTCTGCAGGACCTTCATCATATGAGATGTAAGGGCAACTGGTTGATAGTCATTCAGGTCAGATGGAGATGACTTCTTGGGGACAGGAACCAGGTAGGACATCTTCCACAGCATTGGTACTCTCTCCAGACACAGGCTCAGGTTGTACAGGTGCTTCAGTATCGGAGCTAGCTGGTTGGCACAGGTCCTCAGTATCCTGGCGGAGATGCCATCAGGGCCCGCAGCCTTCCGCTGATGGAGTCGCTCCAGCTGTTACTTAACCTGGTATGTAGTCACAGTGATGTGGGGTGGTGGTGCTGGTGCTGGTGTCCCCAGAGGAGGAGGAGGGGGTGGGGGGGAGAGAGAGGTGCTGCACAGGAGGGGGAGGGGGAGGGGTGTGTTGGGGTCTGGCTGTGTTGTGGGAGGGGGGACAGATGGTGAGTTGAACCTATTAAAAACAGAGTCAGCTCATCGGCTCTCTTAAGGGTCCCCAATGTCTGTCTGTCTCTACCCTTACACTCAGTGATGTGTTTCATTCCTGTCCAGACATCCTTTGTGATGCTTTGGTGGAGTTTATCCTCCAACTTACGCCTGTAATTGTCATTACACATCCTCAGAATGTCTCTCATTTGACACTGCTCTCTCCTCAGTTGCCCCCCCCCCGCCATCTCCAGACCTAAAAGCCCTCTTCTTCTTGTTAAGAAGTGCTTTCAGGTCACTAGTGAGCCATGGTTTGTTGTTGGGGAAACAGTGCATGATCTGAGCTGACATGGCTGTGTTTTCACAGAATCTGATGTATTCTGTGATGCAGTCAGTCATATTGTCTATCTCCACCCCTTGTGGTTCACAGAGTACGCCCCAGTCCATCATCTCGAAGCAGTCCTGTAGTGTATCAGTAGCCTCCTTTGTCCACCTCCTCACAGTCCGTGTGTAAGCAGGCTGCCTTTGCACAAGGGGAACATACTTGGGTGATACAGGACTAGGTTGTGATCTGATCTGCCAAGAGGGACAGAACCAAACTCTCACAACGGTCGTATAGAGACCGGATAGCTTGTAACATTGAGCTCGATACCCCATCCTCCCGAAGCACCCCCCCCCCCACAATAGACCATGAGGTATGCGGTCAAATGCTTTCTCAAAGATCACAAAACATATGTTGACTGGTTGGGCAAACTCCCATGAACCCTCGAGGATTCTCGTGAGGGTTAAGAAATGGTCCAGTGTGCCGTGGCAAAGATGAAAACCATATTGCTGCTCCTGAATCCGAGGTTTGACCAATGGCCAGACTCTACACTCTAGTACTCTGGCATAGACCTTCCCAGGGAGGATGAGTGTGATCCCTCTAAAGTTGGAACACACCCTCCGGTCCCACTTCTTGAAGAGAGGAACCCCCACCCCTGTTTGCCATTCCAATGGTACTGTCCCTGACGGCCACAGAATGTTGCAGAGGTGTGTCAGCCATGACAGCCCTACAGCATCCGGAGCCTTGAGGTACTTAGGGTGAATCTTGTCCACCCCCAGGGCCTGGCCACCAAAGAGTTTTTTAACTACTTTGGTGACCTCGGCTCATGTGATGGGCAAGTTGTCCCCCTTGTCCACAAGCCCTGCTTCCTCTGTGGAAGGTGTGGCACTGAGATTGAGGAGATCCTTGAAGTATTCCTTCCACCACCTGATGATATCCCCTGTCGAAGTCAGAAGCGCCCCATCTGTACCATACACAGTACGGCCAGGGAGCTGCTTCCACCTCCTGAGTCACCGGACAGTTTGCCAGAATGTCTTTGAGGCCAAGTGAAAGTAATGTTCCATGGCTTCACCGAACTCCTCCCACACCCAAGTTTTTGCTTCAGCAACCACCCAAGCTGCACTCCGCTTTGCCTGCCAGTACACCTCAGCTGCTTCAAAAGTCCCATAAGCCAACCAACCTCGATAGGACTCCTTCTTCAGCTTAATGGCCCCCCTCACCGCTGGTGTCCACCACTTGGTTCGGGGGTTGCAACCATGAGATGCACAGACAACCTTGCGGCCGCAGCTCTGGGCAGCCGCTTCAACAATGGAGGTGGAGAACATGGCTCATTCAGACTCCATGTCTCCAGACTCCCTCGAAATGTGATTGAAGTTCTTCTAGAGGTAGGAATTGAAGACCACCCGGACATGGGCCTCAGCCAGACATTCCCAGCACACCCTCACTGTATGTTTGGGTCTACCAAATCTGAATGGCATCCTCCCCTGCCATCGGATCCAACTCACCACCAGGTGGTGATCAGTTGACAGTTCTGCACATCGCTTTACCAGAGTGTCCAAGACATATGGTCACAGGTCTGATGATACGATAACAAAATCAATCCTCGACCTGTGATCTAGAGTGTCCTGGTGCCAAGTGCACATATGGACACCCTTATGCTTGAACATGGTGTTCATTATTAAATTAAATTAAATTAAATCACCCTTTATTGTCATTCAACTGTACAACCAATCATGTACAGTAGAACGAGATTGTGTTTTACCTATCTACTGTGTTAATCACACACACCCCAAGTGTAGAATCAGAGGGCTGCTGCCATGCAAGGCACTGCCACAAATTTCCCTCCTCCATTCCATTTTTGCTGAGCACCAAGCTGGACGGCAGGAAGTTCCACTTTTATATGGTCTTCGGCATGACCCGGCCGGGATTTGAACTCCTGCCTCCCGGGTGTGGGGCAGATGCTCTACCAACTGAGCCACCACTCTGGTAATGGACAAACTGCCATTGGCACACAAGTCCAATAATCGAGCACCACTCAGTTTCATATTGGGCAAGACGTTACTCCCAGTCACACCCATCCAGGTTTCACTGTCATTGCCCATGTGCACATTGAAGCCCCTCAGTAGGACAATAGAGTCTCCAAGAGGAGCACTCTCCAGCACCTCAGTTAGAGACTCCAAAAAGGGGTAGGCACTCTGAACCATCATTTGGTACATAGGCGCAAATGATGATCAGGACCCATTTCCCAAACCGAAGGCGCAGGGAAACAATCTTTTGTCCACTGGGGAAAAATCCAATATAGAGACAGCAAGGTGGGGAGATACAAGAATACCCATCCCTCCTCACCACCTGTCGCCAGGGCAACTCCAGAATAGGACAAGTTCCAGCCCCTCTCCAGGAGACTGGTTCCAGAACCAGAGCTGTGCATTGAGGTGAGCCCTACTTTATCTAGCAAATATCTCTCAACCTCATGCACAACCTCAGGCTCCTTCCCCACCAGAGAGGTGACGTTCAACATTCCAAAAGCCAGTTTAGGAATCCTGGGATCAGACTGCCAAGGTCTTTGCCTGCGACTGCCAACTGCTCCCCATAGTTCCGGACCCCCATGGTACCTCCTGCAGGTGGTGAGCCCACTGGAGGGCGGACCCATGCAAGTCCTTTAGGCTGAGCCTGGTCGGGTCCCATGGGCAGAAGCCTGGCCACCAGATTCTTACCATCAAGCCCCTCCCCCAGGCCTTGCTCCGGGGTTGGTCCCTGGTAACCCCATACCATTAAAAAACAAATCTGCAATGTTTAAAATAGTATCTTATGCCTTTTTTCTACAAAAATAACTTTCTTTCTCTTACAGTTTCGTGTTAAAATCTTTTCACTCTTACTCCCCCTTCAAAAGCCAAGATCTGTGAATAGGCCCATAAACATACCTCAAGGCTAAGCTAAGCTATTTTCTACTTAATGGTAATGCTAAAAGGTTGACTATTTTAGCCTTTTAAGGTAGCATTTTGTTTAGCTTTAAGTAATTACAGTATTTAGCATTTTTAAGTGCACTTTTTCAACTTTAAACCATGTCAGCTTTTGTGCAGACATTATATATGTTATGATCCCTCGTGTGTCATTACGCGGCGCACTGAGGGCAGAATGAAAAACCCACGTGCAAGAGTAGATTTGTGCACTTTATTGACAACCCCAAATAATAAGTCCAGCAAAACAGTCACGCTAATAAACACAGAGGGTTGGAATGATTGGCTTAAGGCCACCAGACATATAGTATAGGAATGCCACCTGCATACTCTATAGCCCAGGGAGGGGAATGCCTAGTGCCGCAGAGCTGCTGTCAGCATGGAGGATCGGGAACGTGCTTCGATGACCGTGACAGCTCCATCCTCTGGGCCGGGGGCCGCTCAGGCCGTGGATGTGATGACGGAGGAGGAGAGACTGAATTTGCTTGCTCTCATCGACCGTCTGATCAAGGAAGAGTGCTCAGCGAGGAGAGGAGACACCTCGGAGGCCACTGGGGACATCCAGAGCCAGGAGAACAGGCAAGTTTTTCCTCGCTTTACCCTCACTTTTGATGAACAACATTGCCTGCCTCCTGGCCAGGAGACTCGGGGTTTGCAGTACCCTGAGTCCTCCTCCCCAGCGGCATATAGTAGCCCTTTGACTGACCTCTCCAAACCCTTTTTCTGTGCCCCTACGAGTTCACTGGCTCTGGAATGTGGTTGCTCGAGGGGACAGGAACCGGAGGTCCTGAAGGGCTCAGTGCTAGGACCAGAGGTGAGGCCATCCCCGGCCGCCACGCCAGAGGAGCTGGTGGCATGGAAGACAGTGCACGGGGGCACCGACACTGCAATCCCCATCACGTCTGCTGTGGGGGCCGCCACAGCAGAGTCATCCCCCGGACCAGACCTCCAGCTGACTGGACCCCGGACATCATCGTTGGCATCGTCAAAGTCTGGTATGGCAGGGGAGCTCGAGCACAGGCAAGTCATCTCTCCTGTAGTTCACCTGTCAATTATTGAGAGATCTTGTCTGGCTCTTGGGGAAGGGAGTCGGGTGCAGACCCCAGCTGCATCTGGACTCCCCTCGACGAGCTCTGCCGCTGCCGGCGACCCTAACCATTTCTCCTCTCCCGTCTCCTTCGAGCTCCTTCCTAGGGTTGCCGGAGAGGAGCTGCTGCAACTTGGGTTGCCCACAGACGACGATTCAGGGCCAGCTGTCCCGAAAGAGGTCGACGTGGGTACAGCAACTGGTGGACCAATGGTACCCACCCACCCCAAGTCGTCGGAGTCCTGGACGACAGTGGAGCCCAAGTGCAGGAAAGTGTGCTCCATAATGTCTCTTAAGTCTATGTCAATGCCACACTGCTTGACTCATGGTGAGGAGGACCTGGGGCAGCTTGCAGTAGCCCTTGGGGCCACTTCACCGGGCTCTGCCGCTGCCGGCGACCCTGACTTGGTCTCTTTCTCTCTCCCTCCAAGTTCGAATCTCCTGGCCAGGGTCACTGGAGAACAGCCGATGCCTCCAGAGGCCGCCGAGGATCTGGATTCAGTGCTGGGGGCAGAGAGGAACCCTACCTCCCCTGTTGGGGAGGCCACCGTGGAAGCAATGTGGTCCCCGATGGGGACCACCACAGGTGCAACGGTGCTCCAGTCGGAGCCCACCACGGGTGCAGCAGAGCTGCAGCCAGAGTCCACCGCTGGTGCAGCAGAGCTCCAGCCGGAGTCCACCACTGGTGCAGCAGAGCTCCAGCCAGAGTCCATCGCGGGTGCAGCCACGTCCCAGGCCTGGACCATCGCAGGTGCAGCCACGTCCCAGGCCGGGACTATCGCGGGGAATACGGTCCCCCTGCTCCTAGCCTCAGAGGGCGGGGGGTGCTCCTATCCCTCAGTTTGGCCACCTACCCCTAAGGCCCAACTTCTTCTCCTGCTCCTCTGGTCATGGTGGCTAAACCATGCTGGTCGGCATGACCAAGACTTGGCTCTCGGGTCGGGTGGCCCATCGGTCCGGGCAGGCCGCCTGACACTGTTCAGCAGGCCAACTGCTGGGCTTGGGACTCAGGAGGGCCACCCAATCAGTCACCCATCACCATGCCAGGGGTCTGGGACTCTGGTTGACCCCCTGAACTTTGGATTCTGGGGGAGGGGGGTTAGTGTCCTAGGTGGGGGCTGTTAGGAGGGTCACTGTATTATATTTGCATATTTTTTTTGTATTATTCAACGGTTGCTTCCCTCCTAACCTGTTTTCCCCCACCTCCCACCCTGGGTAATTGTTTGTCTGGGGGAGGGGGGGTTCCCCAGTGGTGGTTTTTTTTTGTGTGTGTTTTCAGCTGGTGGTATGGGGGTGTCTAGAATCCACACCTTGGGGGGGGGGGGGGCTTGTCATGAACCTGGGTTTGGTGGTCCAAACCCAGTTCTGACACCATTACTATTTTGGCCCGTTTCACTATTCATTTTCTATCAGGCGCTTCAGGGAGCCCTGTGGGTCCTCGGCTTCCTGACAGTTCAGGCACGCCCCCTTCTCCTGTCAGTATCGGCAGCTGGTTATTGGTTCTCACACACACACACACACACACTTCATTCACTTCCATTCACACGCTCAGATACTCACTCATGCACACATGGTGTCAATTATGTCCAGATCACGTTCCCCCACAATGGTGGTCTCTTCCCTCGTTAGTATTATTATTACTTAAACGCTGTGAGAGTAGGAAGAGATCGCTGGAGCCTTGCGCTTCATACACAGCAGCATGTACCTCTGTGTATGCAAATCACCACTCCCTACGAATTATCTTCAGCCTGTTTCTGCCTCATCCACTGGACTGCACGGACAGCCCCGGATCGCTCCAGCACCGTAAGTCTATATTTGCCTTTCTCCCCGTTCCGACAATTGCCCTGCGGCACTAGGCATTCCCTCCCCCGGGCTGTAGAGCATCCAGGAGGTGTCCCCGTTTGTCTGGTGGCCTCAATTGTAATCATTGTGTAACCCAGCTGAGAAAATGACCCTTTTTCTCAGATTTCATTTGTATTAATGAAAGTGTGTGATTTTATTTTGAAAACCGACTATCTTGGGGAAGAGGAAGTTCGATCCTCGTCATCCAACTTTTGAACTTCTGGTTCATGGTCAAGTTGGGTGATCTGGGTCTTTCTATTCATTAAGAGCAATATTAGCCCCGCCTTCCGAGTAGAGGCAACCAGCGTGCACTTGGAATTCAGTCTTTAATGATACGAGCGCGGACGAGGGAGGGTGTGAAGTGATTCACACAGATACCTCTTCTTGGTGAGTTCATTCAGAAAGATGCTATAAATGAATCTAAACACTCTCCCAATGCTAATTTGCAACCTTTATTATCCTAAGTTGATGGGAGCACGAGCTTGAGAGGCCGTGAAGCGGTGACTTCTGCTGTGTTCACCCTGAATCTCATCTTTGGTGAGTCAGATACATGCTAATGTTATGCTAACATTAGCGCTATGCTAATGCTAGTCGCAAGTGGATTTTTTTCTGTTTAAAAGCAATGGAAAAGGCTGTCTTTGTGTCTGTATGGTTTCCCTAAATGTGATTTCAGTTCCCAACAGTATGCCGAAGTACTTTTAGCTCTTATGCACCATTTCTGTCGAATGTAATGTGTAGTTTGATGCTAAAAGCACATGGTGTTAGCCCTCTAGGTAAAAGCATCTAGGTAAAAGCATAGGTTATGCTAAACCCAGTAGCTCAGACAGGGTTTACTGATTTTAAAAGGGAATATTGGATGTGATGGGACGGTATATTCCCTGGTTATGTGATAAATTAATTGTATTTCATTTCATTATTTACAGAGACAAGGTTAGAGAGGATTAATCATAATTTCATGGTTAAATGATGTAGAGATAGGAAGAGGATTTCATTTAACTGGTTACATGGAAAAAGGGTATTTCATGTGCTACCAGAGAGATTCAATTCAATTCAATTCAACTTTATTTATATAGCGCCATTTCACAACAACAGTCATCTCATAGCACTATCCACTGTAGGGAGGACCCCCACAGTTGCAGAAAGACCCCAGCAATCAGGCGATCCCCTGTGAGCAAGCACTTGGCGACGGTGGAGAGGAAAAACTCCCTTTTAACAGGAAGAAACCTCCAGCAGAACCAGGCTCAGGGAGGGGCAGTCATCTGCTGCGACTGGCTGGGGGGTGAGGGGACAGAGAAGAAGAAAAGAACAGACATGTAGAGAGCAAACAGCACGATGGGGACTCAATCTATGGGAGAGAACAAACAAATGTTAATGACCAGCAAAAAAAAAATATTTCATAGAGAGTGAGGAAAGGAGTGAGGCCCAGTGCATTACTGGAGGTCCCCCGGCTGACTAAACCTATTAGCAGCATAACTAAGGGAGGGTTCAGAAACACATGATCCCTCCCTAATTGTAGGCTATATCAAAAAGGTAGGTTTTAGCCCTATTCTTAAAAACAGAGATCGAGTCTGACTCCCGAATCCAGATTGGCAGCTGATTCCACAGGAGAGGAGCTTGATAACTGAAGGCTCTGCCTCCCATTGTACTTTTGGAGATTCTAGGTATTACAAGTAAACCTGCATTTTGGGAGCGTAGTGCTCTGTTAGGATGATACGGTAGTATCAGATCTTTTAAATAAAAAGGAGCCTGATTGTTTAGAGCTTTGTAAGTAAGAAGAAGGATTTTAAACTTAATTCTAAACTCTATGGGAAGCCAATGAAGGGAGGCCAGAACCGGAGAGATATGATCTCTCTTTCTAGTACCTGTTAAAACTCTTGCTGCAGCATTTTGGATCAGCTGAAGACTTTTTAAAGATGTTTTAGGACAACCTGATAATAAAGAATTACAATAATCTAATCTCGAGCTAACAAAAGCGTGGATCAGCTTCTCAGCATCACTCTGAGACAAGATGCTCCTAATCTTGGCAATATTACGCAAATGATAGAAGGCAGTCTTAGAAACAAATTTAATATGTGAATTGAAGGACAAATCCTGATCAAAAATAACTCCAAGTTTCCTCACAGAGCTATTAAGAGAAAGAGTAACTGCATCCAAACTGAAAGTTTGATTTGGAAAGGAATTTCTAAGGTTTTTTGGACCAACAAGAATGACTTCAGTCTTATCTGAATTTAATAGCAGGAAATTACAAGTCATCCAAGCTTTGATTTCCTTAAGACAGGCTTCTAACTTGGCTAATTGATTAGTATCATCTGGCTTCATTGACAGGTATAATTGTGTGTCATCTGCATAACAGTGAAAATGTATACAGTGCTTTCTAATAATGTTGCCTAACGGAAGCATATATAAACTAAAAAGAGTAGGGCCAAGCACAGATCCCTGTGGAACTCCATGACTAAGCTTTGAGCTGAGAGAAAACTCATCATTTACATGAACAAACTGGAACCTATCAAATAAATAAGATCTAAACCACTGCAACGAAGTTCCATTAAGTCCAACATAGTGTTCTAATCTATCAAGTAGAATATTATGATCAATAGTATCAAAAGCTGCACTAAGATCTAAAAGGACAAGTACAGAAACCAGTCCATTATCAGATGCAATGAGGAGGTCGTTAGTGACCTTCGCTAAGGCTGTTTCAGTACTATGATGGATTCTAAACCCAGATTGAAACTCCTCAAGTAAACCATTTCCCTGCAGGTGGTCAAATAATTGCATAGCAACAACTCTTTCTAAGATTTTTGAAATGAAAGGGAGATTAGAGATTGGTCTATAATTAGCTAAAGCTCCTGGATCTAGCGTTGGCTTTTTGAGTAAGGGTTTAATTACAGCCGTTTTAAAAGCCTGCGGTACATGGCCTAAAGTTAATGAAGAATTGATTATATGAAGAATAAAGCTACCAATAAGTGGGAAGACTTCTTTAAATAACCTGGTAGGAATAGGGTCTAAAAGACAAGTTGAAGGTTTGGATGAGGAAACTATTTTGTCTAACTCACAAAGGTCGATTGGAGTAAACTCATCAAGACAGACATCAATAGAAGGAGTTGTAGTAGTTACAGTATTTAAGTTAACTGTGGGAAGAATCTGATTGATTTTATCTCTGATGGATGAAATTTTATTATTGAAAAAGTTCATAAAGTCCTGACTAGTAAGCTCTAAGGGGATGCTAGGATTGACAGAGTCCTGACTCTTTGTCAACCTGGCTACAGTACTGAAAAGAAACCTGGGATGATTCTTGTTCTCTTCTATTAAGATAAGATAAGATAAGATAAGCCTTTATTAGTCCCACAATGGGGAAATTCCAGGATTGCAACAGCATAGGGATAGCAACACTCAGAGCAACAATCAGAAGGCAAGAAAAAACAACATCTAGTAAACATATGTCCATATTACTATAAATGTATATATATAGACACACAGTGCAGAGCATTATGGCTGGTGAATGTGCAGCAGAAAGTCTAAGCTCTCTCTCCGCGGATGCAGCGGGCCAGCTGGAAGTCTTTGGGCATGATGGTGACCCCCTTAGCGAAGAAGAGACCCACCAGGTGGGCCTCGCTGGTCTCCTGCAGAGCCATGACGGCGAAGCTCAGGAAACGCAGGACGGTCTTGAAGTCCTGAGCGATCTCCCTCACCAGGCGCTGGACGGGCAGCTTACGGATGAGCAGCTCCGTGGATTTCTGGTAGCGACGGATCTCTCTCAGAGCCACGGGCCTGTGACGGCGAGGCCTCTTCACTCTGCCGGTGGCCGGAGCGCCTCTCTGAGCAGCCCTGGTGGCTAGCTGTCTCCTGGGGGGCTTCTTCCTCCAGAAGATTTTATGGGTGGTCTGCTTGGTTCTTGCCATCGCTCTTTATTATTCTGTCTTATATTTCTTTCACGCCGCCTAAACTCCAGCCCGGCACCCGCGTCCTTTTCGCTACAGCTCCCGGTATGTCGAGTTTCCCATTAGCACCGGGCGGCGGCCAAGTGCTAGCTAGCACTAGCTCCTCCCCGCTGTAACGTCTCCCGCTGCAAACCGTGGCTCCGTCCGCCGACCCGGGAGACCCCCGGGGCGATCCGTGCGTCCGTGATATATATACAGAGTGAAAGGTGTAGAAAGAAGAAGGAAGATAAAAAAAAAAAAAAAGGCTGTTGCAACAGGCAGCCGACTCGTGTGGCGCCGCCGGTCCGGCGGAACCGGAACCGGAAAAAAATGCAGAGTTAATGCAGAGTTAATGCAGAGTAATAACTCGTTCTAGCTTTTCTAAGAGATTTTTTATAAATTAAAAGATGATTTCTCCAAGCTAAATAGATTTCATCTAAATTAGTAGAGCGCCATTTTCTTTCTAATTGACGAGTCTTCTGTTTTAAGCTACGAGTTTCTGTGTTGAACCAAGGAGTTAAAAATCTCTGATTAGACTTTTTCTTTTTTAAGGGGGCCACCAAGTCTAGAGCCTGATGCAGAGAAGCTGAAACACTATCCACCATGTTATCAATTACAGAAGGAGCAAGCTGTCTATAGCTTATTTCCGTTGTGTTGACACATGGCATAGAGGAAACAATCTGCATAAATTTGGAAACAGCATCATCTGAGAGGCATCTACTGTGATAATATTTTTCTTTAGGAGCCAAATAGTCAGAAATAGTAAAATCAAAGGTTAACAGACAATGGTCTGACAGTACAGGGTTATGAGGAGACACTACAAAATTTTCTATTTCTATGCCATATGTCAGAACAAGGTCCAATGTATGGTGGAGGTAATGAGTAGAATTTCCTACTTTCTGAGAAAACCCAATCGAGTCTAATATTGAATTAAAAGCCACATTAAGGCAGTCACTATCTACATCCACATGTATATTAAAGTCCCCTACTATAATTATTCTATCAGATTTCAGCACTAAATCAGCTAAGAAATCAGCAAATTCGGATAAAAATTCTGAATAGGTTGATGGGGGACGATAAACTATGGCAAATAAAATTGGGTTTAACCTGGAATTGCTAAAGTGCCCAACACTGAGGACCAGGCCCTCAAAGGAATTATAACATGTTTTTTGCTTTACATTAACTAGTAATTTGGAATGGTAAATTGATGCTACTCCTCCTCCACGACCAGAACTTCTGGGATTTTGACAGTTTAAATAACCAGAGGGAGTTGATTCATTTAAACCAACATAATCCTCTTGCCCTAACCAAGTCTCTGTAAGGGAAATTAAATCAATCTGATGATCAATTAACAGATCATGGACTAACAGAGACTTGGGAGTTAGAGAGCTAATATTTAATAAACCACATTTAATTTTTAAATTATGAGGAGGAACAGAGGCCAAATCATTCAATTTAGAGGCTTTATGTTTAATTTGAGTTTTACCAATATTTTGCTTTATCACTTTGGGATGCTTATACATTATATTTTTATTTACTTTGGAGGGAGCAGACAACGATTCTCTGATGGGGAAGACAGGGGCTAAGCTGAGGGGTGGCGGATGAAGAGGAGCTGCAGAGAGGCGTGTAAGACTGCGACTCTGCTTCCTGGTCCCAACTCTGAGTAGTCATGGTTTTGGAAATTTGGATAAAAAAGATGCCAGATTGTTAGATAAATGAGAAGCACCATCCAAAGTGGGATGAATGCTGTCTCGTCTCATAAGACCAGGTTTTCCCCAAAAAGAGCTCCAATTGTCAATGTAGCCCACGTCATTTGTGGGTACAAGGTACATCGCATGTGATTGTGAGAAAAGAAAAAGAACACATGCATGTAAGATGCAAGATGTGAGATGTAAGATATTACTATATTGCTGGATTGTGATAATAGTAATATGAGAGAAGAATTTAAACACTAAGCTATGGTGTTATATAAGAAGGGATTGGAAGACGAATTACTCTAGCTGTAAACAATAATACCATTATTGTCGGCAGGCTAGGTTTTTTTGGTTGCAGATCAAGAACCTTCTGGAACCTGGATTCTCTCCGAATGGAGATGGCGAGCCTGACCCGAGACTGAACCAAGATTGGACTGAGATCTAACCAAGATCTCGAGTGAAGAGCATCTTTCCCCTCTCCAGTGCCCAGGATTGGAAACCTGAGTCTGGAGATACGAGATATCCTGACTGGTCAAACGACTAACCCGAACGGGAAATCAAACACTGAGCTCAGTAGGACACTTTTGGGGTTTTATTTCATGCCGGCCGTTGTTATATTTGTATATTTGTACATTGTTTGTATATTTTGCGCCTTCTATATTTATTAATACATACATGAATTGCTCATTCCTTGCCTCCAGCTATTTCATTCCACACTCACTCTAATTCCCTATTGTAACCCTTACGAACCTAGCAACTGGTCTACACTTAATTAATTCCCTTACCTAATTAAGATAAGATAAGATAAGATAAGATAAGCCTTTATTAGTCCCACAACGGGGAAATTCCAGGATTGCAACAGCACAGGGATAGCAACACTCAGAGCAACAATCAGAAGGCAAGAAAAAAAAAAAAAACAAGCAAGCAAGAGCAGCTAATATACATATGTACGTATTACTATAAAATATATATATATACACACACACACAGACATAAGGCAAGGGTTACAATAAAAATGGCGAGCCCAGCCAGGAGCCTTTTTCTTTTCTCTCCTTTACGTTATTTCAAGCCTATACGTTATTTCAAGCCTATACGTACCAAAATGGATATTGTTGAACGTGAATCTGTGAAAATTCCAAATGCAGTGATAGTGAGTGAAATCGCTGGAGATGAGCAACTTGATGAGATGATCAAGGTACATCGCACTGATATTAAAAACCTAGCAAAGATGAGTGGCAGAAATTTTGCAGATGTCCTGAAAGACGTGATGTTACAGATTTCTGAGGCAATCAAAGAATCTGAAAATGATCAATCAGAGCAATTTAAGTTATCTGATAACTTACCTGAAGCTTTCTTAGATGAACCTCAACCTCAGTCTTCTGCAGCTGAGTCCAGTATTCAAGGTGCACAACCAACTAACCAGTCAAATCACACTACGAGCACCCCAGCTCGAAGTATGCCCACCATTTCTGCACATGATTTAAATCCCCCAGAAGTGCAACGTGTGGTAGTTGAGCACATTGTGAAAAGGGAAGATTTTTCCGTGCAGCCGTTTTCACAAAAGCTCGGAGCTTTTTCTGGTAAAGACCTCCGACCAACTTATGAGCTAGATTATGATACTTGGCGCTCCAGTGTAGAATTAATCTTGACTGATCCTGCTATGTCCAAATTGCAACAATCCTGAAAGGTCATTGAGTCTCTTTTACCCCCAGTAGCTGATGCAGTCAAGTACTTGAACCCCAACAGCTCACCATCAGAATACCTTCAGCTGTTAGATTCTGCTTATGGTACAGTTCAAGATGGCGGAGAGCTTTACACCAAGTTTATTGACACCTTCCAAAACACAGGTGAGAAACCCTCATCATATCTACAACGTCTTCAAGTAGCTTTGACTCACACTGTGAAGCGTGGTGGTGCTTCAAGCCAGGATTTTGACAGGCTGCTTGTCACACAGTTTTGTCGAGGTTGTTGGGATGATTCCCTTCTAACTGCACTCCAGTTAAAACAAAAACGAACAAATCCCCCAACTTTTCCTGATTTGCTCCGCTTGCTACGTACTGAAGAAGACCAAAATGTTGCCAAAGCCTTGCGAATGAGACAACATTTGAGCAGTTCAAAACAAAAAGTGACATCCCACGTGCAAACTGTGCAATGTAGTTCAGATGAAAATGAGGACAGAATCACGGTAAACTCAATTCAAGAACTCTCAAAACAAGTTGCAGAAATTCAAAATCAACTAGCAAAACTAACTGCAACACCAAAAGCCCAAAACTCAAGGAGTACACCCAGCACAAAGCCAAAAGAGAAACGAAAGCCGAATAAAGTGACAAAGGAATCCACAGAACAAACGGTCAGAACTTGAAGTACCCCACCCAAACCGTGGTACTGTTTCCAATGTGGAGAGGATGGCCACATCAAGCCGAACTGCGAAAACGAACCCAACCCAGCTCTAGTTACCGAAAAGCGTAAGCTGTTTAAAGAGAAACAAAAGAGATGGGGGTCTAGAAAGCCCACAGCTAATAAAGACCGGGTTAAACTAAGAACAGTCTCTATTACTGAGCAAATGGACACTGTAGCCAGACAGTCATGTCCCACTAAGTACAAGCAACGCGCTAGCCTTAAGCAATCTGTTACTAACCCACCTAAGTATAGCCTACCAAAAGGGTTAGTTGGCTCCAAATGCACAGCTGTAGTTAGCATTTCTGATGTTAATGTGCATTGTCTTCTTGACTCAGGGTCACAAGTGACTACAGTCACCAAGTCGTTTTACAAACAGAACTTTCCCGATCAAAACCTTAAACCACTCTATGACCTTTTAGAAGTAGAGGGCGCTGCAGGTCAGCCCGTTCACTATTTAGGTTATATAGAGATGTGTATTACCTTTCCAAAAGACTTCTTATGCACAGAGATTGACATACCGACCTTAGCTCTTGTCGTTCCAGATGCTAATCCTAATAGTCAGACACCAGTGTTAGAGGGAACAAACACACTTGATGTTCTTTATGGAAAGTATTTAGACATGAAGACTCTGGATCACTTACCTAGCTCTTACGGTTTTAGGACACTGTTGAAAACTCTCGAACTAAGACATACAAAGAACAAAGATGGGAACATTGGATTAGTTACCTTGTCAGGCAAAGCCCCAGCTGTAGTCCCAGCAGGTAAAACTGTAGTTTTAGAGGGGTCTGCCAACGTTCACTGTACCTCAGACACCTGTGCTATAGTGGAACACCCCTCTCAGTCTTCCTTGCCGGGTGGCCTTTGTGTTAAAACTTGCCTGATAACACTTCCTTCCCGAGCTCCACACAAAGTGCCTGTAATGATTACGAACGAAACAGAGCAAGATGTCACAATGCCGTCCACGTGTGTCATAGCAGAACTGGGAGCTTTCCATTGTATCCTGTCCCAGCACAATGTTGTCAGTGCAAATGAGTCGGCCGCAAACAAGACACAACTGAGTTTCAACTTTGATGATTCACCGATTCCACTGGAGTGGAAAGAGCGAATAACCAAACACTAAATGACATCCCGGAAGTGTTCGCTTTCCATGATTTGGACTTTAGGTGTACGAGCAAAGTGAAACACTCCATCAGTCTTCATGATCCGACTCCCTTTAAGCACCGTGCACGCCCTATACACCCCCAAGACCTTGAGGGAGTGCGTAAACACCTTCAAGAGCTGCTCGCTGCAGGTGTGATAAGAGAGTCCCAGTCTCCCTACTCGTCCCCCATTGTTGTGGTGAGGAATCGAAACAATGATGTGCGTCTATGTATAGACTTTCGCAAACTCAATTTGCAAACAAGAAAGGACTCTTATGCTCTCCCAAATCTAGAGGAGACGTTCTCGGCGCTCACAGGATCCAAGTGGTTTACAGTCCTCGATCTTAAGTCTGGATATTACCAGATTGAGGTAGAAGAAGCAGACAAAGAAAAGACTGCTTTTGTAACACCCCTTGGATTCTGGGAGTTCAACCGCATGCCGCAGGACATAACCAATGCCCCAAGCACCTTTCAGCGGCTCATGGAGCGCTGCATCGGTGACATGAACTTAAATGAGATGCTAGTCTTTCTAGATGATCTCATCATCTTTTCAAATAGTTTGGAAGACCATGAACGGCGACTCATGCGGGTACTCCATCGTCTTAAAGAGTACGGGCTAAAGTTATCGCCAGAAAAATGTAAATTTTTTCAAACAACAGTCCAATACCTAGGTCATGTAGTCTCTGAAAGCGGTGTCGAGACAGATCCCAAAAAGATTCAGGCCCTTAAGACTTGGCCACGGTCTAAGAATCTCACGGAACTGAGATCCTTTTTAGGGCTCTCAGGGTACTACAGACGTTTCATTGAAGGGTACTCGTCTATAGTACGCCCTATTAATGACCTCACACGCGGTTACCCGCCACTCAACAAAAAGTCAAAATCCAGAGTCACTGACCAAACCTACTTTAACCCCAAACTGTCATTTGAGAGTCGATGGACCACAGACTGTCAAGAAGCTTTTGACTCCATCATCGAAAAGTTAACATCAGCTCCTATCTTGGGCTTTGCAGTCCCGAAGCTGCCTTACGTACTCCATACCGATGCTAGTACCACTGGTTTAGGAGCAGCACTCTATCAGGAGCAGGACGGTCAGCTTAGGGCCATAGCTTTTGCCAGTCGCGGGTTATCAAGGAGCGAAGCACGTTGTCCAGCTCACAAGCTAGAGTTCTTAGCTCTAAAATGGTCAGTAACTGAAAAGTTTCACGACTATTTGTATGGTGGTCAGTTCACGGTAGTTACAGATAGTAACCCATTCACCTACATATTGACCTCTGCTAAATTAGACGCCACAAGCTACAGGTGGCTTGCAGCTTTGTCTAACTACAACTTTAAGTTACAGTATAGAGCAGGCAAGAAAAACCTAGATGCAGATGGGTTGTCTAGACGCCCTCATGGTGAACTCGTTGACGATGTCCAGTCCAGGAAAGAGCAGGAGCGTGTAAGCCGCTTTGTAGAGCGCCACCTAACTGACAGTGACACCACAGAGGTTGTAAATGATGAAGCTGTTCAAGCCATTTGTCAAAACCACCTTGTTAAAATTCGTGATGACAATCAGGATAGTCGTGTTACACTTGTGGAGTCACTTACCATCTCAGCTGACGCAATCCCAGACTTGTATGTCTTGGAGCAAGACAATGGCTTACCCACTATCCCTGTCTTGTCTCAAACAGAAATCAAAGACAAACAAAGAGCGGACTCGACACTCAGACAAGTTATTGAACAAATCGAACGTGGCCAAACACCCCCACCGACTGCTAGAGAAGAACTCCCAGATCTCCCTCTTTTACTCAGAGAACTCCATAGGTTGGAGATGTACAATGAAGTGTTGTACAGAAAAAGACAAATTGGAGACCAAGTGACCCACCAGCTCGTTCTTCCCGAGGAACTCAGAGCTCCCGTACTCCAAAGTCTGCACAATGACATGGGCCACTTAGGTACTGACAGAACCCTTGATCTGGTCCGAATACGATTCTATTGGCCACGTATGGCAACAGATGTCGAGCAAAAGGTAAAAACATGTGATCGGTGCATACGAAGGAAGAGTCCTCCTGAAAAAGCGGCTAGCCTGGTCAACATAACCACCACACGACCTTTAGAGCTAGTCTGCATGGACTTCCTCAGTCTGGAACCAGACAGTAACAATACCAGCAATATTCTCATAATAACTGATCATTTTACTAAATTTGCCCTTGCATTGCCTACCTCAAATCAAAGGTCCAAAACGGTTGACAGGTGCTTGTGGGATCAATTCATCGTTCACTACGGTATACCTGAGCGCCTGCACAGTAATCAGGGTCCTGATTTTGAGTCAAAACTAATAAAAGACCTTTGTGAGATCTCAGGCATAAAGAAAATAAGAACAACCCCAAACCACCCCAGGGGTAACCCTACTGAAAGATTCAACCGAACGCTACTGAGTATGTTAGGAACGCTTGAGTCCAAACAAAAGTCCCACTGGAAGGACTATGTTATGCCGTTAGTACATGCATACAACTGCACACGCAGTGATGTAACTGGGTTTACTCCCTACGAATTAATGTTTGGTAGAAAACCCAGATTGGCAGTTGATCTAGCGTTCGGACTTCCTCTCAACAAAGATCAGAAAGTTACTCACTTGCAATACGTTGAAAATCTCAAGAAAAGGCTCGAAGAAAGCTACAAGTTAGCTTCACAAAATGCACAAAAGATTGCAGAGAAGAACAAGGCCAGGTTTGACCGCAAAATCACCTTTTCTGAACTTGAACCTGGGGATAGGGTTTTAGTTAGAAATGTGAGACTGCGTGGAAAAAATAAGCTTGCTGATAAATGGGAGGCCGATATTCATGTGGTAGTCAAACGTGCAGGTAATTTACCCGTTTACACGGTTAAGCCCGAGTCAAAGCAAGGTCCCTCAAGAACTTTACACAGAGACCTTTTGCTTCCCTGCATTTTCCTCCCTGTTGCCACAGCAGAAACACCTGAACCAGAGCCTATTCACCGCCCTAAGACACGCCAAACAACTGTTGCAGAGAACAATGATCACGAAGAGTTAACCGAAATTGGAAATGAATTTTTGATTCCGTGGGTTGAGGATTCCCCATGTGGAGAGATAACCAGATTTACTACTGTACATGATTATCCAAAACATTTGCAAACACCGGAAATGACAAACCCACCTGGTTGTGATTTACCTGAGACCACTGCCAATGCAGAACCGGATAGGGAGCATAATGCAATTGAGATTGAACCTTCCTATAATTCGCCTGTGGAAGATGAAACAGCAACAATACTAGAGGAACCTTCTGACAATTCAGTCGAGGGGCCAGAACACCAATCGAATGATTTGCCTGATGAAATGGACAAAAATGATCACATTGCAATTCAACCAATACGACAATCTGAAAGAATCAGACAACTCCCAAAAAGACTAGAGTATCCTGATTTAGGAAATCCTCTAGTGACTGTTGTTCAGTCCCTTTTCCAAGGTTTGAATACAGCTTTCTCAGAGTTTCTAAATACTAACGATGGACAGTCTTGGTTGCACATGCAACGGGATGTGCATGATATTTAGCGGGGGAGTGTGTAACCCAGCTGAGAAAATGACCCTTTTTCTCAGATTTCATTTGTATTAATGAAAGTGTGTGATTTTATTTTGAAAACCGACTATCTTGTGGAAGAGGAAGTGCGATCCTCGTCATCCAACTTTTGAACTTCTGGTTCATGGTCACGTTGGGTGATCTGGGTCTTTCCATTCGTTAAGAGCGATATTAGCCCCACCTTCCAAGTAGAGGCAGCCAGCGCGCACTCGGAATTCAGTCTTTAACGATACGAGCGCAGACGAGGGAGGGTGTGAAGTGATTCACACAGATACCTCTTCTTGGTGAGTTCATTCAGAACGATGCTATAAATTAATCTAAACACTCTCCCAATGCTAATTTGCAACCTTTATTATCCTAAGTTGATGGGAGCACAAGTTTGAGAGGCCGTGAAGTGGTGACTTCTGCTGTGTTCACCCTGAATCTCATCTTTGGTGAGTCAGATACATGCTAATGTTATGCTAACATTAACGCTATGCTAATGCTAGTCGCGAGTGGATTTTTTTCTGTTTAAAAGCAATGGAAAAGGCTGTCTTTGTGTCTGTATGGTTTCCCTAAATGTGATTTCAGTTCCCAACAGTATGCCGAAGTACGTTTAGCTCTTATGCACCATTTCTGTCGAATGTAATGTGTAGTTTGATGCTAAAAGCACATGGTGTTAGCCCTCTAGGTAAAAGCATAGGTTATGCTAAACTCAGTAGCTCAGACAGGGTTTACTGATTTTAAAAAAGGGAATATTGGATGTGATGGGACGGTATATTCCCTGGTTATGTGATAAATTAATTGTATTTCATTTCATGATTTACAGAGACAAGGTTAGAGAGGATTAATCATAATTTCATGGTTAAATGATGTAGAGATAGGAAGAGGATTTCATTTAACTGGTTACATGGAAAAAGGGTATTTCATGTGCTACCAGAGAGATTGTGAGAAAAGAAAAAGAACACATGCATGTAAGATGCAAGATGTGAGATGTAAGATATTACTATATTGCTGGATTGTGATAATAGTAATATGAGAGAAGAATTTAAACACTAAGCTATGGTGTTATATAAGAAGGGATTGGAAGACGAATTACTCTAGCTGTAAACAATAATACCATTATTGTCGTGCAGGCTAGGTTTTTTTGGTTGCAGATCAAGAACCTTCTGGAACCTGGATTCTCTCCGAACGGAGATGGCGAGCCTGACCCGAGACTGAACCAAGATTGGACTAAGATCTAACCAAGATCTCGAGTGAAGAGCATCTTTCCCCTCTCCAGTGCCCAGGATTGGAAACCTGAGTCTGGAGATACGAGATATCCTGACTGGTCAAACGACTAACCCGAACGGGAAATCAAACACTGAGTTCAGTAGGACATTTTTGGGGTTTTATTTCATGCCGGCCATTGTTATATTTGTACATTGTTTGTATATTTTGCTCCTTCTATATTTATTAATACAGACATGAATTGCTCATTCCTTGCCTCCAGCTATTTCATTCCACACTCACTCTAATTCCCTATTGTAACCCTTACGAACCTAGCAACTGGTCTACACTTAATTAATTCCCTTACCTAATTAACATAAGGCAAGGGTTACAATTGCATCTATTCAACTTGCTGTTTTCTGCGTGATTGTTTGCTGGACTCGTTATTTTGTTAATAACAATGGGGCGGCGTGGTGGAAAAGTGGTTAGCACTGTGGCAGCACAGCAACTCACCCTTGGCCGGGGGATCCTGGGTTCGATCCCAGCCTCCGACCAACAGTGATCTGTGAGGAGTTTGCATGTTCTCCCCGTGTCTGCATGGGATTACTCTGGGATTTCTCCGGTTTCCTCCCACATGCCAAAAACATGCAGGTTAGGTTAATTGGCATCAAACTGGGGATTCTAAATTGTCCTTAGGTCTGACTGTGAGAGTGAATGGTTGTCTGCACTGTGTGTGTTTATATACTTACATATTTATTCCACCTAGCTGCAATGCTCTGCACTGTGTGTTTATATATTCATATATTTATTCCATCCAGCTACAATGCTCTGCACTGTGTGTCTCTGTGTGTGTATATATATATTTTATAGTAATATGTACATATGTATATTAGCTGCTCTTGCTTGCTTGTTTTTTTTTTTTTCTTGCCTTCTGATTGTTGCTCTGAGTGTTGCTATCCCTGTGCTGTTGCAATCCTGGAATTTCCCCGTTGTGGGACTAATAAAGGCTCATCTTATCTTATCTTATCTGTCTCTCTGTGTTGACCCTGCGATGGACTGGCGATCTGTCCAGGGTGGACCCTGCCTCTCGCCCAAAGATGCTGGGATAGGCTCCAGCCCCCCCGCGACACGAAAAGGATTAAGCGGAAGAAGATGAAGATGAATGAATGTTAATAAAGTGCAGGAATCTACTCCTGCAATTGGGTTTTTCATTTTGCCTTCTGTGCGCCACGTAATGGTGCATGAGGGTTCATAACAATATTGACTTTGAGCTAACATTATTGAGCTTACATTAAAGCTATTTATTGTAACATTATTATTATTATTATTATTATTATTATTATTATGCTGTTAAGCTATTTTCTACTTTTATGCTAAAGTTAAAAGTTTAACCATTTAATTGTCATGATTTTGTATTTTTAAGATGACTTTTTTCAACTTTAAGCAACATCAGCTTTAATGCTAACACTGCACGACAATGCTAGGCCATGTTAGGTAGCTTGTATTTTTAAGCTAATTCTCTTCACCTTGAGGCATTTGAGCTTTTATGCTAATGTGTAAATTTAGGCATTTATCCATCTAAACTTTTACCTAGCAAAGTTGAATATAAACTGTATTTGGCTTTCACTTTCACTTTCAAGCTAACTTTGGCCAATTTTCAGCTATATTTGCTTGTAAGCTAATATTGCAACATGTTTCATGTTTTCACTCTCTCTCTCTGTTGACCCTGCTGGACTGGCGATCTGTCCAGGGTGGACCCTGCCTCTTGCCCAAAGATGCTGGGATAGGCTCCAGCCCCCCCGCGACACGAAAAGGATTAAGCGGAAGAAGATGGATGGATGGATGATTTCATGTTTTAAGCTTATTATTTAGCTTGAAGATTGTTTAGCTTTCTAACAATCATATTTGAGGCATTTTTGTTTATTTTTAACAGTTTATGAAAGCATTTTTTCACCTTAAAGCACCACAACTTATGTTAATTTATTAGCCTATGGTGGCGCCTCCAGATGCTAATAAGTCAAGCGGACAGTAACTTCATGACTATGCCAAAAATGTGTATCAAACCATGGCTCTTCTGCTCTGCTTGATATAAAAAGGACCAAATACCTGAACGGTGTGAAACACAAAACAAAAAGGTAATAAACTGCAAATTAAGCAGACTATACATTACTGTTATAACAGGGCCTGTCAGCATGGAGACCACAAACTGTGTAAAAAACTGGAATATATGATGCACTGCAGGTCAGTATGATCAGGTATGTAGACACACATTAGCAATCCAGGCTGGTGATGGTGTGTGTGTGTGTGTGTGTGTGGGGGGGGGGGGTCATTCATAACATGCCCTAGGGCGACAGACAGACCATGTCATGCAGCACTTTGTCACACCGGCCCCATAATTAGATCAATGATCCAGATGCTGAACATTAATGGAAATTTCCCTGAAGCTCGTTTGGAGTTGCTGACATGATGCCAAGATTTTGCTGCTCGATCGGCTCGGGGGGGGGGGGGGGATTCCTCGTAGATTTGAAATGTTTTTCCTCACAAATTTGCAGCTTCTCTTAAAAATGTGACTTTTTTTCCTCATGATTTAGCAAAAGAATTTCTAATAAATTTGCAGCTATTTTCCTGTAATTTTACAACTTTTTTCTTCATAGATTTGTGATTTTTTTCTCATAAATTTGCAAAAAATTCTAGTAAATCTGCAATTTTTTCCTGCAGTTTTTCATCCTTTTTATCATAAATTTGTACCTTTTTTCTTAAAAAATCGACTTTTTTCCTCATAATTTTACAAAAGAATTTCTAGTAAATTAGCAACCTTCATATTTACAACTTTTTCCCGCAAATTTGCAACATTTTTTGTAGATTTGTGACTTTTTCTAAATTTTTGGCTTTTTTATATAGGCTTTTTGATATAGCCTACAATTAGGGAGGGATCATGTGTTTCTGAACCCTCCCTTAGTTATGCTGCTAATAGGTTTAGTCAGCCGGGGGACCTCCAGTAATGCACTGGGCTTCACTCCTTTTCTCACTCTCAATGAAATATTTTTTTTGCTGGTCATTAACATCTGTTTGTTCTCTCCCATAGATTGAGTCCCCATCGTGCTGTTTGCTCTCTACATGTCTGTTCTTTTCTTCTTCTCTATCCCCTCACCCCCCAGCCAGTCGCAGCAGATGACTGCCCCTCCCTGAGCCTGGTTCTGCTGGAGGTTTCTTCCTGTTAAAAGGGAGTTTTTCCTCTCCACCGTCGCCAAGTGCTTGCTCACAGGGGATCGCCTGATTGCTGGGGTCTTTCTGCAACTGTGGGGGTCCTCCCTACAGTTGATAGTGCTATGAGATGACTGTTGTTGTGAAATTGCGCTATATAAATAAAGTTGAATTGAATTGAATTGAATTTTTCTCAAAAAATTGCAACTTTTTTCTTATAAATTTTTAACTTTTTCTCAAATATTTGCAACTTTTGTCTTGCAATTTTGAAACTTTTCTTTTAACCCTTTATCATTCCAGCCAATTTCTCTGAGTTTAGTGTACGCAAAGCAAATCAAATTCTTTCTTCACTGAGTGACAGTAGAAAATCTGAAACGTCCCACCAGCGGAACACCGGGATTACAAGAGGTTAAAAAATAACAACTCACCTGCTTCTTGTTCATAGCTAACAAGCTAACTCACCTCCTTATAAACTCAGAGATGATATGAAGCATCATCAGACGTATGGAAATGTTTTCCTGTCTTCTGGCTGCATGTTTAGGGTGAACCCCACCTTAAAGTCCGATCACGCCCCGTCGATTGCTTGTGTACGTAGCCTAAGTGGTGCGGCGGAGCAGCTAATAGGAGGCGGTGATTGTACAAACAGATGACTCTTGAGGAGTCACCTTGAGTGAACGGGACCTCATCATTCACACGCCAAACATACACCACTACACGCACACACATGCACGTGCACACAGCAGCAGCAGCAGCGGCTGACCGAGGTCTCCCTCAACACACAGAGATGTCCACTGTGCTGCCACGCCGACATTCATCAGCTGGGTCTGCTGCCGAATCAGTTATCGTCATCGCTAAAGATGACAGCGCCGGCAGTGATGAAGTGTGTGTGTGTGTGTGTGTGTGTGTGTGTGTGTGGTTAAATGTGATTTATGTGTGATCCTCACGTTTCCGGGGCTGTCAGAATGGGAGTGTGAGGACGTTAACGTGGTCCAGTAGACTGCCGCATTTATGTTCACACGGCGTGAGGTATCTTCTAACACCACAGTTAATTAGCGTGTTGAAACGGTGTGTTAGGAAATGAATTGCATCCTTCAGAATTATCACATTTTGTTACTTTACAGGTAAAAAGTCACAAATTATTAAAAAAAAAGTTGCATGTTTTTGACCAAAAAGTCACATTTTTTTGAGAAAAAAGTCAGAAATTGTTGAGGAAAAAGTTGCAAATTTATGACGAGAAGGTTGAACTTTTACAGGAAAAAAGTAAGAAATTTAAGACAAAATGTCACATTGTTTTGAGAAAAAAGGGCACAAATTGTTGAGAAAAAAGTTGCAAATTTATGAGAAAAAGTGACCAATTTTTGAGAAAAAAGGCAAAAATTTCTGATTTAAAAAATTTGCCAGTTTATGATAAAAATATCAAAAATTTACATTAAAAAAAGCAAATTTAAGAGAAAAAGTTGAAAATTTATGAGAAAGAAGTCACAATTGTTTGAGTAAAAAGGCACAAATTGTTGAGAAAAAAGTTGAAAATTTATGAGAAAGTTGCAAATTTATGAGGAAAAAGTTAGCAATTTTGGTGGAAAAATGCACAAATTTATGAGAAAAAAATTCAATGTATGATAAAAAAATTAAAAATTTACAGGAAAAAAAAGTCAAATTTAAGAGAAAAAAGTTGCAAATTTATGATAAAAAGGTTGAAATTTTACAGGAAAAATGTAACAAATAGATTAATCAATTAATGTCTAGCATACCCAAAAATTATTTCTTACATACAAGTAATGCTTTTTGAACCCATGTGTAACTTACTGAACAGGTTTCTAACTTACAGCTACTATATAATGGCATATTTGCAGTGTACAGAGCTCTACTGCTGCCTGCAGCGTACACACAGAGAGAGCTAAACACATGTACTTGTTCGTATAATGGGAACTGTCGGGATGTGGCTGGGCACTTTCAAGCTACAAGATAAACATTTTGACTTTTTACTGCAGTCTGTAGCATCAGCTGTCCAGTGCTGTTCTGACAAATATGCCAAAATGTCAGAACACCAGAGGAGGTGGATCTAATCAGCTGATTGCACTGGTAAACTGAAAAAAAAAATTGGAATAATTAGCTGCTATAAAAACATCCTAAATCAGGACAGTGACGTTTTTATAGTCACATGAAAGAGGAGAATCTGCTTAATTTAACAATACCAAACAGTCTATGGACTTCAGTCCCCAGCTTATATTAAATCCATGCTTAATGAAGGTAACAAGTAACCACAACTTTAAGAAAAAAAATTAGAGAAAATCAGCAACATGAAATGCTCCCATTAAAAAAAAAAAAAAAAACTGCTCCAAATTAGCAAGAGAAATTGGGAATAGCAGAGATGATGTGGGGAAATTATGTGATTTTGCCCTGTGTGTTTTTACACATTATTGAGAGATGACAGAGAGCTGTGGCTGAGGTGCAGCCACAGGTATGGCACACAAGACGGCTGCTCTGGAGAGGGGATGTCTTCCTGCACTGCTAAATATCGTTTAAATCACAACTTACCTTGATGAAAATGCCATGAACACACCACCATGTGTGCAGGGATATTGTCAAAGCTGATGTCTTTCCTTCTGACCGCTGCAATCCTTTCCATCCCATGCCTCTTTGTTAGCTCAGACACCCGATTCTCTCCACTTTTCTTCCAAGTCGGGGAGTTAAAAAATCATTTGCTGTTATCAATCTTTTTCCACGCCAGTCGTGAGAGCTGTTGTTGTATTTGATAATGCAGCAAAACTTCCCCATTCTAACATTGCGTGGTATTCAGAGGAATAATAATGTGATTGAAAGGACCACATTGGAAATAAGTGTTTTCACTTTCTTGTGTCATCCTGGATTTTGTCTGACATTTTATATGTGTATTTACATTTCCTGTGTTTGAATAACATATTCAGTGTCATTTTGATAACGCTGTGTGTCCACAGGGAAAGTAAAAATGCTCTCAACCTGTTTTCCTGAGTGCTTTTCATGCGCTTATTAAAAAAAAGCACTCTGCCTAGTAGTAAGCAACCGCTTGACCTGTCACTCAAAGTGTGCCAGGGATTTCACAGGTTTCACTCTGAAACGTTCCACTGACTGCAATAAATCACATCAAACTGGTAAGAAAATACACGTCCCTCCAAGTTTTGGCTGTTAAATATTGATCATGGTGTACTTTTAGGCTGATTGTGATTGGCTGGTGAGAGAGGTGTGCAACTGATGAGCGCTGCAGCGCTCTGAAAGTTGAACTTTTTTCAGCTTTCAGCGCCATGACTGCTGAGAGCATTTTTGCACCCAGGGCACTGAGCACATTAAACACTGGACTACATAGAAAATGACCAGAAAAGAGTCACCCACAGCAGAAAAAAAAACACATTTGGTGGACATGCAGCCTAACCGCATTCATTGCTCACTACTAAGCACAGACAGGCTGAATCCTTTTCCCACAATTCCTTGTTGTTTTTCCGTCGGGTGACGTCACGCGCCCATTCTCTATTGGAACTATGTTACACTGTACCATCCCTATTTAAATAAAATAAAATTCAATTCACTGGTGGGTGTTTACATTGCTAGCCTGCTAGCCTTGTTAGCACATCCATTGCAGGAATCTGTGGATAAATAACTCCGCATCCCAATTCAGCTGAAGAGCTCCTGGTCCTTCTGTCTTCAGCTGAGTGGAAGTCTCATTTTCTAACAAGTTTACTCCCCAGTGTTGATACTTTCGCTCTGATGATGGCAGAATCTCAATCTCCTTACTAGCTAGCGCTATTCCTCGGATGTGAACGTGCGAATGCGCAATTTTGCACGTGCTCGCCTCTTTCCATTGATTTTGTATGGATTCACGCCGCCCGTTTGCATTTGGTGTGAAGGCAGCTTAAGAGGTTAATGTCATGCACAACCAACCACACCAAAAATAAAATCAACCACTGCAAAAGGGTCGTATGTTGAAGACAATGAGGCCTTTTAGTCTTTTGTGTGTGTGTGTAAATGAGTAAAACACAAAGTCTCTTCCAACACTGTGTGACTAAAGCAGCATTTTGAAGATAAAGATTGATGATGATAATAACATGGAACTTTCATTCAGCGCAGCAGCAGCTCAGGCAGACATTTGGAGAAAGGCGACACAGAAGCTGTCAAAGGAACATTCTGAGTGTTTTCCATAATCTTCAATGTAACTGCAGTCATTATTGTATTTCAAGAGCACTGCCACAGTCCCTGTAAATTCTACTTAAAAAGACGAGGAAAACTTTTCAAACTGAGCATTTAAATGTGTTTTGTTGTTCAACAATTAACTGAGGAGGCTATAAATATCTGAGGCCACTAAGCTCTTAACCCTGCAAATGGTTCAAGCCTCACAACTGCAGCCCAGAAAGTAATTATGGACCACGAGCCAATTAAACCAGAGCTGCACACAAAATGAAGAGCTTTCCAGGTTTAAAATTCACCTCTCAGTGGGGGATAAAGCTGCTGCCGAAGAGTTAAAAGCATGAGATGGGGGGTGGGGGGGTGAGGAAGTGATGGTGCTGTTGCTGGTCTGGAGGCTGCGTTCGTGGTGGGGGCGTTTCGGATGCCCCCCGATTCTATCATAATACCATCATCCCTGTCCTGTTTCACAATTGAAGAACTTGATTTTGAAGCATCAGTTCTGTGCAGAAATAAAAAAAAAAATCTCATGAATCTGCAACTTTTTCCTCAAAGATTTATGATTTTCTTTTCTTTTGTTTTTTTTTTTGTAAAATTGACACTTTCGTCCCATAAATATGCCAAGTTTTTGTTGTAAATTTGTGATTCTACTGTCATGCGGTGATCCTCGCAGATCACCATAAGATGTCAAGAGTCCACCAGTGAGTTTTGCGATGATGGTTTAATAACACACAAGACGAGACAGGACAAGACTGTGAGCCGCTCTTGGCAAAAACACTCAAATCAATACATGGGCTCGCAGGGCTGACTCCAGCCACTACGAGCTAAACTGTGACATGAAAAACACGAACCTGACATGAAGGTCTAACAAGGCTTGACAAGGTGTTGACCATACTCCTGCAACATTACTGTCGCTAGTGCTCACTTTATGAAGGCGAACACTAACGAGCAGTAATGACACAGCTGACCAGCCTTGACAGGCGGAAGCCCCACCGAGCACCTTCACAATAAGAGCCCGGTGAGACCAGAATACAACCCACAGCTGTCAAGGCCGGCAGTGAGTTGAACTCAGCCCGAGCGCGATCAGAACCCAGCGCTCCTCCCCCATCCACGGACCGCGCTGGCGCTGCACCTCCGCTGGACCCTGATTGGGTCCCAGCTGCACCCACGTCGGGCCCCGATTGGGCCAGAACCGCACCCGCGGTGGACCCCGATCGAGCCTCCGGTGCACCCATGTTGGCCCCCGATTGGGCCAGATCCACACCCGCGGTGGACCCCGATTGGGCCTCCGGTGCACCCACGTTGGGCCCCGATTGGGCCAGAACCGCCCCTGCGGCGGACCCCGATTGGGCCTCTGGTTCACCCTCGTTGGACCCCGATTGGGCCAGATCCGCACCCGCGGTGGACCCCGATTGGGCCTCTGATGCACCCACGTCGGACCCCGATTGGGCCACAGCAGCCTCCACGACGGACCCCGACTGGGTCGGTGCAGCTCCGCTGACGATCTCCACCCCCGAACCTGGGACCTCCAGCCCAGTGACTCCGACTCGTTCCACGCCAGCGACACTTCAACAAGGCTCAGAAACAAGAAAACCGGGATCAGAATCACTGGTAGCAACAGAACCCAGCGAGACGAGCTTGGGCGCAGCAGGCGGCTGCTCCTCACTCGCCTCCCCGAGAGGCAGGCAAAAATGCTCCAACACAGGGGGCACTTGCCTGCACTCAGGTTCTGTTGCCACCCAGGACTCCGACGATCCAGGTTCAGGGTGGCGATTCTCGTCAGCAGGCTCAAACTCAGCTGTGTCGGGCTCCGCAGCTGGCAGGATGTCATTTGCAGCCTGAGGTTCCTCCCACGCTGCTGTCCACGCCGATGACCTGTATGGCGTGGGGGCAGGGGACCCTCGACCCACTGGCTCGGACCGCTTCGGCGAGGAGACCCGGGGACGCTTCATCGTCGGCGCAGGCTCCGGGCCGCAGTCCGCTCTTCTCCTCCATCCACGATGTGGCTGCAGGGCCGGATCCGGCTTTCCAGCACTGCAGGCCCCCTCTTCGTCTGAGAACGTTGACCTGGCGTCGCAGACCGCTCCACAGGGCGGAACACAGAGGCAGCAGGTTTAGAAATTTTTTCTACAGCAGGTGGAGGAAGCTCGGGGGGCTGCAAACGCCGAACTCCGCCCCCAGGAGTCAGACAAGGCAGACTATAATCAAGATGTAATAAATTATCATGCACTTGCCTTTCTCCCAGGGAAGAGATGGTTCCTACTGTAGGGGACGTCGTTCCTCCTTCTCCCCGCTGGATGGCGACAGTGGGCCCCCTGGATGGACGAGGTGGGGCCGCTCTCAGAGGTTCGCTGACGGGCTTTGCCGGCAGCGGGTCCAGCTGGGGATTCTGCTGAGGAATACTTGGGCCGTTGTGCCGATGTCGTCGTCGGCCCCCAGACGGCGTGAACTCCTGGACCGGTTCCGGGACAGGAACGGGACTCCAACGCGGGGAGCGAGGATGCCTCCTCCTCTGCTTCCTGCTTCTTTCCTCCTCCAGCCCACGGAGTATCTCGCGCTGCGTAGCGAGTTCATCTCTCCTCGTCACCACCTCTGGGTGATCGTCGTAGAGGAGAGGAAGGTTGTCCAGGAGATCCTCAGCAACGTCCAGATGCCAGCACATGTCATCGGGGTTGTCGTCAAAAGTTGCGGCGAGGAGCGCTCCATCAACATACTCCAGAGCGTCCGCCAGCTCGCGGTTCAGACGCCGACCGCGGCTCCTGAATGATGGCATTTTCCCCAGCAGTTAACACCCAGACAGGGAAGAACAATTGTCCAATTCCAGCAAAAACTCACTGTGAAAGGTGTCTCGGTGTGGCGTCTCCGTTCAGACGTCCTGGCAGGAGTATACTGTCATGCGGTGATCCTCGCGGATCACCATAAGACGCCAAGAGTCCACCAGTTAGCTTTGCAATGATGGTTTAATAACACACAAGACAAGACAGGACAAGACTGTGAGCCGCTCTCGGCAAAAATGCACAAATCAATACTTGGGCTCGCAGGGCTGACCCCAGCCACTACGAGCTAAACTGTGACATGAAAAACACGAACCTGACATGAAGGTCTAACAAGGCTTGACAAGGTGTTGACAATACTCCTGCAACATTACTGTCGATAGTGCTCACTTTATGAAGGCGAACACTAACGAGCAGTAATGACACACAGCTGACCAGCCTTGACAGGTGGAAGCCCCACCGAGCACCTTCACAATAAGAGCCCGGTGAGACCAGAATACAACCCACAGCTGTCAAGGCCGGCAGCGAGTTGAACTCAGCCCGAGCGCAATCAGAACTCAGCGATCGGGTCGTAGCCTCTACTCTTAAATTTGCAGGGTTTTTTGTCAGAAATTTGCTACTTTTCTCTTGTAGATTTATGATTTATTTTTTTTTGCCAAATTGCAACTTCTTTCTCATAAATTTAGAATAGAATAAAATATAATAGGCGTTGTCATTGTACAGTTTTAAAGTACAACTTTAAATTTCCAACATTTTCTTGTAGATTTATGATTTTTTTTAACAAAACTGCAACTTTTTTTCTCATAAATTTGCAACTTTTTCCCCCCAAAATTATGATTTTTCTCTTGAAAATTTGTAACTTTTTATCATAAATTTGTGACTTTTTTTTCACAGATTTGTGATTTTTTTTTTTAAACTGCAACTTCTTTTTCACAAATTTAGAATAGAATAGAATAGCCTTTGTTGTCATTGTACAGTTGTAAAGTACAACTGCAAATTTGCAACTTTTGTTGTAAATTTATGATTTTTCTCTTGAAAACTTGCAATTTTCTTCTCATAAATTTGCAACTTTTTTCCATAAATTGTGATTTTTCTCTTGTTAATTGGCAGGGTTTTTTTCCTCATAAATTTGTGACTTTTTTCCTCATAGATTTGTGAATTTTTTGGGTGGGAAAATTGCAGCTTCCTCATAAATTTGCAACTTTTTGTTGTAAACTGGAGATTTTACTTTTGAAAATTTGCAACTTTTTTCTCATAAATTTGCATTATTTTTCATAGATTTGTGATGTTTTGCAAAATTGCCACTTTCTTTTCATAAATTTGCAACTTTTCTTGTAGATTTGGGACTATTTGTTTTGCAAAATTCAAACTTTTTTCTAACAATTCTTCTGCCTTTTTATCATAAATTTAAAACTTTTTTCCTGTCAACTGACAACTTTTTTCTCATAAATTCAGAACGTTCATCTGAATACTGATAATTTTTATTCTATGTAATTAAATTATAATTTAATAATAAATTATAATTTGCAACTTTTGACATTTTTTGATTTGTCAACTTTTGTCATATTTTTCCACCTTTATTCTTGCAAATTTGCACCTCATGTACATTTATACTCTCGTAGCTTATGCTAATTTTGTGAATACCCTCCATCCCCCTCTGATCGTCGATGGAGCAGCTGTGGAGACAGTGAGCAGCACCACATTCCTGGGGGTGCACATCTCTGAGGACCTCTCATGGTCCAACATCACCACGTCCCTGGCCAAGAAGGCTCAAACTTGCCTCTATTTCCTCTGCAAATTGAGGAGACCACGAGTCCCACCCCCCATTATGTGCTTATTCTAACGGGGCACCAATGAGCGCATCCTCACCAGCTGCATCACGGTGTGGTATAGAAGCTGCACCGCCTCCTGCTAAACCAGACACTACATCACATAGTGAAAGCAGCCACCAAGATCATTGGCGCTCCTCTGCCCCCCCGCCCTGGACATCTACCTCACCCGTCTCACCCGCAGAGCCATTAACATTGCAGGCGACACCTCCCACCCCTCACACTCCTCTTCAGCCCCCTGCCCTCAGGGAAAAGGTACCGAAGCCTCCGAGCCCACTCCACAAGACTGCTAAACAGCTTTGTTCATCAAGCCATCAGGACCCTGAACTCTGTCCACCCCCCACCCCCCACCCAGACTGTAACGCACTCACCCGCACAATAACTCCCTCAGCTGTTTGCACAGAAAGACTGGAACACCAACAGTAATACATCTGCTGCTGTATGTCTCTGCACTTTAATGCAACCATTTGCCAAAATATCATTGCTGCTGTCTGTCATTGCAATACTGATCATGTGCAGTGCTATCTGTCACTGTCTGCACCTACACTACTGCATTGAACTTGCAACTACGAGTATTACTGCTCTACTTTTTCTGGCTGGGTTTCATTATTTATCTTTATTTGCACTATGGGATGTCTGGGTCTATCGTTTTTCGGCATTTGCACGATGGGTTGCATTACTGTATTACTGCCATCAAGCAGTTCCATAACTCCAAGATCAGGTTCCCTCTGCCCCACCGGGTCCTGCGCCGCCAGCACAAACCCCGCTTCACCACCAAGAGACCAAACACCTTCTATTAAAAATGATTTTTTTCACTTTGTGCGGGAAATAATAAAACTATTCAAATGGTGGGTGGTGCGGTGGAGCAGTGGTTAGCACTGCGCCAGCACAGCAACTCACCCTTGGCCATGGGATCCCTGGTTCGATCCCAGCCCCTGACCAACAGTGATCTGTGTGGAGTTTACATGTTTCTCCCCGTATCTGCGTGGGTTTACTCCGGGATTTCTCTGGTTTCCTCCCACAGGCCAAAAACATGCAGGTTAGGTTAACTGGAGATTCTAAAGTGGCCCTAGGTGTGAATGTGTGTGTGAAGGGTTAAGGGATAACGCCGTACCATGGCTGCTCTGGGGATCAATAAAGTATACAAAATTAAAAAAAAAAAAATACTGTACATAGACTGCTGTTGTTGTTTTTCCAGCCTTATTCCTTTTTCTTTTTTATATTGTGAACACCACTGAAGACAGAGAGAAATGTCATTTCACGTCTCCTGTATGTATAGTAGTATTGACAAATAAAAATCTTTGAATCTTTAATCTTTTCAGCCCCCCCCCCCCATACATGCATATGCATAAAAGCAAATAAGGTGCACATACACTTCCTTATACGAAGACATAATTACCACCAATCACATCAGCTGCTTGTTGACAGTAAGTAACCCTGACAACAGACAACTTTGGAAGAATCTTGGATCTGTTCTGGATTTGTCTGCTGTCTGGGAACAGAAATAATATTTAGTGTCTCCCTCATCTCGCTGAAGGGCCATGCGGCAACAGAAGCACTCCACTCTGGAGCGGAACTTTGCAGAGACACCTCAGCAAACTCCATATACCATGGCGACGTGTGGAATGTTTTCCTGGAAGCTCGTCCAGCTGCAGTCAGACAGTTTATAGGCAGCCTTTTGCTGTGCTGCCAAACATGGATCAGACAGTGGCCAAGCTAGTGTAGCTGCAGGCAAACAGGCCTCTAAGAGAACAGGGAGTGTCAAGCACCTGTTGATGCACCTGGCAAGAAACACTGCAAGGGTAAAACCTACTGCAACATTCTGGATTGAAGGAGAAAAAGCAACATAAACCAAAAGAATACCAATGAGCTAGTTTCTAGATTTGGAATAACTTCCATGAGGTTGTTGTGAAACCATATTCCATGTATGATGTAGAGCAGGTGATTTTTCAAAAAGGGGGAAAGTTGGTGTTAACAAATTTACCATAAAGTACAAAGGGATGAATGTGAATTAGTGATTTGTGAGAGGCAAAATATGATATAAGATTCCAATTTAAAAATTAAAAAAGTCATAAATTACAATTTAATTGTATTGAATAAAGATTTAACCAACATGCAGATGTTTTTTTTTTCAGATGAAAATTTACAGGAAAAAAGCTGAAAATTTACAAGAGAAAAATTACAACTTCATGGGAAAAAATGCTGCAAATTTGCAAGAAAAAAGTTTCAAATTGACAAGAAAAAGTTTCAGATTTTCAAGAAAAAAGTTGCAAATTAACAGGTAAAAAAGCTGAATTTTTTTCAGAAAAAAATTGCAATTTTATGAAAAAAACTTGCAAATCTACAAGAAAAAATTGTGAATTTACAGGAAAAAAGTTGCAAATGTTTGAAGAAAAACTGCAAATTTACAAGAAAATAGTGGAAAATTTTTCAGAAAAAAATGAATTTGAAAAAAGTGGAAACTCTACAAGAATAAATGCAAGTTTATATGAAAAAAATATTGCAAATTTTTGAGAAAAAGTTGCAATTTTTGAGAAAAATGTTGCAACATTTTGGGGAAAAAAATTTCAAAATTTTCAGGAAAAAGTTACAAATTTCAAGGAAAAAAGTAGCAAATTTATGAAGAAAAAAGTTGTAAAATTTTTATTAAAAGATTTGCAGTTTTATGAGAAAAAAAAAATTTTCAAGAGAAAAAAAATTTCAAAAAACTTGCAAATTTTAGAGAAAAGAGATAAAAATTTTATGAGAAAAAGATTGCAACTTTTTTTGGAAAAAAAAAACAAACAAAAAAAACCTTGCAAATTCACAGGAAAAAAGTTGCAATTTTTCAGAAAAAGTTGTGGGGGGAATTTGCCTCCAGTCCCCCATGATTAATGCCTATGAATTGGGATGAGGGGATGGCAGGTTTGGAGGGGTGATTTGGGGTCATTTCACTACCAATGACCCCCTCCCCCCTTAAATCACCTACTGATGATGTAGCGACGGAACAGGCTCATGTAGAATTAAGGCCTGCACACCTGGCCTGGGTGAATTTGGTCATGTCAACCCTCCCAAGAAAACTTCTGACCCCAACCACGCAGAAGATGCAGCATCACCAACACCACTCTTGTCCCTTTCCAGTAGAAGACCTCAGTCCTAGACAGTCATCTTGTCTGCTACACAACAGGTGCCCCCCCCCCCCCCCCCACACACACACGTTTGGCCTGAGAAACGCGGTGGCCGCGGTCTACTGGGTCCTCAGTGAGCGACATGCATCATTAACAGTCTTTAAATGCAGAGGTGTCCTGCCTTCGGGATCAGCCCCCACCACCTCATAGCCCCCTACACACACACACACACACACACACACACACACACACACACACACACTTTAAAGTGTTACTAAAGAGGCTTAACAGCCCATTCCAAAGAAGCCTCCATGGGACGTTTGTACCCCCATAAAAACCTCTACAAGCTACAAATGGTCCTTCACTGAGCGCCCTTATGGAGCGTACAACCATTGTGGAGCGCTCGGCGGTGGTTAAGGATGGCAGCGGGTGAGTAAAAGTGTTTCCTCTGCAGCTTGCTTGTTTTCCAGTAACTGTTCAGAGGACTGTGATGACTTTTAAGAAGTCGGCCAAAGAACAGAGCCTCTCGCAAACTCATAGTGGCGCTTTGAAGCGTTTCGACACGTGTTCCAGTGTACGACTCTGTCCGGATGTGATAAAGCCACCATGGCGTCCGCTTCTGTGCGTTTGATAGGAGGGTAATCCTCATTGAGAAGAACATTTCTTTTTTTTGGAACATCAAAACACAACCATTTTGCTGGCTCAGCAAGAACGACGCACCGCCGTACCGTAAGATATCGTTACAGCATCAAACAATAAGGCGTCGGCTGCCTCGTGCCTGACGACGGTGCTTTAAAGACATGCCAGCCTTTGATGACGCGGGTGCATTTATTAGCAGTGGTGTGCTAATGCTGTACCGTTAGGACTGAAGGCTACAGCGGGACGAGTGCAGCGCCATGTGAATTCGTGCGTCTCAAATCTGGTGACTGAGTGTTGGGAAATTAGCCGCTGTGATTGGATGCACCTTGAAGCAATTGGAGGAAAGAAATAGGATTCAATTCATAACAACTGATAGCCCAATAAAAAAATGAGCGATTAAGATGCAAAACAAACTGATGATATTTAGTAGTGTGGAGAATATAAAAATATTTTTGCTGTAATATTTGTGAACATAGTGACGTATTCTGCCATTTTTCTATTATTCGGCGAAACATTTGGTTAGTTCACGTATCGTAATCATATAAAAGATTTTAAATCCGTTAATATTTTAACCAGAATATTAACTGCTAACCTGTGTGGATGCATGAAATTCAATAAGAAATTGCAACGCGTACAAAAGCTTAAACCAGCAGGAATTCAGCGGTAAAACATTCAAACATGGCAGCACCAAAACACCGAGCGACGTTGCTCTGTAGGAAAATACCAGATAGAAGATATGGTGGAACATACGCGCTGGAAAAGGTGCAGTGTGTCTTTAATTCCTCTCCGTTGTGGAGGCGGCGGCAGCAGCTAGGGCGTCCCGGGTGAACCACAAAGCCAAAGGGTTACAGACGGAACCACACCAGCTCCCCCTCCATGCCACGCTACGCCATTTTAGCAGCTCTTTATTTCCCCCGTCATAGCAACTTCTTGCCCCGCTTTGCAGAAGCCACTCAAGGACAAGGATGAGAGGGGGATGACGGGGGAGGGGGCGGAGGAATCGTTGTTTCAGCAACAGTAAAGGGAGGGAAGGTCATTGTCTGCGAGGAGCTTACCCTGGGAGAGAGGTGGCGGGCCCGAGCCGCGGCGACCGGGAGCCGGACCTGCAAAACAGCAGAACAACAAAGACAGTTTGTGACAAAAGCCGAGCCGCCACCGCTGTCCAAGGAGGAGTGAAATCAAATGTGACGTTTTTCATTTATTTGTAAATGCCTCTTTGGCGGCACGCTCACTCGAAACGACAGTCGGGCTCTTACCAAGTTAAGGGGCGGCGATGGTAGAATGGAGGGATCCTGACAGAAGTCGTAATGAGATGCCGCCGCATTAGGGCCGCTCTCTCATCCGCTCTCCCCTCTGTCGCCCAGGAGCACGCCCTTCACTTCCAATCTGCCGCCCCGACCATATGGAAATGGTTAACCCCATGAAAAACTACACTAACCCTCTTTGGTGCTCTGATGAAACCTTTTTTGTGGGTTTAGTTTGTCTTTGATGCTGCAGACGCCTTTGTTGGAAGGATTTTTGGGGGCAGAGAGGGTTGGGAAGTTCAGGAAAAACGATTTGTGATATGTCACCTTCTTCCCAAACAGAAACACAGTGGTGTGAAAAAGTGTTTGCCCCCTTCCTGATTTCTCATTTTTTTACCTCCGCCAAGGAGGTTATGTTTTCATTGGCGTTGGTTTGTCTGTCTGTCTGTTTGTTTGTTTGTTAGCAAGATAACTCAAAAAGTTATGGATGGATTTTCATGAAATTTTCACAGATTGTCAGAAATGGGGTATCCTACAGATGATTAGATTTTGGTGTTGATCCGGATCACCATCCAGAAGAAAACTGCCATTACGGAAAATGCGATTTTCCTCAATAACTACTGAACCACTAATTCTATCATTGTGAATCCAATTGCTAGTCATATGTTTTCTTGGTCAAGGAATCTGAAAACGTACACACAAACACTGTATGGGGGGAACTGTGGCGCTTGGTGGAGGTCTGCGCTCTCCGAGTGCTTTTCTATTTTATGTTTGTCACACTTAATGTTTCAGATCATCAAACAAATTTAAATATTAGACAAAGATAACACAAGTAAACACACCCTGGAATTTCCCCGTTGTGGGACTAATAAAGGCTTATCTTATCTTAAAATGCAGTTTTTAAATGAAGGTGTTTATTATTAAGGGGAAAAAATCCAAACCTACATGGCCCTGTGTGAAAAAGTGATTGCCCCCTAAACCTAATAACTGGTTGGGCCACCCTTAGCAGCAACAACTGCAATCAAGCGTTTGCCATAACTGGCAATGAGTCTTTTACAGCACTGTGGAGGAATTCTGGCCCACTCATCTTTGCAGAATTGTTGTATTTCAGCCACATTGGAGGGTTTTCATGCATGAACTGCCTTTTTATGGTCATGCCACAGCATCTCAATCTGATTCAGGTCAGGACTTTGACTAGGCCACTCCCAAAGTCTTCATTTTGTTTTCCTTAAGCCACTCAGAGGTGGACTTGCTGGTGTGTTTTAGATTATTGTCCTGCTGCAGAACCCAAGTGCGCTTCAGCTTGAGGTCACAAACAGATGACCGGATATTCTCCTTTAGGATTTTTTGGTAGACAGCAGAATTCATAGTTCCATTTACCACAGCAAGTCTTCCAGGTCCTGAAGCAGCAAAACAGCCCCAGACCATCACACTACCACCACCATATTTTATTGTTAGTATGATGTTCCTTTTCCGAAATGCTGTGTTACTTTTATGCCAGATGTAATGGGACACACACCTTCCAAAAACTTCAACTTCTGTCTCGTCAGTCCACAGAATATTTTCCCAAAAGTCTTGGAGATCATCAAAATGTTTTCTGGCAAAACTGAGACGAGCCTTTATGTTCTTTTTGCTCAGCAGTGGTTTTCATCTTGGAAATCTGCCATGCAGATCACTTTTTCACACAGGGCGAAGCAGGTTTTGATTTTTTTTTACCCTTAATAATAAACACCTTCCTTTAAAAACTGCATTTTGTGCTTACTTGTGTTATCTGTGTCTAATATTTAAATTTGTTTAATGATCTGAAACATTTAAGTGTGACAAACATCCAAAAAAATGAGAAATCAGAAAGGGGGCAAACACTTTTTCACACCACTGTACGGACCGCGGTTTGTTGTAAACCAACAAGTTACAGTGATGAAAAATAGCTTTGTTATTCCGTCAGTACATTTTAGTTTTGATTGACCTTCAAATAAAAATCAAAATTGACAAGAAAAGTCAATGCAGTCTAGTATCACGAAACCTTGTGTTAACGATATTGTGTTGCTTCAGAGAAACAGAACTGCAGTACTTAAGTATACAGAGGTCATTGATTTTTTTTCTACATTTTGAGAGCTCACACGTGACTTAATGAAATGTTTGTGACATATTTTGTTCAAATTTTCTTTCTTTTGTACCAGAGGTTGCATTAACTGAAAATTGTCCTTAAATGACAGATTTTTTTTTTCAGCAATGACTGAAAATTCTGAAAGCTGTCATTTGACAGATTACATTGAGGGTGATCAAATTAAAGTCAGTGAAAATGACAGATAACACTGGTCAACACCAAATTTATTGCCTAAGTTTTTTTTAGCTGATTTAGGACAATTTTGATGTGCTGAATCCAAAAATCACATTGATTTTGTTCAATCAGGTCAACTTTTTAACTATGGCCACATATTGTTTTATATGTTTTTGTTTACATGTACTGGTATTTTCGCTTTATATGATGCAAAATTCTTTTTTATGTCTTGAAATTCTCTGAATTTTGAACAATGATGACATAACATTCAATTTACATGTACTTACCTTTATATAAAGGTAAGTACATGCACAGTACTAAGTAAGTACTAAGTAAGTACAGGTTTTTACTTAGCACCTGATCGAGAGAAACGGATGTCATTTTCAGATTCAACGGTGCAAAATTAACTTAAATCAGTTGAAAAAACACAGGCAACTTACAAATAACCCAGTGTAATAATAGATTATGACAGAATTTTCACAAGCCTGTCTGTCAAAATGACAGACAACAATAAAGTATAGTGCAACCTCTGGACTGTATATACCTTTAAATCCTCAGACTGGATTCATGTCCGCCCTCTCTGTTACAATTGCTAGCATGGACCAGCTAGCTCCTAGCCTTTAGCTTAGGTGTATGGGGTGTATCCTGAGCCAAATATGGGTTGGGTCGGCACCGGATGGAGATTCTCTGTAAAACTCCTTACATTTGTTGGCAACTGAGAAAAGTCTTTAGCAATTTTGTGAGCATTCTCCACTTGTGCCATTCGGAATTGCGGGACCGACGGAACCAACTAACTTAAAGAATGAATGAAATAAAGCATCACTGGATGATAGAGGTGTGTGGTTTCAGTGGTCGACGGGATATGGTCAGTCCCTGGAGTACAATAAAATCAAACATTCACAAATGAGTGGCTGCAAGGTGGCTAGCCGATGTTAGTGGCTAGCCGAAGAAAATGTGTAGCTCGCATTAGCTTGCCATTCAAAGTAAGATAAGATAAGATAAGCCTTTATTAGTCCCACAATGGGGAAATTCCAGGATTGCAACAGCATAGGGATAGCAACACTCAGAGCAACAATCAGAAGGCAAGAAAAAACATCTAGTAAACATATGTCCATATTACTATAAATGTATATATATAGACACACAGTGCAGAGCATTATGGCTGGTGAATGTGCAGCAGAAAGTCTAAGCTCTCTCTCCGCGGATGCAGCGGGCCAGCTGGAAATAAAAAAGGCTGTTGCAACGGGCAGCCGACTCGTGTGGCGCCGCCGGTCCGGCGGAACCGGAACCGGGAAAAAATTTATGTAGCATCTAAGAATGATGTCTATGATCAAGTGTTGGCAGATGAACAGGGATTCCAGTGGGGGTGAATAGGATTTATAGAAAATACCAATCCAAACCAACTGAATCAACAGTTAAGCTCATGCTAGGCAGCCTGTCGTTTAGCCAAACTATTGCTAACAGAGCTCAATGTAGCATCATGGTGAAAATATAACAAAATAGGCAAGAATTACAGTAGATATGTGACCCGTGCTGGCAAAATGAGTCGGAATGCGTACTGCGTCATTACGAGCTACAGGCAGGAGAATTCATAAATCATGACTCTTTCTTTTGTTTGCTAGCTGCAAGTCTTGGGGAAATCTCTTTGAGTGCCTGGTATCATTGTAAATCTTAGAAAACGTTCTTTCTAAAATTACATATGTGTTGGTGGAAGACGTAACTCCCGACGGATTGAACGCGAGTTTTAAACCTAGCCAAAATATAAACAAATCGGCTTTTTCCGGGTCCGTTTTTGCGCACTTCCTACAAATTAAATATCATTTTGAAGGTCTTTCAATACAGAATATGGAAAAAAAACCCAAAAACATTACCTCAGTTTTGATAATTTCCTCAAAGTGACTCATTTTGCCAGCACGGGTCACATATGTTTTTGACTGTCGATTAGTGAACCAATTAGTGAACACATTCAGAGAAACCAGTTCTGCAGTACTTAAGTAAAAACACAAATAAATGTTGTAGATACAAATTCAGTTTTTTTGGCTACCCCAGGAATAAACAGCAAATTTACTAGATCAGTACTTTTCAAACTTTTGTGAGCCATGGTACCTGTCTTACATTGAAAAAATCCCATGGCATCCCAACAACCCTATATACACTGCTCAAAAAAATTAAAGGAACACTTTGAAAACACATCAGATTTTAATGGGAAAAAATAAGCTGAATATCTACACTGATATGGACTGGATAATGTGTTACGAATGAAAAGATGCCACGTCTTTTGATGGAAATGAAAACACTCCAAAACTTAAAGTGAAGAAATTGTGGCAGGTTAGTCCAGCTTACTCAGATTAAAAAGTTCATCCATCCATCCATCTTCTACCGCTTTTCCGGAGGGCCGGGTCGCGGAGGCAGCAGTTCAAGCAGAGAAGCCCAGACTTCCCTCTCCCCAGCCACCTGCTCCAGCTCTTCAGAGAGGATACCAAGGCGTTCCCAGACCAGCTGGGAGACATAGTCTCTCCACCGAGTCCTGGGTCTGCCCCGGAGTCTCCTCCCAGTGGGACGTGCCTGAAACACCTCAAGTGGGAGGCGTCCAGGAGGCATCCTAATCAGATGCCCAAACCACCTCAACTGACTCCTTTCAATGTGGAGGAGCAGCAGTTCTACTCTGAGCCTCTCCTGGATGACTGAGCTCCTCACCCTCTCTGAGGGATTATAATTAATTATAATATAATTAATAAGAGATTAAAAAGTGTTCCTTTAATTTTTTTGAGCAGTATATATATATATGACAACCCAAAATATATAATATATATATACAGTGGATACAAAGTCTACAGTGGATCTAAAAAGATATAAAAAGTCTACACATGCCTGTTCAAATGCCAGGTTTTTGTGATGTAAAAACATGAGACCAAGATAAACCATTTCAAAAGTTTTTCCACCATTAATGTTACCTATAACCTGTACAACCCAATTGAAAATCAAATTGAAATCTTTTAAGGGGAAAAAATAAAAATAAAACTCACAATAGCCTGCTTTCATATATATGCACACCCTAAACTAATACTTTGTTGCAGCACCTTTGGCTTTTATTACAGCACTCACTCTTTTGGGTAGGAGTCTATCAGCCTGGCATATTTTGATGTGGCAATATTTGTCCTCTCTTCTTTGCAAAAGCACTGAAAAATATGTCAGATTGGGAAGGCATCTCCTAGGCACAGTCCTCTTCATATCGTCCCACAGGTGTTCGATCAGATTCAGGTCTGGACTCTGGCTGGGCCATTCCAAAACCTTAATCTTCTTCTGGTGAAGTCATTCTTTTGTTGGTTTGGATGTGTTCTTTGGGTCACTGTCGTGATGAAATATGAAGTTCCTCTTCATCTTCAGCTTTCTAGCCGAAGCCTGAAGGTTTTATGCCAACAGTAGCAACGGTTACATGTGCAAAATTTCTTCAATCTGATTACAGTTCAGATCAGAACTTTACTGTTTACATGGATCCTGAAAAGGATGGTCCGATTAGGACATGCGTTTCCATGTGTCACACGTCTGAACTGACTAAATCGTTTTGCCATGTGCACAATTATCCAACATTCCAGAAATAGTAGAAGAAGAAGCAACCTCCAATGTAAACAAACCCCGCTTCATGTCTTTCTCTTTTTGAAATGAACCTGTATTGTGTTATTCAGACTGTACTTTTGCTTCTGCTGGTCTACATAATGAAGCTACATGCCCAGCAGTACATACTTCTACATATGACGAACAGAGGGGGACAGCAGGACGAGACAGACCAGATTTGTTTTACTCCCACCATGTCTCCCACTAGCTGCTGTAAAGGCGGAAATACGTCATGTCGACGTGTAGCTGACGTACAGACATGCGCAGTAAACATATTTTCTACCCAAACTTAGGAATAAGTTTTTATATGCGCATCAATCGGATTAACAATTGGCATAACCCACCCATCTCAATCGGAAGGAAATTTTGATCCGAATGAGTGTGATCGGGTCAGAATATTCAGATTGGTGTGTTTATATGAAGCATTTTTATTCCGATCAGGCTTTTAATCCAGTTACTTGTGTCTATGTAAACATGCTACTGACTGATATTTGGAACTGTTCATAATTCCCTCCACCTTGACTAAGGCCCCAGTTCCAGCTGAAGAAAAACAGCGCCAAAGCATGATGCTGCTGCCACCATGCTTCACTGTAGGTATGGTGTTATTTTGGTGATGAGCAGTGTTTTGTTTTGCACCAAATATATCTTTTGGAATTATCGCCAAAAAGTTCAACCTTGGTTTCACTGGACCATAACACATTTTTCCACGTGTTTGCAAGATTTCAGATGTGTTTTTGCAAAATGTAGTTGGGCTTGGATTTTTTTCTTCGTAAGATAAGGTTTCCATTTTGCCACCCTAGGCGGGAGATTGTTGTCACATGTACTAAACAGACAGTACTTTCCAGAAATTCCCGCAGCTCCGTCAATGTTGCCATCAGCCTCTTGGCAGCCTCCCTGACCATTTTTCTTCTCGTCTTTTCGTCAATTTTGGAGGGGCGTCCAGTTCTTGGTAATGTCACTGTTGTGCCATATTTTCTCCACTTGATGATGACTGTCTTCACTGTGTTCCATGGTATATTTAATGCCTTGGAAATTCATTTGTACCCTTCACCTGACTGATACCTTTGAACAATGAGATCCCTCTGATGCTTTAGAAACTCTCTGTGGACCATAGCTTGTGCTGTAAGATGTGACTACAAAAATGTAAGGAAAAGCCTACTAGAACAGCTGAACTTTATTTGGGGTTAATCAGAGGCACTTTAAATGGTGGCAGGTGTGCACTGACTCCCATTAAACATGAGTTTGAATGTGATTGGTTAATTCTGAACACAGCCACACCCCCAGTTATAACAGCGTGTGCATATTTATGCAAACAGGTTATTGTAAATTTTTCATTTTTTATTTTCCCCTTAAAAGATTTCAGTTTGTTTTTCAATTGGGTTGTACAACTTTTTCACATTAATGGTGGAAAAAGTTTTGAAATGATTTATCTTGGTCTCATTTTTTTACATCACAAAAACCTGGCCCTTGAACAGGTGTGTGTAGACTTTTTATATTCACTGTATATAAAAATATAAAACATCTTATGACAATTTAGTCTTGTAATTAGGCCTGTGATGATAACATATTGTGTCAGATTATAGGTTGTTAATAGTATTTTTTCATTTATCACTGTCATATTTATCTGCATTGTTGGTCAAAGCGCCTTTATAACAGACTGTGGGGAAATGGAGGTTCAGCATGGCTGAGCACAGTTTCATTATCCACCTGGAAAAACTGAGTGGGCTGGTTAGGGTTTTAATGCATTTTCCAGTTTTTGTTCAAACTGTTTTCAAATATAGGCCACATACCAGTTCGTTGACATTACTGGGTTCTCCTCAGTCATTTGGCTTCAGTCCAAAATGCTCCTCCACCCAGAGTTTTGGAATTCAGATTTCTATTTATTCTTCCAAACTTTCTGGAATTGTGTGGCTGTCAGGAAACCCATCCACCTTTAGACGGTACTGTGGGCTAACACATGGTAGTGTTTTGGGGGGGGATTTCCACATAGCGTGCAGAGAGGATGTGTGGGTGGCCCCCACCTCTCTGCGGAGTGAGTTTTTAGTCAAGAAGAAGAATAAAGATCACATTTGTTGTGTCACCTGCAGACATAGAAGAGCCACTACAAGCACTGACACAAAACAAAAGCAAATTATTTGCAAATTTTGAACCAGTAAAGGAAAATTAGACAATTTCCCATGCCACCCCATTTGGAAAACACTGCACTTGATGGTGCTAAACTCTCCCTGTCTGGTTAAGTCAGCGCAGAAAAAGAATGATTCCTGAGATCGAGCCAGGAGTTGAACAAGGCAAATACTGGAATGGATGGGAAATCACAATATATAATATTGCAATGTTCAACACATCAGATGATCGTGATAATATCGTGTTGTGGCCCAAGTATTGTGACAATATCATATTGAGGTCCAAAAAGCACAAGAATATTGTATCACAACCCAAGTAGCGGCGCAATATCGTATTGCAGGGCCAACTATCCTGATAATATTGTATTGCAGCCCAACTACTGGGACAATATCGTATTACAGCCCAAGTGTTGTGGCAATATCGTATTGTTGTAGTGATCTGCTCTGCATGCCTATTGCCCTAATTTCCTCCACAGCTGCACGCACACCTGCTCTCCTCATTAAGTCTGCCTATTTAAGCCGCGCTGCCCTCGGGTCTGCACGGAGATATCAAGCTCCCTGGTCTGGCAACACCTCTTCGCCTTCTCGTCACCTCTGTGATCCGGAGTTCCATCTCCACTGATCCTCCCTGCCTCGTCGGAGTTAGTAGTAGTAGTAGATTAGTTTATTTGACAGGGACAGTGCAATAAACATAGACAATTAATCAAAGACAATCAATCTGATGTGTTGCACATAGAGTGTATAGCTATTAGCTAATTTGCAACTCTTGTCCCTGGATGGGCTTTAGAAAAAAGAATCAAGTAAAGATGGGAAAAAAAAATATATATATATATACACAATAACCACATACATCAATGCAGAAAAATTATAAATACACAATTATAAATATTATAAATATTATAAATACACAAATATAACAGCCTGACTCACACTTAACATAAATATTATAAATATTATAAATACACAAATATAACAGCCTGACTCACATTTAACACATACAACATAACTCACATTTGCCTATTTCAGGCCTTCCTCCCTCCGTCACTCACTATAAACAAACACATTTATTCCTTCCCTTCATTCACTCTCACTTTGCAGACAATTAATTCATACATGAGTACATTCTTGTTTATTTTTCAGCCAGTTTTTAACATTTTTAGTGAATGTTTTAAAGTCCGTTATTATTTTAATTTCATTTGGCATTGTGTTCCAGATGTGACTGCCCTTTATAGAGAAAGCTGTTTGTCCAAATGTGGTTCTGCGGTGGAATATTTTACAGTTATTGTTAACAGAACTCCTGGTGGCTCTGCTGCTGTCCTGTCTTTGGACGAAACCAGCAAGTGGCTCGGGTGCTGATTTATGGAAACATTTGAACGTTAATTTCAGAAGACAGAGGTCAATGAAGCTCTCAAAACTCAATAGGTTGTATTTTTTTAAAACATTACAGTGATGCCACCTAATGGGCTTTTTGTCCAAGATTTTTAGGGTTTGATTATATAATGAACCTATATGTCTTGTTGTGGAAGGGGCTGCTTGAGCCCAGACTGTCAAACAGTATGATATATGAGAAAAAACCATAGAATGCATATACAGTGCAGCTGCTTCATAAGGTATGTAATATCTAATTAATTTAAAGCAGTTCAGATTTTTTTTTACTGTTTTTGAAATTTTCTTTATATGAAGATTAAATTTGAGTTGAGGATCTAGTACAATGCCAAGGTATTTGAATTCTGTAGCTAAACTGATGTCATGATCATGTATATTAACTTTAAAATGTTGCAGGTTACATTTTTTGATTGAAAAGCACATTGAGACTGTTTTCTGAAGGTTCAGCAATAGATGGTTCTTGAGGAGCCACTCTTGGACATCAACCATACTTGTAGACAGTACATCTGCAGCCTGTGCTGGAGTCTTGGCAGCTGTGTAAATAACTGCATCATCTGCATAAAGTTAGCATGTTGCAGCTGAGCAGTGTAACGGCAAGTCATTAATAAAAATGCTGAAAAGTAAAGGACCAAGAATGGACCCTTGTGGGATACCCATGCGGTTGTTTAAAAATGAGGATTTATCCTGGTGAACTTTTACACACTGTTCTCTATTCTGGAGATAAGATGCAAACCATTCTAATGTATTTGGGGAGAAGTTAAAAGATACCATTTTGGATAAAAGCAAACTGTGGTTTACAGTATCGAAAGCCTTTTTGAGATCTAGAAAAACAGCTCCTACCACATTACCCCTGTCCAAGGACTGTTTGACGTTTTCAATAAGGCAACAATTTGCTGTTTCTGTTGAGTATCCTGGTCTAAAACCAAATTGATGTGGATGAAGAAGTTGACTGTCTTGTAAGTAGTCTATCAGCTGTGTAGCTACAACTTTTTCAAGAACCTTAGATAGGACTGGTAAGATAGAGATTGGGCGGTAATTGCATATATCGTCTTTACTGCCTGATTTATGAACTGGTATGACGACAGCTTTTTTCCAGCCAGATGGAAATGTACTAGACCTAATGGAGAGATTAATGAGATGGGTCAGTGGTTTGATTAATATTTTGCTGTGCATTTTGAGAAAGGAGGTGCTCATATTGTAGATATCATTAGTTTTTGAGTTTGACAGTGTTTTAACAATACCAGCAATTAACTTCTCATTTACCTCATTGATGTGAAAAGTATCTGTTGGAAGTATGGAATTTGTGTTGTTGAGCACATTTGGCAGCACAAAAATTTTTGTTAAGTCTTCCACAGAGCCCACAAAGTGTGAATTAAATTCATTTGCCAAAGTAGCCTTGTCACTGACGGTCTTGCCATTGATTCTAAGTTCCTTTACCCCCTTCTGATCGTTTTTTTTATTAGTTAAGTTATTTAAATGCCTCCATAGGGAACTGTTGTTACCCTTTGCATGATCTATCAGTTTATTGTAATAAGATATTTTTGATTTTCGCAGCTCATGTACCACTTTATTTCTTAAACTTTTGTACACAAGGTGATCATTTTGTAGTTTGGAGGTTAGTGATGTTTTCAGTGCATAGTCTCGCCTCTTCATAAGTTTTCTTATTTCATTATTTAACCATGGTAGGCTAATCTTCTGTTGTCTACTTTTAATTTGCTTTGAAAATTTTTCTATAGACTTTGTGATTGTTGCAGTTATAAAATTACAACAATCATCTACTTCACATGTTGACATGAGCTGCTCCCAAATTTTGATTCTCTAAGTAATGTTCAAACTCCTCATTTTTTGATTTGGGGATAATAAAATTTGATTTGTCAATATCGACTCCCCCAAAATACTGTAGTCGCTTTTTAGTAAGTTTCCTGACAGCAAGAACCATGTTATGATCTGAGAGACCAGTTACAAGATTATAGGTTCTGGTTATTCGTTCTGGTTTATTAGTAAATACCATGTCAATAAGTGTTCTGGATTGTTTGGTTATCCTGGTGGGTCCTTTGATGATTTGCTGGTAATTAAATTTAGTCATGAGGCTTTTCAGTTTTTGTTTGTCTTTTTTATCAGACCAGTTGATATTAAAGTCACCATGAATTATTGTTTCTCTGTTCTTCTCAAGTTGTTTAACCAGATCACTTAATTCATTATAAAAGGAAGAGTTGTGTGACGGTGGGTTGTACACTACTGCAATGTTGAAATTCATTACCGGAGAGAGACATACATTAACAGCTAAACATTCAAGTGAAGTATTCAAATCAACCAGTTGACATTTATATTTCTCTTTGATGTAAATTAAAACACCTCCTCCCCTCCCTACCTGCCTGTCTTTTCTAAAACACTGGTAGCCCACAATATCGATCATATTAGTTCCATCTCCTCTGATCCTTCCTGTCTTGTCATCCTCCTGGGAGTCCTAGCCCCCGATGACTAGTGAGCCCTCATCATTTCCTCATCTCCACGCTTTGCTCTACTCCCCTGTGCACAGGTGGAAACCCGCTGGCGGCAGACCTCCTCCTCCTGGCAGTGGACTGAGCTCAACCTGCACTTCACCAGCTCTCTGCACCTCTCATTACCCTCTCACCTCCTCAGCAGCTGGAGCTGAAGACGCTGTCCCACTGGCCAGAGCCTCCGGGAACTCTCCTGTGCTACACAGCAACAAGCCAACAGTAAGACTGAACATTCTCTGAATCATTCCTCGAGATCCCAGTCTCTAATCCTGTCTTTGCTCTTCCCTAGGATTGCCAGTCTGAACGGTGCTCTGCTTGCCCAGCTGCTACATTCCTGCACTCACCCACACATTTACACTCACACTTCACAATAAAAGATAATTGAGTTTATTCTGGAGTCTGTGTCTGCCTTCTGGGTCATAAAACATGTCAACTGTGGCCCAAGTATAGGGACAATATCGTATTGTGGCCCAAGTACTGGGACAATACTGCAGCACGGCCCAAGCACCATGATAACACTGTATTGCTTCCCAAGAACTACGATAATATCATATCGCAACACAAGTAGTGAGACAATTTTGTACCAGGACAATCATTGACCCAAGTATCAGGACAATATTGTATCAGGACTATATCATATCGTGCCCCAAGTATTCGGACAATACCATATCGGGACAGTGCCGTATCGTGGCACAAGTATCGGAACAATATTGGATTGCAGCCCAAGAAGGGGGACAATATCATATCCGGACATTAACATATCATAGCCCAAGTACTAGGACAATATTGTATCACAGCCCAAGCAGTGCAGCAATATTGTATTGTGGCCCAAGTATCGGGACAATATCATATCATGACATTCTGGTGATCCCCACCCCTAGAATAAAAGAACCATTTGTCAACTTTTTCATCGTATCAGAATGTTTTGAGAATCTAAAATAATACAAACCCCGGGCAGGGCTGTTCACCAGGTTAGGCTAACCTGTTTTAGCTAGCTAGCTAGCCACTTCTCGCCTGGAAAGCCATGGCTCCATCCCCGACGTATGTCAGCTGTGTGTTCCTCTTTAAGAAGGTTTCTGAGTTGGAATTGAGACTCTCCAACCTCTATAAGATTCGGGAGGCTGAAGACCACCTAGATACTATTATTTTTGGGCAGACATCGGCCACAACGACCGACTCTCAGCTAGCAGAGACGGTTACTTACAGTACCTGGGTGAAATTAGCACATCGCCATCCACTTCCACCCCTGCTCCGGTCACCTCAGCTGTCCAGGACCTCAACAATAAACACTGGCTTCTGCTCGGAGCTAAACCCAAAGCCCCGGGTGGTTCTTCACAGCCTCAATGTGCACCCAGGACCTTGGTTGGGCCAACTAGCAAACGTCAGGGATTGACCAGACATGGCCGTGCCTTCTCTCTTTTGCTGGAAAATAGATTTGATATCCTTTCTCTGGAAGATTTCCCCCACCTGGACATCGATCATCCTCCCATGGCTGCCCCTCCTCCTTCAGCAGCGGCTCAAATCCACAAGCCCCGGATTAAAACTACTTTAGGTGTGCCAAACTATACACCAGCTCCAAAAAGAAGAGAGTGCATCACCCCGCCATCACTGCAACAACAACGGAAAAATTATCCACCATTTCAGAAGTCACCGACAAAGCCCCCCCCCCCCACCCCCGACGACGCTGGTAATTTGTGATTCATTCATCAGAAGCAGGTACTGTGTCACTAAATATTTTTCCTGGGGCTAAAGAATCAGACATTGAGGCTCTTACCCCTGACCTATTAAATGAAAACCCCCACGCTAAAACTGTCATTGTGCATGTTGGATGCAACAACATCCCAGATGAAGCATCTGAGATCTTAAAGAGAGACTTCAGGAGCCTTCTGTCCACTCTGAAGAACTGTGGCAGACATGTGCTTATTTCTGGGCCTTTGGCCCCTTTCAGAAGAGGTTGTAATCATTTTAGCAGAACTCTCAGCCTTAATACCTGGTTGTGTTCTACATGTCCTACTTTTAACATTGGTTTTGTAGACAATTTCAACCTGTTTTGGAACCGCCCATCATTTATGAGGCCAGATGGCATCCATCCAAATAGACTTTGTGCAAGTGTTTTAAGGCACAATCTGTTCTATTCCATTCAGCGTTTTTTTTGGTACAGTGACTGAAATCTGGTGTGTTCACTCACCCCGAAGTTCCTAGGTCTGCCAACCAGCCCTTCTTTGCTTCCACTTCTCATATTAATCCTGTTAATCCAAATAATTCTCACTGTTTAGATCAGTCTTCAATTCATAACCCCATAGAGATTGTGTCTGTCTCCCGTTACCCAAAACATTATAACCCAGGACAAATACAACATAACGATAAATAAGATAAGATAAGATAAGATAAGATAAGCCTTTATTAGTCCCACAACGGGGAAATTCCAGGATTGCAACAGCACAGGGATAGCAACACTCAGAGCAACAATCAGAAGGCAAGAAAAAAACAAGCAAGCAAGAGCAGCTAATATACATATGTACGTATTACTATAAAATATATATATATACACACACACACAGACACACAGTGCAGAGCATTGTAGCTGGATGGAATAAATATATGAATATATGAACACACAGTGCAGAGCATTGTAGCTAGATGGAATAAATATGTAAATATATAAACACCCACAGTACGGAGCATTGCAGCTAGGTGGAATAAATATGCAAGTATATAAACACACACAGTGCGGAGCAATGTAGCTAGATGGAATAATATGTAGATATATAAATATATAAACACACCCAGTGCTGAGCATTGTAGCTAGATGGAATAAATATGTAAATATATAAACACACACAGTGCAGAGCATTGTTGCTAGATGGAATGAAACAGCATAACCGTCTACTTAGTTATCCTACATGGTATGATTATGTGCCCATACATATTCTCACCCTCCATAGCGACCGGTATATTCCTAGTTGTATGCCGGAGGGGACCATTGTGTAAGTCTATTGCATCTTTTGCATTCAAAAAACTATTAGTTTGTTACGTCTTTTTGCTATCTCTGCGAGCAGCCCTGCTTAGGTTGTACATACACACCTCTCTGCAGCTCCTCCTCATCCGCCATCCCTCAACTTAGCCCCTGTCTTCCCCATCAGAGAATTTTTGTTTACTCACCCCAAAGTTAATAGAAATATAATGTATAAGCATCCCATAGTGATTAAACAAAAAGTTGGTAAAACTCAAATTAAACATCAAGTCTCTAAATGTAATGATTTGGCCTCTCTTCCTCCTCATAATTTAAAAATTAAATGTGGTTTGTTAAACATTAGGTTTCTAACTCCCAAGTCTCTGCTAGTCCATGATCTGTTAATTGATCATCAGATGGATTTAATATGCCTTACAGAGACTTGGTTAGGGCAAGGTGATTATGGTTTAAATGAATCAACTCCCTTTGGTTATTTAAACTGTCAAAATCCCAGAAGTTCTGGTCGTGGAAGAGGATTAGCGGCAATTTACCATTCTAAATTACTAGTTAATGTAAAGCAAAAAACATGTTTTTAATTCCTTTGAGGGCCTGGTCCTCTGTATTGGGCATGTTTGCAATCTTAACTTAAACCCAGTTTTCTTTGCCATAGTTTACCGTCCTCCCTCAGCCTAATCTGAGTTTTTATCTGAATTTGCCAAATTCTTAGCTGATTTAGTGCTGAAATCAGATAGAATAATTATAGTAGGGGATTTTAATATACATGTAGATGTAGATAGTGACTGTCTTAATAAGGCATTGAATTCAATATTAGACACGATGGGGTTTTCCCAGAAAGTAGAAAATTCTACCCATTATCTCCACCACACATTGGACCTTGTTCTGACATGTGGCGTAGAAATAGAAAATCTGGTAGTGTCTCCTCATAATCCTGTACTGTCAGACCATAGTCTGTTAACCATTGATTTCACTATTCCTGACTATTTGATTCATAAAGAAAAATATTACTACAGCAGATGTCTTTCAGATGATGTTGTTACCAAATTTATGCAGATTGTCTCCTCTATGCCATGTGTCAACACAAAGGAAATAAGTGATGGAGAGCTTGCTCCTTCTGTAATTGATAGCATGGTAGACAGTGTTACAGCTTCTTTGCATCAGACTCTAGACATGGTGGCCCCTTTAAAAAAGAAAAAGTCCAATCAGAGATTTCTAACGCCTTGGTTTAACACAGAAACTCGTAGCTTAAAACAGAAGACTCGTCAGTTAGAAAGAAAATGGTGTTCCACTAATTTAGATGAAATCTATTCAGCTTGGAGAAATCATCTTTTATTTTATAAAAAAAATCTCTTAGAAAAGCTAGAACAAGTTATTACTCTGCATTAATAGAAGAGAACAAGAATAATCCCAGGTTTCTTTCCAGTACTGTAGCCAGGCTGACAAAGACTCAGGACTCTGTCAATCCTCACATCCCCCTAGAGCTTACTAGTCAGGACTTTATGAACTTTTTCAATCATAAAATTTCATCTATTACAGATAAAATCAGTCAGATTCTTCCCACCGTAAACTTAAATACAGTAACTACTACAACTCCTTCAATTGATATCTGTTTGGATAAGTTTACTTCAATTGACCTTTTAGAGTTAGATAAAATAATTTCCTCATACAATCCTTCAGCTTGTCTTTTAGACCCTATTCCTACAAGTTTTTTTTTTTTTTTTTTTAAAGTCTTCCCATTTATTGGTAGCTATATTCATCAAATTGTGGTGACCCAGCACAATGCAGACTGGTACTATTCACGCTCAGCAGGGATTGCATACGGACAGAGAACCCCTGGTGGGACAACCAGAATAATAGACTATTGTTTATACATCCCCGGATTAAGGAGAAGACATCCGGGTGCCAGGGTCAGGCTAATTATATGTATTGACTGATATGTATATCAATATGCTAATGTGCCATGCATTCTCTCTGTATGTATAACATATAAAACAGCGCAACACAACACAGCACAGACTCTACAACACAGAACACAGCGCTACAGTGTGTCTCATGATGTTGGAGGAAAATAAAACTCTGCAACCTCACAGCTCGTCGTACCTCACCTGAACTTATTTTTCCTCCACACTGGTGACCCTTGATGAAGAATAGAACACGAGGCGAACACCCCTGAGATGACCCTGACCAGGACTGCCCCAGCACGCATCGTGGTGCGCCCCTCGCCTGATCTCTTCCCTCCACACTGGCGACATGACGAGAGAGAATGACTGTCTGCTCCCTTTCACCGTGCTGTGGACACAGAGGACCAGAGAACGCCTGCAACCTCTTCATCCTCACCAGAGCGCAGCGCTGGGACCAAAAAGCACCATGAACGGCGACACGAGCGAAACGAAGGAAGCAGCCTGAACGGGGAAATCATCTGCGCCGACTGCGTTGATTTCCGCCAAGCTCCCCGAACCTGACTAACCTCACGACAGCGGACCTCCCACGCACAGAAGCCCCGCACGCACACCGCAGGATTACGAGGACAGCGCAACTGCCAGTTATGTGGTCACTGCGCCAAGCGTGCGCCACGCATGGGACAAAACCGGCTCCACAGACTGATACATCTGTCACGGGTGGCCCCCGCGAGCCACCATAAGACGCCAACAAGTCACCGGTGAGTTTGCAATGATGTTTATTAAGGGAACAGAGGAACAGAAGGATAACACAAAGTGACAGAAAGGGATGAGCCACGGTGGGCTAAAACACACTACAACTAGGAACAGAGACCGTAAGGCTGAGCAAGCACACTTACAATACCCGATAAGGACGAGGGATGATCGTAGATGAGGAATCAAAAGAGGAGTATTGACGTCCGAGACGAGGAACGCTCACTCGACATCTAAACACAGGGGAGTTTTGACGGAGACTGCTGCATTGGGCTGCATTCAGTGTCCGCTTAAATGCCGGCTGCTAATGAGCCCTGAATGCAGCACAGCTGGCAGACTTTAACAGCAGGAAGCTCCTCCGGGCGCTGTCACAATAAGAGCCCGGGGAGCCAGAAGGAAAGCACTGCTGTCAAGCCTGCAGGGGATGACATATGACCCGAGCGCGGACGAGATCGGCGCTCGGATCATAACAGTACCTCCCCCCCAAGGGCGGGCTCCGAACGCCCAGGGACACCCAAGTCCCCCCCCCCCCCCCCCAGGGTGGGCGGATGGGGGGACAGGCCAGGGGGGAGAGGACCAGCACAGACCAAAAAAAACATGATGAAAATAGGAGCACACAGACAGTCAGAGAGAAAAAAAAAAAAAACGACACTCATGCACAAATTACAACCAAGGTAGAGCGTAAATGAGACGATCACAGGGCAAAATAATAGTGAACAGGATATTCACAAATACACAAACCATGAACAAGGCAGACTGAGAAATAAAATAATTACAGGGCACGACAACAGAAAATACCAAATCCCCAAAGGCAAAAACACACCAACTGTTACAGACAATGACAGGACATTTAACAGAGAAAACATGAATGAAAAAACACCCACTAGGAAGGGGTGAGATACACAATATCATACAAGACTGCCTGCACATCCCAAAAGGTTACAGGAACAACGAAAATGAGAACCCGGGATGATGGCAGTCCTAGAACCATGGCATGAAGGCCGATAGTTCGGGGGACCACCCAGCATCTAGCGTCCACATTGCAGGCAGGGGGAAAAGGAACGGTTCGGGTGGCCTACCCCAGTCCCATGCCCGGAAACACAGTTCCTCTGGCGGCTGGGCCAGATCGCCGAAAGGGTGGGAAAGTTTGTCGGGTGGCCGACCCAGAACGCCGAACTGGCGAAACAGCTCACCAGGCGGCCGACCCGCATCACACAGCCACCAGGACCGAAGGGGAGAAGTTGAAGGCAGCCTCCCTGGAGAGCAGGAAGACGAGGGAGAGCCAGGCGGAGCATTAGGAACCCCAACGGGGCCCGGTGGAGATGAGCTGGGAAGAAGATCACGAGGATGAGGATGATGATGATGATGAGCCTGTCCAGTGTCCGGTGGCAGGGGATCTGCAGTTCCCTCACCGACCTTGACTTCTGCTGGTGCTGCACCCGCGATGGACCCTGATTGGGTCATGGCTGCACCCGCGATGGACCCTGATTGGGTCACGGCTGCACCCGCGATGGACCCCGATTGGGTCACGGCTGCACCCACAATGGACCCCGTTTGGGCCTTGGCTGCACCCACGTCGGACCCCAACTGGGTCAGCACCACACCAGAACCGACCTCCAACCCCGAACCCGAAACCTCTGGCACAGCGACTGGAATCAGCTCCGTGCCAGTGACCCTGGGAGAAGGCTCAGAAGAGAGAAAAGAACTGGGATCAGGATCACCGGTAGCGACAGAGCCCAGTGAGATGAGTTTGGGCGCAGCGGACGGCTGCCCCTGGCTCGTCTCTCCGAGAGACAGGCAAAAGTGCTCCATAATAGAAAGGAGAAAAACAAAGTAGAGCACTTGCCTGCACTCGGGTTCTGTCGCTGTCCAGGACTCCGATGATCCTGGCTCAGACAGAAGGAGATCGTCTTCTGGCTCCCACTCAGCTATGTCGGGCTCTGCAGCTGGCATGATGGCTTCCGCAGCCTGAGGACCCTCCGGCACAGACGTCCATGCTGATGACCCGCACGGCGTGGTGGCTGGGGACCCTCGACCCGCTGGACCGGACGGCTCATCTGTGGAGACCCGGGGACGCTTCGTCGTTGGCGCAGGCTCCACGCTACAGTCCGCTCTCCTCCTCTGCACATGACGTGGCTGCGGGGCTGGAAGCAGGCCCTCCAGAACCGCAGGCCCCCTCCTCATCCGGCGATGTTGGCCTGACGTCGAGGACTGCTCAGTGGAGGGAGACACAGAGGCAGTGGGTTTAATAATAGAAGCTACAACAGGTGGTGGGAGCTCAGGGGACTGCGAACCCCGAACTCCACCCCCAGGAGTCAGACAAGGCAAATCACAATTATGAGGAGATGAGTGAACTTGTACTTGTCTGTCTCCCGGAGGCGGGATGGTGCCTGCTGTAGCAGATGTTGCTCCTCCCTTTCCCCGCCGGATGGTGACAGATGGCCCCCTGGGAGGACGAGGAGGGGGCGCTCGTGACGGACCACAAACGGGCTTCGCCAGGGCAGGACTCAGAGCTCTCTCTGCAGCAGGAGGTGACGTCACAGAGGAGGGGACGACAGCCGAGATGATCCAGGCACGACGAGCTGACGGGACAGTGGGAACAGGTGGCCCGGGGGGAGAGGCTGCGGGGATTCCCTCCTGACGTGACGCCGAAGGAGCAGCTGGCTGGGAAGCAGAGTTCCTCCGACGACCCGGAACAGAATCCGGACGGGATTTTTGCTGAGGGTTATTTTGGCCAGGGCGCCGACGTCTTCGATGACCCCCGGGTGGCGCAAACTCCTGGAGTGGATCGACGACAGGAACGGGATCCCACAGCGGGGAGCGGGGATGCCTTCTCCACTGCTTCTCGCCGTAGTCCTCCTTTACCATGCGGAGAATCTCGCGCTGTGCAGCGATGCCAGTCCTCCTAACGTCGACTTTGGGATGGTCGGCGTAGCAAGGGAGATGATTAAGGACGTCCTCAGCACAGTCCAGGTACCAGCGCACGTCGCTGTGATAGTCGAGGAGGGAGGCAGAGATGAGCATTTCATCAACGTATTCCAGGGCGTCCGCCAGATCATAGCTCTGACTCCGAGCGCGGCCCCTCCACGACGGCATGCTTCCAGCACGCAGTACCCAGACAGGAAAGAGCAAAGTCCAAATGCAAACTCACCGGAAACGGCGTCTCGGTGTGGCGCCTCCGTTTAGGCGTCCTGGCAGCAGTCTACTGTCATGGGTGGCCCTCGCGAGCCACCATAAGACGCCAACAAGTCACCGGTGAGTTTGCAATGATGTTTATTAAGGGGACAGAGGAACAGAAGGATAACACAAAGTGACAGAAAGGGATGAGCCACGGTGGGCTAAAACACACTACAACTAGGAACAGAGACTATAAGGCTGAGCAAGCACACTTACAATACCCGATAAGGACGAGGGATGATCATAGATGAGGAATCAAAAGAGGAGTATTGACGTTCAACACGAGGAACGCTCGCTTGACGTCTAAACACAGGGGAGTTTCGACGGAGACTGCTGGATTGGGCTGCATTCAGCATCCGCTTAAATGCCGGCCGCTAATGAGCCCTGAATGCAGCACAGCTGGCAGGCTTTGACAGCAGGAAGCTCCTCCGGGCGCTGTCACAATAAGAGCCCGAGGAGCCAGAAGGAAATCACTGCTGTCAAGCCTGCAGGGGATGACGTATGACCCGAACACGGACGAGATCAATGCTCGGATCATAACAACATCGTCCTCCGCCGCTGCACATGCCCAAGAAAAATGGCCGATCGCCACCCTTGGAACCTTCAGGGCTGCTTACGCACCTGAAGCAGATGTGCAGCCCGCACACAGGACTTTGTATGGGTTTCTCAGCCACGGTGCACAAGGGAAATTTAGCCGATTGCTTTCCCCAATGACTTTAGGGCTGCTCCCCCACCTAAATCCAAACCACCTCACACTCTCACACAGCTGCAGTTGTTTCAACTCCGCTACACATCCTCTGGGAATTTGGCCGCTCGCCTTCCCCACATCCTCACTGGATCGAGCCGCAAGAGAAGTCAGAGACTTATTAATTTTTTTTTTTTTCACAGCCGCTGTGGATCTCCTCCAGGTTTACCGGGGAAGTCCCTCACCATCGCGGATCCACACGCAATGTTTGCACGGCCCAGACACCTTTGATGTCCCGGGCTGGCACTCACTTACTCCCACCCTCCCCGCCCCTACTCCTCCACAGCGCTTTTCTCGCACCTCACTCCCTAAAGCCGGCCGATCGCTGTCTGGTTCCATTATGCACAACTGCACACCGGCCCGTGCGCCCACGATCCACGGCCGTTCAGCGTGCTTGAACCCGGAGCAGAGCACACTGTTTTTTCCACCCCTCCCCCGTCCCCCCACGGACTGACATGCCCTCCGACAGTTCTACCGGAGCTGGAGCCCAAACGACGGGGGGGGGGGGGGGGTCACAGCCCCTCCTGAATGTTCTGGGGGGAGCCGTGTGGTGACCCAGCACAATGCAGACTGACTGGGGGGACAACCAGAACAATAGAAGATTGTTTATACATCCCCGGATTAAGGAGAAGACGTCCGGGCGCCAGGGTCAGGCTAATTATATGTATTGACTGATATGTATATCAGTATGCTAATGTGCCATGGCTCTAAGATGGCGCCCACAGTGGTCGCCATGGTGCTTCGCTGCGCTTTGTTTTGTTTGTTTTTGTTCGTCAATTGTGTGTCTGCCTGCTCTTACACCCGTGAAGAGCTACTAAATATCAGGACGTTCACTCCCATGGACCTACTCCCAGTTTTTTTGGCTCCTGCCGCCGATCTGGTTCACCTTTTAGCCCAAAAAGTGAGACGGCGAAAGAGAGGAAGACGAGCGGGCCCTCTCGTGCGGCTTTGCAGGAGAGGCACGCGCACGGCTTTGCCTGGGATATTTCTGTCCAACGTCAATTCTCTCTATAACAAGGTAGATGAACTGAGACTGCTGATGCGATTTAAGGACCTCTCCACCTCGTGTGCCCTCTGCTTTACTGAGACCTGGCTCAAGGAAAAGACACCGGACAACGCGCTCCTCCTCGAGGGATTTCAGCTGTTTCGTGCTGACCAAGACACGGGGCTCTCCAGAAAGACCACAGGCGGAGGAGTCTGCTTCTACATCAACAGCAGCTGGTGCTCCGATGTAACTGTGATCTCCCAACACTGTTCTCCTGCTCTGGAATATTTATTCATCAACTGTAAGCCATTTTATTCGCCGCGTGAGTTCGCTTCATTCATTCTGGCCGCTGTGTACATCCCGCCCGACGCGGACGTGCGCGAGGCTCAGCGCGCGCTCACGGATCACATTCAGCAAGCGGAGCGGACCTTCCCGGACTCTCTGGTTATTGTGCTTGGCGACTTTAACCAGAGCAACCTGAGCCATGAACTCCCCCGGTACAAACAGTTTATTAAATGCCCCACCAGAGGAGAGAACACGCTGGATCACTGTTACACTACAGTTAAGGACGCGTATCGCACTGTTCCCCGCTCTGCGCTCGGACTGTCTGATCACGTGATGGTCCCCCTGATTCCCACATACAGACAGAGACTGAAGCTCACAAAACCTGTTGTGAGCACTACGATGAAATGGACCAGTGAGGCTGGGGAGGAGCTGCGCACGTGCTTGGAAATAACTGACTGGGGCATGTTTAAAGGAGCCACGCATGATCTGGATGAGTACACGGACACTGTGACCTCATATATTCACTTTTGTGAGGAGAGCATTCTTCCATCGCGCACCAGGTGAGTTACTCCAATGACAAGCCCTGGTTCACAGCTAAGCTCAGACAGATCAGGAAGGAGAAGGAAGTAGCGTTGAAAAGTGGAGACAGGGACTGCTACAGGGAGGTCAAAGACCGGTTTAGCAGAGAGCTGAGGAGAGCTAAATCTGTGTATTCTGAGAGACTCCAGCAACAGTTCACTGCTAACGACTCTGCTTCTGTGTGGAGAGGACTGAGGCAAATCACCAACTATCGGCCTCAGGCTTCTAAAGGTCAGGATGACAAAGCCCTTTGTCAAAGACTGTCCCAACACTATGCCCGTTTTGACACCTCGTCAGCTGTGTCCAACTCCCCCCCTCCCCCCAGCGCCACTGCCTCCATGGTCCCCACTTCATCAAAGGCGGCCCCCCCTCTTCCCCCCCTGCCCTTGCCATCAGTGAGCAGGACGTGCACAGACAGTTCTCCAGACTGAACCAGCGCAAGGCCCCCGGTCCAGACGGCGTGTCTCCCTCCACCCTGAGACACTGTGCGGAGGAGCTGACTCCTGTCTTCACAGACATTTTTAACACCTCCCTGAAGTCATGCCCCGTGCCGGCCTGCCTCAAAACCTCTACCATCGTCCCTGTTCCCAAGAAGCCACGGATCACTGGACTTAACGACTACAGACCTGTAGCGCTCACCTCTGTAGTCATGAAGTCCTTTGAGCACCTGGTCCTGCTCCACCTCAAGACCATCACCACTTCCCTCCTGGACCCACTGCAGTTTGCCTACAGAGCCAACAGGTCTGTGGATGACGCAGTCAACCTGGCCCTCCACTCCATCCTGCAGCACCTGGACTCCCCGAGAACCTACGTCAGGATCCTGTTTGTGGACTTCAGCTCTACATTCAATACCATCCGCCCCGCTCTGCTCCAGGACAAGCTGTCCCTGCTCAACGTGCCTGACTCCCTCTGCAGGTGGATCACCGACTTCCTGACGGACCGGAGGCAGCATGTGCGGCTGGGAAAGACTGTCTCAGACTCTGTTAGCATCAGCACCGGATCACCCCAGGGCTGTGTACTTTCCCCCCTGCTCTTCTCCCTGTACACCAACTCCTGCACCTCCAGCCACCAGTCTGTCAAGCTGATCAAGTTTGCGGACGACACCACCCTCATCGGGCTCATTTCCAATGGCGACGAGTCCATCTACAGGAGAGAGGTGGCCCAGCTGGCGTCCTGGTGCAGCCACAACAACCTGCAGCTGAACGCTCTGAAGACAGTGGAGATGATCGTGGACTTCAGAAAAGTCACAGCCCCTCTGCCCCCCCTTACCCTCACAGACTCTCCCATCACCACTGCGGATTCCTTCTGCTTCCTGGGCACCACCATCACCCGGGACCTCAAGTGGGAGCCGACCATCAGCTCCCTCATCAAAAGGGCCCAGCAGAGGATGTTCTTCCTGCGGCAGCTGAGGAAGCTCAAGCTACCCACCAAGATGTTGGTGCAGTTCTACACGGCCATCATCGAGTCCATCCTCACCACCTCCATCACCGTGTGGTACGCAGGAGCCACCGCCAGGGACAGACTAAGACTGCAGCGCGTTGTGCGCGCTGTTGAGAAGGTGATCGGCTGCAAGCTCCCATCCCTCCAGGACCTGTACATCTCCATGACCCGGAGGCGTGCAGGTCGGATCATAGCCGACCCTTCACACCCTGGACACGCACTGTTTGCCCCCCTCCCCTCAGGCAGAAGACTTCGGTCCATTCAGACTAAAACCCCCCGCTACATGAATAGCTTCTTCCCCTCTGCCATCAGACTGCTGAACACTAAGTGACTTATTAGACTCTCATGCACTACGTACAGCAGCTCAACCGGACTCATGATAATTATCACTGTTTTCTTTTGCACTACCGACTGCACTATGTGGAACTCCACAATATCGGCTGCTTGTTAATATATTTAAAAATTGCATAGATTAGTATTACTCACTCATATTCTACATTGTATTGCATGCATAGTTTTTTATTTTTATCTTTAGTGCTACTCCATGTTTAATTTTGCAGCATTGCACCGAGACAAATTCCTAGTTTGTGTACTACATGAACAATGGCAAAAAATCTCATTCTGGTTCTGATTCTCTCTGTTTGTATAACATATAAAACAGCGCAACACAACACAGCACAGACAACACAACACAGCGCACAGCGCTGTAGTGTGTCTCATGATGTTGGAGGAAAATAAAACTCTGCAACCTCACAGCTCGTCGTACCTCACCTGAACTTATTTTTCCTCCACAAAATAATCATTTCTTCTTTAACATTCGGCCATGTTACTGCAGGGTTTTAAAACTACTGTAATTAAACCCTTACTCAAAAAGCCAATGCTCACTCCAGGAGTTTTAGCTAAGTATCGACCAATCTCTAATCTGCCTTTCATTTCAAAAAAACTTAGAAAGAGTTGTTGCTATGCAATTATTTGACCACTTGCAGGGAAATGGTTTATTTGAAGAGTTTCAATCTGGGTCCAGAATCCATCATAGTGCTGAAACAGCCTTAGTGAAGGTCATTAATGACCTCCTTATCACATCTGATAATGGACTTGTTTCTGTACTTGTCCTTTTAGACCTTAGTGCAGCTTTTGATACTATCGATCATAATATTCTACTTGATAGATTAGAACACTATGTTGGACTTAATGGAACTTCGCTGCATTGGTTTAGATCTTATTTGTCTGATAGGCTTCAGTTTGTTCATGTCAGTAATGAGTCTTCTTCCAACTCTAAGCTCAGTCGTGGAGTTCCACAGGGATCTGTGCTAGGCCCTATTCTTTTTAGTTTATATATGCTTCCATTAGGCAACATTATTAGAAAGCACTGTATACTATGAAATCCTGAAATTTCCCCATTGTGGGACTAATAAAGGCTTATCTTCTTATCTTATCTTATCTTATACATTTTCATTGTTATGCAGATGACACACAATTATACTTGTCATTGAAGCCAGATGATAGTAATCAATTAGCCAAGTTAGACGCCTGTCATAAGGAAATCAAAGCTTGGATGACTTGTAATTTTCTGCTATTAAATTCAGATAAGACTGAAGTCATTCTTGTTGGTCCAAAAAACCTTAGAAATACCTTTCCAAATCAAACTCTTAGTTTGGATGCGGTTACTCTTTCTCTGAATAGTTCTGTGAGGAACCTTGGAGTTATTTTTAATCAAGATCTGTTTTTCAATTCACATATTAAATTTGTTTCTCAGACTGCCTTCTATCATTTGCATAATATTGCCAAGATTAGGAGCATCTTGTCTCAGAGTGATGCTGAGAAACTGAGCCACGCTTTTATTAGCTCTAGATTAGGTTATTGTAACTCTTTATTATCAGGTTGTCCTAAAACATCTCTAAAAAGTCTTCAGTTGATCCAAAATGCTGCTGCAAGAGTTTTAACAGGTACTAGAAAGAGAGATCACATCTCTCCGGTTCTGGCCTCCCTTCATTGGCTTCCCATAGAGTTTAGAATTAAGTTTAAAATCCTGCTTCTCACTTACAAAGCTCTTAACAATCAGGCCCCTTTTTATTTAAAAGATCTGATACTACCCTATCATCCTAACAGAGCACTACGCTCCCAAAATGCTGGATTACTTGTAATACCTAGAATCTCCAAAAGTACGATGGGAGGCAGAGCCTTCAGTTAAGCTCCTTTCCTGTGGAACTAGTTACCAATCTGGATTCGGAAGTCAGACTCGATCTCTGTTTTTAAGAATAGGGTAAAAACCTTCCTTTTCGATATAGCCTACAATTAGGGGGGGTCATGTGTCTCTAAACCCTCCCCTAGCTCTGCTGCTAATAGATTTAGACTGCCAGGGGACCTCCAATAATGTACTTGGCTTCACTTCTTTAATGTTTGCTCTTTATATGTCTGTTCTTTTCATCTTCTCTATCCCCTCACCCCCCAGCCAGTCACAGCAGATGACTGCCCCTCCCTGAGCCTGGTTCTGCTAGAGGTTTTTTCCTGTTAAAAGGGAGTTTTTCCTCTCCACCGTCACCAAGTGCTTGCTCACAGGGGATTGCCTGATTGCTGGGGTTTTTTCTGCAGTTGTGGGGGTTTCCCCTACAGTTGAAAGTGCTACATGATGACTGTTGTTGTGAAATGGCGCTATATAAATAAAGTTGAATTGAATTACAATTATCAACAAACAGTCCAAAACTTTTTTTTTTCTTGCAACAAACCCATTACTGTGAACCGTTTTGTATTTTGACCTTCAAGTAGGGTAAACCGGGGCACAAAGTTAGTTTCTTACAACTGTCACGTAAATTTGGTTAATATAGTTTTATTTCACACAAATCTGGTCCGTGTGTTTTTGGACGCATTGTAGAGACAGGAATGATCAGATGAGGCTTTCTGAAGCAGAGCAGACTTTATTAATCTCTAACATTAACAAGAATCAGAAGCCTCTAACCAGGTCGCGGCACCTCTCTTTTTATTCCATACAACTCGCCCAGCGACCTGTGGTGTTTGCATTAACATGCATACATTTACCATGACAATTCCCTTTGTCACTGTTTGCATTAATACACATACATCCACAATGACAATTCCCTTTGTCACCCAGCCTGTCGGCGCATTATTATGCAGACTGGAGGAGAATGCATATTCTCATGCGAAAACCATAGTCTGCCTTGCATATCAATTTCTCAGCTCTTATGCATCTCCTCCCGCCATGCCATTCAGTCTGAGTAGAGAACGTACTGACTGGGTCCCCCACAGCATTTATACGACCCCTCTTTTATACGACTGAACTGATTTTCATCTTGTGTCATATTACATGCCTGTAGTGGACAAATAGAAAAATATATGATCGCATAACTTTTTACCCCACTCCTGGGGAAAGCTGTTACATATACCGGGCTAAGTTGTTGCAGTGTTTTTGAGTAAGCTGATAAATTCACAAGACAGAGTGCTTCTTTCTAAGGTTTTTATTCCAACTGTAAACACAGTATTTGTAGGAAAAGTGCACAGACTCATGTTGGACTTTGGAAGCCATATTTTACTGAGAGAGGATATAGTATCTAACAAATTAAAAATTTAAAGCCATATTGTGATGATTATTGCAGCAAATAAATTGTTCATTTGATCATACCTACAAAGTTTATAAGCTTTTTTAATCATTAAACCATGTTTTAGAATGTTAACTTGACAATTATCTGTGAGATATGGAAAGTGTAAGATGGATACGCACCTCCAGGTGGCGCCTCCGCCCAACCCTATATAAGGCTGGGTCGACCATCTTATCATTCTCTGTCTCGCCTGAGCTTAGTCGACAATCTTTCAGTGGCTCTCAAACTGAGTGAGCTCAACAAAGCTGTGTTTTCCCAGTCACCTTGCCTCGTCTGTTCAGCAGGTTATTCCAGACATACATTGGCAACACTGGATAAAATCATGGAGGTTTACATGCTCCGTATTCGCCCTTTCCTTGAGGCGCCCAGAGAACAGCTGGCGCCCTGGCCTAGGTGGTATGAGGCTTTTCAGAATTATGTTGCCTGTGAATGCTCGGTGCTGCGGACAACTGTGAAGAGGTAGTGGAGCTGCTAGCTAGCCATTTCGACACCCCGGATAATGTGACGGTCCGGAGGATTGGCTTTTGGTGGCGGCGTCAATGGGTAGGTGAGCCCATCCGGTAATTCGTCGCCGATTTAAAGGCCAAATGTCACGTAATTTTTTTTTCTAAATGACAACGAATTTAGATAAAATACACATAGCTTAAACCAAATATTCATACCGGAGACCATATCACCCACCTGTATTTACATAATTGCACAAAATACACCAGGTGAAGGCCCCACCTTGCTTGCTGGCTTGTGACAGCCAGTCCAGACCACGCCCATGTTTTTGACATCACCAGTTGTACCCTGGCTGCCCTGCCTATCCACATTCACACTTATCAACATTGGACAATCATGACGGAAAGTGACAGCGATTGTGAACAATTTAGTTTAGTTTTGTCTTTTTTTTTTGTCAGTGGTTCAGACAGTGACAGAGGCATAGAACCTTACCGGTTCGAGCCGTCCGAGACGGAATCAGATGCTTTGTCTGATGACAACAGTTCCAACGATGACCAGAGAGCAGAACCAGTGGAAAATGTCATTGAACTGGACATTAATCGCCTCCAGAATTGCGAAGCCGAAGGGGGTCTGTCCAGGGCACCCCATAAATATTGATTTTTCGGAAGCCATTATTATTACAGTGGAGGAGAGCCGCTGCTGTCAAGAAATTGACCAGATCAATATGAAAATGGAGGCGCATACCTGTCAAGTGAGACGTTTTCGCCGTATTTTAATACCGTAAAACGCGACTATAAGGGACAGCGGAGTAATAATGGACATTTCTCTGGGAAATGTTTTCATACCTGTCAAGTCAGACGTTTTCGCCGTATTTTGGTGCCAAGCGCGGCTGTGGGGGACGGCGCAGTGGTGGACACTTTTCTGGGAAATGTTTTAAATGTAGTTCGTGTTGTTATTGTCAAATATTTTAAGGAAAATACGGGGAAAATGCAATTTTAGCAAAAATGGGTGTATTGCCATTTCTGTACGCCCAAAACAAAAACATACGGGAAAAAAAAATTGAGTGTCTTGAGGAGCACTCCTGTGTGTGATCCCCCACAGCTGGTGCTGGCTCAGCCTGAGCTATTATCACTACAACGAGAAGTGTGGAGTCAGTCATTAGTTTGATTGTCTGGGCGGGCTGATCGCTCAGCTTGAGCTATTATCACTACAATGAGAAGTCATTAGGACAATGGTTTAACACGTTCAGCTGTGCAGCGGTTGCGGAACAGACAGAGATCGCCTGACAAATACAGAATTCTGTTTTTTTTTTTATTTTGCGCTGGACGCTGAGTTGTGTTGTTATTGTCAAATATCCATGAATCCTTAAAATATTTGACAATAACAACACGAGTTGCATTTGGGGCATTTCCCAGAGAGGTGTGCCTTGTTGCTCTGCCGTTCCTTATAGCCGCTTTTTACGGTGTTGAAGTACGGCGAAAACGTCTCACTTGACAGGTATGAAAACATTTCCCAGAGAAGTGTCCCTTATTACCCAGCTGTCCCTGATAGTCCCGTTTTAAGGTATGGGTGAAATATCCAATTTTTTCTTTCTTGTTGCTCACTTCAACCTTCCAGTCTCCATATAAACAATCAATTGAAATACCCCAAGCATCAAACTAGGGTACAATCGGTTTCGTCACTTCCGCCTTCTTCCCCAGGCGATTCCAGGGGCCGTGTCAGGCCAAGCGCGGCAGTTTTAAATTAACGAATATTCCGTTGTTACTGAAGCATATGCACCAAGACCCGAACGGATCGGTTCCCTTTTATATCTAGTTTCAAGATATTTAAAGTACCCTGTTACGTGACATTTGGCCTTTAAGGCAGCTGGCTAGTGAGTGCCATTTCAGAGCACTGAAAGAGGAAATGGTTCGTGACCAGCTGGCAGAGCACTGTTGTAGCACCACGTTGCGGGCTAGGCTACTTACAGTGTGAAGTGAGCTCACGTTTGCCAGAGCCATCAAGCTAGCTCTCCAGATGGAAGTCACGGACAAGCTAGCTCTGGAGCATACCGGGAGCCAGTCACAGCAGCTGCCAGAACCTCTTACCACGGCAAATGCCACGGACCTGGACAGCGAAGGTAGCTTGGACGGAGAGGAGATGGAAGCCAATGCTGCTAGCCGGGGATCGGCCCCAGGAAAGTGTCTCTGTATGGATTGTGGGTCTAAGATGCACTGGAAAAAGGCTAAGAACTGCCGGGCGAGAGGAGCACGGTGTAACAGATGTGGTCGCTTTTACCATTTTGCCAGGATGTGCCGCAAAGTTAAACCGGAGAGCCCACAGAAGAAATTGCTCTGCCCACCCCAGACAGTCATCCACACAGTGTCCCCAGAGACAAATGGGTATACGTTTTGCATGGTGAGGCTGGACGACATGGAGGTGCTGCTGTTTATTGACATGGTAGCGGAGGGTTCACTGCTGAATTGGGCCACAGTCAATAGGTTTTTTCCCCCACCAGAGGGGTAGAGGCAACCCAGCGCCATTGTATGGTTATGGAGGTGGAAGGCTGGATACAGTCAGGATTTTGGAGCTGGCTGTTCAGTACAAGTCTACGATGATGCTCGACTTCACAGTCCACATAACAGCACGGGGCGATAACATCATGAGATGTGATTTATTTTATGGGCTTGGTTTCGCCAACAAGGATGACGCTGGGGAGGAGTGATCGGGCTGTGGCCAGTGGAACCCCCTAATTCCGGCGTCTGATGAAGGTGTGGTGTGGGATGAGGAACTACAGGACGCCATGACGGTCAAGCGGGACCAAGTTTGCTCAGGGCCAGCACAGGAGGGTCTCAGGGCCGGCGCTCGGGAAACTGTCGAAGGGAGTACCGAGCGTGACGGTGAGGCACCTGTGCCGGCAAGTGGTGCCGATGGGTTAGCCCTGGATGCCTCCGGAGTTTAGTCGCATTGAGACGGAAGGTCTGCGGCTACAAGGGCACACGCTACACCAGCATTAGGAGAGGTCAGGTCAAGACTTATGGGCACGAAGGATTGGCGTGGTCCACAGCAACACCTGAAGCCGAGCTGGGCCCCATTGAAGGTCCTGGATCGGGAGCGTCTGCACATAGTGGACAAACTGGGTGCAGTGCACTTCAGGCTCTCTGATGGCTCGGTGTGGCATGCCAATCAGTTTTGGCATGTCCGGGAGAAGACTCCGGGAGATGAGGCTGGACGGGGATGAGGTCAAGAATGAGGAGGAGCAGCTTCAGCGTCCGGAGGGCCAGCTACCACCCCGAAGACCGGCAATTTCCAGGGGCGCATCTGCAGAGAGGGTGCCCTGGGCCCCCATGCCAGTTATGCCCTACTTGTTTAACCTCTTGCACTCTGGGATACCGCGGGCAGTCACGTCTCTGCGTCCTAGTGCGCCCTCATGCACACGAGGACGCACACTGTGCGTCCTAGTGCGCACTGAAAAAAAAAGCTGCATTTCCGTTCTTCCACTACAGACACAGCTGCGAACAGAAAGCCAAAGGAGTGCTTTGATTGGTTTAGATTTGATTGACCTCTCATTCAACTAATAAGAGCCTTGAATTGGGTTTCTGAAACCTTAAAGAACCAATGACTTAAAACCTAGCAAGAAGGACCCGCCTACCAATGGCTGCGAATACAACGAGCCAATTGAAGCAGAGAAGTTCGACGATTGAAAGCGTGCGTCCCGTGCGTAAAATCTGTTTTGTGTAAGCCGCTGTGTGTAATGGTAGCGTTCACCAGTCTTTTTTTATTACTACTGTTCTAATTTGTTTTGAAAAATCGTTTGCCAAAACCGCAATCATGGAAGCGCAAAACCGCAATAATGGAATCATGGTTTGACCGGGTCGTGTGACCAGAACCACGAGTTGCAACAAGCGGACCAGCGTCATGTTCGTCTGACAATGAGGAGCAGATGTTCGCCAGCGACACTGCTGTTGTGGACAGGTAAGTGTTATAAGCTAAATTATTCTTTATCACTGAAAATAGGAATAAAAGTGACTTTTGACCGATCGGTAAATTACAACTGTGCGTCATCGCCACATGATGGACCGCGGCGCACGGACCGGACTGTGCGCTGCGCTCCTCTGTGGAGAGGGGGGGGGAGTTGTTCTCCTCTACATTGCAGATATTTTAGTATAATTTTTATTGCACTGTAGGTTATTTTTTCTTGTAAAAAAAAAGCCACACATTTTTTACGTGGCATGCTTCTTTGTGTGTGGGGGGGCTTGTTTGTTCATTCATTCATGAATAAACAACCCCCCCCCCACACACACAGCCCTGAGTGTCACCTTTCATTATAGCCCAAGATCAAGCTTCTATATTGAATCATTCAAAAGTTACAGACGTTTTTCCAAACTGTGCCATTTGGCACAATTTGGCACAGTTCAAAAACGCCTGGGAACAACCTGAGAAGAAAGCTGTGTAATATATTCATTTTTTGTTGTATTGTTACAAAATTTTGACCTCAGCTGGATAACACTTGGTTCTACATTTCTGTTGCATTTTCCAGCCCGTATATGACAGCTGTGTGTTATTTGCAAGCATTGGTATCTAAAAAAAAACACCCAGGCAAACTTTATTTTCTTCAAGTTCAGTATGTTTAGATGACTGTTACTCAGTGGCAGGAGCACTTAGAGAGATTATGACTGTTTTGCCAAAAAATTCAAAGTGTTTTCTTTTAAATGAGACCAACCCCATGAAGATGCTGCAAAGGGTTGAAGAACAGCTTTTGATTTACTTTGGGTACGTTATTTTTAGGCGTTTTTAGGGAAATTGACCAGAGTGCAAGGGGTTAAAGACTTGGGTTGTGCATAGTATATACAGTATATTGAAGTTCTGTTGCTGTTGTGATGGTGTGGTTATTAAAAAAACAAACAAACAAAAAAGAACATTATATATTGAATGTTAAGGTTAGTAAGAATGTTATATAAGGGCTCTTTTTTTTTCTGTTTTAGTTTAGGAACACGGCATGCAATTTTAGTTATTAACGGACATTACCCTAGCAGGTGGCAGAGTAATCCACCTTGCTGTGTGGGTAGGATGGCAGTCCACCCGTCCTCCCTATTTTACGTTCTGTTGTGTGAATGTGTTAGGCCATTTGGAAATATTAGTTTTTGTTTGTTAGTGCATGATTTGGGTCCCAAACTGGGGAGGGTCTAATTGAGTGAGTGATTTGGCCTTTTTTTAAAGGGGAGGGAAAATGTGAGATATGAAAAGCGTAAGATGGACACACACCTCCAGGTGGCACCTGCTCCCCGCCCTATATAAGGCCGGGTTGACCATCTTATCACTCTCTGTCTCGCATGAGCTTAGCCGCCAATCTGTCAGTGGCTGTCAAACTGAGTGAGCTCAATAAAGCTGTTTTCCTAGTCACCTCACCTCGTCTGTTCAGCAGGTAATTCCATACATAACATTATCCACAATGCCATATAGTAGTGGCACTGCAACAATGTGCCCCTGGTCTCTGTGTAACAATTTGCCCCACCATATGTGCCCACGTGGCCCCGATAAGTTTAGTTTTGCAGCAAAACAGATGTTCTAAAAATGAGTCAGAGGCTCCATATTCATTCACCTGTCCTCACTCATAGCATTGTAGTGGAGACTCTGTCAGGACCAGAGTCCCCCCAAAAACAAGACCAAGACCCACATGCTCAGTGTTCTTGGTTTCGACTCGGTCTTGGGAGACTCTGGTCACGGTCTTGTCTCAATTGCAATGCTACTCTCTTTTGTACAAAGACCCATATGCACGGCTCATATGCAGCAGGAATAATATAGTTATAGCATACTGTGCATGCAGTGAGGGGAGAATTAGGAAGGGTGCAACAACCTGCCCCGTGTTACTTCTTTGCCCCGTCTTACCCTAATTCTGTTAATATGTTTAATGCCCTAACAAGCTTCTTTCATGGATTTTCTTTATATTAATAAATGTCCCTTTTTGATCTGGTGAAAAAATAAATTAAGGTACAGAGTCAAAGATGCCTTTTCTGGATATTTATTTTTGCATCTTGGCCAAGAAGGGAAAATATTGTGTCCCACATGCGGGTGAGTTCTGCGAGAAGATTCAAAGTCTCAGAACAGATTTGAGAGTTTTAGTACAATAGACCAAACAGATGAGCATTGTTTTGAGAACACTGAGTCAGTATTGCTGAAGGCTGGGTTGGATCATCTTATGGGAAAAGTACTGGGTGTGTTGTCATTTATGATTACAGGAGACAGAATAAACAGTCAGTAATAAAATAAAATCCATAACTGTTCAGTTACAAAACCATATTTATAAACAATAATAAAATAGTGTATTATGAAAACAGGAAATCACAAATTCAAGTGTTACTGATACAGCATATGGTAACAGACACTACTGCTACCTTTTATGCATTCATATCAGAGCTCATTTATGTTAATGTAAATGGTGATGCAATATTATTGTAGTATTTTAAATCAATACATCAGTATTGAGGCATTTTGATAATTGTTTAAAGAAAAGTAAAAACGGAATTGTTGTTACTCCAGCCTTACCCTGATCAAGAGTGATTAAACGGACAGTTATACCAGGAATCAAAATGCAACTAAAGCGGGATAAACACTACAACGTTTCAACCAACGTTTACTGACGTTTTGGCAAACGTCTGGTTCCAGTGGCAAAAGTTGGAAAAAGTTAATGATAGTTGGAGTTCATTTGTGAATGCTGGGGAACATGGTGGTCATTGAAAATTTTCAACGAAAATTTACTGATGTTTGGAAATAAACATTGGTGAAAGTTGTGCTCAGTTTGTAACAGTTCCTGAGTGCTGGGCTAAGTTGCGCAGAGCTAGCTTAAGTCGGCCTAAGTTGGGCTCCATTGGTGAATATCAACTGAAACGCTACCAGAAGCAGATGATTTGTGCTGAATATTTGTTTGCTTAAGGTGATCCAAGTTGGCAACCGCTGCATATATGCTAGCCTAAGTTGACAAAAGTTTGCTTCCACTTATAGAAAAAATTGAATGCAATCCTGGCAAATGCTTCCAAAAGCTTGGAAATGTTCATAAAAGCTGGTTTGCACTGGATTAAAAAAAAAATCCTGCTCTTAAACATAATTTCACTGACATTTGGACTCATTTTTCTGACTTCTCAAAACGTCGATAAACGCTGGTCCAAACATTGTCATGTGAATCCACTTTCAAAGGCATTAAGAACCTACTGTGCAAATACATAAAGTGCCATATGGAATTTGACCCCTGGTCTCAGGAGAGAGTCACTTTGTCAGCAATGGGGAGGAAATTATAAATAAAATTATACAGGTTAGTATTCAAGAAAAAAATCACGTCCAACAATTATCAGGCTAAAATGTTGTAGTATTTCACATAATTACATAGGTAAGACATATTTTGGTACTAATGGACCCAAAATGCAGACAATGACTTTGGTAAATCTGGAGTCTGAGGAAGGTACAGTAGGAGAAGATGTCCCAGGCTTAAAGACTTGGCAGGTTGGAATATTTCAGGATATGCGTTCTGGCTTATTTGGGAGAATAGGAGGATTTCCGGAATACAGTTCTGTTTGGGAGAGGAGTCCATGTCCGCCAGAAAAAGGTGATGAATGTCCAGAGGATAAGGTTAGCACACATGTTTGCCTTACAGATTCCAACAATGGGAGAAGGTGGAGGAGGTAGGCACACAAGAGTTTGAGGAGAGACGCCAAACTGTTGGCATGCAGACGCCAACATTCCTGTGAGGAGCAGGAGGAACCGCCTGCTTATAAAGGCAGTTGCTGATGAGAAACAGGTAGTTAATCAGAGCAGCCGGACCAAATCAGGTAATCAGCAGTGGAGATTGAGGTCAAACGTGTGCACTAACCTGAGACACTACATGTAGAGACTTGATTTAACCAGCTCCTATCTAAATTATAATGCTGCCAAAAAATCCTTGAAAATCAGCAATAATTTACTAGCATACATACAGTATACAGTATATACTGTATTTAGTACTGAATTGTATATTGAAAAAAATACCATCTATATTAGCTTTAACAGACTATAAATGGTTCCTAAGCTAGCTAAGATTAGCTTGTCTGCTGTCACAGAACAATGTTTGGTTAACTAACACAGCAAAATATTGTCTTGAGTTGGTAAAATCAGCTGTGGCGGCATGGATTCTCCCAGGAATAATGCACCAAACAGAAAAAATAGCCGCGTAATGCAAATGAAATTCACATGGGGTTATCACAACAGTTTGTAGATGTGGTACACGGTGTAGAGCATCCGCCCCCACACCCGGCAGGCAGGGGTTTAAATCCCAGCCGGGTCATGCCGAAGACCATATAAATGCGGAACTTCTTGCCGTCCAGCTTGGTACCCAGCAATAATGGAATGGAGGAGGGAAATCTATGGCAGCGCCTTTCATGGCAGCGGCCCTCTGATTCTACATATGGGGTGTGTGTGATTAACACTGTAGATAGGAAAAACACAATTTCATCCTACTGTACATGATTGGTTGTATGGTTGAATGACAATAAAGGGTGATTTAATGATTTAATTTAATTTAATCTGAATTCCTGGGACTCAACTGCCTAGTAAACACATTTGAGTCGAAACTGGCTAGTTTGCTAGCCTGCTGGATATTTAATACACCGGGTTTCTCTTCAACGAATCTGCTCAAAAAATTAGCATTGATGCTTAAGTTTACAATAAAAATGCAGTTGGCAGTGGTACATTAACTCAGCATAATAGCAGGATGTTTACAGCAACTCATGATAAGGTGATCTCACTGAGCTTATTTTCCTTCATGACAACATCACTGCTGTTTCCACCCTCACTCAACAAACATACGTACACAGCACCGTACATGTGGATGGATGAGGAAATGACATTTCTTCGTGATAACAACATACAGTAACATATGCCTTCGTTTAGGTGCGTCTTCAATTACACTGTCAAAATCTGAGGTAAACTCATGTAGGAGATGGTTGCCTTCCTGAATAAATTATACAACAGATATAGCAAATCTCACCGTTCTGCTTTTTTGGTGTGAGATTTTATCATTCCATACAACAATAATGATTATGTACAGCATCCTGGTGTAAAATTCATCAGAGAACCTTATACAAATGGTGACTCGACTGCAGCGTGGAAAGGGCTTCTCTTGGTTTTCCTGAATTCCTTGCCTGTCCTTTCTTTGCTTCTGTGTCCTCATCTGTTGAACCAGGCTGTTTAATCTCTTCCTCCCGCTCAGTTTCCAGGAAAACGTCAGTACACAGATTGCACATACATAAATTGGCATTTATTTGCAGTCTTGTTTTCTTGTACTCTATCTCGACTCTAGAAGGTTCCTCTCCTGCCCGAAACATCTCATCAGAGATGTCATCTGCTGAGTCAAGCTCATCAGTCGGCTTACTCTTCTGCTTTTTCTGGGTATGATGATTAATAACAACATCCTTTCTTAGGATAGGAATTTGGGAAGTTGTCCGTGTTTTCTTAAATCTACAGACAGTCTGAGGTATGGTTCTGTTGTGGGACATGTCCTCTTAAACATTTGTGCTATAATGGACCTTTTGATCATTTGTCTATAGTTGGACGCCTCCCACTTGAGGTGTTTCGGGCACGTCCCACTGGGAGGAGACCCCGGGGCAAACCCAGGACTCACTGGAGAGACTGCGTCTACCAGCTGGTCTGGGAACGCCTTGGTATCCTCTCTGAAGAGCTGGAGCAGGTGGCTGAGGAGAGGGAAGTCTGGGCTTCTCTGCTTGAACTGCTGCCTCCGCGACCCGGACCTCTGGAAAAGCGGTATAAGATGGATGGATGGATGGATGGATGGATGTCTATAGTTGTCAGGTTTAACTGGGTGCCCAAACTTTGGAAAATGAATAATATTCATAGTAGAAGACTGGTCTGGCTGGTCACCATTTATGTGAGCAGTATTGCACAAGTCCAGTCATCAATGTCACATCATTTCAACACTTACGGCATTGTTCCAGCTCTTTAGATTACATCTTGTTATGTGCGGGGTTGTTCTCAACCCCACCCATGATCTGTGGCTGTAGGTCTTTGATTGTTGCTTATTATTTCCAGCTGGCAGATTATTTGAGCCTGGCTCTTTGCCAGTCCTATGGCCACGCCTCCTCCTCTCACCAGACATTCACCGGCTGTGTGTCATCACCACTCACATGAACGCACACACACATGCATGCATTCAGCACACACACACACACACGCACACACACACACACACACACACACGCACATTCAGTCATGCATGCACTTGTTTAGCCACACTGCTGTGTCCACTTGCCCTCATTAGTGATCTGTGTACTTATGTGAAGCAGTGTGATCAGTCAGTGTGGCGGCTTAGTCAACGTTGGACTTGCTGGCTCACTGGTTGTTGGCTCCCTTCCTTTGACTGTATGGTGTTGTTTCTCCCAGAGCTTTCCCGTTCTGACGCTCATGTAAGTCACTCTTTAATTTATGCCCATCCACTCCGCTCCTGTTCTGCCTGGAGCGCTTGTGGCATCTCTCCCTAGCCAACGTAGGTTGAAGCCGGTTGTCTCATCACCTGTCTGGAGGACGTCTTCTCCGGGATTCAAGGGCATTATTCCTCCGAGGCAGTTTGCGTAGCTCAGGATACCGCAGCGGAGGTATTAGAGAAATGTCTGGGCCTTCTATTTTTCCCTGAGTCGGCGGACATCCTCCATTTTATCCTCACACTGTGAGAAGAGAAGTCTGGGAGGGAGTCACCAGCGTTGGAGCGGCCCCCGACACGGAAGAGGCGCCTGCACCAGGTGAAGCCTTCCTCTTTCCTCAGCTCTTCTGCTCCGGCCTCACCCTTGCCTCAAGAGGTCAGGCCTGCTCAACCCTGGGGAGGTCTTGAGGAACGCAGCCAAGCCATCCTAGATGACACTGACTGCCTTATGAAGGAGGAACAGAGGCTTCAATCGGAGGACAGTTTTGTTTCATCTATGGATGGATGGGAGAGACAAAGACTAGCTATGCTGACGGAGATAGATCGCCGTTTGGAGGAGGAGAACTCAGTGGCCACCCCTCCCTCTCCAGCACCGTCCGGGGAGGCTTCGCCACAATTTATGGAGGAGTCCAGTTCCGCAACAGCCGTCGCAAGGAGTGATGCCTTAACAGCTGCAGCAGCAAACATCATTGACGAGGAGAACAGACAAGTAATCTCTTCATTTGTTCCTAAAATTGTTGAAAATGCTTGCCTGATCCCTGGTAGAGGTTCTCTGGGTGTTCAGTCTCCAGAGACCTCTTCACCTGCTGCAGCCATGAACTGCTAACCTGCCCTCTCCTTGCTCTTGCCCGTCTCCTCTGAGTGCACGCCAGCACTGGAGCCATACCATCGGGACTGAGAGGAGCCAGAGGTCCAGGAGGATTGTTCCCCTGTTGCTATGGTGAGCCAGATCCCAGCCGCCATGCCGGAGGAATTGCCAGTGTGGGTCATGACGGCTGCGGAGTCCGCTGCAGCAGAGTCAGCCCCTGAGCTGCACCTCCAGGAGGCCGAGCCTGTAGAGATATCACCCGGATCGTCGGAGTCCTGGACGGCTGTGGTGCTTGAGCTAAGGTAAGTGCTCTTTTTAGTCTTTCTCCTTTCTCTTACAGAGTATTTTTGCCTAGCTCTAGGTGAGGAGAGCCAGCTGCAGCTGCACGCTGTACCTGAGCTCGCCTCGCCGGACTCCGCCGCTGCCGGCGATCCTGACCCCCTTTGTTCTCTGTTCAAGTCCTCTTTCAGGGTTCACCGGAGAGATTCCATTGTGCCGGATGAGTCTGTCCATGTCGTCTACCTGGTCCTGCCACCGGTTGCCGTTGGGGTTCCCCTTCCTGGTCCAGCCACCCACCCTTAAGCCTCCTGGTGGGTAGGCCACCTCCTCATTTGCCCCTCCGGTCCTGGTGGCTCAACTATTTAGCCCAGCCGCCCGAAGGACTGGGTCTTCCTATGGGGGGATCACCTCCCGGCCCCTCTCACCTGGCCTGGCGGCTGGGGAACCCTGGCTGGCCACCCGATAAACTGTACTGCTGGGTTAGGTGGCCAATTTTCCCTGGCAAGCCACCCGACTCATGTCGCCTGGCGGTCCGGCTGGGGTTGGACTTTGGCAGATCACCTGGCCTGGTTCATATGGCAGTTCATGGGCCCTGGGACAGTGGCTGGCCCCCTGAATCGTGGGACTCTTGGGTTTTGGGGAGGGTTTATTGTGATTTTGGGGTTGGGAATTTTTTTGCTTCTTGTGTTGTATTGTTTTCTCCTTGGTTAATCCCTCCTGACCGGTTCCCCCCTGCTCCCGCCCTGGTTAGTTGTGTTGGCCGACTGGGTGGTGGTGGTGGGGGGGCAGGTTTTCTCTTGTGTTTTGTTTCCTTTTGTGATGGTACGGTGGGTGTCTGGCATCCACTCCTTGAGGGGAGGGGGCTCTGCCATGTGCAGGGTTGCTCTCAACCCCACCCATGATCCGTGGCTGTAGGTCTTTGATTGTTGCTTATTATTTCCAGCTGGCAGATTATTTGAGCCTGGCTCTTTGCCAGTCCTACGGCCACGCCTCCCCCTCTCGCCAGACATTCACCGGCTGTGTGTCATCACCACTCACATGCACGCACACATGCACGCACCCATTCAGCACACACACACACACACACACAGACACACACACACACATTCAGTCGTGTTTGCACTTGCTTAGCCACACTGCTGTGTCCACTTGCCCTCATTAGTGATCTGTGTACTTATGTGAGGCAGTGTGATCAGTCAGTGTGGCGGCTTATTCAATGTTGGACTTCCTGGCTCACTGATTGTTGGCTCCCTTCCTTTCACTGTATGGTGTTGTTTCTCCCAGAGCTTTCCCGCTCCGATGCTCATGTAAGTCACTCTTTAATTTACGCCCATCCACTCCACTCCTGTTCTGCCTGGAGTGCTTGTGGCGTCTCTCCCTAGCCAATGTAGGTTGAAGCCGGTTACCTCATCATGACTACTCTGTTTGGACTATTACATGGACATTTTGTGTTACTCCCTTTCTGTTAATAAACACGTTTACATTACTGCACTTTGGGCTCTAACCAATTTATTTGTTCGCTGTGCAATTACACAGTGGACATGACACATCTTATATTCTTACCATCAGATCTGTCCATCTTCATTAGTTAACTTTCAAATCAAGTGTCTAATTCTTCTGTAATGTGCTCTTTCTATTTGCTCCACTTTGTCTTCTTCATGCATTCTATTATATACCTTTTTTGGGGTTCAACGTGGCTTTGTTTCCCGTTATGATGGCATGAATATATTGGTAGTAGGGTAAGTGGTTTGTGTTAATTATGCGTTGTTGGTGGCATATGAACTAGAGTGCAGTGACATGTTAATTGTGCATTAACTGCTCCATTCCTTGAGGTAGTTTAATGTTTCTTCACCCTTTTACTCTCGGGCAGGCATGCCTCTCAGTTAGCTTCAGTGAATGTTGCATGCCAACTGGTTGATGCATGCCTATTGTCAAGACTTAAACATGTTGGTCTAACTGGTACTGTTTTATCATGATTTGAGTCTTATTTGTCTGAAAGGCCATTTTCTGTTGCTATGGGAGATTTCTCCTCTTGCTAACAGGTTGGTCAAACCTGTTAAAAACAGGTTCAGGTTGTTCACCCACTCCCTACCCCCACGTGGCCTGGGAGGAGGTATTCTGGTGCCCAGTGATGGTTTTGAAGCTTCTCCAGACATCGCTGATGTCACTCTGCTGCACCTTGTCCTCCATCTTCTTCCTGTAGTTGCCTTTCCCTTCTCTGATTTTCCTCCTTAGCTCCCTCTGTACGGACTTCAGCTCCTCCTTGTTTCCCGACCTGAAGATCCTTTTCTTCTCCTTCAGCAGTGACTTCATCTCAGCGTTGATCCAGTTGTTTGAGAAACACTGTATGGTCTTGGTGGGTATGGTGTTCTCTACACAGAAGTTAATGTAGTCTGTAATGGTGTGTGTGAGGCCGTTGGTGTTCTCACCATGTGGATCACAGAGCTGCTCCCACGCAGTGGATTCAAAACAATCCTTCAGAATGTCCTCCACCTCCTAAGACCATACCTTCACTGTGCAGGTAACAGGAGGTTGTCTTTGTACACAGGCAGGAGGTGAACCAAGTTGTGGTCAGATCTTCTGAGGATGAAGGGGGGAGGGGAGTGGTGATGAGGTGTAAGCCTCTTTTGTGTTTGCATAAAATAAATCCAGTGTTTTTCTCTCTCTCTCTCTCTCTCTCTCTCTCTCTCTCTCTCTCTGGGATCTTCGTCTCAAAGAGGCAATGGTTAGCGCGTCAAGGGTTGGAGCAGCGCCTTGAATGACTGTACAGCCCAATCCTTGAGTGACAGTCTTTGGAGCAGCTGGCACAGATGAAGATTGATGGTGCACATGCTGATGCTGCGCATTCTTTCCTTGCCGCACGCTTCGTCGCCATCTGGACTCTCGTGTTCGTTTCCATCTTGAGAACACCCTCTTTGACACTGTGGCGCCAGGTGACTCAATCTTTGGCAATAACCTCCCAGTTATTGCCGTTGATCTGTGCACACCGCATGTCGTGTTTGCAGACATCTTTAAAACCCAACAGCGGTCAGCCCACACGGCGGACGCCCACCCGCAGTTCTCCGTAAAGGATTTCTCTTGGCAGGCGGTCAGGCTCCATGCGGAGCACATGACCGAGCCACCAGAGTCATCTCTGGCTGAGAAATGCAGGGATGATTATTGATGATGGCAATCTTGCGACAGTCGTCCATTTGTTGGAGATCAGCGGTAAGTCCAGGGCATATGGTGCGAACGTTCCAGCTTGCAAATCGAAGAGTTGGAGTCTTCGTATGTTTCTCCTTTTGACTGCCTGGTGCAGATTGATGCTTGCTTGTCGGGAGAGACTCCTAAGTTCTACGCACCCAGTAGAGCACGCAAGCCATGGCGGGGCGGCACCTTACTGGCTGGAGGATGCCCAGCTTGAGGCGGGCGGTAGCTGCCCAATGAAGCTGCAAAGGCTTCTCCCACTGTCGGACGAGACCCCTGGCGCTCCTCTCTACGCCAATTGGTTGGAGCTTATAACCGGTAACTGCCTCGTCCCGTGTTGAGCCGGAATCTTGCAGCGCTGCTGGAGTGGCCTCTCCAGTTTGCACTAAAAAGCCTGGGCGGGGTAGTATGGAGACACTGGGCTGCCCATACGTCAGTGTCCCCCTCTCGGTGTCACTGGCTGAGTCCAAGGGATAGGATGATCCAATACAGTTTGGGACCAGCTCCACTGCAGGAGTTGCCGGAAGTCATGCTGAGCATCTGCCAACCACCTTAGGGCTCCACTCCGGATTTATCCTCGAGGTTTACTCCTGAAGCCTTTCCTGTGATCAGGTATAGCCGCAAGGCAGCGGAACTTTGGAATCAGACTTTACCTTCTCCTCGGTAGTTTGCCGGCCAAGGCTAACGGGTACCACCTGCCCAGATTTGAAATCATAGTGGTCCTTCTCCTAGGTGGACTGACACCCAAGTCTGATGAGTCCCACCTACCTGGAGCAACCTGGTTATAGCGCCAGAGACTCGCTGACACCCTCTGTCATTCAGTGAAAACAGGGTTGGTACGAGAAGCCAGACAGTAGGATTTGGTTTGGAAAGGCTATTGGAGAGATGCTGTGCTATGAGTGGGGTATTTCAGTGGGAATGTAGGTGCTCATTTCCGCATTCCACCCCCAGCATGTCCTAACCCATTTAGTGTGGCACGTGACATACTGAGTGAAAGTGGGCAGAATGGAGGACAGTGAAGTATGGTTAAATCACCAGAGATGAGCTGCAGAACAGTGGGGTCTTGAGTCTGTAGTCTGTTGGTCACTGTGTTGATGATGTTACATGCTGCCTCAGCACTTGCAGAGGGGGGAACATAAATAACAATCACGATGACATGCAAGAACTCTCTGGGAAGATATGCCGGTCACATGCTAATGGCTAGCAACTCACTGTCCTTGCTGCAGTGTTGTTCTTTAACCCCTTGCACTCTGGTCAATTTCCCTAAAAACGCCAAAAAATAACGTACCCAAAGTAAATCAAAAACTGTTCTTCAACACTTTGCAGCATCTTCATGGGGTTGGTCTCATTTAAAAGAAAACACTTTGAATGTTTTGGCAAAATAGTCATAATCTCTCTAAGTGCTCCTGCCACTGAGTAACAGTCATCTAAACATACTGAACTTGAAGAAAATAAATTTCACCTGGGTGTTTTTTTTGGCTACAAATGCTTGCAAATAACACACAGCTTCAGATCCGGGCTGGAAAATGCAACAGAAATGTAGAACCAAGTGTTATCCAGCTGAGGTCAAAATTTTGTAACAATACCACAGAAAATGAATATATTACACAGCTTTTTTCTTAGGTTGTTCCCAGGCGTTTTTGAACTGTGCCAAATTGTGCCAAATGGTACAGTTTGGAAAAACGTCTGTAACTTTTGAATGATTCAATATAGAAGCTTCATCTTGGGCTCTAATGAAAGGTGAAGGGCTGTGTGTGTGGGGGGGAGTTGTTTATTCATTCATGAATGAATGAATGAACAAACAAGCCCCCACACACAAAGAAGCATGCCACGTAAAAAATGTATGCTTTTTTTTTTTACAAGAAAAAATAACCTACAGTGCACTAAAAATTATACTAGAATATCTGTAATGTAGAAGATAACTCCCCCCCCCCCGCTACAGAGGACGGACATCGCCCATCGCTACATGATGGAAAGCGGTGACGGTGCGCCGCGGTCTAATACACACAGTTGCACTAAAATATCTGCAATATATCTGCAATCCGCTACAGAAGAGTAGCGGGGGGGGGGGCTTCACAACATGACGGGGGGGGCGTTCGCAACATGACGGATCCGGACCGGAGCGGTCCGGGTCCGTCATGTTGCGATAACACACAGTTGTAATTTACAGATCGGTCAAAAGTCATTTGGATTACAATTTTCAGGGATAAAGAATAATTTAGCTTATAACACTTACCTGTCCACAACAGCAGTGTCGCTGGCGAACTTCTCTTCCTCATTGTCAGATGAACGTGACGCTGGTCCGCTTGTTACGGACTCGTGGTTCTGGTCACGCGACCCGGTCAGACCATAATTCCATTATTGCGGTTTTGCGCTTCCATGATTGTGGTTTTGGCGAACGATTTTTCAAAACAAATAAGAACAGTAGTTAGAAAAAAAGACTGGCGAACACCTGTGTGTCACCCAGCCTTATACAAAACAGCTTTCGAACTTCTGTGCTTCAATTGGCTGGCTGTATTCGCAGCCGTTGGTAGGCGGGTCCTTCTAGCTAGGTTTTCAGTCATTGGTTCTTCAAGGTTTCAGAAACCCAATTCAAGGCTCTTATTAGTTGAATGAGAGGTCAATCACATCTAAACCAATCAAAGCACTCCTTTGGCTTTCTGTTCGCGGCTGTGTCTGTAGTGGAAGAACGGAAATGCAGCTTTTTTTTTCAGTGCGCTCTAGGACGCAGTGCCCTCGTGCACCCTCGTGCGCTCTAGGATGCAGAGACGTGTCTGCCCGCGGTACACCGGAGTGCAACAGGTTAATTGTGATAAGATAAGATAAGATAAGATAAGATAAGATAAGATAAGCCTTTATTAGTCCCACAATGGGGAAATTCCAGGATTGCAACAGCACAGGGATAGCAACACTCAGAGCAATAATTAAGAAGATACGAAAAATATAAATAAGAGCAGTGAATATACATACGTACACATAAATATATAAATATATATTACAAAGTGCGGAGCATTGTAGCAAGATGGAATAAACAGCATAACCGTCTACTTAGTTATCCTACATAGTATGAATATGTACCTATACACATTGTCACCCTCCGTAGTGACTGATATTGTCCTAGTTGTATACTGGAGGGGACCATTTGTGTAAGTCTGTTGCGTCTTTTGCATTCAATACTATTAGCTCGTCACGGTTTTTTTTGCTATCTCTGTGAGCAGCCCTGCTTAGGTTATACAGTCTGACAGCCGTAGGTAAGAAGGACCTGCGAAACCTCTCGGTTGCGCACCTAGGATGATGTAGTCTACTGCTAAATGAGCTCCTCAGTGCGTTCAGTATGTCCTGCATAGGGTGGGACTCGGACTCCAGCAGAGATGACAGTTTAGCCATCATCCTTGGTGGGGCTGGACCTGGGGACCTGGGGCTGCATGGTGGCGCAGTGGTTTAGCACTGTAGCAGCACAGTTTACTCTCGGCCGGGGGATCGTGAGATCGTGGGTTCGATCCCAGCCCCCGACCAACAGTGAGCTGTGTGGAGTTTGCATGTTCTCCCCGTGTTGCATGGGTTTACTCCGGGATTTCTCCGGTTTCCTCCCGCATACCAAAAACATGTAGGTTTAGGGGGCTCGCGCACACAGCGACCGGCAGCCGGTGGCTTGTCACCAGACTGCAAACCAAATCTACCTACGGGTACAAATAAGTAACAAAAAAAAAAAAAAAATCCTTCTCTTTCCCATCTCCTCCACTGGGTCAAGGCGTTGCCCCAGGACAGAGCTAGCTTTCTTGATCAGTTTGTTCAGTCTCTTCCTATCGGCTGCTGTGATGCCACTGCCCCAGCAGACCACTCCAAAAGTGATGGCTGATGCCACCACCGTGTCGTAGAATGTCTTCAGCAGCGCCCCTTGTACACCAAAAGACCTGAGCCTCCTCAGTAGGAACAACCTGCGCTGTCCCTTCTTGTAGAGTGCGTCGGTATTGTGTGACCAGTCTAGTTTGTGACCAGTCTAGTGATGTGTCCATGTTTACAACATCTGTTGTTCACATACATTATCAGCCCCCCGCCTCTGCTCTTCCCACTATCTGGTGTCTGATCAGCCTGTATTAAGTGGAAACCCTGCAGTCCGATGTTTGCATCTGTTGTTAGTTCTGTTAGCCATGCTTCGTTAAACAACATGATGCTAATCTCTCTGAAGACGCTCTGATACTGGGACACAGCCATCAGTTCGTCCGTCCTGTTAAGCAGCAATCTCACATTTCCCATAATAACGGATGGTAGGTGCTATGTATGGAAACAGGCTGGTATTAGCAAGAATGCGGCTGGGTTGGTCATGGGACAGACCGGGGTGGGTACTACCGGTTTCTGGCGGTGACACCGCCCTAGGTATAAAAGAGTGGGCGGAAGAGGCTCTGCCTCTTTCTTCGTGAAACCACTTGGCCAGCAGGAGAGTGCCGTAAGCCTCTGTCTATAGTTAAGTGTTATTTTTTTTTCACCCTTATTGTCATTCAACCATACAACCAGTCATGTACAGGAGAACGAGATTGTGTTTTACCTATCTACAGTGCAAATCACACACACCCCAAGCGTAGAATCAGAGGGCCGCTGCCATGCAAGGCGCCACCACAGAGTTCCCTCCTCCATTTGAATATTGCTGAGCACCAAGCAGGATGGCAGGAAGTTCCACTTTTATATGGTCTTCGGCATGACCTGGCCAGGATTTGAACCCCTGCCTTCCAGGTGTGGGGCGGATGCTCTACCAACTGAGCCACCACTCCGGTATATTTTATATTTTATATTTAATAAACCCTGTTATCTGAGTTGAGACTTGCTTTTCATTTCTACAATTATAAACATAACATTTGGCGACGAGGTAAAAGCGGTAATGGAACGCTCCATTGCTAGCTTTCGGCCGTTCCTCGAGGCTCTGGGCGAGCCACTTGTGCCGTGGCCTTGGTGGTTCGCTGCCTTTACCAACTACCTTGTGGCACTGGGTTTGGGAGAAATGGAGAAGCTCCGTGCACAAACTGTGTTAGTCCATAATTTATGAATGGAAGGGCAGAGAATCCTTGAAAACTTGTGCGGAGCGGACAGTTTTGACGATGTGGTACAGCTAATGGTGCGCTACTTTAAGGCGCCAGAAAACATCATTGTGAAATGCATTCACTTTCGACAGTGCCGCCAGTGGTCGGGTGAGTCCATATGAAGATTCGTGGCGGACCTCCAAGAGCTGGTGAGGGAATGCAGATTTGGGATCCTGGAGGACGAGATGATTCGAGACCAGATGACGGAGCACGTTTGTTGCACGGTGGCCTGGTCCAGGTTGTTAACTCACCCAGGAGAGATGACGTTAGCGGAGGGTGTCGAGCTCGCTCAACAGTACGAGGCAGCAGAGACCATCGCGAGGGGTCTAACTGAAGGGGCCCCTTTGGAGAAGAATGCGTCTTGTGCTGAGGCACTGCGTCTGGACCCTGGTGATGGCAAGTGCGGAGAGGATGATTTTGCCTCCGTGGTCAGGATAAGGTCTGCCCCTAGTACGCCAAAATGTTATGGATGTGGGTCCACTGAGCATGGCTCATGGAGCCACGGGAGAGATCCAGGTGCTGCGCAGAACACTCTGACCGTTGTGCACACTGTCTCTCCAGAAACGGCTGCAACATTACGTTGGATGGAGTCGAGGTCCTGCTCTTGGTTGATACGGGACAGTAATCTCAGTTCTGAATCTTGAAACCATGGACAGACTGTTTCCAGACCGACAAATAAGAAGGCAACAAGTAGAGTATTATGGTTATGGGCGGAACAGGTTGGCTATATTGGGCTATGTGGAGGTGGAGGCCCGATATAAGGACAGTCTGGCGCCCAGCGCTCGCATGAACATCTCTGCGTCCGGCGTTAACGTCATGGATTGCAACCTCTTTTACAGCTTGGGGTTCTTCATCGCAAACATTTCCAGGGAGGAGTGGTCTGGGGACGAACTGTGGAGCCGACCTGTTCCTGCTTTGGAGGCTGCTGAGGTGTGGGACCAGGACTGGACGGTCAACGTTTATTTGGGAGAGCACACGCCACGCCACACGGAGTCCTCTCGGGATGGACCCAATGCTGTCAATCAGGCTGCCCTGGACGAGGGTGCCGGACGGCATGGCGGGACCCCTGATGAGACTCATCAGGACGAGGCGCCAAAGCTGGGAGAAAACAGGGCTAGACCGCGGAGCGTGGTTGTCGTAAAGCGCTCCCAGCGACAGCCAGCCAAAAGAAGACCCAGGAGAGCCTGCGAGTTGGAGCCGCTGGAGTTGGGGGCCAGTCACAGGACCGGTGATCTGATGAAAAGGAAGTGGACTCCTTTGAAGACCAAGGTTGAGGCTTGAGTATATATAGATCACAGTCCACGCCAGCAGCCGGACTACCAGAGGCGGTTCCAGGTGGAGCCGGGTCAAATGGAGGAGTTCGGGTGCAGGTCTATCCACGTCTGGAGACATCTGAGGGATCTGAGGCTGCAGGAGATGGAGAGGAGGTGGCGCAGCAGGAGCCCCGATGTGAAACGACGGAGACGCCTTGAGAGGGGTCCATCCGGGGACTGAAGGTTTTATTTTGCATGTTTGTCTTGTTTCTTCAGCCCTGTTTTATGTAAGGTTTTCCTATTTGGTGCCCCGGTAAATTTTGCAAAGAAAAGAAAAAAAAAGAGGGAAAGGACCCCCGAATAGAACGGGAAATATTATATTTGAGCCTTTGTGTGGTGTTTTTCTATTCTATCATTGGCATTTGTATTTTATCCATTGGGGCTCAGCTAAGTGATTTTATTTGTGCAAATTTGTGTACTATTTTGAAAACGTTAAATTGAATGCTTTCAACCCTAGTAAATTGAGTTAATTTGGGGTATATTTGGTCTGGCCAATGGCCTCTCTGTGTGAATTTACTTTTGTATTTTCTGGAGTTCGCCTGGCACCTATGACTGGTATTAATTGGGTTGAATGTCTATGTGAATTTGGTTTAACTGAATTGTTTTTATCTGGTTTGCCCCTTTGTTCATTTTACTCTGTGTGCCCAGGGTGGGGTGGGAGTTGGGGTGGGAGGCCGCCTGTAGGATATGTCTTGTGTTTTATTGTATGTATTGTTTGTTATGTTACAGGATTACTTTTAGTTAAGAACACGGCCTAATTTTATGTCTGTTAACATTTCCCTGTTCCAAGCGGCAGAATGATCCGCTCAGCAGTGTAGGGGGCGCTGGTGGTCTGCCCAGCCCCTCAGCCTTAGTTGTGTGAATGGATAGGTGTTTTATTTGTTTCTTGTACGTATTTTGAATTAGTGCATGTGTCGGGTGTCAAATTTGAGTGGGTTATTTGTGTGCTTGGCATTTTTTTTGGGGGGGTGGGGAGGATGTTATGTATGGAAACAGGCTGGAATTAGGAAGATGGCAGCCGGGTTGGTAATGGGACCGACTGGGGTGGGCACTACCAGTTTCCGGCGGTGACGCCGCCCTAGGTATAAAAGAGTGGGTGGAAGAGGCTCTGCCTCTTTCGCCGTGAAGCCACTTGGCCAGCAGAAGAGTGCCGTAAGCCTCTATCTATAGTTAAGTGTTATATTTAATAAACCCTGTTAACTGAGTTGAGACTTGCTTTTCATTTCTACAATTATGGACATAACAGTAGGATGGGTCTATACCTTATTTTCCTCACGCGCAATTGTCTGATTTCTCGTGGGATATTGGGTCTCTCAGTTAGCATCGCAGAGCAGCCCAATGCTAATAATTGACTCCTACTGTAAACAATAGCTCCTTGCTGGCTGCTTTCATTGTGTGTTGTAGTGTCTTCCAGCAGGAGGCGCTGCAGCTTCCGTACCACACCGTGTTGCAGCTGGTGAGGATGCTCTTAATGGTGCCCCGGTAGAATGAGCACATGATGGGGGGGTGAGACTCATGCTCTCCTCAAATTGTGGAGGAAATAAGGCAAGTTTGGACCTTCTTGGCCAGTGATGTGGTGTTTTTGGACCAGGGGAGGTTCTCAGAGATGTGCACCCACTTTACCTGTTTGATTGGTAAATGGTAAATGGCGTTCACTTTTGGCGTTGAATGTCCCTTTTTCTCATCTCTGGATGACCAAAGCACTTTACAGATCCTGCCATCCATGCATTCACACATACATTCAAATACTGATGTCAGCGGAGCTGCCATGCACAGGTGCTGGCCTGATCCACCAGGAGCAACTGGGTGTTCAAGGACACTTCGGCATCCAGACTGTAGACAGAGCGGGAATCAAACCCCTGACCCTCCAATCAGTAGTCAGCTACACTATACCTGCACCACAGCCGCCCCCGGTTTCCCTGTTTTCAACTCATTTTCTCATAAATTTGCTATTTTCTTATAAATTTGCGACTTTTCCCCTTAATTTGATACATTTTTTTCTTGAAAATTTGAAAGGTTCTCATAAATTTAAGTACCTCAGTGTGACTTTAGACTCCTCACTAACCTTTAAAAAACACATCAAAAAAATCTCAAACATAATCAAATTCAATCTGAGAAATTTTAAACAAATTAGACCATCTAATTTTAATTTTATTTTACCACCATTTAATTTTTCAAAATGTTCCTGCATGCAATGATCTTCTCACACACCGATTACTGTTTTACCAACTGGTGACTTACTGATTTAACCATAATCAAACCCATTGAATCTTTATACAAAAAAGCCACAAAAATCTTTGGTAAGAAAGATCCCACATATCATTGCTGTCACATTTACAAGAAAAACAATCTTCTGTCTTTTGAAAATTATAAAACTCTAAAATTTGCCTGTTCAATTTATAAACTATTAAATGTCTATGCACCACCCTCCTTGGGAGAATATGTTAAACTGAGAACTGTCACCGGTACAAACACCAGAGCAATCACTAGAAGAGACTGTGAGGTCCCCCACAGATGCACCACATTTGCTCAATCTGTGCTATCAGTGAGGGACACCAAGATCAGGAATAATAATACCACCTGCAATCAGAGAACGTACCACAATAAACTCTTTTAAGACTCGTAAAAATTGCCTTTTAAGCAACCAAAACTGTACCCATAACTAGTGGTTGCTCTGCAGCATATGCATATATATATATGTGCCCATGCGTCACACACATACGCCCCGCCTCTGCTTTGTTGCTGTGAGGTGCTTGGATGCATGAGTGTGAACGCATACACAGCACTTCACTCGCGTGACATTTGAATATTTTGTTTTGTCGCACCTTAACTCTGCACTTTGTACAGTTTTATTGCAGTTGTTCTGCTCGTGCATCATTGTTTGTGTGTTTTTGTGACCCACCAGGGGACTACAGATGCAAATTAGCAGTACTGGCATACTTACATTTGTATTAATGTTTATTAGTATGTAATGTCCCTTTCAAATAAACATTAAACTAAACTAATGTGCACACTTTTTTTCTGTAAACTTGCAATTTTTTCTCATAAATTTGTGACTTTTTTCTTTTAAATTTTAAACTTCTCTGGTAAATTGATTAGTTTTTCTTGTAAAATTGTGACTATTTTCATGCAAATTTGTGAATTTTTTCTTGTAATTTTGTAACTGTAATGTAAATTTGCTACTATATACTGTAATCTTACAACTTTTTCTCATAAATTTGTTACTTTGTTGTAAATTTGATATTTTTTCTACATTTGTGTCTTTTTCCCATAAATTTGACATTTTTCTTGTATTTGTCACTTTAACTGTAAACTTACAACTTTTCCTCATAAATTTGGGACTTTTTTCTCATAAATTTTCAATTCATTTACTCATATATTTCCTACTTTTTTGTTAATTAACTTTTACAAATTTTTCCTCATAAATGTGACCTGTGCTGGCAAAATGATTCACTTTGAGGAAATTATCAAAACCGAGGTAACGTTTTTTTCCATATTCTGTATTGAAAACCTTCAAAATGATATTCTATTTGTAGGAAGTGTGCAAAAATGGACCTGGAAAAAGCCAATTTGTTTATATTTTGGCTAGGTTTGAAACTCGCCTTCAATCGGTCGGGAGTCACGTCTTCCCCAAAAACATATGTATTTTTAGAAAGTACGTTTTCTAAGCTTTCCAGTGATAGCAGGCACTCACGGGGGTTTTCCTGGGATTTGCCGCTAGCAAACAAAGAAAGAGCCATGAGTTATGGCTTCTCGTGCCTGCAGCTCGTAATGACGCGGTGCACATTCCCACTCATTTTGCCAGCATGGGTCACAAACTAACTTTTTTCTTTTTAATTTGCTGTTTTTTTTTCCTGCAGCTTTTGAACTTTTTTTGAATAATTTTACAATTTTTGTTCTTCTAAATTTGTATCTTTTTTTCTAGTAAATTTGTGACGTTTTTGTAATTTTGCCTATGGCACAGATGTTACTGAAACGTGCTCACACACATTAAACCCACGTGTGTCCCAAATGGGTTTAGAACAGGTAAACAGATGACCTGATCACCTGCACCACAGGTAAAGTCCATGAGGGCAAAGACAGACGTGGCCAACATGGAATCTGTGGATAAACCCACATGGACCAATAAGACAGCCCAGTTTAACCTTTGGTGGGGCCCACATGGACATGCTGTCTGGGTAGGAGCAGACTGGTGCCCCAGTGATGTACTGTATTGGGCCCACATGCATTTGGATAAATCCTGGCAGTCACGTGCTGCAGGTCACAGGCCCCCTCAGGGGCGTAGCACCAAATTTTGGGCCCTGGTACAGCACTGTGTGTGGGCCCGTCAAACACATTCCAAATTTTGAATTTTACATTCCGGGGTTTAAGATGGGGCCATTTCCATTCAAAGCCTTGGTTAGTCAGCTCCACGGTTCTGGACAATTTGATGCTAGTATATGATTTGTTTATCTCTTTCTATTCCATTGGTCTTATTCAAGAGATTCAAGATTCAAAGGCTTTATTATCATGCGCACAGCTAAGAAATGTTACATTTCCTGAGCAGTAAAATTCTTGCTTTGCTCTCCGAACAAATGCCAAAGTAATAGGTACAGAAACAACAATTCTAATAAGGTCATGACACACTAACACAGTAACTCAGTCCTAATACTAATGGATGCTAATAACACACACACCAACACACAGTTAGGCAGTTCGGACTCCTTAAGCCCACCTTGATACTAAATACTAAAACTAATGAGTACTAATAACACACACGAGGCAGTTTGGACAGTTAAAGCAGTCAGACAAGAGGAATGAAATTGAAAATTCACTGGAAGACTAAAGTGATAGTGGTATATTGATATCAGAGATGATGTGAACTTGAGATGGCATGAACCTATGTACCGTGTGCAACGAGCAGTGAATAATTACAAATTAGCACCCAGTGCTAATTTCAATGTAATAATAGTACCAGTAGACTGTGCATGATAAATAGCAACAGAGGTGATATGGACATCAGACGGGTGAGACTATATTTAATTCAATTCAATTCAGTTCAACTTTATTTATATAGTGCCATTTCACAACAACAGTCATCTCATAGCACTTTCAACTGTAGGGGAAACCCCCACAATTGCAGAAAGACCCCAACAATCAGGCGATCCCCTGTGAGCAAGCGCTTGGCAACGGTGGAGAGGAAAAACTCCCTTTTAACAGGAAGAAACCTCCAGCAGAACCAGGCTCAGGGAGAGGCAGTCATCTGCTGCGACTGGCTGGGGGGTGAGGGGATAGAGAAGATGAAAATATATATATATATTGTACAGGTAAGTATTGTGCAAATTTAGCAGCCGGTGTGTGAGTTCCTATATGCAAAGCTGTGTTACGGAGTTATGGGAGTCTGTTCAGGAGTCTGATGGCAGTGGGAAAGAAGGAGTTCTTCAGTCTGGCTGTCCTGCATTTCACACTTCTGTACCTCTGGCCTGATGGTAGAAGTGTGAACAGTCTGTGCTGGGGGTGGGGGGGGGTCCCAGAAGATGGCGTCAGCTCTCCTTTGGGCTCTGCAGTGGTAGATGCTCTGCAGAGAGGGGAGTGGAGTCCTGATGATCATCTCCGCTGTCTTCACCACTCTCTGCAGGCGTTTGCGCTCCAGGGCAGTGGTGCCTGCAGAGTGTTCTTTGTATACTTCTAATTTTTGGCGAGAGCATTTTTAACAAACTCAGTTTCCAATTGAGATCAATATACAATGATGTGAAAGACATTTTGGGGGGCAAGTGGTCAACCAAAAAAAAAAAAGTACTCCTGAATAATTAAAAAAGGAAATTTACATACAGTAGCACAAATGTTATGACTCAATCAACCTTATATAATAAAGCACTTTAAAAAGCAACACTTGGTACACAAAGTGCTGTACAACAGGAAAGCACATGAAAACATAAAAGCAAGGAGCAGGACACTAACATAAAAACAATATAAAACCAACAAAACAATATACAGTGGTGTGAAAAAGTGTTTGCCCCCTTCCTGATTTCTCATTTTTTGTATGTTTGTCTCACTTAAATGTTTCAGATCATCAAACAAATTTAAATATTAGACAAAGATAACACAAGTAAACACAAAATGCAGTTTTAAATGAAGGTGTTTATGAAGGCTAAAAAAAAAAATCCAAACCTACATGGCCCTGTGTGAAAAAGTGATTGTCCCCATGTTAAAACATAAATTAACTGTGGTTTATCACAACTTTGGAAAGCTGAGTTCAGTTTCTCTAGCCACACCCAGGCCTGATTACTGCCACACCTGTTCTCAATCAAGAAATCACTTCAATAGGACCTGACTGGCAAAGTGAAGCGCAGGTACATCTCAAAAAATTAGAATATCATGAAAAAGTTCAATATTTTTTGTCACTCATTTCAGAAAGTGAAACCCATATATAGATTCATTACACAGACAGTGATATATTTCAATTGCTTATTTATTTTAATTTTGATGATTATGGCTTACAGCCCATGAAAACCCCAAATTCAGTTTCTCAAAAAATTAGAATATTACATAAAACTAATTAAAAAAAAAACTAGTTTAATAGAAATGTTGGCCAACTGAAAACTATGTCCATGTACACACTCAAGAGAGTGACTTCCAGCGCCACACGAGTAGGCTGCCTTTTTGCAACAGCGGATCAATTTCTGCCTATTTCTGCCTATTTCTATTTACTATCTGTCTCTCTTGCCAGTCTTTCTGGCCCAGCGTCACTTTTATTCCATTCAAACACGTAGATCGCCCAAATGTCTCCTGAGCCAGCGGACGGAGCCACTGTTTCTTGCAGGAGGCAGTACAATAGAGACCAGCTGTTAGCACTTAACCGGCCCACAATGCTAACGCAAAAACTCGACATACCGGGAGAAATAAGATGGAAACGGCGTGGGTGTCGAGCTGGAGTAAGACGGCGGGCGAGGAATATAAGGTACAGACCCGTCCTCCCATCCGTTATTATGGGGAATGTTCGATCGCTACTCAGTAAGACTGAAGAGCTAGCGGCTATCTCCTGCTATGACAGCGTCTTCAGAGAGAGTAGTTTGATGCTGTATACTGAGACGTGGCTAACAGAACTAGCAACAGATGCTAACATTGAACTGGAGGGTCTCCACGCAATACAGGCAGACCAGACACCAGACAGTGGGAAGGCAAGGGGCGGAAGAGTGATAATGTATGTGAATAATAACTGGTGCAGACCGGGACATATCACGGTTAAGGAACAGCACTGTAGCAAAGACATTGAGTTGCTAGCTGTTAGCATGCGGCCTTCATGTCTCCCGAGGGAATACTCACACGTGATCTGCATTGTTATTTATGCAAATCTGACAGCGAAGCTGGGACAGCACATGACGCCATCCACTCAGTAACTGGCAGGCTGCAGACAGAACACCCAGATGCTCTTCTCCTCATCTCAGGTGATTTCAACCATATTTCACTGTCCCCCATTCTACCCACGTTCACCCAGTATGTCACATGCCACACTAGAGACAATAAAACACTGGACTTATTTTATGCAAATACTAAGGAGGCGTACACCTCATCACCACTCCCCCCACTCGGGAGATCGGATCACAACTTGGTTCATCTTCTGCCGGTGTACAAACCTTTAGTACAAAGACAACCTCCGGTCATGCGTACAGTGAAGTTATGGTCTGAGGAGGCAATGGGCGCTCTAAAGGACTGTTGTGAAACCACTGCCTGGGAGCAGCTCTGCGATCCACATGGTGAGGACATCGATGGCCTCACTCACACCATCACGGACTACATCGGCTTCTGTGTGGACAACACCGTACCTACCAAGACCATACGGTGCTGCTCGAACAACAAACCCTGGATCAACCCTGAGATAAAAACACTTCTGAGAGAGAAGAAGAGGATCTTCAGGTCGGGGAACAGGGAGATGCTGAAGTCCGTACAGAGGGAGCTGAGGAGAAAGCTCAGAGAAGGCAAGGACAGCTTCAGGAAGAAGATGGAAGACAAGCTGCAATGGAGCGACATCGGCGGGGTCTGGAGAAACCTCAAAACCATCTCTGGGCTCCAGAATACCTCCCCCCAGGCCACGGGGGGCAGGGACTGGGCGAACAATCTGAACCTGTTTTTTAATAGGTTTGACCAATCGCCCTCCCCCCCGACTGCACAACAACCAATGCTGCCTCTAAAGTCATCGAGACCTGCTGTCTACACCCCACTCCACCAACACCCCCCCACTCCTAGCACACAGCCCCCCAACCTGACCCTCACTAAGACCCAGGTGAGGACGGAGCTGAGGAAGATCAAGGCGAGGAAAGCCTCAGGACCGGACGGCATCAGCGCGAAGCTCCTCAAGTCCTGTGCAGACCAGCTGTGTGGGATTGTGGAGCACATCTTCAACCTGAGGCTGAAGCTGGGGAGGGTACCACAGTTGTGGAAAACATCTTGTGTGGTACCTGTACCAAAGACTTCCCACCCCAAAGATCTGAACAGCTACAGACCAGTGGCCCTGACGTCTCACATGATGAAGACCCTGGAGAGACTGCTCCTTGCTTACCTCCGCCCCCTGGTAGGACCAGCGATGGATCCACTCCAGTTCGCCTACCAGCATGGCATTGGGGTGGAGGATGCAGTGATCTTCCTCCTTCACCGTTCTCTGTCCCACCTGGAGAAGCCTGGGAATGCGGTGAAGATCATGTTCTTTGACTTCTCCAGTGCTTTCAACACCATTCAACCGATAATCCAGAAGGACAAGCTGCTGTGCGCAGGGGTGGACCAGCATCTGTCATCATGGATCCTGGACTACCTCACTAACCACCCACAGTTTGTGAGAACCCGAGATTGTGTGTCTGACACGATCATCGGTAGCACGGGGGCCCCCCAGGGAACGGTTTTGGCTCCCTTCCTGTTCACCCTTTATACTGCGGACTTCTCACACAACACAACACATTGCCATCTACAGAAGTTCTCTGACGACTCTGCGATTGCCGGCCTCATCTCCAACGGAGATGAAGGTGAGTACAGAGGACTTATCCAGGACTTCGTGGACTGGTGCCATTGGAACTGCCTCCAGATCAATGCGAGGAAAACTAAGGAGCTGGTGGTGGACTGCTGCAGGCAAGGACAACCCCTCACAGCACCAGTAAACATACAGGGAACAGACATTGAGATGGTGACATCCTACAAGTACCTTGGTGTTCATCTGAACAATAAACTAGACTGGTCACACAATACCGACACACTCTACAAGAAGGGACAGCACAGGCTGTTCCTACTGAGGAGGCTTAGGTCTTTTGGTGTACAAGGGGCACTGCTGAAGACATTCTACGACACGGTGGTGGCATCAAAAGTCACTTTTGGAGTGGTCTGCTGGGGCAACGACATTACAGCAGCTGACAGGAAGAGACTGAACAAACTGATAAAGAAAGCTAGATCTGTCCTGGGGCAACACCTTGACCCAGTGGAGGAGATAGGAGAGAAAAGGATGGTGGCTAAACTGTCCTCTCTGCTGGAGTCCGAGTCCCACCCTATGCAGGACATATTGAACGCACTGAGGAGCTCATTTAGCAGTAGTTTACATCATCCTAGGTGCGTAACTGAGAGGTTTCGCAGGTCCTTCCTACCTACGGCTGTCAGACTGTATAACCTAAACAGGGCTGCTCGCAGAGATAGCAAAAAAACGTGACGACCTAGTAGTATTGAATGCAAAAGACGCAACAGACTTACACAAATGGTCCCCTCCAGTATACAACTAGGACAATATTTATGTGTACGTATGTATATCCACTGCTCTTATTTATATTTTTCGTATCTTCTTAGTTATTGCTCTGAGTGTTGCTATCCCTGTGCTGTTGCAATCCTGGAATTTCCCCATTGTGGGACTAATAAAGGCTTATCTTATCTTATCTTTTCTTATCTTATCTTATCTCAATACTTGGTCGGAGCAAATACTGGATGAATTACTGTATCAATGTAGTGTGGCATGGAGGTGATCAGCCTGTGGCACTGCTGAGGTGTCATGAAGGTCCAGGTTGCTTTGATAGTGACCTTCAGCTCGTCTGCATTGTTGGGTCTGGTGTCTCTCATCTTCCTCTTGACAATCCTCCATAGATTCTGTATAGGGTTTAGGTCAGGAGAGTTTGCTGGCCAATCAAACATAGTGATGCCATGGTCATTAAACCAGGTTTTGATACTTTTGGCAGTGTGTGTGTGCGTGCGTGTGTGTGTGTGGGGGGGGGTGCCAAGTCCTGCTGGAAAATGAAATCAGCTTCTCCATAAAGCTTGTCGGCAGAGGGAAGCATGAAGTGCTCTAACATTTCCTGGTAGACGACTGCGCTGACTTTGGTCTTGATAAAACACAGTGGACCAACACCAGCAGTCATCACTGACTGTGGAAACTTCACACTAAACCTCAAGCAGACCTCAAGCAACTTAGATTCTGTGCCTCTCCACTCTTCCTCCAGACTTTGGGACTTTGATTTCCAAATGAAATGCAAAATTTCCTTTTATGTGAACAGAGGTCATCTGCTGGTGTTTGTCTATTCAAATTTCTATTAATTTTTTTAATTAATTTGATGTAATATTCTTAATTTTTTGAGAAAATGAATTTGGGGTTTTCATGATCTGTAAGCCATAATCATCAAAATTGAAATAAATAAACACTTGAAATATTCAATTCAATTCAATTCAATTCAACTTTATTTATATAACAGTCATCTCATAGCACTATCAACTGTAGGGAGGACCCCCACAGTTGCAGAAAGACCCCAGCAATCAGGCGATCCCCTGTGAGCAAGCACTTGGCGACGGTGGAGAGGAAAAACTCCCTTTTAACAGGAAGAAACCTCCAGCAGAACCAGGCTCAGGGAGGGGCAGTCATCTGCTGCGACTGGCTGGGGGGTGAGGGGACAGAGAAGAAGAAAAGAACAGACATGTAGAGAGCAAACAGCACGATGGGGACTCAATCTATGGGAGAGAACAAACAAATGTTAATGACCAGCAAAAAAAAAAAATATATTTCATAGAGAGTGAGGAAAGGAGTGAGGCCCAGTGCATTACTGGAGGTCCCCCGGCTGACTAAACCTATTAGCAGCATAACTAAGGGAGGGTTCAGAAACACATGATCCCTCCCTAATTGTAGGCTATATCAAAAAGGTAGGTTTTAGCCCTATTCTTAAAAACAGAGATCGAGTCTGACTCCCGAATCCAGATTGGCAGCTGATTCCACAGGAGAGGAGCTTGATAACTGAAGGCTCTGCCTCCCATTGTACTTTTGGAGATTCTAGGTATTACAAGTAAACCTGCATTTTGGGAGCGTAGTGCTCTGTTAGGATGATACGGTAGTATCAGATCTTTTAAATAAAAAGGAGCCTGATTGTTTAGAGCTTTGTAAGTAAGAAGAAGGATTTTAAACTTAATTCTAAACTCTATGGGAAGCCAATGAAGGGAGGCCAGAACCGGAGAGATATGATCTCTCTTTCTAGTACCTGTTAAAACTCTTGCTGCAGCATTTTGGATCAGCTGAAGACTTTTTAAAGATGTTTTAGGACAGCCTGATAATAAAGAATTACAATAATCTAATCTCGAGCTAACAAAAGCGTGGATCAGCTTCTCAGCATCACTCTGAGACAAGATGCTCCTAATCTTGGCAATATTACGCAAATGATAGAAGGCAGTCTTAGAAACAAATTTAATATGTGAATATATCACTGTCTGTGTCATGAATCTATATAATATATGGATTTCACTTTCTGAAATAAGTGACAAAAAATATTGAACTTTTTCATGATGTTCTAATTTTTTGAGATGTACCTGTAGATCAAAAGATCCTCAAAAGCTAGACATTCAATATCAATTCAGGAACAAATGAGAAACAAAGTAATTGAGATCTATCAGTCTGGAAAAGGTTATAAAGCCATTTCTAAAGCTTTGGGACTCCAGTGAACCACAGTGAGAGCAATTATCCACAAATGGCGAAAACGTGGAACAGTGGTGAACCTTCCCAGGAGTGGCCAACCCACCAAAATTACCCTAAGAGCGCAGTGACGACTCATCCAAGAGGTCACAAAAGACCCCACAAAAACATCCAAAGAACTGCAAGCCTCACTTGCCTCAGTTAAGGTCAGTGTTCATGACTCCACCATAAGAAAGAGACTGGGCAAAAATGGCCTACATGGCAGAGTTCCAAGACGAAAACCACTGCTGAGCAAAAAGAACATAAAGGCTCATCTCAGTTTTGCCAGAAAACAGCTTGATGATCTCCAAGACTTTTGGGTAAAATACTCTGTGGACTGATGAGACAAAAGTTGAAATTTTTGGAAGGTGTGTGTCCCATTACATCTGGCGTAAAAGTAACACAGCATTTCAGAAAAGGAACATCATACCAACAGTAAAATATGGTGGTGGTAGTGTGATGATCTGGGGCTGCTTTGGTGCTTCAGGACCTGGAAGACTTGCTGTGGTAAATGGAACCATGAATTCTGCTGTCTACCAAAAATTCCTGAAGGAGAATGTCCGACCATCTGTTCATGACCTCAAACTGAAGCGCACTTGGGTTCTGCAGCAGGACAATGATCCAAAATACACCAGCAAGTCCACCTCTGAATGGCTTAAGAAAAACAAAATGAAGACTTTGGAGTGGCCTAGTCAAAGTCCTGACCTGAATCTGATTGAGATGCTGTGGCATGACCTTAAAAAGGCAGTTTATGCTCGAAAACCCTCCAATGTGGCCGAATTACAGCAATTCTGTAAAGATGAGTGGGCCAAAATTCCTCCACAGCGCTGTAAAAGACTCATTGCCAGTTATCACAAATGCTTGATTGCAGTTGTTGCTGCTAAGGGTGGCCCAACCAGTTAAGTTTAGAGGGCAATCACTTTTTCACACAGGGCCATGTAGGGTTGGATTTTTTTCCCCTTAATAATAAACACCTTCATTTAAAAACTGCATTTTGTGTTTACTTGTGTTATTGTCTAATATTTAAATTTGTTTGATGATCTGAAATATTTAAGTGTGACAAACATATAAAAAATGAGAAATCAGGAAGGGGGCAAACACTTTTTCACACCACTGTAAAACCAACAAAACAATATAAAACTGATATAAAATATCAGCATGAGTACAAACCACAATCAATTGAAACAATAAGATAAAAGGTAAAAGAAGTAAATAAATAAATCCATTTCAAGAATCAAGAACTTTATTTGCCATTTGTACTCAAACATGCACTTTAAATACATAGGAATTAACTGTGCAAAGCCATAAGTCAATAAATAATTAAAAATAGAATACTCCTATACAAACCAATGCTATCCTAATTTTAAAACACACTCTATAAGTTCCCACTAAATTTCTATAAAAAGGGGCCACTGTAAACTGCAATGCTTTCCTATTTGGATTGTGCTATTGACTGCTCGAGTAGGTTGATTTTGTCTTCTTTTAATTATTTGCTTTTTGTTCTTTTTAAAGACAAAGATATATCTATGTCTTTAATAAGAACAAAAAGCAAATATGCTATTGACCGTTACAGTCCTTTACCCAATATTCAGCATCAGTCTCACTGTGGCAGGGAAAAAAAAAAAAAACTATTATAAAAACATGCTTTATGGGTAATAATACTGTCTGCTCTACTTTTTCTCAGGGTATATACTGTCTGTTTGTGCTTGAGAAGAGTATGGGCTGGATGGTGTTTATCTGTAATGATTTTATGTGCTTTTTTCCTGTAGCGTTGTGTGTATATAGTGTCCATTGATGACAGGTCAGTCCTGATGATCCTCTCTGCTATCCTTACCACTGTCTGGAGAGCTTTCTTCTCTACCTGAGTGGTGTTGCCATACCACACAGTGATGCCCATTGTGAGGATGCTCTCCACCAAACCTCAATAGACTAGTGTGAGGGGACAACACCTCATCCCCAGCCTTCCTGAGCAGTCTGATAAAACAAAGCTGCTTCTGGGCTTTTTTAAGCATAGCAGTAGTATTTACAGTCCAACTCACGTTAGATGTAACAAAGAGCCCGAGGAACTTGTGGCTGTCCACCCTCTCAACATCAGTTCTCCTGATGGTGAGGGGCTGCAGAGGGGGAGCTTTCTTCCTAAAATCTATTACTATTGCCCTAATTTTTTTTCCGTGTTTAGGATGAGGTTATTCCCCTCACCATAAACCACAGTATTGCTGACCACCGTCCAGTACTCCTTTTCCTCTCCACCTTTAATGAGGCTCAAGATGGTCATGTCATCTGCAAATTAAATAATGTCATGTAATAGTAGTAATAGTACTACTATTACATGACATAGTAATGTCATGTCATGTGTATACAGAGTGAAGGGTTTATTGCTGAGGCAACATCCCTGTGGTGAACCAGTGCTGGCTCTAAGCTCTGAAGAAACTCTTCCTCCCATCCTCACCACCTGTGGTCTGTCCGTGAGGAAATCCAATATCCAGTTACAGATGGGAGTTGGAACCCCAAGGTCAGTCAGCTTCTCAATCAGCTTACCTGGCCTGATGGTGTTAAAAGCAGAACTATAGTCAAGGAAAAGCATCCTGACATATGTTCTGCTAGAGTCCAGGTGCTGCAAGATGTGGTGGAGGGCCACAGCCACTGCATCGTCCAATGATCTGTTAGGACGATAGGCAAACTGGAGAGGGTCAATAGTTTCTGGGACCACTGAGTTCACGTGTTTGAGGATCAACTTTTCCAGGCACTTCATAGCTACTGATGTAAGTGCTACTGGCCTAAAATCATTTGGACTGGATGCATGAGGTTTCTTTAGAACTGGGATAATAATAGAGGATTTAAATACATATGGGACAACTGCTTGCTTTAAAGATAAATTGAAAATATCTGTGTACACACCAGCTAATTGTTCTGCACAGGCCTTCAGAACTCTGGGTGAAACTCCATCCAGACCTACTGCCTTACGGGGATTCACCGGCTTCAGAGCACTCAGGACCTGTGTGTGTGTCACTGTGAAAGCAGAGTCCATAGAATTGCAAGCGTGTTTTATAGGGGTGTCTGTATTAAGGCTATCAAATCTGGCATAAAACCTATTGAGGCTGTCTGATAGGGTGGGGTCTCTGACCTTGGTGTTTGTGTTCTTCCTGTAGTTTGTGACAGACTGAATTCCCTGCCACATACTATGTGTGTTGTTTTGATTTTATTTCATTCAATAAAATCAATGTCTCACACTGGGTTGAAGGCCAGGGAGTAAAAGTGCATTTTAAGATGGGTTTTAAAAGTGGACAGTGAACGTGCTTGTCTGATGTTCAGAGGTAAATCATTCCATCCTGGGTGCCGTGATCAAAAAGGCTCTGTCCCCTCTGAGCTTCCGCTTCGTCTTTGGCACCCTCAGGAGCAGCTGTTCAGCTGACCTGAGGGATCGGGTGGGAGTGTAGGCATGCAGAAGCTCAGAGAGATAAGGCGGAGCAAGACCGTTCAAGGATTTAAAAACAAATAAAAGAATTTTAAAATGGACTCTAAAATGCATGGGCAGCCAGCGGAGCGAAGCTAAAATGGGTGTGATGTGATCTCTCTTAAGTGTACCTTTTAAAAGACAAGCAGCGGCGTTTTGTACGAACTGCAGATGGGAAAGAGATGACTGGCTGACACTGGCGTGGAGTGCATTACAGTAATCCAGCCAAGATGAAATAAAAGCATGAATTACTGTTTCCAGGTGCAGTCTAGAGAGAATGGGTTTTACTTTTGCTAAACGTCTTAGATGAAAGAAGCTGGAGTTTACAACAGAATGAATCTGAGTGTCTAATTTAAAATCACTGTCCATAATAAAACCAAGGTTCTTGACTGTGGGTTTCACATAAGGTGGGAAGAGGCCCAAGTTTACAGGAGGGGACTCACAGGGGCCATTAGGTCCAAACACCATCACTTCTGTCTTCTTATCATTAAAATTTAGAAAGTTAAGGGTCATCCAAAACGTTTGTTTTAAAGGGACATACATCTGGCAATCATCAGCATACAAGTAGAAGGAGATACCATCCTTTTAAAAACTGGAACCCAACGGAAGTATGTACAGAGAAAAAAACATGGGCCCTAGAATTGACCCCTGTGGGACACCATATGGCAGAGGAGCAGAAGAGGATTCAAACCCAGAGATGGTAACTTTAAAACTCCTGTCTGCCAGATAGGACTTAAACCAATTGAGAGCAGTGCCACAAATGCCCACTAGGTGCTGCAAACGGGAAATTAAAACATGATGGTCCACTGTGTCAAAGGCAGCAGTTAAATCAAGCAGCACAAGAACAGCATATTCACCTGAATCACATGCCAAGAGAATATTGTTAAAAACTCTTAACAAAGCTGTCTCTGTGCTATGAAGAGCTTTGAAACCAGATTGAAAAACCTCCAAAATACCGTGTTCATCCAGAAAACATTTCAGCTGCATGTAGACAGTTTTCTCTAAAACTTTTGAGAGAAATGGCAGCTTGGAAATGGGCCGAAAATTAGCCAACATGGTATGATCGAGACCAGGTTTCTTAATCAGGACTGCACAACTGCATTTTCAAGATTTGCAGGAACCACACCAGATGACAGGCTGCTGTTCAGAATGGTGAGAACTGACTGGCCTATACTGGGAAGCACCTCTTTAAAAAGTCTAGGAGGGACAGCATCACGGGGAGACCCTGAGGGCTTAATGTGGCCAACCACGTCCTGTAAAAACAACAGAGTCACAGGTTCAAACAGATTAAAACAGCAGAACAAGGGACAGAGACAGAGGGATCAGAGGCAGGAGCTGAGATGAGAGCCCTGGTGGGGTACTGGTTTGGTACATCTATTCGATTTTAATACCTACACACTCATAGACATATTTAATACCCCATAGATGGTTGCAAAATGATCAACTACAGAGACCATGGTCGTCATCATTAATTATGTAAAAGTCAATGACAAAAATGGGCAGCTTCCATTGAAAAATAAATCTGTTCAAAATACAAAAAATCTTTGTAAAAATATGAAAAAGCTTATTTTTTAATAAATAAAATATTAAACCTCTATTCAAATTAATAAATATTTGCAAATATTTATGCCCCCCCCCCCATCCCCATCTAGACTAAGGACAGTTTAGTTTTGGGGAAATTAGTTTATCAGTGAGAAGAGAGGAGCAAATGGACAAGAAAAAAATAATGAAAATTCAACAAAAATGTTACAGATTTTATAGAAAAACTTTATAGGAAATGAAACATATTTATCATAAAGCATGGCTAAGTTATAGGAAAAAAAGAGTAATAAAATTATCAGGAAAAAATTGCAAATGTATTTTAAAACATTAACTATCCAGGAAAAATGTTTGCAACAAAAACCTCACTAATTGGTGAAAACTTGGACATTTATGAGAGAAAAAGAAAACATATGTACAGTGGGAAAAATAGGTATTGAACACGTCAACATTTTTCTCATTACACATATTTCTAATGAAGCCGCTGACCTGAGATTTTCACCAGATATCAGTAACAACCCAAGTAACCCATACATATAAAGAAATCAAGGCAGCTGTGTTCACAAAACAAGTTATATTTAATCAAGTGGAATGACACAGGGAATAAGTATTGAACATGAAATGAAGATGAAACAAGGATGGACATTTCAGCAAGACAATGATCTCAAACACACAGCCAAGGAAACTCTCAACTGGCTCCAGAGAAGGAAAGTAAAGCTGCTAGAATGACCCAGTCAGTCACCTGACCTGAATCCAATTGAAAATCTCTGGAATGAACTGAAGATCGGAGTTCACAGAAGACACCCACGGAACTTTCAAGATTTGAAGACAGTTTGTATGGAAGAATGGGCTAAAATCACTGCAGAGCAATGCCTGCACCTAGTTTCTCCATACAGGAAACGTCTGGAAGCTGTTATTACCAACAAAGACTTTTCTACTAAATATTAAATGTTGATGCAAAATTCTGTCTCTCAAACACTTCATTCAGCCAGGGTGAATTTTGCTATAACATTAACTAGAAATTAAAAGAATGTGACAGAAAAATGTTTTCATTGCAGTCTTTTTGAGCCCCCCCCCCCACACACCGTAGGGGGCCCTGGTTAAACAGTACCCCCCCTCCAGTCCAAAGCCTCTGGGCATCATCCATGGTTAACCCTCATACCGTGTGTGTGTGTGTGTGTGTGTGTGTTATTGAGGGGTTCTGAACTATGACTTTTATCCTTTTACTTCAAACACATGAATCATAGTGAACGTGAACAAAGCCAGTGTAAAATGACAGTTATAATGGGTTTTAATGGGAGTTGTTTTTTTTTAATTTTACATAGCAAAAACAAAATCACTGACATATCCAAGACTCCAATAATCTCCTCCAGGAAAAATCCACTTTGCATTCAGAATATTAAAAAAAATTACAATTTTTGTGTGCTTCAGTACAAATTTGTGAAACCATCACACACACTGGCAAATAAAGGGTTAAAATTTTGAAAATACTTAATCATTTGGTATTAACGATAAGGACTATTTCATTCATTCAGATTTATTTTTATGGTGTTTCTGACGAGGACACTTTTGTCCCTTAATGGTAACAACTTAACTCAGGTTTTCACAGTGAAAAAAACAGAGTAATATGGGATTTGTGTTTGAAATATCAAAATTAGTTAAAAAAATACACACATCTCAAAAAATATCATAGCAAAAACCACAGCCCCCTCTAAGTTACCAGAGTTGGTGGATGCTGCTGCAATGTGTGAATTTCCCCTTGGGGATGAATAAAGTACATGTCTATTGTGATGTTGTTCGTAGGACGTATTATTGTGTGACACAGGTGGTGGCTCCACCTTTCCGGTTCCGCCACCACCCGGGGTATAAGAGGGCTGTGGGGAAGAGGGGCGGTCTCTTTGACCACCTCTCAGCCTAGCGGGAGCGCTTCTGTATAACCCATGAGTCTATAATAAAGTCTTGTTCAGTTCCACCTTAAGTCTCGTCATCCACCCTCAATTACAGACATAGCATTTGCCAACGAGGGTAAAACACATGGACGCCGGAGTCACTACCATTCAGCCATTTCTGGAGCTTCCCAGAGAGCCACCGGTCCCTTGGGTGAGATGGTTCGCCGCATTACCAAATTACTTGGTGGCTCTGAACCTTGGTGAACTGAAGAAGATACGGGCTCAGGCATTATTGGGTCATAATTTGTGGATGGAAGGACAGCGTATCCTTGCTACCTTTGGTGCTAGTGATAGCTTTGAGGACATTGCTCAGCTAATGGCGTGACATTTTCGAAACCCTGAGATTACAATCAATTACAGGCATAACATCTATCATGTCTAGAGCTATCTAAAAAATAAAAACTGAAAAGGACACTTCTGTCATTATCAGATGTGAGGGTTAAAAGGTGATGTGAAAATATTCATGGGCAGTGGAGCTATTTTGTGCTTTCTCCAGTGGAAAAGGGATATAGTTTATTGGTTTATTTGTCAGGGACCATGTACAGAAAAACATTAAACATAGGGTAAATATGCTCTCTACCAGATTATAGCGTTCTCACTAATTTCCATCTGTACTCCCTGAGGCAGGGGTGCAGCAGCCATTTCCCTGACCGTGGGAGCTGCACATATTTTCACCAGTCCTGAGCCAAACATTCTCAAGTGTAACTGACAGACTAATAATGGAGACTCGGGAGGAAGATCCTACACTACTAGCTTCAGAATGAAGCTGATGTAAAGCTAACAGAACCAATCGAAGCCCACCATGGCTAGCACACCACAGCATCCTCAGATCTTGCAAGGCATGACGCATCTTTACATCATACTGTGTATAAAGCTAAGCTAATCAGCTGTGAGGAGCCAATTATTCTTTCAACTTTTGATGTTTTACTGCCAGGGAGCTCCGTACAGTAGATGAACTTACATAAAATCCATCTGGAAGAGTAGCAGCATTGTTGCTCTTCAGGACCACAGGAGATTTAATAGCCAGTTAATCTTGTACCACCAGGTCCTGATGTTATCTTCAGCTTGGAGAAATGAATGCCAGGCTGCTACAGGCGACGTGGGATTTAAGATCAGCCCAGGGACTTTAAAGGGGCTCTTGAATGTTGCTGCACACACCAAGAGGATGCTGATAGCATCGTTCCGTGGTAATCCATCGATCACAGTCAGTCATGTGTGCTTTCAACATTAAAGGGAATTTCTTAGTTTTAACACTGCACAGGAACCCTATGAGACATTACCATCTCACAGCTTTCACATGACCTTCAATGATCTTTACTTTGACTTGAGGTTTTAAATAAATGCTGAAAATGGTGTCGCTGGTCTTCGAGCTCCGCTGGAAAATCTCAGCAATCCTTCCAGCACCACTGAATTAGTCAAATACGACACCATTTCATTTATATAGCGTCTCACACAGCAGAAAGGCAAAATTCATTATCATTTGAACTGATTGGACAATCATTAAAAGTAATGATGAAGCCATAATTTTCCCACCAAAAAACTGGGTCAAGCTGGAAACAAGGTCTCAGTGGGAAAATGAACTGTTACCCTGGGCGAGCGTGTGCAGTGCCCTCTAAACCGTCCTCACAGATTGAGAGAGTGTGCTATACAGTGGGCAGTGTGAGAGCGGTGACTTATGTACTTCATTAAGCTCCAGTAATTTCCCTCCCAGATATCACGTCGCCTTCGAGCCTCTCAGTAATCCATCCCAGCAGCCGGCGGCTAAATTTAGCTCTCCAGAGCACAATGCGACACCTAGTAATAACAATGTAGGTAAAGGTGTCTGGCCGGGGCCAAGTTAAACAGCATGTCATTAAAATAGAAGGACTCTTGGCTATATTTAAGAAAGTCAAAGCGTCGCCGGCGTACATGAAATCTGTTGGCATCCAGTGGCAGCCAGTTCATCGTCCTCGTTTATTTAACCCCTTAGAATTCCAGCCAGTTTTCCTAAAAAAAATGCCTAAATATAGCATACGTGAAAAACATCAAATTCTTTCGTTGCTTAGAGGCAGTAGAAAATTTGTAACATCTCGCTGGCAGAACATTGAAATTTTAAGAGGTTAAAAAAGTCCCAAATTTACATGAAGACTTCACAAAATTAACTGAAAAAGTTCCAAATTTAAATGCTAAACTTCGCAAAATTGATTGCGAAAGTCTCAAATTTATATGAAAAACTTCGCAAAATTGAAAAAGTTTCAAATTTACATGAAAAACTTTGCAAAATTAATTGAAAAAATCCCAAATTGACATGAAAAACTTTGCAAAATTGATTGAAAAAGTCTCAAATTTATTTGAAAAACTTTGCAAAATTAATTGAAAAAGTCCCAAAATTATATGAAAAACTTCACAAAACAAGAAAAGCACTCAGAGCACATGTAAGGATCCCTGCCTGTCATGTGTGTCTGCCTCTCTCTCCTCCTGTAAATTAGCACCCTTCCTTCAGCCTTGATCACCACCTGTAGCCAATTAAAAGTGCCCTTTATAAGGGAGGCTCTCCCACTGCTCTGTCTGGTAGCGTAGCATTGCACCTGTTGGTTCCTGTTTTGCTTGATGTTCTTTGCGTGCCTGCCGTGTCTGACCTTTGTTTGGCCTAGACCCAGTTACCAGCCTCACGTCTGATCTCTTTCTGTCCTGCTCTCGCCTGCCGTGCTCTGACCGCCTGCTTCTTCTTGGATTCTGGAACTTGTCTTACGGATTGGAATTGGATATTCACGGGTAAGTGCACATCACCGATCTCCCCCAAGTCAACTTACCCATGTTGGTCCTCACTGTCCTTTGTCCTCACTCCCCAGCATCTGGGCCTGGCCAGCCTGCCTTTGCACTTCCCCCGAAGCTGCCCTGCAGCACTGTTTCACCACCATGTTTGGAAACTTGCTCTTCACTTTTGGAGGACCCCTGCCCTACCACTGCAGCTTTCCCCCAGAAATGCCTTTAAGCATAAAACAATATTAGTCATTACCATCCACCCACTCATCCTAACTCCTGTTTCTGCTCTCCCCCGCAGGGTTGCCAGATCTTCCTGCACATTACTTCACCACTCCATGATCATTGTAATAAAAGATAACTGTTAAACTCAACTTACTGTTTCCCTCCGCATTGCTTTTGGGTCTTGGTCTCAGAATTCCTGTCAATACGTGACCAGAAGTTAACATTCAAGATTCAAAGGCTTTATTATCATGTGTACAGTTCAGAAATGCTACATTTCCTGAGCAATGAAATTCTTACTTTGCTCTCTGAACGAATGCCAAGGTATTATGAACACAATGACACTAATAAGGTAATAACACAATAACTCAATCCTAATACTAATGGAAGCTAATAACACACACACCAACAGACAGTTAGGCAATTAGGACTCCTAAGCATGCCTTGATACTAAATACTAATACTAATGAGTACTAATAACACACATTAGGCAATTTGGACACCTAAAGCAGTTGATGCAGTCAAATAAGAGAAGATAAGATAAGACAAGATAAGCCTTTATTAGTCCCACAATGGGGAAATTCCAGGGTTGCAACAGCACAGGGATAGCAGAATCAGAATCAGAATCAGCTTTATTGCCAAGTATATTTACAAGTAAACACACGAGGAATGTGACTTGACATTGGACGCGCACGTTAGGCGCATCCAATGACAAGCAACACTCAGAGCAATAATTTAGAAGATAATAAAATAAGAGCAGTGAATATACATATGTACACATACAGTGGGGCAAAAAAGTATTTAGTCAGCCACCAATTGTGCAAGTTCTCCCACTTAAAAGATGAGAGAGGTCTCCAATTTTCATCATAGGTATACTTCAACTATGAAAGACAAAATGAGAAAAAAAAAATCCAGAAAATCACATTGAAGGATTTTTAATGAATTAATTGGTAAATTCCTCGATAAAATAAGTATTTGGTCGATAACAAAAGTTCATCTCAATAATTTGTTATATACCCTTTGTTGGCAATGACAGAGGTCAAACGTTTTCTGTAAGTCTTCACAAGGTTTTCACACACTGTTGCTGGTATTTTGGCCCATTCCTCCATGCAGATCTCCTCTAGAGCAGTGATGTTTTGGGGCTGTCGCTGGGCAACACGGACTTTCAACTCCCTCCAAAGATTTTCTATGGGGTTGAGATCTGGAGACTGGCTAGGCCACTCCAGGATCTTGAAATGCTTCTTACGAAGCCACTCCTTCGTTGCCCGGGCGGTATGTTTGGGATCATTGTCATGCTGAAAGACCCAGCCACGTTTCATCTTCAATGCCCTTGCTGATGGAAGGAGGTTTTCACTCAAAATCTCACGATACATGGCCCCATTCATTCTTTCCTTTACACGGATCAGTCGTCCTGGTCCCTTTGCAGAAAAACAGCCCCAAAGCATGATGTTTCCACTCCCATGCTTCACAGTAGGTATGGTGTTCTTTCTCCTCCAAACACGACAAGTTGAGTTTTTACCAAAAACTTCTATTTTGGTTTCATCTGACCATATGACATTCTCCCAGTCCTCTTCTGGATCATCCAAATGCTCTCTAGCAAACTTCAGACGGGCCTGGACATGTACTGGCTTAAGCAGGGGGACACGTCTGGCACTGCAGGATTTGAGTCCCTGGCGGCGTAGTGTGTTACTGATGGTAGCCTTTGTTACTTTGGTCCCAGCTCTCTGCAGGTCATTCACTAGGTCCCCCCGTGTGGTTCTGGGATTTTTGCTCACCGTTCTCGTGATCATTTTGCCCCACGGGGTGAGATCTTGCGTGGAGCCCCAGATCGAGGGGGGATTATCAGTGGTCTTGTATGTCTTCCATTTTCTAATAATTGCTCCCACAGTTGATTTCTTCACACCAAGCTGTTTACCTATTGCAGATTCAGTCTTCCCAGCCTGGTGCAGGTCTACAATTTTGTTTCTGGTGTCCTTTGACAGCTCTTTGGTCTTGGCCATAGTGGAGTTTGGAGTCTGACTGTTTGAGGTTGTGGACAGGTGTCTTTTATACTGATAACGAGTTCAAACAGGTGTCATTAATACAGGTAACGAGTGGAGGACAGAGGAGCCTCTTAAAGAAGAAGTTACAGGTCTGTGAGAGCCAGAAATCTTGCTTGTTTGTAGGTGACCAAATACTTATTTTACCGAGGAATTTACCAATTAATTCATTAAAAATCCTTCAATGTGATTTTCTGGATTTTTTTTTTCTCATTTTGTCTCTCATAGTTGAGGTATGCCTATGATGAAAATTGGAGAACTCTCTCATCTTTTAGGTGGGATAACTTGCACAATTGGTGGCTGACTAAATACTTTTTTCCCCACTGTAAATATATAAATATATATACACAGTGCGGAGCATTGTAGCTAGATGCAATAAACAGCCTGACCGTCTACTTAGTTACCCTACATAGTATGAATATGTACCCATACATATTGTCACCCTTCGTAGCGACTGTTATTGTCCTAGTTGTATACTGGAGGGGACCATTTGTGTAAGTCTGTTGCATCTTTTGCATTCAGTGCTATTAGGTCGTCACGTTTTTTTGTTTGTTTTTTTTGCTATCTCTGCGAGCAGCCATGCTTAGGTTATAAAGTCTGACAGGTGTAGGTAGGAAGGACCTGCGAAACCTCTCGGTCATGCACCTAGGATGATGTAGTCTACTGCTAAATGAGCTCCTCAGTGCGTTCAGTATGTCCTGCATAGGGTGGGACTCGGACTCCAGCAGAGAGGCCAGTTTAGCCACCATCCTTCTCTCTCCTATCTCCTCCACTGGGTCAAGGCGTTGCCCCAGGACAGATCTAGCTTTCTTGATTAGTTTGTTCAGTCTCTTCCTATCAGCTGCTGTGATGCCACTGCCCCAGCAGACCACTCCAAAAGTGATGGCTGATGCCACCACCGTGCCGTAGAATGTCTTCAGGAGCACCCCTTGTACACCAAAAGACCTGAGCCTCCTCAGTAGGAACAGCCTGCGCTGTCCCTTCTTGTAGAGTGTGTCGGTATTGTGTGACCAGTCTAGTTTATTGTTCAGATGAACACCCAGGTACTTGTAGGATGTCACCATCTCAATGTCTGTTCCCTGTATGTTTACTGGTGCTGTGAGGGGTTGTCCTTGCCTGTGGCAGTCCACCACCAGCTCCTTAGTTTTCCACGCGTTGATCTGGAGGTAGTTCCGATGGCACCAGTCCACAAAGTCCTGGATAAGTCCTCTGTACTCACCTTCATCTCCGTTGGAGATGAGGCCGGCAATCGCAGAGTCGTCAGAGAACTTCTGTAGATGGCAGTGTGTTGTGTGAGAAGTCCGCAGTATAAAGGGTGAACAGGAAGGGAGCCAAAACCGTTCCCTGGGGGGCCCCCATGCTGCCAATGATTGTGTCGGACACACAATCCCGGGTTCTCACAAACTGTGGCCGGTTTGTGAGGTAGTCCAGGATCCATGATGACAGGTGCTGGTCCACCCCTGCACACAGCAGCTTGTCCCTCAGGATCATCGGCTGGTTGGTGTTGAAAGCACTGGAGAAGTCAAAGAACATGATCCTCACCACGTTCCCAGGCTTCTCCAGATGGGACAGGGAATGGTGAAGGAGGAAGATCACTGCATCCTCCACCCCGATGCCATGCTGGTAGGCAAACTGGAGTGGATCCATCGCTGGTCCCACCAGGGGGCGGAGGTGAGCAAGGAGCAGTCTCTCCAGGGTCTTCATCATGTGAGACGTCAGGGCCACTGGCCTGTAGCTGTTCAGGTCTCTGGGGTGGGAAGTCTTTGGTACGGGTACCACACAAGATGTTTTCCACAACTGTGGTACCCTCCCCAGCTTCAGGCTCAGTTTTGAAGATGTGCTCCATAATCCCACACAGCTGGTCTGCGCAGGACTTGAGGAGCTTTGCGCTGATGCCGTCCGGTCCTGAGGCGTTCCTCGCCTTGATCTTCCTCAGCTCCGCCCTCACCTGAGTCTTAGTGAGGGTCAGGTTGGGGGGCTGTGTGCTGGGAGTGGGGGGGTGTTGGTGGAGTGGGGTGTGGACAGCAGGTCTCGATAACTTTAGAGGTGGCAGTGGTAGGTGTGCAGGCGGGGGGGGGGGGGGTCAAACCTATTGAAAAACAGGTTCAGGTTGTTCGCCTGCTCCCTGCCCCCCGTGGCCTGGGAGGAGGTATTCTGGATCCCAGAGATGGTTTTGAGGTTTCTCCAGACCCCGCCGATGTCGCTCCGTTGCAGCTTGTCCTCCATCTTCTTCCTGAAGCTGTCCTTGCCTTCTCTGATCTTCCTCCTCAGCTCCCTCTGTACGGACTTCAGCATCTCCCTGTTCCCTGACCTGAAGATCCTCTTCTTCTCTCTCAGAAGTGTTGTTATCTCAGGGTTGATCCAGGATTTGTTGTTCGAGCAACACCGTATGGTCTTGGTGGGTACGGTGTTGTCCACACAGAAGTTGATGTAGTCCGTGATGGTGTGAGTGAGGCCATCGATGTCCTCACCATGTGGATCACAGAGCTGCTCCCAGGCAGTGATTTCAAAACAGTCCTTTAGAGCATCTATTGCCTCCTCAGACCATATCTTCACCATAAGAGGCATGAAATTAAAAATTCACTGCATGACTATAGTGGTAATGGTATCCACCTTATTCCTAGGCCCCATGATGCCTCGCGTGAATTATGGCGGCAACTTCAGGTACTAGTTTAGAACATATGGCTGTCACTGAAACGGGACACTTTTCCTTGTTCAAAAACAATGACATCCGCATCAGAAATGCGGGAACACAGCCTCTTGCACCTCAAAATAGTAACATAATCATACCACTTCCCACGACTATTGAGGGATGGAAAGATGATTTAAAAAAAATGGCCTCGTACACAGTAGCTCTGTTAGTTAGCGCCGCTGCTAAGATGCTAACGATGCAAACAATATTTTAGCTAGGTTGAAAACTCGCATTCGATCGGTCGGGAGTTATGTATTCCGCAAAATCATAGGTATTTTTAGAAAGTACAATTTCTAAGCTTTAAAATGATACCAGACACTCTGGGGTTTCCTGGGACTTTACTGCTAGCAAACAAAGAAAAGTCATGATTAATGACTTCTCGTTGCCTGTCGAGCTCGTAATGGCACGGCGCACATTCAACACCGTGCTTGAGCGTTTTAAATTCGGTGTAAAACGTCAGATCTGTGACATTCATACAAATGAAAACATACCTGGCTCTTGTCTTGGTGTCTGTCCTGTGTCTGTCCCACCATCTCACCAACCATCCTTTAGTTTTCAGTGCATGATCTGCTCATTGCTGTAGAAGCCACACATTGAGCTGTGCTCCTCTCTGAGGAGCCTCACACACCACGAACAGCAGCAAGAACCAGAACTAAACATTCAAAAACACAAAAACTACAAGTGCTGAAATTAGCTGCCACTTGAGTGGAAAACACGTATGTGGACTATACATTAAAATTAATTTGAAAAACTTTTAAAAACGCTATGTTAAATGCCCCTGCTACGCCACTCAAACTGATTTTACGCTGGGACAGCTGAAACCGGAAGTTCAGTCCATAATCGTTCCTACAGTGGCACCCCCAGGAATAAGGTGGATATTGATATCAGAGATGATGTGAACCTGAGATGGCATAAACCCATGTACAGTGTGCAAATGAGCATTGTGCAGCGTGCAGTATATAATTATCAATTACAAATTAGCACTCCATGCTAATTTCTCTGTAACGGTAGTACCAGTAGATTGTACAAGATAAATAGCAGCAGAAATGATAATTAGCAGCAGAGATGATATGGACATCAGACAGGTGAGACTATATACACTGTAAAGGTGACTGTCCAATTTGCCTAGTGTGTGTTATTAGTACTCAGTTTTAGTACCAAGGTGTGCTCAAGGAGTCCTAATTGCCTAACTGTGTGTTGGTGTGTGTGTTATTAGCATCCATTAGTATTAGGTTTGAGTTGCTGTGTTAGTGTGTCATGAACTTATTAGAATTGTTGTTTCTGTACCTATTACCTTGGCATTCGTTCAGAGAACAAAGTAAGAATTTCATTGCTCAGGAAATGTAGAATTTCTTCACTGTGCACATGACAATAAAGTCGTTGAATCTTGAATCTATACCGAGGGGGGGTGGCAACTAATGGAGTGTACCCAGAGTGGGACGGGGGAGGGGGCTCGGCCACCAGTGGTGGGGGAGCTCGTGGGTTTTTGCTACAGTGTCAGCTTGTGTTTAATAGCTGACCCAATGGCTATCCCACCGATTCAAGCCAAATTAGTTTTCCAACGGGCCCTCTTGACTATCTTGCCTTCTTCTGGGCCCAGGCAATTATCCAGGGGCCTAATTATCATGCTTACACTTTTGACCATTTCACTAGCGAATTCTCCCGTGTGTTCGATCACTCCAAACATGAGGTGAGCGCCCCTACCTGTTTAATGAGTCTCCGCCAAGGAGGGAAGACTGCAGCCGAGCATTCCGTTGAGCTTCAGGTTCTCACAACTGAAGCAGGGTGTGATGATTCAGAATTGCACACCCACAGTCTTAACACTACCCACTGTGATGAGCTTGCTCGCCTCCGGGACGAGCCAGATTCTTTGGATGACTTAACCTCCCTGGTCATTAAGCTTGATAACAACCTTCACCAACGCTCCAGGGAATGCCAGCCCAGCTTCCGTACACCTTCTCATTCTATGTCAGCGCGTTCTTTGCTTCTCGTGCCCCCCCCCCCCCAACTCGCCTGAACCTATGGTGGTGGGGCGGTCCAAGTCCCCTCCCCCCACTCCCGCTGAAAAACAACAGTGTGTTTGGGGCTGTGTTTTGTGGTCAGTCCGGTCATGTGGCCGCCTCTTGCCCCAATAAATTAAACTTTTAAGCCCGTCAATCGCTGTGGGGACATTGGCAGGCGAGGCTGTTAACCCCTCTCTCAAGCGCTTCAGTTTGCCCATCCAGTACTGCTCAGGACCACTGAGCTTGTGGGCTCCACTCTAGTTGATTCCAGAGCCGAGCAAAACTTCATTTTGAGAAACTGGCAACCCAGCTTAATATTACATGCTCAGAATTACCTCTGCCCCAGAAAATTATTACTCTGTCTGGCCAGCCCCTTTGCCAGGTTTATAAACGAACTGTTCCTCTGGCCCAACTAGTCTCTGGTAACCATCATGAGCTACTATCCTTTCTGGTCTTCCCTTTGTTCACATCCCCCATGGTGCTAGGATTCTCCAGGTTAAGGTCAAACAACCCGGTTATTAATTGGGACAGGGGAGTGATTACCTGATGGAGACCCTATTGACTGTCCTCCTGTCTTTGCTCTGCAGCCTGTTTGCCGTCCATCCCCATTCAGCTTCCGGCCACTGAACCCCCTGACCTGACTAATGTACCCCCCGAGTATCATGATTTGGCACCCATTTTAAGCAAGGCTAAAGCCCTGTCTTTGTCCCCACATCGGCCCTACAATTGCGCAATTGAAGTCCAGCTTGGGGCCCGCCTCCCCTCCAGTTGCTTGTACAGCCTGTCTGCCCCCAAGGACCATGGACAAATATATCAAAGAATCGCTCAATGCTGGTATTATCCGACCATCATCATCTGCTGTGGGCACTGGGTTCTTCTTCGTGAGGAAGAAGGATGGCTCCCTTCTTACCTGCATAAACTATGGGGAGCTGAATGACATTACTATTAAGGATAAGTACGCCCTCCCCCTCATGAACTCAGTGTTCAATCAGCTCCAGGTGTGATGATCGGGCGAGCGTGCTTCCCCGCTCCCTTCCTATTTCTGTGTTTCCCGGCTCCAGAGCTCATCAGCCCATCTGCGAGATTGACACATCTGCTGCTTCCTGATCTACCAGTGTATTTAAAGAGTCTGTGACATAATTCAACCGACATCATTAGAAAGAAGAACTACTGTGTTTTTATTCTGTGTAGACAAAAAAAATTCAATAAAAATGTGTTTTCATATACTACCATAAATTACATCGTGATGCAGATGATTGCGACATTCGTTTGTCGAAATTGGGTCAAACGCCGCCACCATTTTGCGATGTAATGAGGTGAACCAAAGATGTAAACAAGCATGGCTGAGTACACTGAAGCGGAGGAAGCTGTGAGCAATTTCAGCAAAGATTTGAGCGATTTGTTGATAGTTTTTGAGGAAGAAGCAGGACCAAGTGATGAAGAAGAGTGAGTTGGTTCTAACGAAGGACTGCAACCCTATTTATTTGAACCATATTGTTCAGGAAGTGACGATGACCCGCACGTTTCAGAGGATGAAGGGTCCGATGGAGAAGGGTTAGAGATGGACATTGGTCGCCTCCAAAACACTGAATGGTAATATTGTAGAGAGAATGAACCAGACGAGGCAACGAGCTGAATCAGCAAAAACTTCATTCTCTCTAACAAGTTGAATTCACAAGAATCGCTCCCAGACCGCAGTGCATCTCCCTTTTATACTTTTAATCATTTGCATAGTGGCCTGGGGCTCAGACATCATACATACCTCCCACAGACCAAAAACATGCAGGTTAGGTTAACTGGAGACTCTAAAGTGGCCCTAGGTGTGAATGTGTGTGTGAATGGTTAAGGGAGAGCGCCGTACCGTGGCTGCTTCATCCATCCAGGTGGATGCCCTCAATTTCCCCTCTGGGGATCAATAAAGTATACAAAATCAAAAAAAAAAAAAAATCAAATGTTACAAGACAAAGCCCGTACGGTGCATTAACATAACAGTATGCTGGTGCCACACCACTTCCTTCTTCCGGCAACCAGCGTCTCCACTTCTCCCCAGGGGGTATTCCACCTCCGCTGCTCTGTCTGGATCCCCCGTCAGCCTCTCTTCTCCTGGGCCATTACTCTCTGGGTAGACAGTCTAACACCTAGCTCCCCCATGCACCCCCCCTCCCCAACACGCAGAATGGGCCTTAACCCACCCCATCCTTCGGGCTTCAGCCGATGTCCATAGCAGCTGTAACGAGGGGGTTGCCGGCTCTGTGGTGCTGCTCAGCTGATGGGGTACCCCGGGAGGCACGTCCGTCTGTGGGGGGAAAAGGAGAGGGGGAGAAAATACATCCTCATCAAGAATTCCTGTCCCTGCTGACGAATCACTAACTTGCGGATCCCCCAACGGGGACTTTTAACCCAAACAGCATGCGCAGAAATCCGAAAAGGCCGAACGGAGTTATCACCGCTGTTTTGGGTAAGTCTTCAGCCCACACCAGGACCTGGTAGTAACTGCGGACAAGGTCCACCTTGGAAAAAACGCATGCCCCGGCCAGGTGGACAGAAAAATCCTGGATATGGGGGATCAGGTAGCGATCGTGTGCCATAGCGTTGTTCAATCGCCGGAAATCGCCGCATGGTCGCCATGACCTGTCGGCTTTGGGCACCATGTGCAGCGGGGACGCCCATGGACTGTTTGAGCGTCTGATGATGCCTAACCTCTCCAAGATGGCAAACTCCTCTCGCGCGCTGGCCAGTTTAGCTGCATCCAGGCGCCGAGGTCGTGCAAAAACAGGCAGTCCCTTGGTGGTTATAAAGTGATCGACCCCATGCTTGGTTACGGCCGCTGAAAACATCGGAACCGTGAGTGCTGGGAACTGGGCGAGTAACTGATGGAACTTACCCCCTGGAGCTGTGAAGTTGGCAAATGTTGTCGACCCGACTTCTTAAGCTGTACAGGGCAGAGAATCAAAAGACATAGCATCAACCAGTCGTCTCTTAGTAACATCAACTAATAAACCGTATGACCATAGAAGATCTGCACCCAGAATGGGGGAGTTACATGCCGCTGTGATGAAGGACCACTGGAAGTTACTCCCATGCAAACATAGAGTTAGTGTCCTCTCACCAAATGTCTTAATGTCAGAGCCGTTGGCAGCTGCCAGCTCGGGACCGCTACCTCCAGCCACCCTGCCCGAGTTGAATGGCAAGATGAGGCTCTTCTGGGAGCCGGAGTCCACCAGGAACTGTCTCCCCGAACGTGAGTCTATGACATAGAGCATCTTATCTCTCTCACCGGCGGTCGCAGCTGCTACCGACTGCCGGTCTTGGCGTTTCCCGACCACTTGAACTGGCACGGTGGCATGCATCGCCATGCGTCTGCTCCGAAACGGGGGGTAGAAGCAGATCGTGTCCTTCCCGTGCTTCCTGGCATCTGCACCGGCCACCATCAGCGGCTCCTCGCTCTCGCTGGTCATCTCTCTGTGCTCCGGCACCGCTGTGTTCACGGCGAAGGTTCTGGTCGCCAGGATGATCCGGTCCGCTTCTTGCACTAGTGCGTGATAGTTCTTTGTCGCCAGCAGTGGTGAATTTGCCAGGACCGCTCTCACCGCTGCCGGGAGGTTTCTGAGGAACAGGTGGGTGAAGAGGAGCGGCTCACCATCTCTGCCCATTAACGGCAACATGTTCTCCATTAACTCGATTGCTGACCTGTCCCCTAACTCAGAGCGCACCAGGAACCTTTCCGCTTTCTTGCAGTCGGAGAGTGTGTAGCGCTGGGTCAGCATCTTCTTGAGTGCCTCGTATTTACCGTGGGCCGGCGGCTCTTGGAACAGGTTTGCCACCTGCTGTGTTGTGCGTGCGTCCAGCACGGCAACCACGTAGTAATATCTGGTCTCATCTGCCGTTACCCCGTGGAGAGTGAACTGGGCCTCTGTGTGTAGGAACCACGCTGTCGGGTCATGCAGCCAAAAGTCTGGGAGCTTGACTGAAACAGCGCACGTGGCGCTGGCGCTTCCTCTCCGGCTTGTCTCCGGGGTGCTCGCCTCATCTTCCATTGCACGTCAAGGGTCACCAGTGTAGAGAGAATGAACCAGACGAGGCAACAAGCTGAATCAGCACAGAGTTTATTCTCGCTAACAAGTTGAATTCACAAGAAGAGCTTCCAGGCCACAGTGCATCTCCCTTTTATACTTTTAATCATTTGCATAGTGGCCTGGGGCTCAGACATCATACATGTTACAAGACAAAGCCCGTACGGTGCATTAACATAACAGTACACTGGTGCCGCACCACTTCCTTCTCCCGGCAGTCAGCGTTTCCACTTCTCCCTGGGGGGTTTTCCACCTCCGCTGCTCTGTCTGGATCCCCCGTCAGCCTCTCTTCTCCTGGGCCATTACTCTCTGGGTGGAGAGTCTAACACCTAGCAACCCACAATATACAGATAGATTTAAATTTCCCCGATCAGGTGTTTGGGGAAATTAAAAAAATAAAAATGTTCAGATTTTCAGTTTCGGTAGGCAATGAGATTTATAAAAATGAAAACTGAAAAAAGTAATATAACGTTTTTTTAACACAAAGTCGTTCCATTTGGAGTAAAGTCAACACTCGGCTTCAAAATTCATAGGGAAGATTTTACTTATGGCGGAAAAAATAGAATAAAATCATCATCGCCTAATTTGAAAAAAAAAATCAATTACACAAACTCTTTTCTGGGCGAGTTTTGACACTGTTGCTTCTCTGCGCTGTTTTGATATGTTGATATCGTCTTGACCTGTGGGTTTTCCTTTAAAAACTGTAGGTATGGCAGTCGGTTTTAGAACCCGTTTGTAACGAACTTTCAAGCCTAAAGATTCCTGTATAGCAGGCTCCTCCTCAAAACTGTCTGCAGTGAAATGATCGCTACAGAGTACAGAAGATGGTGTTGGTTGCCATTTGTTCTTTGTTCTCTGTACTTGCTTCACCCATTTTTTAAGAAGATCTGGATCTTTTGGGAATGAGAACAGGCGTTCACTGGCGTTCACAGCCACCATGCAATGTTTCGGCATTTCTTCACTGATATAGAAGCTAAACAGCTTGTTTACACTGATAGCACACGGATCAGCTGAGATGAACTTCACCTCATGACGTCATATCCGGAAACGGGGCTAGTCTCAGGAGATTGCGTTAGTGCAACACGGCACTAAATTTGAATTCACTTGGAAATATTTTTCCACTTATTTAGCATTCTAAGTCAAAGGAACCAACTATATGGATGATTGAAGATAAATTCATACTGAATATGATCCATAGTTCCTAAATCGTGTCACAGACACTTTAAGAGCTAGTGTGTGAAAAGCTCACTGCTGGATCGCTGGGTATTGCTGCCAGAGCAACTCCAGTTCATGTTGTTTGGCAAATTTATTTACCCTGTTGTCTTACCTCCTGTGTCTTCTTCTCCTCAGGTTTGCTGCCACTTCAGCAGTGGGTCCCCAGAGCTCGCCTGTCCCAATCCTCTCCAAGACAACATCATCTTCACCCTGGTCACCCAGTCATTTCCTGATTCCCATCTTCACCCTGCAGTCTCCAGTCTCTCCCCTTTTTTATTCCACGCTTGAGTTCACTGTCGGGCCCTCAGCTTGTGTAGTAAGACCCACCTCCTCAGTTATCATTCCCCATTTGTTATCTCAGTCATTAATCACTTTTCTCCTCTCTTCTCTTTCAGACTACGTGTGGCTCCAGCATGCACCTGTCTTCATTATATTTAAGTTGCTGTTGTTTGCGTTTTTCATTAGTTGTGTCATGTGTGTATGTTATTCAAGTTGGCGTGTTGGTGTATTTTGGGTTTCATTTAACTGGTGTTAAACTTTTTTCCTGTGTCTGAGTGTTCATCTGAAGTGATTTGCCCTACTCTTAAGCCTCCTCGGTATTTAATCATGACACCAGGGCTCGATTATCTACACCAAGTTGGACCAACGCAACACCTATCATCTTATCGGGATTTGGGAAGGCGACGAGCGAAGGACTGGATTTCACACACCTAGTGGCAACTTTGAATATTGTATCATACCCTTTGGTCACACCAATGCCCCCGCTGTGTTTCAATGTCTCATTAATGATGTACTGAGTGACTTTTTGGGCATATTTGTTTACCTCAATGACATCCTTGTTTTCTCCAGATCCCTAGCCAAACACAAGACACATGTTCGAATGGTCCTCCAGCACCTTCTCAAGAACCAACTTTATATGAAGGCAGAGAAGTGTGAATTTCATACCACCACCACCACCACTTTTCTGGTCTTCATAATCTCCAAAGGTCAGCTCGAACCAAACCCAGCAAAAATCAAGGCGGTTACTAACTGACCTGTCCCCTCTTCACGCAAATAGCTCCAGCAGTTCCTTGGTTTCACTAATTTTTACAGACACTTTATTAGGAATTATAGCTACATTGCCCACCCTCTCACTTCCATCATGTCTGTCAAGGTTCCCTTTCTGTGGTCCGAGGAGGCTAATGACACATGCTCCCTGCTGAAATCCAAGTTTACCGAGTCTCCCATCCTTATCCAGCCCAATCCTGCTCGCCAGTTCACGGTGGAAGTGGATGCCTCTGACGTCAGGGTGACCGAAGATGACAAATTACACCCCTGTGCATATTTCTCTCAGCGGTTGTCCCCAGCCAAAAGGAATTATGGCATCGATGATCGAGAGCTGCTAGCGGTCAAACTGGCATTAGATTCAAGATTCAAAGGCTTTATTATCATGTACACAGCTAAGAAATGCTACATTTCCTGAGCAATGAAATTCTTACTTTGCTCTCTGAATAAATTCCAAGGTAAAGGGTACAGAAACAACAATTCTAATAGGTCATGACACACTAACACAGTAACTCAATCCTAATACTAATGGATGCTAATAACACACACAAGAGGAATGAAATTGAAAATTCACTGAAGACATCAACTGGGGATTTTAAATTGTCCTTAGGTATGACTGTGAGAGTGACTGTTTGTCTGTCTCTCTGTTTTGGCCCTGCGATGGACTGGCGATCTGTCCACGGTGTACCCTGCCTCTCGCCCAGCGATGATGGGATAGGCCCCAGCTCCCCCGCGACCCGAAAAGGATTAAGCGGAAGAAGATGGATGGATGGATGGATGGATGGATGGATGGATGGATGACTAACATGATAGTAGTATATTGATATCAGAGATGATGTGAACCTAAGATGGCATGAACCTATGTAAAGTGTGCAAATGAGCATTGTGCAACAAGCAGTGTATAATTACAAATTAGCACCCGGTGCTAATTTCTGTAACGGTAGTACTAGTAGACTGTGCGTGATAAGTAGCAGCAGAGATGATATGGACATCAGACGGGTGAGACTATATCTACTGCACAGTTGAGCAGTGTGCAAATTTAGCAGCCGGTGTGTGAGTTCCGATATGTAAAGCTGTGTTACGGAGTTTTGGGAGTTGTTACCTGTTCAGGAGTCTGATGGCAGTGGGAAAGAAAGAGTTCTTCAGTCTGGTTGTCCTGCATTTCACACTTCTGTACCTCCAGCCTGAGGGTAGAAGTGTGAACAGTCTGTGCTGGGGGTGGGTGGGGTCCCGGAGGATGGCATCAGCTCTCCTTTGGACTCTGCAATGGTAGCTGCTTTGCAGAGAGTGGAGTGGAGTCCTGATGATCTTCTCTGCTGTCTTCAGAACTCAGAACTCAGAACTCAGAAAAGATTTATTGCCAAGTACATTAACAGATACAACTGATAACATATGAGGGATTTGACTTGACACAGAAAACGACCTGCATTTCCGGTGACACGGCAGCATCTGTGAACGCGCCTGTCAACAGAAGGGTACAGGATGCATAGGGAAGAAAGGATAATACAATAGGAAGGAGCAAAAAAACCACTGATTGTCAGAATACTGGTCATATATGATCAATATTATGATTACAAGAAAAAAAAGCCCTCAATGCACAGTTAGCAGACAAAAAAGTTCACAAGGACACAGAGAGAGCAGTGAGTGAATAATCTTTTTCATCAGTTTTTGAATCAGTGTGGATGTAGTGTTGAATGTAGGTGTTTGTATCAGTTAAGAACAACAAGGTCTCTTTGGCAGGAGATGTTTTGTCTAGCTGCTGGCATTGTCCTTGGGCCATGCAGCTGGCTGTCCGAAGGCCGTGAGCTCAATGTTTTGAAAACAAAAAACTGCAGATAATCTGGAGGATTTGTGTGAGGGGACTCAGATTCGTCGAATAGTACTGATCCCAGAGAGAAAAAACTTTATATTCTCTTACAGATTCAGTACTTAATCCTTCATTGCTGGACGTTGAATCCTTCATGGACGGCTATCAGCGTAATCATGATGTAATCCACCTTCCTAGACAGTTCTCCATTTGCCGCTGTCAGAGTCCTCTCCATTTTTTCAATTTGATGGTTGAACCTCGCCTGGCCAGCGTTTTGATAGGTTGTGTCCATCTTCATCAATTTACGGTACACCAGGACAATCCCAGATCCAATCAGAACGATCCCAATCACCATTACTACGAAGACGTACAAATCTTCTACATCTTCGATGGAAAGATCAGACAGGCACAAGAGTTTCCAATTACTTGTGTCCCACAAATAGCCCGCAGCAGCCGTTCCTGCAGGGCAAACAACCTCCCCCGGGGCACTTTTCCTCGTTGAAAAAATAGTGTCAATTGCGTTCAAAGCCCAGCTTATTAATTCCATAATTTCTTTCGATAATCAACAGTAAAGACACGCAGACAGACGATAGCAAGCTGGGATCCAGTTAGTTAGGGGAGGAAGGAGATAAGTCAGAGCAAGAGAGAAGAAAAAGGCGTCTGCTCTCTTTGGAGGGCGGAAGTGAAGAGTCTTCACCACTGTCTTCACCACTCTCTGCAGGCGTTTGCGCTCCAGGGCAGTGGTGCTGCCGTACCATGCAGTGATGCAGTTGGTCAGGATGCTCTCGATGATGTAGCTGTAGAAATTGTTGAGGATCCTGGAAGACATGCCAAACTTCTTCAGCCTCCTCAGAAAGTACAGTCACTGTTGAGCTCTCTTAACCAGCTCTGTGGTGTTGTGTGTGAGGTTGTTGTCCTCACACCATGACACCAGGTTGGCCACCTCCATCCTGTAGGATGCTTCGTCGACACAGTGATGCGTCCTATCACTGCTGTGTCATTAGCAAACTAGGAAGATAGTGTCCTTGTGGGAGGCAACACAGTCATGGGTGAAGAGGCTGTACAGGATGGGGCTGAGAACACAACCCTGTGGGAGACCTGCGTTTGTGATGATGCTGGCTGAGGTCCTGTTACCCATCCTAACAGGCTAGGGCCTGCCAGTTAGAAAGTCCAGTAGCCAGTCATAGAGGGTGGGGTGCAGGCCAAGTGAAGACAGTTTGTCGATGAGTTTGTGTGGGATTGTGGGGATCCCACCTCAGTATATTTACACTCAGACTTAAAAGACGAATTGTCATGAGGGGTTTGTGTGTGGATGTGGGGGTGGTGTGTTGATGTGAACAGTGACAAACTGAATGGTTTTGATGGTAAACCTGAAAGGTTTTGATGTTAAGGCAGCACACAGAGAAGACTGACCGAGTGGAATGATTTAAGAGCAGAGGTGCCTGAGAGCTGTTATTCTTTTGTTGCTTGTGTTCCTAGAGAAATGTGAGAGAGAGATGTTGAATAAAGTCTGATATGATCTGGACCTCTCTGCCTGATTATTTCTCTCTCCACACTGGTGACCCTTGACGCACAATGGAACGCAAGGCAAACACCCCAGAGATAACCCGGACGGGAAGTGCCAGCAACGCGTGCGCTGTTTCGGTCAAACTCCCAGACTTTTGGCTACACAACCCGAAGTCTTGGTTCCTCCACACCGAGGCCCAGTTCGTGCTCCAGGCAATAACGGCAGATGACACGCAGATGACACGCACAACTCAGCAGGTGGCGAGCCTGCTCCAACTTCCCCCAGCCCATGACAAATACAGCGCTCTCAAAACCGTGCTGACCCGGCACTACACGCTCTCGGACTGTGAGAGGGCGGACAGGCTCCTGACGCATTCTGGGTTAGGAGACGGGTCGGCTGTCGAATTGATGGAGAAGATGTTGGCGTTGATGGGCACAGATGACGGGCATTTCCTCTTTGCTCACCTTTTCCTCCGGAACCTCCCGATGGCGGCCAGAGCAGTCCTTGCCAATTTGCCGCTGCTGGCCACGCACAACTACCAGGCGCTAGCCCAGGAGGCAGATCGGATTATTCTCGCCACCAGAGCCCTCACACTGAACGCAGCGGTGTCGGAACCCAGCGAGACGGCCAGCGGAGGCGAGGAGCCAGCGATGGTGGCTGCAGCGGAGGCCAAGAAGCACCGGAGAGACACACTCTGTTCCTACCACTGTCGTTTTGGAGAGGACGCACGCCGATGCATGCCACCGTGCCAATTCAAACATTCGGGAAACACCAGGACCGGCAGTCGGTAGCAGCTGCAACCGCCGGTGAAGCAAGCAAGCTGCTTTATGTGACAGAATTGCGGGGAGATGGTTCCTCGTGGACTCTGGCTCCCAAAAGAGCCTCATCCTGCCGTCCTACGCTGACCGGCTGGCGGGAACTAGCGGCCCTGAGCTGATAGCCGCAAACGGCTCAGACATTAAGACTTTTGGTGAGAGGACGCTGACTGTATCCTTGCACGGCCGTACATACCAATGGACATTCGTCATAGTGGCATGCAGCTTCCCCATCTTAGGCACTGATTTATTGTGTGCACATGGACTACTAGTCGATGTTGCTAACAGACGCCTGATTAATGCAATGTCTTTTGATTCTCTCCCCTCTACAGCTCGAGGAGCCGGGCCAACAACACTAGCCAACGTCACAGCTCCAGGGGGTAAGTTCCACACACTACTCACCCAGTTCCCAGCACTCACGGTCCCGACGTTTTCAGCGACCATCCCTAAACACGGGGTGGAGCACTTGATTACCACTTGATTACCACCACGGGGCCACCCGTTTTCGCAAGATCATGGCAGCTGGACGCAGCTAAACTGACCATAGCGTGCGAGGAGTTTGCCAGCTTGGAAAGGCTGGGCATCATCAGGCGCTCAAACAGCCCATGGGCATCCCCGCTACATATGGTTCCTAAGGCTGAGGGATCGTGGCGACCATGTGGAGATTTCCGCAGATTAAACAACGCCACAGCGCATGACCGCTAACCCATCCCTCATATTCAGGATTTTTCCGTTCACCTCACCGGGGCACGCATTTTTTCCAAGATAGACCTGGTCCGCGGTTACCACCAGGTCCCGGTGCACGCTGAGGACATACCTAAAACAGCAGTAATAACCCCGTTTGACCTGTTTGAGTTTTTATGCATGCCTTTCGGGTTAAAAGGCACGGCGCAGACATTCCAATGCATGATGGATGCAGTGTTAAGCAATCTGCCATTTGTGTTCATCTACCTGGACGACATCCTCGTGGCCAGAGGCTTCCAAGGACGAACACGTAACCCACCTCAGGAGAGTTTTCCAGAGGTTGGAGGAGCACGGATTGATAATCAACCCAACGAAGTGCCAGTTCGGGGTGGTGAGGATCGATTTTTTGGGCCACCGCATCTCACCGGAGGGCGCGACACCCTTGTCGGACAAGGTGCGCGCCGTGGCAAATTTTCCCCGGCCTCAGACGGTCAGGGTGCTGCAGGAGTTTTTTGGGGATGGTTAACTTCTACAATCGTTTCCTCCCCCGTGCAGCCCAGCTCATGCAGCCGTTGTATGCCGCGCTTAAGAAACGGAAGCCGGCGGACAGAGTCGACTGGACTCCTGAGCGAGAGCAGGCGTTTTCTGAGGTTAAAACAGCTCTGGTGAATGCCGCACTGCTGGTGCACCCTGACCCGGCGGCTCGGATAGCGCTCACTACTGACCCATCAGACGTGGCCATAGGGGCCGTCGTGGAGCAGCAGGTCACCGGTTCTTGGCAGCCACTCGCCTTTTTTAGCAGGTCTTTGCGCGACAGTGAGCGTAAATACAGCGCTTTCGACAGGGAGTTACTGGCTCTCCACCTGGCCATACGCCCCTTCCAGTTCTGGCTGGAAGAGCGCACCTTCACTGCGTTCATAGACCACAAGCCGTTAATGTACGCGATGGCCAAGGTTTCAGAACCATGGTCAGGCCAGCAGCAGAGACAGCTGGCCACAATATCGGAGTTTACAACCGACATTCAGCATGTGGCCAGTAAACTCAACGTGGTGGCAGACTGCCTCTCGCGCGCATTAGTGGCCCCAGTCTACGTGGGGATAGATTACACGGCCATGGGCGCTGCGCAGAGCGGCGATGCGGACGTTTGCGCGCTCCAGTCTGGACCAACAGGGTTGAGGCTGGAGAGCAGAGTACTGCAATACGGGGGCCCCTCCCTAATTTGTGACGTCTCAACGGGCCACCCGCACCCGGTGGTCCCACGTGCTTGGTGCCGCCGCATTTTTGAGTCGGTTCACTCCCTGGCGCACCCAGGAGTGCGCGCGTCAGTCAAAATGGTGGGAGCGAAGTTCATCTGGCAGAGCCTGCGCAAACAGGTGAAAGAGTGGGCTGCAGCCTGCGTAGCGTGCCAGCAAGCTAAAGTGCACAGGCACACAAAGGCCCCCTTGGAGCCATTCCATATCCTGGCTACGCGGTTCAACCACGTTCACGTGGACCTCGTGGGCCCCCTCCCGCCATCACAAGGGTTCACGCACCTCCTGACAGTGGTGGACCGCACCACGCACTGGCCCGAAGTAGTCCCACTAGCTTCCACCGCGTCCGCAGAAGTTGCACGCGCTTTTTTGATGACATGGGTGGCACGTTTCAGTGCCCCTTCGGATATCACGTCCGATCGGGGCCCGCAATTTGTTTCCGACCTCTAGTCCACCATGGCCCAGAGCCTGGGCATCACAATTCATCACACGACCGGGTACAACCCACAGGTCAATGGGTTATGCGAGCGTTTCCATAGATCGCTCAAAGCAGTGCTCAGGGCTTCGCTTACGGATGCAAATTGGGTGGACCGGTTGCCGTGGGTTCTATTAGGGTTGCGTTCAGCACCAAAGGAGGATTTGGCAGCCTCCCCAGCAGAGCTGGTTTTTTCCCAGCCGCTGCGGCTCCCAGGGGAATTTTTGCCAGACAGCTCCACGCCGAACACCGATCCAGCCCCGCTTTCACCGCGTAACGCAGTGCCAGGGACGGTGCCCGGCCCGGTCCACCACTGTTTTCCATGCGCTTTTGTGCCTAAGGCCTTGAAGGACGCGCTGTTCGTATTTGTCAGGCACGATGCCCACTGGACCCCCTTGCGCCCGCCCTACGATGGCCCGTTCAGAGTGCTGGAACCTGGGGAGAAACATTTTGTGTTAGACTTGGGGGGACGCAGAGAAACAGTCTGTATAGACAGGCTTAAGCCCGCTTTCATGTTATCAGACGAGCAAGTGGAACTGGCCCGAACTCCTCGGTACGGATGCCCCCCACTCCCCAGGTAAATGACTCGTCAGATCAGTCACATGCTAATGATGTTTTACCCCCTCCCAATGTCCCCCCACAGACGGACACACCCCCAACCTCGAAGCCACAGACCCTACGTTACAGCCACTACGGACGTAAGCTGAAGCCCAAAGGACATGAGGGTCAAGGCTCAGTCTGAATCGGGGGGGGGGGGGGAGATCCCACCTCAGTATATTTACACTCAGACTTAAAAGACGAATTGTCATGGGGGGTTTATGTGTGGATGTGGGGGTGGTGTGTTGATGTGAACAGTGACAAACAGAATGGGAATTACAAAGGCTTTGATGTTAAGGCAGCACACAGAGAAGGCTGACTGAGTGTTTGGATTTAAGAGCAGAGGTGCCTGAGAGCTGTTATTCTTTTGTTGCTTGTGTTCCTAGAGAAATGTGAGAGAGAGATGTTGAATAAAGTCTGATATGATCTGGACCTCTCTGCCTGATTATTTCTCTCTCCACAGGATGACCGTGTTGAAGGCAGAGTTGTAGTCGACAAAAAGCATCCTAATGTAGGAGTCTTACTTCCAGGTGGGAGAGAGAATAATGGAGTGCTGCAGCGATGGCATCTGAGGTGGACCTGTTGGGCCAGTAGGGGTACTGCAGCGGGTCCAGGGTGCCCGGTATGCTGTCCTGAATGAGGGGCAGCACCACTCTCTCAAAGCACTTCATGACGATTGGAGTGAGTGCTACTGGTCTGTAACACAACATAACAAAAATAATTTTTTTCTAAGTTGTCTATGTTTTTTTCTGCTGACTTAATCGTTTAACTGCCCAGATTAAATGGGCGGGTCACGCGCCTCCAGTGGCACAGCACAGCAACTGCACGTGTCAACTTATTGACGTCCCCCGGCTATACTGAGAATTTGTACTAATCTCTATTGATCTGACAGTTTAGAAGGTGGCAGACACGCGTCGAAGGAATCATGGCTGACATGGAATATAGCAAAGAAGAAGAAATCCTCATTATTCCTCTTCCTTTTTCCGCTTTGAGCTCACACACCAATGTGGATGCCACCATGTTTGGTCATCGCTGCCGCGATGATGACTGAAACTGCATGAAACGTGAAAAATAGCTGAGTAATACAAATGAAATTCATGTGGGATAATCATAAGAATTTGTAGATGTGGTACACAGGTGTAAATTACTAAGTAAACGTGTTACATTGACCACGATGGATGAAAAGCTGAGTTCCCATTACCAAGATGGTGGTGCCCCCGGGCGACATGGTTCTCCCAGGAATAATGCACCAAACAGAAAAAATAGCCGCATAATGCAAACGAAATTCACGTGGGGTGATCACAACAGTTTGTAGATGTGGTACACGGTGTAACTGAGTGGTGGCTCAGTTGGCAGAGCATCCGCCCCACACCCGGGAGGCAGGGGTTCAAATCCCGGCCGGGTCATGCCGAAGACCATATGAAAGCGGAACTTCCTGCCATCCAGCTTGGTGCTCAGCAAAAATGGAATGGAGGAGGGAAATCTGTGGCGGCGCCTTGTATGGCAGCAGCCCTCTGATTCTACACATGGGGTGTGTGTGATTGGCACTGTAGATAGGATAAAGCACAGTTTTGCTCTACTGTACATGATTGGTTGTATGGTTGAAGGACAATAAAGGGTGATTTAAATTTAAGATTTAAATGGCTGAGCAAACACACAAAAATTGACTACGATGGACGAAAACAGACCGGTCACGTGGGCGGGCAAGCCCCCCCACCCAGCAACAGGTAAGAGAAATATGTGGGTTTTTTTATATTTTATTGATTTTCTGGCACATATACTTTGAAGATAAGATAAAAACATACCCATGTAGACAAATCAGTGTCAAAAAAATGGACCATTCTTTATGTAAATATGTCCAAAGTCCACTTTTGACTGAGTTATGTAATGTATATAGCTGCCGCGACATTATGCAAATTAGATGCGTAAATTTATTCCTATCTGAAACTTTGGATCATATTCTACATCTGTCTAATTGACAGTAACCCATTATCTCTTGTAACTTTCAAGTTATAGCCTTGGAAATCTGAACTATTTTATTGAGAAATTTTTTTACCACTCTTGACCACTAGGGGGGCCTTGAGTTGCCTTGCGTTTCCCAAGGCGCCACATGGCACCTAGGGCAGTTAAAGGGTTCAGACAATTTTGCACCGCTGAATCCGAAAATGACATCCATTTCTCTCAATCAGGTCAGGTTTTTATATGAAGTTGTAAGCAGTTGTACAGTTGTACTGTAAATTGAATAGTAGACATTGATAAAAGTAAGTGCATGTAAATTGAATGTTATGTCATCATTGTTCAAAATTCAGAGAATTTCAAAAAATAAAAAAGAATTTTGCATCATATAAAGCGAAAATACCCTTACATGTAAACAAAAACGTAAAAAAAACATGCGGCCGTAGTTCAAAAAGTTGACCTGATTGATCAAAAAATGTGATTTTTGGATTCAGCACATCAAAATTGTCTTAAATCAACTAAAAAAAACTTAGACAATAAATTTGGTGTTGACCAGTGTAATCATTCAGACAGGTCGGCAGGCTCCTTTTGGGGAGGTGGATGATGGTTGTTGTTTTGAAGCAGGAGGGGACTATGTTCTGGTTGAGGGAGAGGTTGAAGATTTCTGTGAGCATGTCGGTCAGCCCTGCAGCGCATGCTCTGAGGGCCCGCCCAGGTATGTTGTGTGGTCCTGCTTCTTTGCAGGGGTTGATATTCCTCAGTGCTTTGTTTACCTGACCTTGTGAGACTCTTAGTGTGTGTGTGTGTGGGGGGGGGGGGTGCTTGAGTGCGTGTCTCTTCTCTGTGCTGTGGCTGGTGGTCTCAAAGTGGGTGTAAAAGGTGTTGAGATCACCCCACAGGCTGTCTGTAGAGCTAGTGGGGCTGCTGTCGGTCCTCTTGTAGTCTGTGATGTGTTGCAGGCCTTTCCACATGCGCCCCAGGTAAGGAGCGGAGTTGAGGCTGTCCAGCTTTTCTCCGTACTGTCTCTTGGCTGTTGTTATAGCCTTTCTCAGTCCATACTTTGCAGCTTTGTACTCAACCTCACAGCCTGATTTAAATGCACGAGAGTGAGCATGCAGCATCTGACGTACCTGACTGTTGATCCAGGGCTTATGGTTGGGGAACTTCCTGACCTGTATGGTGGGTACGATGGTATTAACGCATGTGCTGATGTATCCAGTCACATATTCAGCATAGAGGAGTGGCGTCACTGGTTGGAGAGGTCCACCTCACCCTTCGTGGTTTGGACGGAACATAAAAATTTGGAAAACATCAAGTCCGCCAAACGTCTGAACTCATGGAAGGCCAGGTGGACCATGTTTTTCTCTAGATTCCAGTTTAGCATCACATAGCAACCCGGCGCCAAGAACACTAAACCGGATGCCCTCTCCCTCCAGTTTTTTGTCAAAACACCAGCCTTGGGCAAAGAGACTATTGTTTCTCAAGGGGTGATAGTGGGGGCATTCACCTGGGACATCAAGTAGCACATTTGGGAAGCGCAGGGCAACAATCTGGACCCGGGGTGAGGGGAGGGGGTCCTCGAGGTTGGCTATATGTTCCGGTGGCCGTGAAGGAAGAGCTCATCCACTGTGCGCATGCCACCAAGCTCTGCTGCCATCCGGGAGTGGCTAGGACCCTCTCTCTTCTTCAGCACTCCTTCTGGTGGCCCTATATGGACAGTGATGTGAGGAAATACATCAGACCCTGCTCTCAGTGTTCCAAAGCTAGGACCCCCACATCCCCCCGCCGGTCTGCTCCACCCCCTTCCCATACCGGATTGGCCCTGGTCTCACATTTCCCTCAATTTCATCATCAGACTGCCCCCCTCTAATGGGCACTTGGTGATCCTCACCATTGTGGACCGCTTCTCAAAGGATGTGCATTTCATTCCCTTGTAGAAACTCCCATTGGCCTCGGAAACGGTCCAACTCCTCTCTGCCCATATGGTCAGGTTGCATGGCATCCCACTGGATATTGTTTCCGACCAGGGCCCCCAGTTTGTCTCCAAAGTGTGGTGAGTGTTTTGCAAGTCCATGGGGTCCATGGTAAGCTTATCCTCTGGTTACTATCCCCAAAGCAATGGGCAGTGCAAATGGGCCAATCAGGAGCTTAAATCCATGCTGCGCTGTGTCATGGCCTCAGATCCCTCGTTACGGAGCTCCCGTCTTCAATGGGCCAAATATGCCCACAATTCAGCCACCTCCGCTGCTACTGGGTTCTCACCCTTCGAGGCCTCCCTTGGATATAACCTGCCCCTCCTCTCCATCACCAAGAAAGAACAGTCGGTTTCGTCCATTTTTGCACATACAGTATGTCATGGTGCAAACACTTTTGAAGGGATACTAAGGCTGCCGTGCTTTGGTCTATGGAGGAGAACGCCAGAGGGGCCAACAAGAAGAGGCGCCCTGCTCCTGCCTACAGGATTGGTCAGAGAGTATGACTTTCTACTAAAAACTTCTCCCTCAAGACTGACTCCAGGAAGCTCGCTCCCCAGTTTATTGGACCTTTGATCATCAAGTCCATCATCAACCCTCTTTCAGTGATTTTCAACTTACCCGCTTTCCTCAGGATCAATCCCTCCTTTCACATATCCAACATCAAGCCCATTTTTGGGAGTTTGTTATTTGTTCTGGAGTCTGATGGCAGTGGGAAAGGATGAGTTTTTTAACTCCCAAACTCCCTATTTGCAAACCATCCATCCATCCATCCAACTTCTTCCGTTTAATCCCTTTCGGGTTGCGGGGGGGGGGGGGGGGCTGGAGCCTATCCCAGCATCTCTGGGCGAGAGGCAGGGTACACCCTGGACAGATCGCCAGTCCATCGCAGGGCCAACACAGAGAGACAGACAACCTTTCACTCTCACAGTCATACTTAAGAACAATTTAGAATCCCCAGTTTGATGCCAATTAACCTAACTTGCATGTTTGCAAACACAGTTTGCAAATAGGAACTCGCACACTGGTTGCTAAATTTGCACATTGCTCACTTGTACAGTGTACATAGTCTCACCACGTCTCATGCCCATATCATCTCTGCTGCTAAATTATCATTGTACAGTCCACTGGGTATAATCATCACAGAGAAATTCTCACAGTGGGTACTAATTTGTAATTTGTACATTGCTAATTTGTACATTGTTTATTTGCACACTGTGCATAGGCTTATGCCATCTCAGGTTCATATAACCTCTGATATTAATATACCATTGTCCATTATAGTCATCCAGTGAATTTTCATTCTTCTTGTTTCCTCTAGTTTAACTGCTTTAACTGTCCTAATTGTCTAATGTGTGTTATTAATATTCATTAGTATTAGTGACAAATGTAGAGAATGTTGAGTAAAAGAAAATGTTGAGCACATCTTGTTTTCGATAAGAAAATAGAAAGTGGATTATTGATAAATGATATAAGTGACCACTTGCCAACCTTTGCACTTTTCCATGGCCACACGGGGCCCAACGCAGAAAAAATTTCAAAATCGTTCAGACACAAATCACCAAATGCAATCAGTTCTCTTAAAGAGGACTTGCTGAAGCAAGACTGGACAGAAGTCTATGTATCAGATGTAAATGAAGCCTATGACACATTTATAAACATTGTAACCACTCTTTATGAAAAAAACTGCCCATTAGTAAAAAAAAGCTTAAACACAAATTTGCTGAAAAGCCATGGTTAACCAAAGGACTACAAAAGGCGTGTAAAAAGAAAAATTTATTATATAAAGCTTTCCTAAAGAAAAGAACAAAAGAAGCAGAGCAGCGGTATAAAACATACAAAAATAAGTTAACATACTGTATATAATAAGATGTAGTAAAAGAGACTATTACAGTAAAGAACTGGCGAAAAACAAAGACAATATTAAAAATACATGGACAATACTCAACAGTATCCTTGGAAATAAAAGCAGAAATACAAGCTACCCAACTAATATTCCAAAAAATAATAAAACGACTCAGAGTGTGAATATAGCTTCACCTGCAGATGAATTTAATAATTTTTTTGTTAACATTGGACCTAATCTGGCCCGAGAAATACCCACTACAGTGCCTACAGGCGATACAATATGCAATAACACTGCTGTAAAAGACTCCATCTTCATAAAGAACACAGACGAAAGAGAGGTCATTGAAATTGTTAAATCGTTCAAAAGTAAAACATCTACTGACTGTGATGGTATCGACATGCTACTAGTCAAAACTGTTATCGAATGCATAGTAAAACCACTGACGTATATCTGTAACCTGTCTCTCCAATCAGGTATATTTCCCAATGCAATGAAAATAGCTAAAGTAATTCCGTTATACAAGACGGGCGACAGAGGGGAACTCTCAAACTATAGACCAATTTCACTATTACCGCAATTTTCCAAGATACTTGAAAAAATATTCTATGAGAGAATTGACAACTTCATACTGAAGAACGATTTATTATGTGAGCAGCAATATGGGTTCAGACACAAGAGGACAACTGCATATGCCCTAATGGAATTTACAGAAAAAATATCAACAGCCATTGAAAATAAAGAGTATTCAGTTGGAGTATTCCTAGATCTTAAAAAAGCATTTGATACAGTAGATCATAATTTATTATTAAAGAAACTACAAAATTGTGGTATTAGAGGGGTAGCACTGTCCTGGTTAAGTAGTTACTTAAAGAATAGATATCAGTATGTATGTGTTAGCAACAAAAACTCAGAGTTGCTGAAGGTCACCTGTGGAGTCCCACAGGGTTCAGTTCTGGGACCATTATTATTCAATATGTATATAAACGATATATGTAAAGTTTCAGAAAAAATGGACTTAATATTGTTTGCCGATGACACTAATCTGCTATGCAGTGGAAACAATTTGGAACAACTTCTGGATACACTCGGAAAGGAATTAGGAAAGCTTAAACTGTGGTTTGATTCAAACAAATTAACGCTCAATTTAAGTAAGACAAAATTTATAGTCTTTAACAACCATCACAACAACCCAGTACCCAAACTCAGTGTAAATGGTGTAGAGATTGAAAGGGTATCTGAAACTAAATTCCTTGGAGTAATAATTGATAACAAACTGTGTTGGAAGTCACATATTAATTATATTAAAGGTAAAGTTCCAAATCAATTGCAATATTACACAGAGTGAAATATTTGCTGAATCAACCCACACTATACACCTTGTATCATTCATTAATACTCCCATACATGACATATTGTAATGAAGTATGGGGAAATACATATAAAACAAACATATATCCACTCTTTATGCTTCAGAAGAGAGCTATTAGAATAATAAACAAAGCAGCTTACAGGGAACCAACAAACCCACTTTTTCTTAAACAAAAAACTCTCAAGTTGAAAGATCTGGTTGACTTTAAAACCGCAATAATAATGTTTAAAGTGAAGAATTTATCACTGCCCGCAAATATCCAAAAGTTGTTCCAAACAAGGGAGAAACAATATCACTTCAGAGGAACATGTATATTTCAAAAGCCTACAGTGAGAACAACCACCAAGCAACACTGTATTTCAGTGCAAGGAGTCAGATTATGGAACGATTTTGGACCTGAATTAAAATCATGTACAACGCTTGGACAATTTAAACAAAAACTAAAGGAAGAAATACTCCAAACATATTTTCAAGACGACATGTAAACTCACATAAGGATTGACATATCCAGCCTGTGTTGTGTTGTAGCTTAGTTTTGTTTTTTTTGTTTTTTTCTGTGACATTTTGTCTTAGATTTGTTTTGAATAGTAACCGCTTAACTTAGCTTAGTTTAGTTTTTTTTTTTTTTTTTCTCTGTCACATTTTGTCTTAGCTTTGTTTTAAATTGTAATCGCTCTTGTCTTGTTTTCTCTTTTTTCTCTTTTGAATTCTTGGATGGAATATGGGTGGGCAATATAAGCTGCGGCTTCAGCCATCACCCATTTCGGATAACTTACGTGGAATTGTATAGTAGAAGGAGTCTTTGTCTAATTTGACCTTGTTGTTATATTATACAGTTTCTTTTAACCTGTACTGTACTATCCGAAATAAATAAATTCATTCATTCATTCATTCTTATTACACTGTCACAAGTATAGAAATGAAAGACAGATAATGGAAAATGAAATTTGAGAGGCCGGTAGGGAATGGGATTTAACTGGGATTCGGGGAACAGATGGAGATGGAGAGGCACTAAGAATCACGAGAAAGGCCCTTTTCTCTCTTTTAAATAACACAGGATTAAGTCATAGAATTTAGTGGTCTGGCTCAAATGACATAATGTTACACACTCTTGTACAGTAGGTGGCGGTACGCACCTTTCAGTTGCTTGCTATCTGCCAGTAACTGAGTGAAGAAGAAGAAGAAGTACTAGTATCAAGGCATATTTAAGGTGTCCTAATTGCCTGATGTGTGTTATTAGTGTTTATTAGTATTAGGTGTGCTATTACCTTATTAGTATTGATGTGTATTACCTTGGCATTCATTCAGGGAGCAGAGTAAGAATTTCATTGCTCGGGAGATGTTGCATTTCTTAACTGTGCACATGATAATAAAGCCTTTGAATCTTGAATCCTGTTTTTGCCAGTTCTCTTTGCCCACCATCCAAGCCCCACCCTCAGCTCTAAAGATGATCGACGGTGGGCCCGCATCCTGGATCCCCAGCGCAGGGGGCATGGTATCTGATTCTTGGTTGATTGGCAGGGGTATGGCCCTAAGGAACACTCATGGATCCCCGGGTCCTTTGTTATGGACAGGTACCTCATCACTGACTTCTACCAGCGCCATCTTGACAAACCCCGTGTTCCGCCAGGAGCCGTTCGTGAGGGGGGAGTACTGTCAGGATCCCTGTCTGTCATGTGTGTCTGCCTCTCTCCCCCTCTGTTTAGTAGCACCCTTCCTTCAGCCTTGATCACCACCTGTAGCCAATTAAAAGTGCCCTTTATAAGGGAGGCTCTTCCACTGCTTTGTCTGGTAGCGTAGCATTGCACTTGCCTGTTGGTTCCTGTTTTGTTTGTTTAATGTTCTTTGCCTGCCTGCAGTGTCTGACCTTTGTTTGTCCTAGACCCAGTTACCAGCCTCACTTCTTGGATCCCTGTTTGCCCTGCTCTCGCCTGCTTTGCTCTGACTCCCTGTCTGTTCTTGGATTCTGAAACTTGCCTTACGGACTGGAATTGGATTTTCACTGTTAAGTGCACTTCACCCGTCTCCCCCAAGTAAGTCGACTTACCCACATTTGTCCTGTCTTTCATCCTCACTCCCCAGCATCTGGGCCTGGCCAGCCTGCCTTTGCACTTTTCCCAAAGCTTCCCTGCAGCACTGTTTCACCACCACGTTTGACAGCCCGCTCTTCACCTTTGGAGGACCTCTGCCCTACCACTGCAGCTTTGTTCCAGAAGTGCTTGTAAACATAAAACAATATTATTCATTACCATTGTCCACCCACTCATCCTAACGCCTGTTTCTGCTCTCTCCCGCAGGGTTGCCAGATCTTCCTGCACATTACTTCACCATTGTATAATCATCGTAATAAAGAAAACTGTTAAACTCAACTTATCGTTTCCCTCCGCGTTGCTTTTGGGTCTTGGTCTCAGAATTCCTGTCAACACATTCCTCCGCCAAGGCTCCTTCCATCCCACCATTTCTGGTGAAAATTACATCAAAGTCTATCCTGTAGTTTTGGAGGATTCTTGCTAATATCCATATCAATGGCATAGCTGTTGAACGTGTCCCCAGCTTCAAATTCCTGGGGACCCACATCTTGGAGGACCTGTCCTGGTCAGTTAACACCACCAGCCTGATCAAGAAGGCCCATCAGCGCCTCTTCTTCTTGAGGACATTGAAGAAGAACCATCTGTCAACTGACATCCTGGGCAACTTCTACCGCTGCGTGATAGAGAGCACCCTGACCAACTGTATCACACTCTGGTATGGGAGCTGCTCTGTAGCTGACCGCAAGGCGCTGCAGCGGGTGGTGAAAACCGCTCAACGCATCACAGGGACTCCACTTCCAGCTATAGAGGACGTCTACAGGAAAAGATGTCTGCGCCGGGCACGCAGCATTCTTAGGGACTCCAACCATCCTGCTCATGGACTGTTCCAGCTTCTCCCCTCCAGAAGACGTTTCAGAAGCCTTCGGACTAGAACCAGCAGGTTTAGGAACAGTTTCTTTCCAACAGCTGTCACGTTATTGAACTTAGTTCCCCGCTGACTCTCTTACAATCATCTTTTACCATCCTCACCTGTACATAACTGCATAACTACATAACTACATCTAACTTATTGCACATTATTTGCACATAACAGTACTTTTAACTTTCTGCACTGCTGCATATATTTGCTTAAATTGCACATACTGTTAATTACCGTATATACTGCACTGCTGTCCTTTGCACTTCTGATTGGATGCTAAACTGTGTTTCGTTACCTTGTATTCATACATGTGTAATGACAATAAAGTTGAATCTAATCTAATCTAATCTAATATACTGTGAGAAGATAAGAGCCTTGGTGGAGATATGCATTCTCAGATCATCACCAAAATGTTATGAGTTCCTCTCTAGGCCAAGAACCACCTCTGGAGATGATTGTAGACTTCAGGAAAGTCACTACTCCTCTGCCCCCCCTCACCCTCTCAGGCTCTCCCATCACCACTGCTGATTCCTTCCGCTTCCTAGGCACTACCATCACCAGGGACCTCAAATGGGAGCTGACCATCAGCTCACTCATCAAAAAAGCCCAGCAGAGGATATTCTTCCTGCGGCAGCTGAGGAAGCTCAAGCTACCCACCAAGATGTTAGTGCAGTTCTACACAGCCATCATCGAGTCCATCCTCACCACCTCCATAACCGTGTGGTACGCAGGAGCCACTGCCAGGGACAGACTAAGGCTGCAGCGCGTCGTGCGCACTGCTGAGAAGGTGATCGGCTGCAAGCTTCCATCTCTCCAGGATCTGTACATCTCCAGGACCCGGAGGCGTGCTGGCCGGATCATAGCCGATCCCTCACACCCTGGTCACGTACTGTTTGCCCCCCTCCCCTCTGGTAGAAGACTTCGGTCCATCCAGACTAAAACCTCCCGTCACATGAACAGCTTCTTCCCCTCTGCCATTAGACTGCTGAACACTAAGTGACTTATTGACTCTCGTGCACCAAGTACAGCAGCTCAACCAGACTCATGTCAATCATCACTGTTTTCTTCCTGCATTACCGACTGCACTATATAGTTCTCCACAGTATCTGCTGCTGGCTAATATATATTTTAACTGTTGACCAGTATCACTTAATCTTATCCTACACTTTATTACATGTATAGTTTATTTCTCTTATCTTATCATGTTTAATGTTGCAGCATTGTACCGAGACAAATTCCTAGTTTGTGTAGTACATGAACAATGGCAATAAACCTGATTCTGATTCTGGTGAAAATTTCATCCAAATCCATCCAGTAGTTTTTGTGTAATCCTGCTGCACAAATACAAACAAAGCCCTTGGTAGAGGTATGCACTCTCAGATCATCACCAAAATTTAAAGGGTTCATACTTGGCCCAAGGGCTACCTCTGGAGAAAATTTTATTAAAATCCATACTGCAGTTTTTGTGTAATCCTGCTAACAAACAGACAAACCACCCCGATTACATTACCAGGGCTGGCAGCTAGAGTGGTGGCCTAGAGGTAGAGCATCTACCCCACAACCGTGAGGTCAGGGTTCAAGTCCCGGCTGGGTCACGCCAGAGACCATATAAAAGTAGAACTTCCTGCCATCCAGCTTGGTGCTCAGCAAAAATGGAAGGGAAATGTGGATGGCAGTGGCTCAGGATAAGGAGGCCATTCAATAACCAGAGGGCTGGGGGTTCAAATCCCACTCTCCCCAGCCATCCTGCTGTTGTGTCCCTGGGCAAGACACTTTACCCACCTTGTCTCCAGCGTCCATGACACTGGGTATAAATGGTCGGCGAGGCCGTTGACGTGGATTGGAAGCCACATTTCCATCAGTCTGCACCAGGGCAGCTGTGGCTGCAGTAGTAGTTTACCAAGGTCTGTCTGGAGTGAATGAATAATGGAGTCACTGTAAGTGCGTTGAGATGTCACTTGACATGTAACGCACCATATAAATCTAATCCATTATTGTTACCTTCACCAAGGAGGTACAGTAATTAATTGAAAAAAGTCCCAAATTTACATGAAGAAGTCACAAATCGATTGGAAAAAGTCCCAAACTTGTACGAAAAAACTTCACAAAATTGATTGACAAAAGTCCCAAATTTAAATGAAGAACTTCACAACGTTGAAAAAAGTCCAAAACTTGCATGAAGAATTTCACATTAATAAGCATTAATGGGGCAGGAGACAACCAAAAATTTCTAGTTAAGGGTACAAACAGCACCCACTTAAACAACTTGAATAAAGACTTGAGTCTTGAAGGTTTGAGGTTTCTCTTCAAAATTTACAACAATTTTCTTATAGTTTTCTACTTTTCTCTGTAAATTTATCTAAATTTGATCCAGTTTCCTCAAATTTCTAATTTCCTCTTGTAAATCTGACTTTTTTTTGTACATTTGAGACTTTATTATAAATTTGTGGATTATTTTATGACTAATTAGGCAGTGGTGGCCTCATGATTAGGGATGTGGGCTGGCGAGCGGAGGGTCACGGGTTTAATCCCTAGACTGGCAGGATTAGAGCTGGGTGGGACAGAGAACATAGCAGTGTTTGCCCCACCCTCCTTAACCCCACAGTGATGCCCTTGAGCAAGGCCCCGAACCCCAGCTGCTCAGTGGAGCTGCTCAGTGGCCACAGGTCAGTCTGTGGTTGGACTGGGCAGCTTCCTGGTGTGAGTGTGAACAGGGCGTCCTTGAAAAAGAGAGGCTTCCTCTCAATGGAATGACGCTGTATAAATAAAGGTTAAACAAATAAAAAATTCCACCAAATTTTCCTAAAAGTGCCTAAATTTAGCATACACTAAGAAAATCAACTTGTTTCTTCACTGAGTGGAAAATCTGAAACGTCCCACAGGCAGAACACCGGAATTTTAGGAGGTTCACCAATTCCTTAATAATTCTGCTGTGGTAATTAGATTCATCACTAGCATGAGTCCAAGGCTCAGCAGCACCGTCCACATGGAGACACCGTGTATTCATTTATAATATATTACACTTTCACAGAACAGGAAGGAAACTCAGAGTTTCATTTCACAGAGCAATCCAAGCCTGGCAAAGTGGTGAGTGTCACTGTTTACTGATCTGGTGATGGTTTTAGTTTTGATTTACTCAAGTAGCTTTCTTGGTGGCTGCTCTAACTGTACCTGAGTAATTAATACCACAAGGTAATGCAACTTTTACCCGAGCCCAGTTTTCTGGCTGCTCTCCCCATCAAGTTAACCACAGTATTGAACTTGAATGACAGAATTACAGTCGAGCCCAGAGCCGTGTAGAAACCTCAGTTCCAGTGATGTTGGAACACAAATAAAACAGTACAAAGATCTGCAAATCCTTTTCAACCTATATTCTGTTGAATACACACAAAGACAAGATATTTAATGTTCAAACTGATAAACTTTGTTTTTTTTTTATTTTATTTTGCATTCACTCATTTTGAATTTGATGCCTCCAGCACCTTCCAAGCTGGAACAGGGTAATGTTCCTGAGTAACTGTTGTAGGTCAAATTCCTTTCCACTCCTGAAATACGTGAAATGTCCTGCTGGCAGAACACCAGAATTTTAAGAGGGCTTTTTTCAATTTGTTGAAGTCCTTCATGGAAATTTGAGACTGTTTTTCAAATTTTTGAAGTTCATGCTGTGACGGCCCCTTTGGCCCTCTTATTAATATTATCCTTTTCCAGGTAACTGATGGGCGGGGCTGTTTAATCCGGCGACTGAATGCACCTGGGCCCAGTGTTCTGGAAGCCTCAAGAACCAACTGCTCCATTCAGTTCAGGAGGAGTTCCTTTCGGCGCACAGCGTTTTGGGTTATGATGGTTTATTATACAGCATGCACTCACTATATGTTCACACATCCATCACTCCCACACAACTGAGTCTACAGAGCTCCACACTTAAACCTTTTTCTTTCTAGCTGATTCATTTGCTTTCACAAATAAACCGTATCATTGGCAATCTTGGCATCTCTGCCCTTTATTTTGTTATGGCACTGACAATGTAAATTTGGGACTTTTTTCAATTTTGTGAAGTTCTTAATGTAAATTTAGGACTTTAAGTAAATTTGAGACTTTTTTAACTTCTTAAAATTCCAGTGTTCTGCTGGTAGCATGTTTCAAATTCTTTCCTGCCATTCAGCGAAGAAAAAAAGTTGATGTTTATTGCTGTAAATTTAAGCTTTTTTTTTTTTTAGGAAAATTGGCTGGAGTGCTAAGGGGTTAAAGTCAAACTGCAAAATTAATACAGGAACAGCAGGAAAAAATCATTAGTAAAATAAGAAGGGATGAGATCGACTTAACTCACGGGAAGCTGACACTAACCTCCCATCAGCGTCGTGCTGCGCAGGCGTACGGTTCCTAAATCTTCTCATTTGTCCGACTCATGACTTGTTTAAAAAAGGATAAGTGAACTCTCCCCTTAAAGCTGTAAATCGTTCTCTCAAACCAACCGGCCTCAATAAAGGGACGGATGGGGAAAGTATCAGAACCGCTGACTGATTGTGAAACGCACATTACATCCCCGCAAAGTGGCTGTCCATCAGAAGGCGAGCACTTCCAGGCAACGCGCTAATTAGCACATTAACCTATTATCCGAGAGGGAAAAACACACACATGTCAACACCAAAAAGACGGGGGCTTTGTCAGAAAGAGGAACCTGGCAGATGAGGTAAATGGACGAGATTCCCAGATGTCCGTCACGGTGGTGGAATAAAAATAGCCCTGGAACGGCCTGTTAGCGTGCATTAAGCTCCCCATGGTGGCTGATACCAAGTGGTTACCTTTTATGAGCATTTGGACACCCTGACTTTCAATTTAATGCTTTGACAGCTTGGGTAAATGGTGCAAAATGGAGACACGCACACGGTGGGTCTTCACCATTACATTTTAAATACGCATTTTTAAGTTTTATCTGTGACTCGGACATTAGCAGCGCTTGACATCATAAGCTAATAATAATGAACAAAGGCCTTGGTGAGGGATGTCTTACAAAATAGCGCCTGAGGCTCGGTCACACAGAGCATCCGAGGCATGGAAACTGAAATCAGGATGATATTCACTCTGCAGAAGGAGGCAAGGATCGTCATCGTCCTCATCAGATGTTAAGGTCGCTGGTCTGACCAGCTGTGGCCCCACCGCCGTCCCCACTCCCAGGTGTGAAACCTGGATAGAAGAGAGGCCTGTCCCCCCAGTATCAGCAGAACTTTTTTTTTTAAATATCGCATCACAGCCAGCATGTTCATGTGGGCCCCACCACAGGTTAAATTGGGCCTTCTTATGGGTCCCACTGTGTTTGCCCACATGGACTTTACCCGTTTACCCATTTTCAACTAATTTTCTCATAAATTTAATATTTTCTTGTAAATTTTTATCCCCCCTAATGTGATCAATTGTTCTTGAAAATTTGAAACTTTCTCTAAAACCTGCAACCTTTTTTTACTGTAACGTTGCAACTTTCTCAAGTTAGTGATTATTTTTTCTTGTAAATTTGTGACCTTTTTCTCAATAATTTGTAAGTTTTTTCTTGTAAAATTGTTACTTTTTCTTGCAAATTTGCCAACTTTTTCTTGTAATGTTGGACCTTTCTAAAAAAATTTGCAACTTTTATTGTAATCTTGCAACTTTTTGTCATAAATTTGTTACTTTTTCCCTGTAAATATTGCTCTCTTTTTTTTTTGTAAATTTGGAACTTTCTCAAAAATTTTCAATTTTTTTACTCTTGACTTACCGATTTTCCTCATGAATTTGGAAGTTTTTTTTCTTGTGAATTTTGAACCTATATACTCATACATTTGCTACTTTTTTGTTAAATTGTTACTTTTTCAAAATTTTTCCTCATTTTCTTTTAAGTTTGTAACTCTTTTCAAGCAATTTTATATTTTTTTTCTTGTAAATGTGCAACTTTCTCCTAAATTTTCACATTTTCCTCATAAATTTGTGACTTTTTCAAGTAAATGTGACTTTTTTCTCATAAATTTTCTACATTTTTGGTATAAAATTGTGTTTTGTTTTGTTTTTTTCTTATAAATCAGTGCATTGCCCGTAGAACACAAATATTCCTGTCTGAAACAGGTATCCCAGTTAGGCTTTACAGGCCCAAATGTGTCATGTCTACCTCCTTTTTTTATTGTGCGTTTTTTCGCAAATATATTCGGTAAGACGCTCAGTTTATTTATGCAATAAAAAAGCTGTTCATTTGTGGATGGATCACTGCTTTATTGCAGCACACTGCGGACTAAAGCTTTTATTGTAATTATTCATGTGAACAATACGCTGAAATAAGCTTATGTATTCTTGTTAAAAACTATTGTCTTTTCTGTATATATTGCACTTTCATGCTGTATTTTATTGTGTGCATTTTCCTTGTAGAATCATCCCACGCGTCCGCCGCGACAGCCCGCACGGATTATTCAACCGAGCTTTCCTGAACCAGAGCAGGCAGAGACAGCTTCATTCTACCGAGCCTCAGCACTCAGTGGTCGGCGTGTATAAAATGTCGATTAACCTTCATGTTGTGTTGCAAAGTTTTTTTTTATTTTAATATTTTGTATATAATAAAATGGAATTGTTTTGGAAAGTGTGGTTTGTCTGTTATAACACTGAATTATAAAACAGTATAATTACATAGAAATTCCATTGCCTAGTCTGATCAAAATGATGCTGATCTTCCTGTCAGGGGTCAACCATTGTAAAGGTAATGTAATTTTTAACTAGACCAAAAAAGAAATCTTTTTGTAAGCTTTCTGTTCTTTTTATTGAAATATCATAAAAAATTAGCACCAAGTCAAAGGTACAAGTATATGTAAATTGAATGTTCTATCGGCATTCCAAATTCAGAGATTTACAATATTTTAGAAGGAGTGTAGCATCATCTAAATGGAAAATAATAATACTGTTGTTCCAAACGTTGACCTGAAGGTGAAAAACATGATTTTTTTTAATTCAGTACATCCAAAATGCCCTAGGATGTAAAAAATAATAATTTGGTGTTGGACAGTGTGCCACCGTCTCATTATTTAATACGAATAAAAACAAGTTTCAGCTCATTATTTCTAGGTCATTTGGCAGTTAATTCAAAACAAACGTGACTTGTGTTGTTGCAGCTTAATTATGAGATAAAATTAATTGTGAGATAAAACCACAGAGCGAGCAAGGCAATAATCCTTGGAGCCTCCATTTTTTGTCTCGTGTAAATAAGGACTCAGTCCGGTGCATAACGTCACGGGAGTGTGGCCCCGCCTCGCTGAGAATCTGCTGCTGCCCCGCTTCTAAAACCTCCTAACACAAACCATCACAGCACAAGCACAACACCGTGCTAATGGAGACAGAAGCATTCTGAGCCGTACTGAAGTGAATCGAGCCGTACCGAGGTGTGCTGGGCTAGTGGAAAACAGGCTTTTGTTGCCATGCTCCTCAAGGACCGTGCGCTCGCCTGGGCTCAGGCAGTAATGGAAGGCCCGGACTACAACACCTACACCTTCCCACGGTTCTTGAGAGAGTTTGTGCATGTTTTTGATCACTCAGAGAGCGAAGGAAATGCTTCAACTCGTTTGCTAAATCTTCGGCAGGGTAACCGACCCATGGCCGATTTTTCTATTGAGTTTCATGTGCTTTGCTGAAACCCCTGTATTTGCTCAGGTCGACCCCGAGTCTCAGTTAGTAGTTGAGGTGGATGCTTCGGACAGTGGGATGGGGGCAGTTCTTTCACAACATTCTACCGAGGACAACAAACTGCACCCTTGTGCATTTTTTTACCGGTATTTGAGCCCTGCAGAGAGAAGCTACAGTGGGGCAAAAAAGTATTTAGTCAGCCACCAATTGTGCAAGTTCTCCCACTTAAAAGATGAGAGAGGTCTCCAATTTTCATCATAGGTATACCTCAACTATGAGAGACAAAATGAGAAAAAAAATCCAGAAAATCACATTGAAGGATTTTTAATGAATTAATTGGTAAATTCCTCGGTAAAATAAAAAATGCAGGTGGTGAACCTACCCTCCAGTAGGTTCACCACCTGCAGGAGGGATCATGGAAGTCCGGTGCTATGTGGATTAGGTGGCAGTCAAAGGCGGAGACCTTGGCGGACTGATCCCAAGCTTTCTAAACTGGCTTTTGGTACGTGGAATGTCACCTCTCTGGTGGGGAAGGAGCCTGAGCTGGTGTACGAGATTGAGCGATACCGGCTAGATATAGTCGGCCTCACCTCAACACACAGCTCCGGTTCCGGAACCAGTCTCCTGGAGAGGGGCTGGAGCTTGGCCTTTTCTGGAGTTGCCCCGGGCGAGAGGCGACGAGCAGGGGTAGGTATTCTTGTATCGCCCCACCTTGCTGCCTCTATATTGGAGTTTTCCCCGGTGGACGAAAGGGTTGCTTCCCTGCGCCTTCGGGTTGGGAAACGGGTCCTGACCATCATTTGTGCCTATGCACCAAATGATGTTTCAGAGTACCCACCCTTTTTGGAGTCTGTGACTGGGGTGCTGGAGGGTGCTCCTCCTGGAGACTCCATTGTCCTACTGGGGGACTTCAATGCGCACGTGGGCAACGACAGTGAAACCTGGAGGGGGGTGATTGGGAGGAACGGCCTGCCCGATCTGAACCCGAGTGGTGTTCAGTTATTGGACTTCTGTGCTAACCACAGTCTGTCTATAACGAACACCATGTTCAAGCATAAGGGTGTCCATATGTGCACCTGGCACCAGGACACCCTAGGCCGCAGGTCGATGATCGATTTTGTTATCGTATCATCAGACCTGCGACCGTATGTCTTGGACACCCGAGTAAAGAGAGGTGCAGAGCTGTCAACTGATCACCACCTGGTGGTGAGTTGGATCCGATGGCAGGGGAGGAAGCCATTCAGACCTGGTAGACCCAAACGTATAGTGAGGGTGTGCTGGGAGCGTCTGGCTGAGGCCCCTGTCCGGGAGGTCTTCAACTCCCACCTCCGGAAGAACTTCAACCACATTCCGAGGGAGTCTGGAGACATGGAGTCTGAATGGGCCATGTTCTCCACCTCTGTTGTTGAAGCGGCAGCCCAGAGCTGCGGCCGCAAGGTGGTCGGTGCATCTCGTGGTGGCAACCCCCGAACCAAGTGGTGGACACCAGTGGTGAGGGGGGCCATTAAGCTGAAGAAGGAGTCCTATCAAGCTTGGTTGGCTTGTGGGACTCCCGAAGCAGCTGAGGTGTACCGGCAGGCCAAGCGGAGTGCAGCTCGGGTGGTTGCTGAAGCAAAAACCCGGGTATGGGAGGAGTTCGGTGAGGCCATGGAACAAGACTTTCGGTCGGCTTCAAAGAGATTCTGGCAAACTGTTCGGCGGCTCAGGAGGGGAAAGCAGCTCCCCGTCCACACTGTGTATGGTGCGGATGGGACACTGTTGACTTCAACTGGGGATATCGTCGGGCGGTGGAAGGAATACTTCGAGGATCTCCTCAATCCCACTGATACGCCTTCCACAGAGGAAGCAGGGTTTGGGGACGAGGGGGATGACTCGCTTATCACAGGGGCTGAGGTCGCCAAGGTGGTTAAAAATCTCCTTGGTGGCCGGGCCCCGGGGGTGGACGAGATTCGCCCCGAGTACCTCAAGGCCCTGGATGTTGTTGGGTTGTCATGGTTGACACGCCTCTGCAACATTGCGTGGAGGTCGGGGGCAGTGCCTTTGGCATGGCAAACCGGGGTGGTGGTTCCTCTCTTCAAAAAAGGGGACCGGAGGGTGTGCTCCAACTTTAGAGGGATCACACTCCTCAGCCTCCCTGGGAAGGTCTATGCCAAGGTACTGGAGAGGAGAGTCCGGCCGTTGGTCGAACCTCGGATTCAGGAGGAGCAATGTGGTTTTCGTCCTGGCCGTGGCACATCGGACCAGCTCTTTACCCTCTCGAGAATTCTTGAGGGTTCGTGGGAGTTTGCCCAACCAGTTTACATGTGCTTTGTGGACTTGGAGAAGGCATTTGACCGCGTCCCTCGTGGATTTTTGTGGGGGGTGCTTCGGGAGTATGGGGTATCGGGCTTGTTGTTACGAGCTATTCGGTCTCTGTACGACCGTTGTGAGAGTTTAGTTCGCATTGCCAACACTCGGTCGGAGTCATTCCCAGTGAGAGTTGGACTCCGCCAGGGCTGCCCTTTGTCACCGGTCCTGTTCATAATTTTTATGGACAGGATTTCTAGGCGCAGCCAGGGAATGGAGGGTGTCATGCTTGGTGACCACAGGATCTCATCTCTGTTGTTTGCAGATGATGTTGTCCTGTTGGCTTCATCCAGCAATGACCTACAGCTCTTGCTGGGACGGTTTGCCGCTGAGTGTGAAGCGGCTGGGATGAGAATCAGCACCTCCAAGTCCGAGTCCATGGTCCTCAGCCGGAAAAAGGTGGATTGTCCTCTCCGGGTTGGGGACAGGCTCCTGCCCCAAGTGGAGGAGTTTAAGTATCTTGGGGTCTTGTTCACGAGTGAGGGGAAAATGGAGCGAGAGATCGACAGACGGATTGGAGCAGCATCTGCAGTGATGCGGACGTTGTACCGGTCTGTTGTGGTGAAGAGGGAGCTTAGTTCTAAGGCAAAGCTGTCGATTTACCAGTCAATCTACGTTCCTACTCTCACCTATGGTCACGAGCTTTGGGTAATGACCGAAAGAACGAGATCGCGGATACAAGCGGCTGAAATGAGCTTTCTCCGTAGGATTGCTGGACTCACCCTCAGAGATAGGGTGAGGAGCTCAGTCATCCGGGAGAGGCTCAGAGTAGAACCGCTGCTCCTCCACATTGAAAGGAGTCAGTTGAGGTGGTATGGGCATCTGATTAGGATGCCTCCTGGACGCCTCCCACTTGAGGTGTTTCAGGCACGTCCCACTGGGAGGAGACCCCGGGGCAGACCCAGGACTCGGTGGAGAGACTATGTCTCCCAGCTAGTCTGGGAACGCCTTGGTATCCCCTCTGAAGAGCTGGAGCAGGTGGCTGGGGAGAGGGAAGTCTGGGCTTCTCTGCTTGAACTGCTGCCTCCGCGACCCGGACCTCCGGAAAAGCGGTAGAAGATGGATGGATGGATGGATGGATGGCAATGACAGAGGTCAAACGTTTTCTGTAAGTTTTCACAAGGTTTTCACACACTGTTGCTGGTATTTTGGCCCATTCCTCCATGCAGATCTCCTCTAGAGTAGTAATGTTTTGGGGCTGTCGCTGGGCAACACGGACTTTCAACTCCCTCCAAAGATTTTCTATGGGGTTGAGATCTGGAGACTGGCTAGGCCACTCCAGGACCTTGAAATGCTTCTTACGAAGCCACTCCTTCATTTCCCGGGTGGTGTGTTTGGGATCATTGTCATGCTGAAAGACCCAGCTACGTTTCATCTTTAATGCCCTTGCTGGTGGAAGGAGGTTTTCACTCAAAATCTCACGATACATGGCCCCATTCATTCTTTCCTTTACACGGATCAGTCATCCTGGTCCCTTTGCAGAAAAACAGCCCCAAAGTATGATGTTTCCACTCCCATGCTTCACAGTAGGTATGGTGTTCTTTCTCCTCCAAACACGACAAGTTGAGTTTTTACCAAAAACTTCTATTTTGGTTTCATCTGACCATATGACATTCTCCCAATCCTCTTCTGGATCATCCAAATGCTCTCTAGCAAACTTCAGACGGGCCTGGACATGTACTGGTTTAAGCAGGGGGACACGTCTGGCACTGCAGGATTTGAGTCCCTGGCGGCGTAGTGTGTTTCTGATGTAGCTTTTGCTACTTTGGTCCCAGCTCTCTGCAGGTCATTCACTAGGTCCCCCATGTGGTTCTGGGATTTTTGCTCACCGTTCTCGTGATCATTTTGACCCCACGGGGTGAGATCTTGCGTAGATCCCCAGATCAAGGGAGATTATCAGTGGTCTTGTATGTCTTCCATTTTCTAATAATTGCTCCCACAGTTGATTTCTTCACACCAAGCTGCTTACCTATTGCAGATTCAGTCTTCCCAGCCTGGTGCAGGTCTACAATTTTGTTTCTGGTGTCCTTTGACAGCTCTTTGGTCTTGGCCATAGTGGAGTTTGGAGTCTGACTGTTTGAGGTTGTGGACAGGTGTCTTTTATACTGATAATGAGTTCAAACAGGTGCCATTAATACAAGTAACGAGTGGAGGACAGAGGAGCCTCTTAAAGAAGAAGTTACAGGTCTGTGAGAGCCAGAAATCTTGCTTGTTTGTAGGTGACCAAATACTTATTTTACTGAGGAATTTACCAATTAATTTATTAAAAATCCTTCAATGTGATTTTCTGGATTTTTTTTCTCATTTTGTCTCTCATAGTTGAGGTATACCTATGATGAAAATTGGAGACCTCTCTCATCTTTTAAGTGGGAGAACTTGCACAATTGGTGGCTGACTAAATACTTTTTTGCCCCACTGTACAATGTAGGGGATCGAGCGCTGCTTTCAGTAAAGTTAGTGTTGGAAGAGTGGAGACACTGGCTGAAGGGCACCATACAACCTTTCATTGTCTGGCCAGATCATAAGAATTTAGAATATCTTCGATCTGCCAAGAGGCTGAATGTGCGCCAGGCTCGGTGGGCGCTATTTTTTGGACGGTTTAAATTTACGATCATGTACATTCAAAGATCCCATAATATCAAGCCTAACACCTTGTCCTGCCAGTTCTCCTCAGACTCAGAGACCACACCAGACAAAACTATAGTTCTAGCAGCTTGTGTGGTGGGTATCCTTGTGTGGGCGATTGAGCAATAGGTCAAACAAACACAAGCCTCTGAGCCAGACCCTGGTGGTGGGCCTGATGGCCGCCTGTATGTCCTGTCCAAACTCAGAGGGGAGGTGATTCATTTGGGGCACACCTCCAAATTTTCTTGCCACTGGGAGGGGGGAGGCAGGACTGTCGAGGTCATTCAGCAAGCCTTCTGGCGGCCAACGTTAAGAAAACATGTTAGAGAATACTTTAAGTCTTGTCATGTTTGCGCATCTAACAAATCCTCGTCCACCCTCTCGGCAGGTCCACTCCATCCTCTCCCTATCCCCAGCAATCCCTAGTCCTATACTGACATGGATTTTATCACTGGTTTGCCTCCCTCTGATGGTAATAACACCACTGTTACTATTGTTGATTGGTTCTCTAAAGCTGCACATTTTGTCCCTTTGCCCAAGTTCACTTCTGCTGCGAAGACTGCTAACCTGCTGACACTCCATATTGTCCTTCTTCAGGGGATCCCAGTGAACACTGTGTCAGTTAGGGGACCGCAGTTCACCTCACAGGTGTGGCAGGTTTTTTGTAAATCACTGGGTGCATCTGTCAGCCTCACACAGGGATACCATCCGGAGAGTAACGGGCAGTGCGAGCATGCCGACCAGTCGCTGGATGCAACCTTACATCTCACAACACCATCACCTGAAGCTCTCAGCTGGCATGGGTTGAGTACGCCCACAATACCGCCATCTCTTCCGCCAGTGGGTTCACACCATTTAAGGTCTCCTTGGGATACACGCTGCCCCTCCTCCTGATGCTGGAACAGGAGCTAGCGGTCCCCTCTGTTTAACACCAGATGTGCTGATGTTGACGTATCTGGAGGGAGAGGCGGGCTCCCTGGTGAGGTCCTCTGCCCTTTACGTAAAGTTCACCAAGCTGAGGAGGTTAGCAGCACCAAATTATGTTGCTGGTCAGTAAGTTTGGCTATCAACTAAGAATTTGTCTCTGAAAATGGAGTCTAGAAAACTCTCCTCTCACTTCATTGGTGCCTTCCCCATCATACAGAAGGTCAACAAGGTTTCATTTCGTCTGAAGCTCCCCAACACTCTGAAGATCCATCCCGTTTTTCATACATCAGAAGTCAAACTGGTATCTTCCAGCCCTCTCTGCCCCCTGCTGAACCCCTATCTCCCCCTAGGGTGATCAATGGCCACACCACTTTCACGGTCAGCCGTATCCTCACTGTTTGTCGTCGTGGCCGAGGATTCCAATACCTGGTTCACTAGGAAGAATATGGTCCTAAGGAGTGGTCCTGGATTCCACGCGCCCACATTTTTGACCACAGGATGGTTCAAGCTTTACACCGGGCCCATCCTGAGAAACTTAGGGGATGCCAGGAGGTGCCCCTTGAGACAGGGGCACTGTGCTGTCCGGTGACAGGTGAGCAAGCCCTCTGGTGGTTCCCAGGTGAGCTGCTGCTAACCATCTCTTTTCTCTTTTGCAGACTGGGGTGGCTCTAATTGGTGACAGCTGGCCTAATTGTCTCCACCTGTTCCTGTTTGTGTGAGGAGCTTAAGTAGGCGCTGTGGAGCGCAGACCGGAGCGGGATCGACTGGTAAAGCTGTCTATTATCATGCTTCTAGAAACCTTGCCTGGATGTTCTGGTATTTTGTCTTGATCTGAAATTTTGCTCTGCTCCAAGTTAAGCTGCCTGCCTCGTCTGTCTGTGGGTCATGCCGGTTCTGCACGCTCACCTGCTTGCACCATCACCTCACCAACCTGGGCTCGTCTTTCCTTCATTCATGCCACCCCTCAGCCTGCACAGCTGGACTCTGTAAATCTAGAAATTTTGTCCTCGTCTCTGTTTTGGTCTGGCTTGGATTCACTCCTCTGGACAGCACCCTCTTGTCTCTGGAGCTCAGCTACAGTGGCTAGTGATATAGGTGTCTTCAGCCTGAGGCTCCTTGATGCCATCCTGCTGCCCTCTCACCTGCTGCAGGCAGTTTATTTGTTTGTTTCCTCACCTGCCAGGAGCTATTCAATCACAGTAAGTTATTCACCCCCAGCCAAATTGTTCATTATCTCATACTTGCCAGATTCATCATTTCTCTCTTCCCTAGGTTGTCTCCTGGTGGTGAGGTTGAACAACTTGTGGCTATTCAATCGTTTTGTACAAGAAATCTTGTTAAACTGTTTGTTGGTCTCTGTCTCCCTCTGTGGTAATTCTCACACCTGGGTCCTAGCATTAGTAATCATGGCAAATGGGACATCCAGTATTAGCAACTGTTTCAGATCCCTTGTTTATTTGTTTGTCAGATCACTTATTTGTCTGATCTTTTATCACTTATATTCATAATAGTGTATCTTCACTTTGGGGAATGGTGTCATGTTCACTGCGTAACTTCGCAGCAGACATAGGAAATAGCAGCGAGCCCAAAACGCAGAGTAAGTAGCGTGTTTATTTACAATGGGTAAATAAACAGTCACGGTAGAAAAGAGGAAGACACCCGGCTACAAATTTGGTTGGTGTACGGGAATGCCTAATGGGCTCCAATTAAGCAGGAGTGGAGAAAAAGGCACAGGGAAAGACTTACAACAGTGTCGGAACGGAAAGGCTCTGAGGGAACAATACGATTCAGTCCAGGGGTAAACCAACAGAAGCGAGTCCAGATGTCCAAGGTTGACGTTGCTAAGTTGCCACACCGGCTGGTCGTACTGCCCTGCTATTAATACCAAACCCTAATGACAGCAACTAGGACCAGCCATGTCACAACAGGTGCGAGACTGATTGAACTAAGTGTGTGTGTGCGTGTATGTGAGTATAAGTATGAGAATGAGTGTGTGTGTGTGTGCATGAGTGTGTGAGTGTGTATGTGGCGAACCAGACAGCTGGTGAATGCCTCGTGAGAGGAGGAGGCGTGGCTGTGGGACTGACGGAGAGCAAGGCTCAATCCACCAGTTGGAATTAATAAGCAATAATTAAACCCAACAGCGACAAGTCATGCTCGGGGTGATGACCCCGAACATGACAAATGGGAGTTCTTCAGTCATCATTATAATTATTTTCGTTTATATCACTGTTCAGTGATGGAGTTCAGTGTAATATTGAATTTCTTCTGTGTATTGTCAGTAAACTCATGCAGTACTGTAACAGGACACGTTTACAAATATTTGAGACCCATTGAAGTGCATCAGTTTATATTGTTTGTATTGTATTTTTTTATTAAAAGGTTTTTAAAACTGTAATCAACTGAATTAACTACAAAACAGCCAACATTATTATACACAGCAGCAGGACCCGTTTGACTGCAACCGTTGCATCAGTGTTGCCCATTTGTCAGTAAATATTTAACTAAAATATTATTGATTTATTTCTTTATTTGGGCATTTTTGTGTCCTGCGTTTGGTCGTGAGGTCATTCCGGCCATTCCGCTCTACAACCATAGTAGTATTATTATTAACCCATTTTCTGTTTATGGCACAGCAGTGCTCCCGTCAGCTGATGTCCCTCTGGCGGTCAAGATTTTTTTCAAGAAAATATTCAGTTTAGATATGACAAATTCCAAATACTCTAACTTGAATGTGATAAGAGATAATGGCTTACTGTCAATTAACAAGATGTAGCATATGATCCAAAGTTTAAGATAGGAGTAAATTTATGCATCTCATTTGCATAATGGCACAGCAGCCATATCGAATTACATAACTTTTGGTCAAAAGTGGACTTTGGACATATTTACACAAAGGATGGTTTTGGTTTTTTTGTCACTGTTTTTGTTTTTCGTTTGTTGTTATCTTATCTTCAAAGTATATAAACCAGAAAATCAGTACAATGTACACAAATCGATAAAAAACGGTCAGACCTACCGCTCGTCGTGTCTTCATTAGTCCATTTTTGTCATCCACAGCCCTTATTTCATCTTTTGCCAGTCATTTTCGCTTTCTCTCCCACATCCAGAAACTCTCATATTTATCTTATGAATTATTCCCCCTCAATTTCTGTTACATTACGCCACCGAACTGGCACTATTGTTCTCTGTCATCACGTGCAGCTCCGTTGATGGCAGACAAAAGTGTGCACACTCTAGACCATCTAATGCTGCCATAAAATATAAATATCTCCCTTCAGAAGCTAAATAATCTCTTTTTAGAATCATAGTTGGTAAAATTTGGAGCAAACGCTTCCTCCGTGTGGAGATACAGTATATGTTGGGATGGACCCTTTGTTTACATTCTGTTGTTTGCGTTTCCGGAAATGATGTTTTGAGATGGCTCGTTTGGGTGAAATCCTCCAGTCCTCCAGTGAAGAGCAGTAAGCTATATGTGTCTGACATCCTGTGATGTGAAATGCTTGGTACAGCTGGGTTTTCTGTTCTTTTTGGACACATCACATAACAGGCGCGGACCTGCGACATAGGCAGCAGGTGACACACATGTTTTATGACAGCCGGAAAGTTAAAGGGTTAAGTTTTTAATTTAGATACTTGTGCAGGAGGGGGGACTCGCAGTCCTACAAAGGACAATGGTAGCACACTGTGTCTCCCAGCAAAGGACCGTGGTCTGCCCAGTTGGGCCACTGCTTCTCCCAGTGTGTCCTGTGTTGGATACACCAGTGTTCTTTGTCAGACCCGAGTCCCCGCTGACGCTCCGCCCAGTTTGCTCGCGCACCTCATGTTCTTCACAAATGCTGAATTATCCATTAGACCTACACAATCACAGCAACTTTATGGTATTTTTTTAAGTATTAAATCTTCACTATTTTCTTTTTCTAGTCAAATTTGTCACTTTTCATTTCCTTGGTTTGCTCACGGAGCTCTGTGGTGACTGATGCTGTGATGTTGTGTATTATTGAATCAGTACAGAGTCAATTCGAAACCCTGCCCACACTTTTAGAAGCCAGAACATGAGGGCAGAGTGATGACTAAACATTTATTGATAAAAATTACATATTTTCACTGAACAAGTCTATACTGGGGAATGCACACCCTCATAACTTCAATAAAGCAATTGTAAAATCTGAGGTCAGTCTGACGAACGGTTTGGGAGATATCTGAGGAACACGGACACACAGAGATTCCTTGCATTTATAGATAAATGTTCACTTTTTTCTCATAAATTTGTGACTTTTTTGCATAATTTTGCCTATGGCACAAGTCTTACTGAAATCTGCTAACCCATTTTAAACCCATGTGAGGCCCAGCTGGGTTAAAAGTGTGTAAAAAGATTACCTGCTTACCCGTACCACAGGTAAAGTCCATGTGGGCCAACACAGATGGGGCCAAAGTGGAACCTGCAGACAAACCTACATGGACACATAAGACAGCCCTGTAAATTTCAGGGGAGTTTAAACTTTATTCTCAAAAATTTGCACCTTTTTTCCCTGCAAATTTGTAACTTTTCAACTATAAATTTGTAACTTTTTTTTACATGTAAATTTGTAACTTTTTTTGTGTAAATTTGTAACTTTTTTCTCAAAGATTTGCAGCTTTTTTTTCTCAGAAATTTGGCGCAGGTGTAGTGTGGCTGACTACTGATCGGAGGGTCAGGGGTTTGATTGCTGCTCTGCCTGCAGTCTGTATGTTGAAGCGTCCTTGAGCAAGACACTGAACCCCCAGTTGCTCCTGGTGGGTCAGGCCAGGTGCGTGGCAGCTCTACTGCCATCAGTGTGTGAATGGGTGGATAGCATGATCGGTAGAGCGCTTTGGCCATCTAGAGACAAGAAAAAGCACTATGTTTAAGTTTTTATTTTTCTCAAAAATTTGCACATATTTTCCTGTAGATTTTCAGCTTTTTAGTCTGATTCTAGAAAAAAATCATAGTACAGAAACTGCTTTACTCAGAATCACAAATGATATCTTGATGAGTGCTGACTGTGATGACTCTTCAATTTTAATAAGGTTAGACCTGAGTGCAGCATTTGATACAGTAGGTCACAAAATTCTTCTTAACAGACTCAGAGACTAGGTTGGCCTTGGTAGAATAAATTGGTTTTTATCCTATTCATCAAACAGTTTTTAAGGTTTGTGCTGACAGTTTTACCTCCTCAACTACCCAAATGATGTGGGGAGTCCCACAGGGCTCAGTCCTTGGCCCTATTTCAGTCTATGGGTCCTGTTTTGACGGTCATCCGCACACTTTTTTTTACAGACTTTCCACTGTGCACCAGTGTTTTGTTATTTTCTGTCAGCCCATTGTCTGTTTTGCAGCACTTTGCACCGCCTTTTCAGAGCCTTGCACCTTGCATCACACCATCAAATTATCAGTAGACAGTGCACCTGCTATGCGCTAGGAGGAGGTGCCTCATTTCAAAGAGGTGTGGCGGCGCACAATCTAATACGCATTAGTGTATTTCATGAGAATCCGCTTTTAATCAGGAAAAAGGAAGTCTATCGTCAGAAGCGCATTTTTTAATGCTATTTCAGTGGTGTGTTTTGACATTGTGCAGCTCCGGAGCTCAGTAAACGGCAGCGCTGGAATCTTGTTAACAGTCATGGGGCCATATTACAATGACGAGGTCGGTTGATCAGTTGTCACTGACGCAGAACGCATTTATGGGTGTTTCTAAGTTCACTTCCTTATCACAACGGCAAAAAAAATGAACTTTCCCCCGAAGCATGACACAAAGAGGCCAGTCTAATCATTCAAAAGTACAGTATGTTTTGGATAATCCAATCCAAAGCGCTCCTTCCCATCCCTTTAATGCAAAGAGGCGCATTACCTAAAGTGAATTGTGATCATGATGGTTTAAGACAGGTTTTGCACTGACCAAAGCCTGTGTGTGTGAGCCAAAATGCACTTGATAGTAATGCTGCTTGATAATAAGGAAGACGTCAATCACAGCTGATACCCAGTTAGTTATGTTAGAAAGAACAAACGGTGAAGAATGGACTGAAAAAAATCAGCTTAACTGTTTAATGTAGTAACATGGATGCAACACAGACATGAAGAAAAGAGGATGATACCCTTGCAAACTTTTATGAACTTTCAATAACGATGGCATGGAGGTCGCTGCCGGCTGTAAGGAGATGGAGTTCAGAATCAGAATCAGCTTTATTGCCAAGTATATTTACAAGTACACATACGAGGAATTTGACTTGACATTGGGCGCGCACGTTAGGCGGATCCAATGACCCGGCAGCCATGCAAGGCACCTGTCATACAGTGGGGGTAAAGAGGGGAAGGGGGGGAGGGGAACACAATAGGCAGAGAGAAAAAACATAGTTAATCAGAATAACGCTCGTATAAGCTCATATAAAGCTCAAATGAGCCAAATTTTGATTACACAGAAAAAAAACCCTCTATGCACAATTAGCAGACAATAGATCACACATTAACAAAGCAGGAGAATTGAGAGAGTCAGTGTATGTATATTTGTGTCAAAAGACAGACATCGCAAGCAGGGAATAGTAAAGGAGAGGAGAGGGAAGGAAAGGCGTCTGCTCTCTCTCTCTAGAGCCGGAAGAAGAGGAGTTGGCCCTCTCCTGTTGCTTTTCCCAACCGAGGCTCTCCCCCATCAGTCCTGGGTAGGAGGGAAGGAGGTGATCTGCCATCTGGGACTGTGTAGAGAGGGTAGCTGACTTCCGTTTTCTAGGAGTCCACATAGAGGAGAACCTGTCCTGGAGTGTGAACACCTCTGAGCTGGTGAAAAAGGCCCAGCAGAGACTGTACTTCCTGAGGATTCTCAGGAAGGAGAACATCACACAGAGACTGCTGGTGTCCTTTTATCGAGCTTCTATTGAAAGCATATTAATATACTGTATATGCATCTGGTACAGTAGTTGTACAGTAGCTCAGAGGAAAGCACTCCAGAGGGTCATTGACACCGCCCAGAAGATCATTGGCTGCCCTCTCCTCACGCTGGAAGACCTACACCGCTCCCGTTGTCAGAAGAAGGCTCAAAATATTTTAAAGGATACTTCACATCCTGGACACTCATTGTTTGAACTACTGCCATCTGGGAAACGATATAGACAAATGAACTCAAGGACAAACAGACTCAAACACAGCTTTTATCCAACAGCAATAACCATTCTGAATAAAATGAGGAAGTAATGTGCTAAATGGACATGATTATATGTTGTCGAATGCTCCTTGCAATGACTGTGTGTGCATGATGTCCTGTGTTGATGTCTGTGCGAATGTGGCTTGCTATTTATTCTTTTTAATTATTATTTTTAACTGATTTTTTAGTAATTTTAGGTCATGTTTTTTTATAATGGGGCAATGTTTTTATAAATGGGGCACTGACTGGAGAGCACTTTGAATTTCGTTGTACCTGTGACAATGACAATTAAAGATCTATCTGTAGAGGATGTGCTCAAGGATGAGGCTGAGTTTATTTCTCAGGTTCAGCTTTATTAACAGAAAACATACTCTAACAATCTCCAAGCAAGAAAAGAGACAGATCAATATCACATCGCTCTTTTATATCCCGGAACATCGAAACTCAAGTCACATGGTGTCTAAGCAAACATACAGTCACATGGTACTTAATCACAGTCACAATGTAACCCTTTTGATCTTCCACCATTGTCCCTTAGCCTTCGATGGTCTGGAAATCCCTCCAGGGCATCTCTCTGAGACAAAGGCCAAATCTCACACCTTCTCGATATCTCCTGCAGACTCAGTCCTGTTGTCCCTCGAGACGTGAAGCACACAATAAACATACAGCAATACATTTGTGGAAAATATGTACCCAACATATGTGCCACATGACCCCCCCCAAATGTCTAATATGGGACAAACATAATCAGAGATGCATGACATAAAAACATTACCACATATCAAATATCAATCCACCAGTTGCCTAGGTCTAAACCTCCTGCCGTATCTGCTGTAAGCCGGCCTTGCTGCTTCTGCAGTGTCTTCCTGCACCTGTGGATTAGAACTGTTAGCCAATCTCTGTGGGGGTTCTGAAGAATGCCTTCTCGGAGGTCTGCCACGACGGGAGGCCCTCGCCAACTGCACTTGTTCATCCGCCAAAACAAAAGCGGGTTTGAGTCTGTTTATACAAATCAACTCCTTCCTGTCTCCCAAATCTAGCAAAAAATGCTTCTCTCCTGTTTCCAGCACTCTGAAAGGTCCATCATAAGGCGGCCGCAAATTTGGGCATTGAGCATCATGTCTAACAAAAACAAACTCCGCATTTTTTAAAGCCTTCGGCACAAAAACGCATGGGAAACTGTGATGAACTGGGCCAGGAAGCGTGTTTGATCCTGTGTCGCTCTGCAGCAGCTGAGCGGGGGGGGCAATTTGGCACAGGATTGTCGGGGAGAAATTCCCCGGGCAAACGGAGAGGTTGTGCAAAAACTAACTCAGCTGGGGAGGCCTGCAAATCCTCCTTAGGTGCAGAACGCAACCCCAATAAAACCCATGGAAGTTTGTCTACCCAATTTGTATCCGTAAGCGACGCTCTGAGGGCTGCTTTCAATGACCTATGAAAACATTCGCATAAACCGTTAGCCTGGGGGTTATACGCGGTAGTGCGGTGGATCTTCACCCCTAGGCTGCGGGCCATCGATGACCAGAGTTCGGAAACAAATTGAGGACCTCTGTCGGACGTTGTGTCCGACGGAACTCCAAAACGCACAACCCAAGCTGTTAAAAACGCGCGCGCAACTCCTTCTGCTGTGGTTGATGCCAGAGGAACCGCTTCTGGCCAACGCATGGTGCGGTCCACCATCGTCAAAAGGTGTGTGTACCCCTGTGACAACGGAAGGGGGCCCACCAAGTCGACATGCACATGATCAAAACGCTTAGCCGGGATGTGAAAAGGCTCCAAAGGAGCGCTAGTGTGCTTGTGTATTTTGGCTCGCTGACACGCTACGCAGGCTGCCGCCCATTCCTTGACCTGTTTGCGCAACCCCGGCCAAACAAATTTATCCCCCACCATCTTGATCGATGCGCGCACGCCTGGGTGCGCCAGGGAATGGACCGAGTCAAAAATGCGACGGCGCCACGTGGCCGTCCCGTGGAGACATCGCAGATTAGGGGGGGCATACCAACTTGCTGCACCCTGTGCTCCAGCCTTAACCCTGTTGGTCCAGACTGGAGCGCGCGTATATCCGCATCGCTAACCTGCTCCGCGGCCATGGATGCATAATCTAAACCTACGCGGACCGGGGCTGCGTGCGCTTCCGCATCGCTATCCCGGCCCGCGGCCACGGCTGCAGAGTCTGCCCCCACGGGGCCTGGCGCCGCCACAGCACGCGAGAGACAGTCTGCCACTACATTATGTTTACCTGCGACATGCCGGATATTTTTTTATTTTTTTTTTGTTACTTATTTGTACCCGTAGGTAGATTTGGTTTGCAGTCTGGTGACAAGCCACCGGCTGCTGGTCGCTGCGTGCGCGAGCGCCCTAAATCTACATGTTTTTGGTATGCGGGAGGAAACCGGAGAAATCCCGGAGTAAACCCACGCAACACGGGGAGAACATGCAAACTCCACACAGCTCACTGTTGGTCGGGGGCTGGGATCGAACCCATGATCTCATGATCCCCGCGATCACCCGGCCGAGGGTAAAACTGTGCTGCCACAGTGCTAAACCACTGCGCCACCGTGCAGCCCGTGCACTGTGCACCGTGCAGGATATCGGTGGTGAACTCCGATATCGCGGCCAGCTGTCTTTGCTGCCGGCCCGACCAAGGCTCTGAAATCTTGGCCATCGCAAACATTAGCGGCTTGTGGTCCACGAACGCGGTGAAATGGCGCCCTTGCAGCCAGAACTGGAAATGGTGGATGGCCAAGTGTAGGGCCAACAGCTCCCTGTCGAACACGCTGTATTTTCGCTCGCTATCACGCAAGGTTTTGCTGAAAAACGCGAGCGGCTGCCAGGTCCCTGCTACAAACTGTTCAACGACCGCCCCCACCGCTAAATCGGAAGCGTCAGTGGTGAGCGCCATGTGGGCCGTTGGGACTGGGTGTGCCAACAAAACCGCGTTTGCCAGGGCTGATTTGACTTGGGAGAATGCGCGCTCCCGCTCAGGAGACCATTCGATTTTATTTGTGGGTTTTTGCTTCTTCTTTAGTGCAGCATACAATGGTTGCATGAGCTGCGCTGCGCCTGGGAGGAAACGGTTATAAAAATTAACCATTCCCAAAAACTCCTGTAACGCTTTGACCGTTTGAGGTCAGGGAAAATCTGTTATTGTGCATACTTTATCGGGCAGAGGGACCGCTCCTTCTGGCGAAACGCGATGCCCCAAAAAATCAATTTGCACCACCCCAAACTGACACTTCGCTGGGTTAATTATTAACCCGTGCTCTGCCAGCCTCTGAAAAACCGCTGTGAGGTGGCTTTCGTGTTCATCTTTGGACGTGCTGGCTACCAAAATGTCATCCAAGTAGACGAACACGAAAGGGAGGTCGCGTAGAACCGCATCCATCATACGTTGGAATGTCTGCGCGGCACCCTTGAGTCCAAAAGGCATGCGCAAAAACTCAAAAAGCCCGAAAGGAGATATTACCGCTGTTTTGGGTATATCCTGAGCGCGCACTGGGACCTGATGGTAACCACGCACCAAGTCTATTTTAGAAAAAATGCGCGCCCCCGCCAAATGAACCGAAAAATCTTGGATGTGCGGAATCGGGTAGCGGTCGTGTGCTGAGGCGTTATTCGACCTGCGGAAATCACCGCAAGGTCGCCACGAACCATCAGCCTTCGGGACCATGTGTAGCGGTGAAGCTCAGGGGCTTTAAGAACGTCTAATGATGCCCAGTTTTTCCAAGTTGGCAAACTCCTCGTGCGCTACGGCCAGTTTAGCTGAGTCCAAGCGCCGAGCTTTTGCAAAAATGGGCAGCCCGGTGGTAGTGATAAAATGTTCCACCCCATGTTTAGCCACTGTCGCCGAAAACGTTGGGACTGTGAGTGCTGGGAACTGAGTGAGTAGTGCGTGGAACTTACCACCCGCAACTGTGATGTTGGCCTAAGCAGTCGGCGGGGCCACCTGGGCTGTGCAGGGAATAGAGTGAAAACCAGACGTCTATTAGCAAGATCAACCAATAAACCATGTGAGCACAAAAAATCAGCACCTAACATGTTGAAATTGACTGCCGCTATGACGAAAGTCCACTCGAATGTTCGGCCGTGTAGAGACAGAAGCAGAGACTTCTCCCTGAAGGTCTTAATCGCTGAGCCATTCACTGCCGAAACCACGGGACCACTGGAAAGCGCCAGCCGGTCAGCGTAGGAAGGTGTGATGAAACTCAGCTGGGAGCCTGTGTCCACAAGGAGGTGCCTCCCTGATCGCGCGTCCCTCAGGTAGAGCAGCTTGTTCTTTTCACCAAGAGCCGCAGCTACTACCGACTCTCGGTCTTGACGTTTCCCGAGCGCTTGAACTGGCACGGTGGAATGCACTTGCGTGCCCTCTCGGCGAAATGGCGATGGTAAAAGCAAAGGACGTCGCCCGCTCCGCGTCTCCTGGCCTCCGCCGCTGCTGTTGTCAGTGAGTCTGGTGCTGCAGCCTCTGGCCCCCTGCCATCTCCGGATGTTGCGCTCAGCTGCGCTGCTGCGGTCGTGGCCGTGTGTCGCCTATGGGCGTCGACGAGTCGCTGCGCCTCCTGGCCCAGCTCATGGTAGTCTCGGTGGGCCAGCAGCTGTGAATTGGCCAGGGTAACTCTCACCGCTGACGGTAGTGTCCTGAGGAAAAGGTGGGCGAAAATAAAACCATCATCTTCGGAGTCTCTCAAACTCAGCATCTTCGCCATCAGGTCTGCAGGTCTCTCGACCTCGCCCTCAGTCAACGACAGGAGCTTCTCTGCTCGCTCTCCCAGCGAGGGGGTGAAGGAACGGATGAGAGCAGCTTTCAATGCGCCATACTTGTCGTCGTCTGGCGGGTGGTTAATCAGGCTCTCTACCCGCTGGGCTGTGTGGCTGTCCAGCTTCGCAACCACATGGTAGAATTTCGTGGCGTCTGCCGAAATTCCCCGAAGATGGAACTGTGCCTCGACTATGTTAAACCAGGAGCGCGGCTATGCTGCCAGAAATCCGGTAGCTGGACTGTGGTAGCTGCATTAGCCTGGCTGGCTCCTGATGAGTGCGGTGCAGGGGAATCGCCACCGGCCATAATTCGTCTTAGGGTCACCAGTGTAGAGGATGTGCTCAAGGATGAGGCTGAGTTTATTTCTCAGGTTCAGCTTTATTAACAGAACACATACTCTAACAATCTCCAAGCAAGAAAAGAGACAGATCAATATCACATCGCTCTTTTATATCCCGGAACATCGAAACTCAAGTCACATGGTGTCTAAGCAAACATACAGTCACATGGTACTTAATCACAGTCACAATGTAACCCTTTTGATCTTCCACCATTGTCCCTTAGCCTTCGATGGTCCGGAAATCCCTCCAGGGCATCTCTCTGAGACAAAGGCCAAATCTCACACCTTCTCGATATCTCCTGCAGACTCAGTCCTTTTGTCCCTCGAGACGTGAAGCACACAATAAACATACAGCAATACATTTGTGGAAAATATGTACCCAACATATGTGCCACATATCTATCTATCTATCTATCTGTACCCGTAGGTAGATTTGTTTTGCAGACTGGTGACATCCATATTTACAAGCCCCAATTACAATCAACATAAACACAAACACAGGCACACATGAAGCTGACTATAAACATGATAAAAATACTTAAAAATGCTTAAGGCTCCATCAGTCAGGGTATAAAGACAAAGAGATGAGAGAAAAACCAGAGATAAGAGAGAAGGGTCATATTAAAAAGTTAAAGACTAGTCAAAGAGGTTAAAAACTCAAAGGTCTAAAACCCAATAAAAGATTTAGAACCCAAATAAAATTCTACAAAAATAAGTCAATATAAAATGGAGTTAATAAATAGGTACCTAAATTATGTGCACTATATTGTTACAACTTGTTCAACTCTTTGACAGCAGCAGGAACAAAGCTGTTTTTGTAGCGCTGGGTTTTGCTTTTTGGGACAGCAAACCTCCGTCTTGAGGGAAGAAGCTGAAAGTTGCAGTACAAAGGGTGGGAGTCATCATTTAAAATGGAGGTAGCCATCCTCTGTACTTGTCTGGTGTACAGGGATGTCAGGCTCAGCTGTGACTCACCAAGCAAACGACTGAACCATCTAACTACCTGATCCAAGGATTTCCTCTGTTTCAGTTTTATCTGACCAAACCATGACACTAAAGAAAAGGATAAAACAGATTCAATAAAAGCCCGATAAAACATTGTCATTATGGTTCGGTCAATTTGGAAGCGTGCAAGTTTCCTCAAGCAATGCAAATGTTGCTGACCCTTTTTGCACACCCTTTCACAGTTCTCTTCAAAGCTTAAATTACTGTCAATAATCGTCCCAAGACATTTGTAGGATTGTACACATTCGGTGGTCTGACCTTTGAGTGCGGTGACTTTGTGCCTGGGAGTTTTCCTCCTAAAGTCAATAATCATGTCTTTAGTTTTTGTCGTATTCAGCTGCAGGTAGGAATCCTCACACCAGTGAACAAAATCATCAACTACTGGGCCGTGGCCACTCTCACCACCCTGGAGGAGACTGACAATAACTGAATCATCAGCATACTTTATAATGTGTCTGTTGTCATGTCTGCTCCAACACATGTTTGTGTACAGGATGAAGAGTAGTGGTGACAACACACACCCCTGAGGAGAGCCAGTAGAAGAGCACTTTAGGTCAGACAATGTACCATTGACCCTTACTCTCTGCGTCCTGTTGGTTAAGAAATCCAGAATCAAACCCACCAGATTATTGCTCAAATCAAATTGTTGCAGGAGCCTTTCAACTAAAATATGAGGTTGGATTGTATTAAAGGCGGAGGAAAAGTCCACAAATAAAAGCCTGGCGTGTGTCCCATTAAAATCCAGATGTTTAAAAAGCATGTTAAACAGAGTGACAGTGGCGTCCTCCATTCCTCTGTGAGGCCTATAGGCAAACTGCAGAGGATCCAATGCGTGCTCAGTCTGCTTTAGGACCTCACATCTGACCAGTTTTTCAAAAATTTTCATTAAAATTGAAGTCAAAGCAACTGGTCTAAAGTCGTTTACCATTTTAGGACAGCTGGATTTTGGAACAGGAACAACCACGGCATCTTTCCAGATCTTGGGCACATGTTGTGTCTGTAAGGACTTATTGAAAATGTAATGAAATACAGGACTCAGTTCATGTGCACAGGACTTTACCAGGCACCCACATATATTATCAGGGCCCTGACTTTTGTTCACTTTTACAGCGCAGAACTCCCTTTTAATATCCTGCACCTCAATATTAAAGTGTTGATTGTCTTTGAGTTTCTGTTTCAAATCTTGGGTTTCTGTACTAAAATCAAAGGAGTCAAAACGACCATAAAAACAATTAAGAGCATTAGCCAGCTCTATGTCTGAATTAAAACCATCTAAAAACACATGATTACTGCACTCTGTGCTCTGAAGGCCTGCAATAGTTCTCATACTGGCCCAGGCTGAACCAAGTTTCTTTGTTACCATCTTGCTTTCCAATTCTGATTTATAATTCTGTTTTGCTCTTAAAATTTCGGCCTTCAGCTCTTTTGTGGCAACCTGTAGCTCAGAAACAGACCCCTGTTTAAAGGCAAGTGCTTTCCTCTGTAAGCAGGATTTAACTGATTTTGTAACCCATGGCTTGTTGTTGGGATATATTTTAACACGTTTACGTGGAATGATCATATTTTTACAGAAAGCCATGTATGAGCATGCGATGTCCACCAAAGAGTCCAAATCATCCCCGCAGGACAGTGTGAACACCTCCCAGTCCGTATAGTTAAAGCATTCCTGGAGGAAGTGCTCTGAATCCTCTGTCCACTCCTCTATGTCTCTGGTCTCCACCTTGCCTCTTCTGAGAGCAGTTTTATATGTGGGCAGCAAATGTACACAGTTGTGATCTGAGGATCCTAAAGGAGGAAGGGGAAGTGATTTATAGGCCCTCTCTATGGATCCATAGCACAGGTCCAATGTCTTTTTTCGCCTGGTTGGGCAGGAGACATACTGATAAAAGTTTTTAAGTGTCTTCTTTAAAGAAACATGGTTAAAATCCCCAAGAATAAAGTTTGGCGCCTCTGGAGAAATTGACTGCAGCCGCTGTACCACATCAAAGACGGTGCTGGAGGCGGAGTCAGCGTCTGCCCTCGGGTGGATGTAAACAGTGGTGATGAAAAGTTGGGGGAACTCGCAAGGCAAATAAAAGGGGCGTAGCGATACGGACAGAAGCTCCACATCGGGTGTACAGATGCGCTCTCTGACCGTGACAGATATGCAGTACTGTTTATTAATATATAATCATACGCCGCCCCCCTGACATTTCCCCGTTACCTCTTCCTGCCAATCTGAGCGCAGTGGGGCTCCAAAGCCATCAATCCACAGGTCCGCGTCCCGGTCATGCGCAGTAAGCCAAGACTCCGTGTAAGCCATGACACAGCAGTTCTTAAAGTTCTTCTGGTAGCGCACATTCCCTTGAATTTCATCCACCTTGTTCCTCAGAGATTGTACGTTCCCAAAAATCATGGAAGGAAGAGGAAAGTTACCAAACTGACGTTTCCTCAGGCGTAGTTTCACGCCTCCCCGCTTTCCGCGCTTCCTTCTCTTGTCTCTCTTTTCATCGCGAAAGCCCCTCTCCAGCCCCTGCCGCAAAGTGAACCTGCTCTCAGCAGCCTCTGCTGGGGTCTTGCTGGGCTGGAAACCCGGGGCGCATGGTCAATGCAGATGTAGACGCATCTTCTGTCTCTCTGGAGAGTTAGTGAAAAGTAAAACACTGCACACTCCTTGTTCATTCATTTATTCCCCTAAAAAAAATCCTACATTAATGCCTAATCTATAGACTTGTTATAATAAATAAATTGTGAAGATTGCTTAGTTAGATATTTCACGAAGTGCTCTCACACACAACACACCAGACACACAAGCTCACACATACACATGCACACATACAAAAGCTCTCGTCTCTGTTTCCTGCATCCATATATGGGCATGGGATTGTGTGGGCTAAACAACAGGTTGCCATAAAGGACTAAAGAGGAGACATCTGGAGCCATTGTAGTGCTGAGAGGAAGGATGTGGGAGCTATTTTGGACGTTGAGAAGACCGGTTTGGACCAATTTGGACAATGGACATGTAATGTTGGAGAGTGTCTGGGAACGGCCATCAAATCAGAAGCTATATGTAGGAGGGGATTCCTTTATTCGGGATCTTAACCAGTTTAAGCTGCTGAGACCCACAACCGTGTTTGACTTGCTGTGTGGTTCAATAAAAATTAAGCTGAAAAATAATATTTCTTCTGTGAATATTGGTTGGTTAACTGAAAACATTCTACTAACTGTCCAAAATTAATTTTTACAGACTCCAATGGTAAATCCGCACTTAAAATGAAAGTGTTGATGGAAAAATAATAATTTTAAAAAAAGAGTGTGATCATCATATAATTAAAATTACGGGCAATTATGACTGGTACAAGATTCCAACGTTGCCGTTTCCTGAGCTCCTGAGCTGTGCAATGTCAAAACACACCACTGAAATATCATTAAACAATGCGCTTCTGACAACAGACCTCCTTTTTCCTGATCAAAAGCAGATTCTCATGGAATGCACTATAATATTAATGCGCATTAGCTTGCTCACCGCCACACCTCTTTGAAATGACTCTCATCCTCTGAGCACATAGCGGGAGCACTGTCTACTGGTAATTTGATGGTGTGACGCAAAGTGTAATAAAACAGACTGACAAAAAAACACTAGCTAATTCTTCTTTTTCTTCTCTCGGCTAATGGCGGATAGCAAACAACTGAAAGGTGCATACCGCCACCTACTGTACAAGAGTGTATAACATTATGTCATCTGAGCCCGACCCCTAAATTCTATGACTTAATCCTGTGTTATTTAAAAAAGAGAAAAGAGCCTTTCTCGTGATTCTTATTGCCTCTCCATCTCCATCTGTTCCCAGAATCCCAGTTAAGTCCCAATCCCTACCAGCCTCTCAAACTTCATTTTTCATTATCTGTCTTTCATTTCTGTATTTGTGACAGTGTAATAAGATGCGGTCAACATTTTCTTTTACTCCACATTCTCTACGTTTGTCACTTTCGCTTTTCTCCATGGTGAATAAAGTGCCGTTTAAACCTGTGTGATCCAGTCTGAGTCTTGCCATAATGATGTCTTCCCTCTTTTTGGTTGTTATGAAATTCTTTATTGCAATAGATTTTTGTATTTTGTGATACGATCTACCTTTATGATCTTCATCCCATCTTTTTTTGCCATAGCTCAGTTCCTTTTTTTCTTGATTACTGCTTTCCCTTCACCTTTTCCAAGAGACAATGGTATAGTTATCTCTTTTCCAAGAGCACTTTTTGCTAATTTGTCTGCACAGTTATTCCCTTTCAATCCTTCATGTGCAGGAACCCAACAAAACTGAACTTGTCCACCACCCCTGTGTACCCTAAATAAACTGTGATTGCGACCCGAAAAGGATTAATCAATCAATTAAGGTTTATTGTCAATACTACCGTACGTGCAAGACATACAGGAGAATTGAAATTTGACTTGACATTGGGCGCGCTCTATAAGCGCATCCCAGCGCCGCGGCAGCCTTGAGGTGCCAGTCATACAGTGGGGGTAAGGAAGGAAGGGGTAGGGGATGACACAGTAGGCGAGAGAAAAAAACATAGTTATCAGAATAGCGCTCAGTGAGCGAGATTATGATTACAAGAAAAGCAGACAAACAATACACACGTTGACAAAGAGCGATGAGAGACCAGTGTGTGTGTAATCAGCATATACAGTATAATCAGTGTGAGTGCAGTGTTGAATGTATCATTTGTTGATGTACAACAGAGGGGGGCGCCTCCTGGCAACGGATGGTTGTTATGATCATGTTTTCAAAACACAGATAAGCATGTCCAGAGTCTTTCTCTCTTCGTGCATGCCAGATGGCAAAGTTCTGTATTAGACACATGATAGCGCTGTCCTTGAAGAGTCCAGTCTGTTGAACAACAGCAATTAATGTTAATTGTTTGGGTTAAAAAGCCAGCCGTTTCTTCTACCTTATCTTCATCGAAGAGGAATGTAAACAGGGCACCAAAAAAAAAACAAGGTCAAATCTGCACAGTGCACTTAGAGAATAGAATTTTCCTCTCTCATGCGATTCTGTGCTTCATAATTTCCATATATAGGCGTAAAAGAGCACTAGCGACTCGAGATGTATTCCACCATCTGAATCAATTACCATTCAGTTCACCATGCCGCCTCGTGCACTCCCCAACTGGTCGAATTTGGTGAAGGAGCTTGCCTGGGTCCGCATTTTGAACAGCTCTCCACCTTCCTCAATTTCTGAAACATCAGGAAACTACAAAGCCAAAGTAGAAGTCCTGTGATCATAGCCAACAGATGTCTTCTGCATCTCCAGTCAAATCATACAGACACATGAGATCCCAATGTCCATGAGTCTTCCCCTTGGGTTCCCCCTGACCCGATCTTCTTTTAAAGTGGTGACAATCACATTTAAGCCGCTTTCCAGATCCATAATTACTGTTTGGATTAAGATTCAGCAAGAAGAAGAGCGACTAAAACACAGACAAAAACGCAACATTGCAAGCTGGGATCAGAAGGGAGAGAATTAGGAGGGGGAGGAGGGAGAAAAGCGTCTGCTCTCTCTGAATGCTGGAAGAAGAAGGATGGAAGAAGATGGATGGATGGATAGCTCAATCACCAAGTCTTCCCTTGTAGATTTTAGTGTCTGTATGGTTTTTAGCGCAAATAGAGGTATTATCAGTGGCAAGGACAGGCCAAGACAAACTGACTCCAATATCTGTTACAGTGACTGACCAGATGATAGGTTTGTTTATCTCTGCTCTTTGAGTAGTGCATGTCACGATGCACCGACTGGCACAGTCCACCACAGACCTTGTCTCACCCCATGTAACTGAGAGTGGTCCACCACAGACCTGTGATGATGATGATGATGATGATGGTTTTTAGAGCTGCAAGTGAGTCGACACACACCACCACCCGGTCCGGTCTGACCTCCTCCACCCACTGCAAAGCAATAATTATTGCCACCATCTCTGCTGTAAACACGGATGTATTGTGGCAGAGTCTTTTTGCGATGGTCTCTATAAACTCTGGGATGTATACTCCAACTCCACAGAGCCCTCTTTATTCTTTGAACCATCAGTATAGAGCTGTATGAAGTTATAGTAATTATTCCTGAGATAAATGCTTGTTTTAACACCAACTTCACTCATATGCCAATGGAAAGTCTGTCTGAAAAGTGCACAGATGACAGTCCGTGAGCATTCAGATGATTTTTTTCAACCCATTCTTCACCATTTATTCTTTCTAACATACTGTAACTAACTGGGCATCAATTGTGATTGATGTCTTCCTTATTATCAAGCAGCATTATTATCACATGTATTTTGGCTCACACACACGCCCTGATCAGCGCAAAACCTGTCTTAACCTGTCATGATCAGAATTATTTAGATAATGCACCTCTTTGCATGAAAGGGACTAGTGTATACCGATGCATGCCCATAGAAACCCGTGCACGCCCGTAGAGGGGATGCACTGGAACAGAATTCTTGCCAGTTACAGGACAGTTGGTATAGCAACACAGCACTAAGTGGCAATCACATGACAGCCTTTGTAAGCAGCAAAACATAAAAATCACACAAAATATGCACTGCCATCTGGGGCTGTTTGCCCCTGGTTGTTACTTCTTCTCCTGCCTATCACTGTTCTGTGTTATGTTGCTTACCTGTGCCTATATACTGTATATGTCTTGTAGGGAGTCATGTGCTCTGTCTATGTGCAGTCATATAGACATCATCTGGTGGGTCTTCTTCTTTGTTCAGACCACTGAAGGGTCTCTTCCTGTCTCAGATGGCTGTGTTGTTCACAGTCATGCCTGCGGCATACTGGTGGAACCTGAGGTGCTTCATTTTCACAGCATCTTTTCTGAAGTGCAGCAGTTCTCCTCATTCTATTGCTCTCCATCTGGCGGGTCTTCTTCTTCTTCGTTCAGACCACTGGTTGAGGGATAGGTGCGTCATAATTCCAGTTCATGGGCACGATCTTGAAAAGGTGGCTTTCAACCCTGTTCAGGAAGGCCCATGCATGCCTGTAGAAACCAAGAAACCGGAGCACCCGGAGAAAATCAACGCTTTGCTTGGCATTTTACACATTTGTAGTGTAGACTGGCATTCGTCAAGGTTACACATTTGCCGTCATGTAGGCATGGCGAGTCATCCTATGACGCTTGCGTTCATAGGACGCGCTATGATGATGAGGCAGAGATCATAGGCCTATGATGTCTAGGCCCATAGGCCTATGATGTCCTAGAAATGTGCTTTAAAGTCTGTTGCACCCTATGCTGGTGAAGGGTGTCCTTTCTCAGACGGGTGCGATGTACAGACGTGGACAAAATTGTTGGTACCCCTCTGTTAATGAAAGAAAAACCCACAATGGTCACAGAAATAACTTGAATCTGACAAAAGTGGTAATAAATAAAAATTCTATGAAAATTAACCAATGAAAATCAGACAATGCTTTTGAATTGTGGTTCAACAGAATTATTTAAAAAAAAAACAAGCTCATGAAACAGGCCTGGACAAAAATGATGGTACCCCTAGAAAAGATTGAAAATAATGTGACCATAGGGACATGTTCAACCAAGATGTGTCCTCTAATTAACATCACAGGTGTCTACAAACTTGTAATTAGTCAGTCGGCCTATTTAAAGGGTGACAAGTAGTCACTGTGCTGTTTGGTGACATGGTGTGTATCACACTAAACATGGACCAGAGGAAGCATAGGAGAGAGTTGTCTCAGGAGATTAGAAAGAAAATTATAGACAAGTATGTTAAAGGTAAAGGCTATAAGACCATCTCCAAGCAGCTTGATGTTCCTGTGACTACAGCTGCACATATTATTCAGAAATTTAAGATCCACGGGACTGTAGCCAACCTCCCTGGACGTGTCCGAAGGAGGAGACAGATAATACGAATGGTAACAAAAGAGCCCAGAACAACCTCTAAACACATTCATGGTGAACTCCAAGGTCAAGGTACATCAGTGTCAGATCGCACCATCCGTCGTTGTTTGAGCCAAAGTGGACTTCATGGGAGACGAATCTGTGTCAGAAATCTCTGATAAGTTTATAGTAAAACAAAGGAAGGAATACCCTGTATTGTCTGCATCGCAGTCTTTTACTATTACAAATATTACTGAGACCAAAGTTATCGATTTAATTCAAGCACTCAAACCATCTAAAGCAAAGGATGTTTTTGGAATGGACACGAACATGCTCAAAGATTTAGGTTCAGCTCTCACCACTCCTATTGCCTCAATCATTAATCTTTCAATTTCATCTGGCCATTTTCCAAAGGCCTGGAAATCTGCTACTGTTACCCCTGTTTTTAAATCCGGTGACTCAACTCTTCTGCATAACTACCGACCAATAAGCATTCTTCCGGCCATTTCCAAAATTGCAGAAAAATGGGTGGCAGAACAGATTGTCCATTATTTAAACAGTAGTTCCCCCTCTCTCCATGCCATGCAGTTTGGTTTCAGATCCAAGCATTCCACTGAAATGGCTACATGCCTCTTCCTTGAGAAAATAAAATCTTTTCTTGATAAGGGTGGAGTTGTAGGGGCGGTGTTTTTGGACCTCAGGAAAGCATTCGATACAGTAAATCACTCTGTTCTTCTTACCAAGCTCTTTAAATTTAACTTTTCTCACAATGCTGTGAGCTGGATTGAATCATATCTGCATGATCGAACACAATGTGTATCAGTTAACAACTGCAGATCTGATTCTCTTAGGCTAACTTCTGGAGTCCCTCAGGGATCAATATTAGGCCCCCTTTTATTTAGTCTTTATATTAATGATTTGCCCACTGTTTGTTCTGAAGCTGAATGCTTAATGTATGCAGACGACACATTTTTTTTGTTCATGGTCGCTCCAAAGACACTGTTGCTGCTAAACTTAATAAAACAATGTCCTGTGTCACAACTTGGTTGCAGGAGTGCTGTCTACAGTTAAATGTTTCTAAAACTGTAGGCATGTATTTCACTAAAATAAATAGAGTGTCACCTGACCCTGACATACATGTTAATGGAGGAAAAATACAAATTGTTAGCCAATATAAATATCTTGGGTTAATAATAGATTCACAGCTTTCCTTTAAAGCCCATATTGGCTTTAAAGGAAAGTTTAAAGAAACTTTAAAGAAACTTTTAAGAAAGTTTTTTTTTCTCCTCCCCCCTTGTGTCGTTCCCTCCCTTCCCCTCCCTTCCTATCCATCTCTGTTTGATGAGGCGCCTATTATGGCTGCCGTGTCGTTGTGTCGCGCGTATGCGCACCAATGTCAAGTCAAGTTCCTCGTGTGTTTTTTACATGCTTGGCAATAAAGTTTATTCTGATTCTGATTCTGATTCTGAAATTGGGATAGTCTTCATACATTTGCAAATTTAAATTTGACTTATAAAGTACTGCATGATTTGGCTCCAGATCCTCTGGCAGAGTTCATCAGCCAAAGAAACAGCTCTGATCGCGTCACTCAAGGCTCTGTCAGAGGTGACTGTTTCATTCCTCTGCGCAGGAGCACTTTCAGTAAGTCGGCCTGGTCAGTGAGGAGCGCTAGTGAGTGGAACTCAGTACCTGAGGAGGTTAAACTGCTCACAACATTCAAGGCCTTCACAAAAAAATTGAAAATGTGGCTTATAAACACCTACAGCTGCCAACACTAAAAGATAAGTCTGCTGTGATGTTTGATGTTGTGTTTCAATGTACGGTTTGTTATGTATATATTATTTGTTACATTAGTGCCCTCTTAAATGTCTAACCATGTTTTTTTCTTGTAGATGCATTTTACTGCTTTTTTACATCTTGGCCAGGGGACTACAGATGAAAACTAGCCTTTTGGCTAATTCTGGCTTTTTTAACCATGTGTAATCATGTGTTTTATGAAATTGCATTGTCCCTTTTCAAATAAACTAAACTAAACTAAACTAAACGACCAAGGAGGACACCACTGTTGAAAACAAATCATAAAAAAGCCAGACTGGAATTTGCCAAACTGCATGTTGACAAGCCACAAAGCTTCTGGGAGAATGTCCTATGGACAGACTAGACAAAACTGGAACTTTTTGGCAAGGCACATCAGCTCTATGTTCACAGACGCAAAAATGAAGCATACCAAGAAAAGAACACTGTCCCTACTGTGAAACATGGAGGAGGTTCTGTTATGTTCTGGGGCTGCTTTGCTGCATCTGGCACAGGGTGTCTTGAATCTGTGCAGGGTACAATGAAATCTCAAGACTATCAAGGTATTCTAGAGAGAAATGTGCTGCCCAGTGTCAGACAGCTTGGTCTCAGTCGCAGGTCATAGGTCTTGCAACAGGATAATGACCACAAAGCATACAGCTAAAAACAGCCAAGAATGGCTAAGAGTGAAACATTGGACTATTATAAAGTGGCCTTCTATGAGCCCTGATCTAAATCCTATTGAACATCTGTGGAAGGAGCTGAAACATGCCTTCTGGAGAAGGCACCCTTCAAACCTGAGACAACTGGAGCAGTTTGCTCATGAGGAGTGGGCCAAAATACCTGCTGAGAGGTGCAGAAGTCTCATTGACAGTTACAGAAATCGTTTGATTGCAGTGATTGCCTCAAAAGGTTGTGCAACAAAATATTAAGTTAAGGATACCATCATTTTTGTCCAGGCCTGTTTCATGAGTTTGTTTTTTTAAATAATTCTGTTGAACCACAATTCAAAAGCATTGTCTGATTTTCATTGGTTAATTTTCATAGAATTTTTATTTATTACCACTTTTGTCAGATTCAAGTTATTTCTGTGACCATTGTGGGTTTTTCTTTCATTAACAGAGGGGTACCAACAATTTTGTCCATGTCTGTACTGCTGGAACCTCAGGTTTTTTATCTTCATGGCATCTTTTCTGACATGCAGCAGTTGTCGTCAAGACAAATCGACATTGTCCTATAAACTCAGGCATCCTATGCACATATACACATAGACAAATCTATGTGTGACATCATAAAGACAAATCATCCTATGATCTCTGTGGTCTATGTGACATCATAAAGACACATTTGTCGTCCTATGATGCCTGAGTTCATAGGACGTTTTATGATATACAGGCAGAGATCGAAGGCCGTCCTATGATGTCCTATGAAGTGTGGCACACAGAAATTTCTTGCTTTTATGGAGTAATAGAGTGATTTATAGAGTGATGGAAAGGAGCACTTTGGATTGGATTATCCAGAACACACCTCTGAATGATTAGACCGGCCTCTTTGTGTCATGTGCTGGCAGAAAGTTCATTTGTATGCCGTTGTGATAAGGACGTGAACTTGGAAATGCCCATAAACGCATTCTGCGTCAGTGACAACTGATCAACCGACCCCATCGTTGTAATACAGCCCCATATCTTCTACCTCTTGGTCATGTAATTAGCCAGTTTACTACTGTTTATCACTTCTACGCTGACGACTCCCAGATTTACGTTTCATTCAGTCCCAAATGCCACAGTCATCTGGACTCTCTGCACTGCTGCATTACTGCCAGTAAGGACTGGATGGTTTCCAACTTCCTTCAGCCGAACCCAGATAAAACTGAAGTTCTAGCCATTGGTCCCTATCAGTTATCAAACTGTATCACCCCTTAGTTGGCATCTCTTACAAACAATGTAAAATCTTCAGAAAGAAACCTAGGAGTTGTTTCTGAAAGGAAACTTAATTTCAACCAAACCCTTTCTATTTTAGCTCCAACTCTCTGGAACAGAACCCCCAACCCCACCCCTCTTTTAAGAAGTTGTTAAAACCCACATGTACAGACTGGCATTTCTATAATGTTTTAATTTGAACTACTATATGTACCTGTGTGTATATGAATATGGATACATACATGTAACTGTGTGTGTGTGTGTGCACTTGTATGCCCATATATGTATGTATACACACGTCTCTCTGTGTTGGCCCTGCGATGGACTGGCGATCTGTCCAGGGTGGACCCTGCATCTCGTCCAAAGATGCTGGGATAGGCTCCAGACCCCCCGTAACCCGAAAAAGGATTGAGCGGAAGAAGATGGATGGATGGAATCTATTCCTACCTACTTGTTTTTGCTTGTTGTTGCTGTGAAGCACTTTGTAACTCTGGTTTAGAAAAGTGCTAAAGCTTTTTTTATTACTAAATCTACAACTTTTTTCCTGCAAATTTGCAACTTCTTTCTCATAAATTTGCAACTTTTTAACCTGCAAATTTGAAACTTTTCTCTTAAATTTGCATTTTTTTTAGTAGATTTGAATCTGGAGCTTGGCCTTTTCTGGAGTTGCCCCGGGCGAGAGGCGACGAGCAGGGGTAGGTATTCTTGTATCGCCCCACCTTGCTGCCTCTATATTGGAGTTTTCCCCGGTGGACGAAAGGGTTGCTTCCCTGCGCCTTCGGGTTGGGAAACGGGTCCTGACCATCATTTGTGCCTATGCACCAAATGATGTTTCAGAGTACCCACCCTTTTTGGAGTCTGTGACTGGGGTGCTGGAGGGTGCTCCTCCTGGAGACTCCATTGTCCTACTGGGGGACTTCAATGCGCACGTGGGCAACGACAGTGAAACCTGGAGGGGGGTGATTGGGAGGAACGGCCTGCCCGATCTGAACCCGAGTGGTGTTCAGTTATTGGACTTCTGTGCTAACCACAGTCTGTCTATAACGAACACCATGTTCAAGCATAAGGGTGTCCATATGTGCACCTGGCACCAGGACACCCTAGGCCGCAGGTCGATGATCGATTTTGTTATCGTATCATCAGACCTGCGACCGTATGTCTTGGACACCCGAGTAAAGAGAGGTGCAGAGCTGTCAACTGATCACCACCTGGTGGTGAGTTGGATCCGATGGCAGGGGAGGAAGCCATTCAGACCTGGTAGACCCAAACGTATAGTGAGGGTGTGCTGGGAGCGTCTGGCTGAGGCCCCTGTCCGGGAGGTCTTCAACTCCCACCTCCGGAAGAACTTCAACCACATTCCGAGGGAGTCTGGAGACATGGAGTCTGAATGGGCCATGTTCTCCACCTCTGTTGTTGAAGCGGCAGCCCAGAGCTGCGGCCGCAAGGTGGTCGGTGCATCTCGTGGTGGCAACCCCCGAACCAAGTGGTGGACACCAGTGGTGAGGGGGGCCATTAAGCTGAAGAAGGAGTCCTATCAAGCTTGGTTGGCTTGTGGGACTCCCGAAGCAGCTGAGGTGTACCGGCAGGCCAAGCGGAGTGCAGCTCGGGTGGTTGCTGAAGCAAAAACCCGGGTATGGGAGGAGTTCGGTGAGGCCATGGAACAAGACTTTCAGTCGGCTTCAAAGAGATTCTGGCAAACTGTTCGGCGGCTCAGGAGGGGAAAGCAGCTCCCCGTCCACACTGTGTATGGTGCGGATGGGACACTGTTGACTTCAACTGGGGATATCGTCGGGCGGTGGAAGGAATACTTCGAGGATCTCCTCAATCCCACTGATACGCCTTCCACAGAGGAAGCAGGGTTTGGGGACGAGGGGGATGACTCGCCTATCACAGGGGCTGAGGTCGCCAAGGTGGTTAAAAATCTCCTTGGTGGCCGGGCCCCGGGGGTGGACGAGATTCGCCCCGAGTATCTCAAGGCCCTGGATGTTGTTGGGTTGTCATGGTTGACACGCCTCTGCAACATTGCGTGGAGGTCGGGGGCAGTGCCTTTGGCATGGCAAACCGGGGTGGTGGTTCCTCTCTTCAAAAAAGGGGACCGGAGGGTGTGCTCCAACTTTAGAGGGATCACACTCCTCAGCCTCCCTGGGAAGGTCTATGCCAAGGTACTGGAGAGGAGAGTCCGGCCGTTGGTCGAACCTCGGATTCAGGAGGAGCAATGTGGTTTTCGTCCTGGCCGTGGCACATCGGACCAGCTCTTTACCCTCTCGAGAATTCTTGAGGGTTCGTGGGAGTTTGCCCAACCAGTTTACATGTGTTTTGTGGACTTGGAGAAGGCATTTGACCGCGTCCCTCGTGGATTTTTGTGGGGGGTGCTTCGGGAGTATGGGGTATCGGGCTTGTTGTTACGAGCTATTCGGTCTCTGTACGACCGTTGTGAGAGTTTAGTTCGCATTGCCAACACTCGGTCGGAGTCATTCCCAGTGAGAGTTGGACTCCGCCAGGGCTGCCCTTTGTCACCGGTCCTGTTCATAATTTTTATGGACAGGATTTCTAGGCGCAGCCAGGGAATGGAGAGTGTCATGCTTGGTGACCACAGGATCTCATCTCTGTTGTTTGCAGATGATGTTGTCCTGTTGGCTTCATCCAGCAATGACCTACAGTTCTTGCTGGGACGGTTTGCCGCTGAGTGTGAAGCGGCTGGGATGAGAATCAGCACCTCCAAGTCCGAGTCCATGGTCCTCAGCCGGAAAAAGGTGGATTGTCCTCTCCGGGTTGGGGACAGGCTCCTGCCCCAAGTGGAGGAGTTTAAGTATCTTGGGGTCTTGCTCACGAGTGAGGGAAAAATGGAGCGAGAGATCGACAGACGGATTGGAGCAGCATCTGCAGTGATGCGGACGTTGTACCGGTCTGTTGTGGTGAAGAGGGAGCTTAGTTCTAAGGCAAAGCTGTCGATTTACCAGTCAATCTACGTTCCTACTCTCACCTATGGTCACGAGCTTTGGGTAATGACCGAAAGAACGAGATCGCGGATACAAGCGGCTGAAATGAGCTTTCTCCGTAGGATTGCTGGACTCACCCTCAGAGATAGGGTGAGGAGCTCAGTCATCCGGGAGAGGCTCAGAGTAGAACCGCTGCTCCTCCACATTGAAAGGAGTCAGTTGAGGTGGTATGGGCATCTGATTAGGATGCCTCCTGGACGCCTCCCACTTGAGGTGTTTCAGGCACGTCCCACTGGGAGGAGACCCCGGGGCAGACCCAGGACTCGGTGGAGAGACTATGTCTCCCAGCTAGTCTGGGAACGCCTTGGTATCCCCTCTGAAGAGCTGGAGCAGGTGGCTGGGGAGAGGGAAGTCTGGGCTTCTCTGCTTGAACTGCTGCCTCCGCGACCCGGACCTCCGGAAAAGCGGTAGAAGATGGATGGATGGATGGATGGATGGATTTGAATCGTTTTTCTCAAAAATCTGCAACATTTTTCCTGCAAATTATGCAGATTTTTTCAAGTAAATTTGTGACTTTTCCTCAAAAATTTGCATTTTTTTTCCCTGCAAATCTGGGTCATTTTACTAGCAAGGGGGAGAAAACCTCCATGTTTTGTCTGAGAAATATGAACAGCAGAGGTGGTGGCTGTGGCTGTGCTGAACAGCGGTTTTAATAAGAGTGGTAGCATGTGTTACATACAGAACAGCAGCTTATTGTCACGAACCGAGCTGGTGTTTTCCTGTAGGCTCGGTTCTGACCGTTCTCTGTGGCTCAGGTATTGGGTTTATTATGTATTGTGTTATCTTTTGAGTTCTTGTTGTTTTTATGTCTGTGTTCTTTTTCTTTTCCATGGCTGTAGCTGTTGCTCTAGCCGGCGGCTGTTAGGCAGCCTTTTTGATCCACATTTATGTGGGCGTTGTCTAGTATTTGCTGGTCCGACCACGCCCCCTCTCTCTTGACAGCCAGCTGATTTCTCCCCGGTAATTGTCTTTCCCGCACCTCGCCCAGGTGTGCCCAATTTGTGGTGCCAGCAGTGTTTGTACTTAGGTGGCCTTTGCCAGTCAAACACTGCTGGACCATTGTGCGCTACATACCGTCGTTAATCGCCGCATGACTGCCTGTTTGCTTGAAGGACTGTGTTTTGCTGGTTGGAGGCTTGGACTTTTGGTCTGCTCCTGCACTGAAAGGTAATCTGTTGCGTTTCTCTGTGCAGTCGACTGCTACGCTTTGGCTGGTTAGCCCAGGTTTTGATCTTCAGCCAGTTGAGCCTCCTTGAGCTCTCCTAGTTTCCCGAGCTAAAGACATTAATTGTGTTGTTTCTTTTTGTGGCTACTGTGCGCTGTGGTCTGCCTGTGGCACATAATCATGTGATGTCCTTAAGTGCACCCTGTTCCCTTTTTGTACGTCTTCATTTTGAACTGTCAGCTTTTGTTTTCAACAAATGGTTGTGGTGAAATCCTGAGCTTAAATCCATTCCTCCTTCTCCTCCTCCTCCGTGCGCTGCATAAAAGCGCACGGGGAGGCTCATGACACTTATAAGCTAACTAGAGCCGGGTACAGGTTGGTGTGCTGCTAAAGGCAGAGCGCCAAAGATTCAGTCTCCCTCCGTCAGTCCCTTAATTTAGGGCTGGACGTGATGACATCATCGGTGATGCCTCTGTCATCACATGTGCGCAGTCTGTTGTAACATAGTGCTTAACAACACTCCCCCCATCTGCCCTCAGATCACCTACTAACGACACCAGAAGGAAGTTTCTAGCATAACGTATGCAGAAGAAGACGGCAACATTTGGAAGGATAAAAGCATCCAAACCAAACTCAATTCTACGTCTATGTTGCTTTTTTGTCAGGACGTTCTGTCCCTCACTTTGCTTACAAAGCTAAAATAATTAAAAGGAAGCAACTTCCTGCAGATCATTGCAGCATGCACACCTTCAGTTAATCTGCCTCCATTATGACATTCTGGCTCAATTAAGCTTTCACTTTAATTACTGTGCAGTTTCCCCTGCTTAAGGAAAAAGCAGGTCAGCCCTCATGGAGTGCATAACTAAGAGGGTATGGGGGGGCGGGGGTGACCTTGGCCAACATAATACCAAATGGACCAGCAGTATTGTTTTTTTTTTCTGGGTACATAAGACGAAATGTGAGCATTAAACATCGCCCATTTTCACATTTCTCCATGTCACTGAAGCCTGACAGGCTGTGATTCTCATCAGCCCAGTGGAGCCTACTGAGTTGCAGATTATGAGATGATGCTTTGGATTTTTAAGCACCCTCCCACACACTCACACTTCATCCTATTTTAAATCTCTATAATGTCGGCGCATAAATAAAAACAAATGTCTTTTATAAAACAAGTGAATACCGGTGTGCCTCAGCGGCACCACCCGGCAAGGGAACGTTTCCTCCAGTCAATGTCAGTCTATATGTCGATGGAAACTCTGACTGATGGTTTCAGCTCAGCTGGTGAAAAATCCTTGGTAACAGCATTAATTTTCCAGTGTTCCTGTCAATGTCAATTCCGTCATTCGTCCTGTCAATACGGCTGTAAAAGGCCGTTAAAGATCAGCCCCCATTAACCCATTATTGGCAGAGAGCAAATACTTTAATTAATCCTCCCAAATCAGCAAATCGTCCATGGAAGCTCAGGTTACTTCTGGTTCTGTGTTAGGAGCGTGGGCGCGCATATTTCATTTCTCTTAACTAAAGAAAAAATATGGGGGGGTGCACTGTCAGTATTACTGTAGTCAGGGCTGTCTGTAGCCTTTTTTTTGGGAGGGGGGCTCTGCGCAAGATTGTGTTGGGGGCATAGGCGTAATTTATGGGGGGGTTGGAGGGGTTATAACCCCCCCAATAATCAAATCCAGTAAATATACCCGCCCATAATCATATAATTATAGTTAACCCCTTGCACTCTGGTCAATTTCCCTAAAAACGCCTAAAAATAACGTACCCAAAGTAAATCAAAAGCTGTTCTTCAACCCTTTGCAGCATCTTCATGGGGTTGGTCTCATTTAAAAGAAAACGCTTTGACTTTTTTGGCAAAATAGTCATAATCTCTCTAAGTGCTCCCGCTACTGAGTAACAGTCATCTAAACATACTGAACTTGAAGAAAATAAATTTCGCCTGGGTGGTTTTTTTTGGATACAAATGCTTGCAAATAACACACAGCTGTCAGATCCGGGCTGGAAAATGCAACAGAAATGTAGAACCAAGTGTTACCCAGCTGAGGTCAAAATTTTGTAACAATACCACAAAAAATGAATATATTACACAGCTTTTTTCTCAGGTTGTTCCCAGGCGTTTTTGAACTGTGCCAAATTGTGCCAAATGGTACAGTTTGGAAAAACGTCTGTAACTTTTGAATGATTCAATATAGAAGCTTCATCTTGGGCTCTAATGAAAGGTGAAGGGCTGTGTGTGTGTGTGTGTGGGGGGGGGGGGTTGTTTATTCATTCATGAATGAATGAATGAACAAACAAGCCCCACACACAAAGAAGCATGCCACGTAAAAAATGTGGCTTTTTTTTTTTACAAGAAAAAAAATAACCTACAGTGCCCTAAAAATTATACTAAAATATCTGTAATGTAGAAGATAACAACTCCCCCCCACCCCCGCTACAGAGGACGGACATCGCCCATCGCTACATGATGGAAAGCGGGGACGGTGCGCCGTGGTCTACTACGCACAGTTGTACTAAAATATCTGCAATATATCTGCAATCCGCTACAGAAGAGTAGCGGGGGGGGGGGGGGCGTTCACGGACCGGTCCGTCATGTGGCGATGACGCACAGTTGTAATTTACCGATCGGTCAAAAGTCATTTTGATTACAATTTTCAGTGATAAAGAATAATTTAGCTTATAACACTTACCTGTCCACAACAGCAGTGTCGCTGGCGAACTTCTCTTCCTCATTGTCAGACGAACATGACGCTGGTCCGCTTGTTACGGACTTGTGGTTCTGGTCACGCAACCCGGTCAAACCATAATTCCATTATTGCGGTTTTGCGCTTCCATGATTGTGGTTTTGGCGAACGATTTTTCAAAACAAATAAGAACAGTAGTAATAAAAAAAAGACTGGTGAACGCGTGTGTGTCACCCAGCCTTACACAAAACAGATTTTACGCACGGGACGCACGCTTTCGAACTTCTGTGCTTCAATTGGCTCGCTGTATTCGCAGCCGTTGGTAGGCGGGTCCTTCTTGCTAGGTTTTCAGTCATTGGTTCTTCAAGGTTTCAGAAACCCAATTCAAGGCTCTTATTAGTCGAATGAGAGGTCAATCACATCTAAACCAATCAAAGCACTCCTTTGGCTTTCTGTTTGCAGCTGTGTCTGTAGTGGAAGAACGGAAATGCAGCTTCTTTTTTTTTTCAGTGCGCACTAGGACGCGGGCGCCCTCGTGCGCCCTAGGACGCAGAGACGTGACCGCCCGCAGTACACCGGAGTGCAAGAGGTTGATACAAAATATCTACAACTCAAGCAAGTATGAAGAGTTGTCTTTTTTTTTTTTCATTTGCAAGCAACAAAAAGTAACATTTCTAATAATCAGACAATGAATCCCCCCTGCTGCCGACTTGGTATTGCCCAACTGGTACTTGCGCCTTCACTGAGTAGGAGTCAGCATGGTTGCCAAGTCCGCTTATTATAAGCGACTTTGGGCTTGTTTTTTCCTAAAGTCACCTACAAATCTTGTGAGTCACTGGTTGCGGGGTTTTGGGCTTGTTTTTTAGTTGCTTATTTGGTTTTGCTTTGCTGTCTGTGTGACAGCTGTCCCAGCTCAGTTGTGCAAGATTATAAGCTGTGTCTCCATACCAAGAAGTTCAAAATCTGCTAATTTTGGGGGAAGTTATTGAGGTAAAAGTGACCAGCCAGGGGCTTCACTTCTGGCGGCCAATGATCCATCCAGTTTTTCTATAGGCATCAGTGGCCCGCCTGACTCCACTTGGTTCTGGACTCGCTAATGGGGAGTGAGCTATCCAGGTTTTATTTTTATACAGATCAGTGCATATTGGACCTTAAATTGAAAAAAAATTCTTCATAGAAATGAATGGCAAGAGCAAAATTATCTTTTGACCCCGATCAAATTTTGCCATGAGTTACACATATGATGTTTGTCAATTTAAAAGATAATTTTCCACGTTATTAAAGTTTTTGGCTGTCATGTAATATTTAGTTTTTGTTTAAACGATTAGCGGACAATGACTCCCATCATCCCACATCACTAAACTGTGATCATGTTTAGTGCTATTGCTTATGCAGAATGCACGTCTTTTCTTTTGGTCAAAGTTTAAAAATTTAATTTATTCAAAGTTTTTGTGTTGACTGTGTTTACTATAAATTTGCTGTTGTTTATGCAGAATGCATGTGTATTTTCCTTTAATTAGAGTTTATAAAATTCCGTTATTCAATGCTGACTGTGTTCACAGTTAATTCACTGCAATCAAAACTAAATCTATAGAGGGGTTGCACTGATGTCACACGGGTCATGTGTCTTTTGTTTACTGTGCCATTTTGGACAGCAACGAACAGTCAAATCACCAACAGCAATCGTGAGTGTGTTATGGATGACCCCTTGCAGGGTCATCAGTGAGATGCTGTAGGCAACCGGTGAGTTTGCGTTTTTATTAACATAAGACATGAATAACAAAGGATGACAAAATAATGACCCGCGACCCGGACCTCCGGAAAAGCGGTAGAAGATGGATGGATGGATGGACAAAATAATGAGCCTCGAGGGGCTAAACACGCACATTAACTCTAACACAAGAACTTAACCTCGGGAGATTGGCTAGGGAAAGGCAGCGAGGACGGAACCTACGCTGAACAGTAGCACTTACGGAAGGATGAGGAACAGAGTCACAGGAGAAACTGAAGTTGGGCGTAGGAACTCCAGCCACGTACACGGAGGTACACGATGTCATTAGGTGTAGGTCGCAGAGGGGAGTAAGCCTGAGCTGCTCCCTTAAATGGGGAACAGAACCCAATCAGGAAAAGGGGAAAGTAATTAATGACAATACCATACAGCTGTCCCGGAGCAGCTGGGCTTTGACAGCCGGAAGTCCGCCGAGACGCTGTCAAAATAACAGCCTCAGAGGAGGCCATAAGACACGACCCGGAATAGGGTAGAACTGGAGAAACACTGGACAACCTGAGCGCGGATGGAATCGGCTCTTAGACCATCACAGTATCCCCTGGTCAAAAGGTGCATTCCAGGCGGTCTTAACATCCATGGCCCCACCCCTGTCCCAACCAGAAGGCCACCAGGACCAGCCTAGGGAGGGTGGAGGGGGAATAGACCAGGAGGGAGAGAACCAAGAAAAAACACCATGAAGGGCACAAAGACAACCAAAATGATGAGATAAATACATTGAAAAACAAGGCAGAACATGCCACAGCAATCTTCAAGCAAAGTTGAAAACAAAAAGAATAACATTCCAAAACCCAAAACACAGGAACATACAAAACATACAGTACCCTATAACCACCAGGGGAAAACATTCAAAACTATGGAGCAGCAACACCACAAGTGGAGTCCTACAAAAAAAGGGAGTTGCAGTACACTGGTTATACATATGTGGATAAGGGATCTTTTCCAGCAAAAGAACGAAAGGGGTACACAGAAACACACCAATTTAACAAAATACATTCAACAGCAAATTCGGTCTCAACTACAAGGCAGATATAGAAAACACTAAATAAATTATCGACCTAGAATATGCGATGTCTCCAATCACAGCATCATGGTCTCAGCAGAACATATACATAAGCACAAAACTGATGCACAATAAAAAAGAATAAATCCAGACAATCCTCTGTCCCTACATGTAACATCAGCGTGAAAAAAGAAGAAAAATGCATGCGAATAACTGCATGATGTAAGTAGACCAAATGAGCCACATTACAGAAACTCGTTTCTGGGGAGAAAAAAAAAAACTGCATATAATGGCTCGAGGTTAACTTGCCACACAGATCATAAACAGGTTAAGTCCAAAGCAAAATGAATAAGCAGATTACTTGATCATAGACCTCGATATAAGATGAATATTTGCCGTAAAGCCTCAGAAATTTCAGGAACAATTCATTCCCACAAAAGAAACTTTATCCAGAAAATAAAGATCTACAGACGTAACAGGACTACAGCACCTCAAGTGAGAGTTCACATGAGCACCCAAAGAACTGAATGAAGCATTTCCCACAAATCTGACAAGAGTACAGCTTTTCACTCAGGCAAAATCACACATGAATTGACAAAATATTGAACATTTGTCCAATACAAAAACGGTTCAAGGTCAACCACCCGACAGGAACAAAAAAAAACAACATCCCACCAAAATACAAAGAAAGGCACAGACACCCACAGGGACGTCGACAGGGAAAAGCAAACACTTCAGGCGGTCTACCCAGATCCCGATTCCATGTGGCTGCAGGGGAGAAAAGCAGTTTGGGCAGCCTACCCAAGTCCCAGGCCCGGGAAAACAGTATCTGAGGCGGCAGAACCAGCTCACCAACCCAACAAGGCAGTTCTTCAGGCGGACGACCCAGAACGCAGAACCCACGAAGCAGTCTTTCAGGTGGCCAAACCAGGTCGCCAATCCAACAAGACGGTCCTGAAAGCGACCATCCCACATCCTCAGACCACCAGGAGCAGAGGGAGAAACTCAAATATGGCTTCCTCACCGAGAGGGAGGACGGGAGGGAGCCGACCCGGATGAGGGGAACCCCAATAGCACCCGGCGGGGAAAAAACGGAGGAAAGAGGTGGAACCAGCCCAACGTCCGGCGAAAAGGAATCCACAGCTCCCTCATCGGCCCCGAACCGAACCGGCGCTGCACCCTTGATGGACCCTGATTGGGCCGGCGCAGCACCCACGATGGGCCCCGATTGGACTGGCGCAGCATCAGGGATGATCTCCATGCACGAACCCGGAACCCCCATAGCGACAACCAGAGCGGATTCGTCTCCGGTGACCCTGGGGGGAGGCTCAGAGGAACAAAAGGAACCGGGATCAGGATCACCGGCAGCGGCAGAGCCCGGCAAGACAAGCTCAGATGTAGCAGACGACTGCACCCAGCTCGTCTCCCCAAGAGACAGGCAATGATGTTCCAGAATATAGAAGAGGAAAATAAAATAGAGCACTTGCCTGATCTGGGGTTCTACCGCCGCCCAGGACTTCGATGTTCCAGGTTCAATGCGCAGAAGGCCGTCTTCTGGTTGCCACTCGACCGCGGCGGGCTCCGCAGCCAGCATGATGGTCTCCACAGTCCGGGGTTTCCGTGACGCTGACATCCACGCCGAAAGCCCGCACGGCGTGGTGGCGGGGAATCTGTGGCCTGCTGGACTGAACCATTCCTTCGTGGAGACTCGGGGACGCTTGATCATCGGCGCAGGCTCCAAACGGCAGTCCGCCCTCCTGCTCTGTCCATGATGTGGCTGCGGGGCTGGAACCAGGCTCTCCAGGGCCGCAGGCTCCCTCCTCGTCCAACAGTGACGTTCTAGCACCGGGGAACGCTCGGACAAAAGAGACACAGAGGATGCAGGTTCATACTTCATGACTGCAGCAGGTGGAGGGAGCTCAGGGGACTGTGAACCCCAAACCCCACCCCCAGGGGTCGGACAAGGCAATTTACTCAGCGAAGGATGAGAATGAAAATGCACTTGCCTGCTCCGCTGAGGACCTATGGAACCCGCTGCAGTGGGCTTGGTTTCTCCTCTCCCCTTTGGATGATGATGGAGGACCCCCCGGGAGGACGAAGAGGGGCCGCTTGCACCGGATCAAGAACGAGAACAGCCGGAGTCGCACTCGAGGAGCTCACAGCAGCTGGGGAGAGCGTCAAGGAGGAGGGAGGAACAGCTGAGATGGTCCGGGAACGAGGAGCTGACAGAACAGCGGGGACAGATGACCCGGAGACTGTGGCTGCAGTCCTTCCCTTCCTACGTGACGCAGGAGGATCAGCTGGCTGGGAGACAGAGTCCTTACGGCTACCCGGAACTGGATCCAGACGGGGTTCTTGCTGAGGATAGTGATCAGCATGGTGACAACGTTTACCGGCAACGGGCGAGGTGAAGGAGAGGTTAGGAAAACGCCGCTCCTGCACGGAAACAGAGGCGAGCAGGTCAGCGTATTCAGGATAATCACTCAGTTCAGGATTCCTCTCCACCAGCCTGACCGCCGCCGTCACATGCTTCATGATCTGCGTGGGGTGGACGGCGGAGCAAGCTGCAGCCACTCGGCCCCGGATGGAAGTAGCTGTCAGCTGTAACTTCTCCGGGGGAATCCCGACTGACATCTCACTCCGGCAGGGATGACCTCTGGGTGGTGCGACCTCCTGGACCAGATGAGGGACAGGAATGGGATCCCAAAGCGAGGCGCAAGGATGCCTCCTCTTCGGCTTCCTGCCGGAGTTTCCCTCCAGCCCACGGAGCTTCTCCTGTTGAGCAGCGATGTCCGCCATCCTCGCTGTGATCTCAGGGTGGTCGGTGTAGCAGGGATGGTGGTTAATGAGTGCCTCAGCGAGGTCCAGGTGCCGGCGTACATCACTGGGAGTGTCATAGAGGCGGGCGGTGAAAAGAGTTCCATCAATATAGTCGAGGGCCTCCACCAGCTCGTAGCTCAGGTTCCGAGCGTGGCCCCTGAGCGGCGACATTATCTCCCAGCACGCAGGTACCCAGACAGGGAAAACAACAAGTCCAAATTAGGCAAAACTCACGGTCACCGGCGTCTCTTTTGGCTGCGACCTACTGTTATGGATGACCCCTTGCAGGGTCATCAGTGAGACGCTGTAGGCAACCGGTGAGTTTGCATTTTTATTAACATAAGACATGAATAACAAAGGATGACAAAATAATGAGCCTCGAGGGGCTAAACACGCACATTAACTCTGACACAAGAACTCAACCTCGGGAGATTGGCTAGGGAAAGGCAGTGAGGACAGAACCTACGCTGAACAGTTAGCACTTACGGAAGGATGAGAAACAGAGTCACTGGAGAAACTGAAGTTGGGTGTAGGAACTCCAGCCACGTACACGGAGGTACACGATGTCATTAGGTGTAGGTCGCAGAGGGGAGTAAGCCTCAGTTGCTCCCTTAAATGGGGAACAGAACCAATCAGGAAAAGGGGAAAGTAATTAATGACAATACCATACAGCTGTCCCGGAGCGGCTGGGCTTTGACAGCCGGAAGTCCGCCGAGACGCTGTCAAAATAACAGCCTCGGAGGAGGCCATAAGACACACAACCCGGAATAGGGTAGAACTGGAGAAATACTGGACAACCTGAGCGCGGATGGAATCAGTGCTCAGACCATCACAGAGTGAGTGTAGTCAATGAGATAAATAGCTGCACACAAATCAACACTGGTCCAACAGCGAGGTGCAGACTTTTCTGCGCTTGGTAGCTGACTAAAAAAATCCGGACGGAGCTGGATGGAGTGACCTGAAAAGAATTCACAGCCACCGACTGGCGAAGGCAGATGAGAGTCAGAGTGGCGTCAACCCGACCACGGCATCGTCATTGTTGAATACAGTGAGGATGGTGAGTGATGTGATATTATGCATCTTTGCCGTTATTTATCCCAGTGGTGGAAAGCTCACTTTGAACAAACAACACCATTGTCTCCTGCCATCAATGCTAACTCCATGCTCTGCTTGTATTTTGCGCTTGTGTCGACAACATCTGACGAAATAAGCTAGTGTTAATCCTGGTTAAAAAGTAGTTTTTTACATGTTGCACTTTCGTGCTGTGCATGTACTTAACTTGTGTGTGTATTTTCATTCTAGAGTCCCACCACAGGCTGAAGATCTGCTGAACCGGGACCAGTAGCACATCCAGTTGCTTCTCATTGAGGCAAGAGAGCATGAAACGGACGGGAACAGGTCAAGTGGACCCTTTACCAAGTGAGCTCCCCATGTGAGCACCCCAATTGGACTATGGGGTCCAGTCTGTACATGTACAAGTACATTTTTAATCCAGTGGTTTACAAACTGATTCAGAGCTTTCTAAAGCCTCATTCAGAACATTCTAGTCCCACATACCTATTCTGTGAATTTTCATCTGGGGGCAGCCAGTGGTGACAAGCAGCAGCAGTGGAGAAGAAAAGTCTTTTGAAAGCAGAAACAGAGCCAAAACCTTCTCCAGCTCAGCTTAGTTGTCATCTTACATATATATATTTTTTACACTTCTTGGTGACCGGGAAAAGTCTTTCCAACAGTTTTACACAAATTCTTGTTGTTGTTCTCATTCTTCGCGTTTACAAATCACTGGATTGAGAATGTACTTGTAGATGTGCAGATTGGATCCAGGGGTTCACTTGGGGTGTTCACTTGGTCAGGGGTCTACTTGACCTAGATCCCATGAAACTACCTTGTGAAGGGAGGAGATGGCTGACAATGCTGCCTTCAATCAAGCTGTCATAGCGTGTTAAGTTCTTTGACAGCTCACGTGCACGATGCCAAACACAGGATGAACCACGCAGAGGGGCACATTTGACAATTTATTAATAGCAAAACACAGCGCTGCACAGCTACAGAAACAGTCACTCGCCAGAGGAAAGGACCTGTGGAGAGAAGACGAGAGCCGTGAGCTGAGGAGTGGAGTAAGGGGAAAATGGGTGAGCCAAATTGCCACTTACTTGGGAAATCCAGGGATAACCGGCAGGACCCAGCGGGGAATAGACAAACCAGTAGGGTAGGGGGGAAGTAATGGAGCTGATGGTGCCTGACCGGGGGAATGAAGTTGCTGATGAGTAGTGAGGTGGAGCAGGAGAGCGCGCGCAGTCCCAGTGACACACATACACGGTGGCAACAACCTGAAGAGGAGAGAAAAAAAGAAGGTTAAGGACATGTTAGCATTTCAAACGATTTAAAGCTAGTCCGAAAAACAGGCAGTATACCCAGATGAGCCAGCGTAGACTGCACGGAGGAGACCTCCTTAAGTACGCTGGCTGATGGGCGGGCGCAGGTGTGTCTTCTGCCTCAGGTGCCGTGATGAGCTGGAGGAGATGAGACCGGAGGGGAGGGGCGCGCTGCCTTTGCCCATGACACAAGCGTTCCTTGGTGTGCTGAGACACCTTGAGAGTGGCCAGCATGTGACCCATTCTGAGTTTTTTTTTTACAGTTTAAAGTTTGAATTTTGCAAATTTTGCACATTCTAATAATCTGGATTTTGCTGCTGATTGTAATAAACAATTTAATGACTTATGTGTTTGCATCATGATTTTCTATTTTTCTGTGAAGACACCGGTGGGAAGAGTCAACAGTACAAACCAAACATTTATCAATGACATTGAAAAAAATGGCTCTCTTTTAAGAAAAAGTAACCAAAAAGATCTATTTTATTTACTGAAGACTGCATTGTTGGATGTGACAGTGCAGAAGACACTGCACACTTTAGTGATAGTACCAGGATATGGAGGAATTCTGGGCCATATTACCATCTGGATTTCCTAATAATGGGATAGGGTTTAATGGGATTTAACATGTTTTAACACAAACTACTTTATGGTTCATAATTCTGTTGACAGACTTGCACCAAACCAAAATTGATTTATCAAACTGCTGGATTATTTCGATAGCTTTTCCAATCTTTTAGCATTTAATTTATGTCACTAAATCTTGGTAACCTTCACAAATAAAACAAACAAAAGTGGAGACACATCTGCAATAGGCACAAAAGTTTATTGTAAAAATTCCTAATGCAATATAAAAGAAGTACATAGTACATTATTCACACATAAAATACTGTATATATTTATACAGTACATGTATATATCCAGTAAATCCATGATTTTCCATGTAACCTTGTGACTGTATTATATTAATGGATTTTAATCCTAGTTGAAGTTTGTTTTGGGTTAAAAATGCATCATAATTGTTAAATATATTTTATTATACCTAAGTCAGTACTGTTTACCTGTTGAAAAATATATTTTAAGGTTAATTTAACCCCATAACTATAATATGGCACCTGGCGATCAATTTTTGACCGCTGATCACTTTTTTTTTTTTTGCCATGACACCAGCGGTTGGCCCCTCATGGATCGTCATCTTATCGTGGTGGGGGGTTTGTGTGCCCCAGTGATCCCAGGAGCTATGTTGTCTGGGGCAATTTGCCTCTGAAAGGGTCACCCAAGACAAACTGGTCTTGGGTAAAGGGCCAGACTAAGAACGATCCAACAGACTCTTATGATAAATACGAGAACAAGGATTCAGTGTACCCCACCCGGTATGGGGTTACCGGGGCCCCACCCTGAAGCCAGGCCTTGGTGAGCTGCTCGATGGCTAGCGTCTGGTGGCCGGGTTTCCACCCATGGGATCCGGCCGGGCTCAGCCCAAAGGAGTTACATGGGTCCACCCTCCAGTGGGCTCACCACCTGCAGGAGGGATCATGGGGGTCCGGTGCTACAGTATGTGGATTAGGTTAGCTTTCAAAACTGGCTTTTGGTACGTGGAATGTCACCTCTCTGGTGGGGAAGGAGCCTGAGCTGGTGCATGAGGTTGAGAGGTACCGCTAGATATAGTCGGCCTCACCTCAACACACAGCTCCAGCTCCGGAACCACTCTCCTGGAGAGGGGCTGGAGCTTGGCCTACTCTGGAGTTGCTGCAGGTGAGAGGCGACGAGCGGGGGTGGGTATTCTTGCATCCCCCACCTTGCTGCCTCTATATTGGAGTTTTCCCCAGTGGACGAAAGGGTTGCTTCCCTGTGCCTTTGGGTTGGGAAACGGCTCCTGACCATCATTTGTGCCTATGCACCAAATGATGTTTCAGAGTTCCCACCTTTTTGGAGTCTCTGACTGGGGTACTGGAGGGTGCTCCTCTTGGAAACTCCATTGTCCTACTGGGAGACATCAATGTGCACATGGGCAATGACAGGGAAACCTGGAAGGGAGTGATTGGGAGGAACGGCCTGCCCGATCTGAACCCGAGTCGTTGTCGCCGGCCTCCGTCGGTCTATGATGACCATGGAAGAGAATCCTAAACGACATGGAGTCTGAATGGGCCATGTTCTCCACCTCTACTGTTGAAGCAGCGGCCCAGAGCTGCGGCCACAAGGTCGTCGGGGCATCTCGTGGTGGCATCCCCTTAGTGACTAGTTAATGTCAATCAAAAAACATGTTTTAATTCCTTTGAGGGCCTGGTCCTCAGTATTGGGCATGTTAGCAATCTTAAGTTAAACCCAATTTCCCTTGCTTATCACCCTCCCTCAGCCTACTCAGAGTTTTTATCAGAATTCGCCGAATTCTTAACTGATCTAATGCTGAAATCAGATAGTGACTGTCTTAATAAGGCATTTAATTCAATATTAGACTCAATGGGGTTTTCTCAGAAAGTAGAAAATTCTACCCATTATCTCCACCACACATTGGACCTTGTTCTGACATAAGGCATAGAAACAGAAAATCTGGTAGTGTCTCCTCATGATCCTGTATTGTCAGACCACTGTCTTAACTTTTGATTTCACTATTCCTGACTATTTGATTCCTAAAGAAAAATGTTACTACAGCAGATGTCTTTCAGATGATGTTGTTACCAGATTTATGCAGATTGTCTCCATGCCATGTGTCAGCACAACGGAAATAAGCTATGGAGAGCTTGATCCTTCTGTAATTGATAGCATGGTAGAGTGTTACAGCTACTCTGCATCAGACTCTAGACTTGGTGGCCCCTTTAAAAAAGAAAAAGTCCAATCACAGATTTCTAACCCCTTGGTTTAACACAGAAACTCGTAGCTTTAAACAGAAGACTTCATCCATCCATCTTGTCAATTAGAAAGAAAATGGTGTTCCACTAATTTAGATGAAAACTATTAAGCTTGGAGAAATCATCTTTTAATTTATAAAAAGTCTCTTAGAAAAGCTAGAACAAGTTATTACTCTGCATTAATAGAAGAGAAGAAAAATAACCCCAGGTTTCTTTTCAGCACTGTAGCCAGGCTGACAAAGAGCCAGGACTTTGTTAGTCCTTGCATTCCCTTAGAGCTTACTAGTCAGGACTTTATGAACTTTTTCAATTATAAAATTTCATCTATTAGAGATAAAATAAGTCAGATTCTTCCCACCTTAAACTTGAATACAGTAACTACTACAACTCCTTCAATTGACATCTGTTTGGATCAGTTTACTCCAACTGACCTTTTAGAGTTAGATAAAATAATTTCCTCATCCCATCCTTCAACTTGTCTTTTAGACCCTATTCCTACCAGGTTATTTAAAAAAGTCTTCCCATTTATTGGCTGCCGTATTCTTCAAAAAATCAATTCTTCATTAACTTTAGGCCATGTACCGCAGGCTTTTAAAACTGCTGTAATTAAACCCTTACTCAAAAAGCCAACGCTGGATCCAGGAGTTTTAGCTAACTATAGACCAATCTCTAATCTGCCTTTCATTTCAAAAATCTTAGAAAGAGTTGTTGCTGCGCAATTATTTGACCACTTGCAGGGAAATGGTTTATTTGAAGAGTTTCAATCTGGGTTTAGAATCCATCATAGTACTGAAACAGCCTTAGTGAAGGTCACTAATGACCTCCTTATCGCATCTGATAATGGATTTGTTTCTGTAATTGTCCTTTTAGACCTTAGTGCAGCCTTTGACACTATCGACCATAATATTCTACTCGATAGATTAGAACACTATGTTGGACTTAATGGAACTTCGCTGCAGTGGTTTAGATCTTATTTGTCTGATAGGCTCCAGTTTGTTCATGTCAATAATGAGTTTTCTTCCAACTCAAAACTCAGTCATGGAGTTCCACAGGGATCTGTGCTAGGCCCTATTCTTTTTAGTTTATATTTGCTTCTGTTAGGCAACATCATTAGAAAGCACTGCATACATTTTCATCGTTATGCAGATGACACAATTATACTGTACCTGTCAATGAAGCCAGATGATAGTAATCAATTAGACAAGTTAGAAGCCTGTCTTAAGGAAATCAAAGCTTAGATGACTTGTAATTTCCTGCTATTAAATTCAGATAAGACTGAAGTCATTCTTGTTGGTCCAAAAACCTTAGAAATACCTTTCCAAATCAAACTCTTAGTTTGGATGCGGTTACTCTTTCTCTTAATAGTTCTGTGAGGAACCTTGGAGTTATTTTTGATCAAGATTCGTTTTTCATTTCACATATTAAATTTGTTTCTAAGACTGCCTTCTATCATTTGTGTAATATTGCCAAGATGAGGAGCATCTTGTCTCAGAGTGATGCTGAGAAACTGATCCGTGCTTTTAGTACCTCTAGATTAGATTATTGTAACTCTTTATTATCAGGTTGTCCTAACATATCTTTAAAAAGTCTTCAGTTGATCCAAAATGCTGCAGCAAGACTTTTAACAGGTACGAGAAAGAGAGATCATATCTCTCCGGTTTTAGCCTCCCTTCATTGGCTTCCCATAGAGTTCAGAATTAAGTTTAAAATCCTTCTTCTCACTTACAAAGCTCTGAACAATCAGGCCCCTTTTTATTTAAAATATCTGATACTACCCTATCATCCTAACAGAGCATTATGCTCCCAAAATGCTGGATTACTTGTAATACCTAGAATCTCCAAAACAGTACAATGGGAGGCAGAGACTTCTGTTATCAAGCTCCTTTCCTGTGGAACCAGCTACCAATCTGGATTCGGGAGTGACATGATCTCCGTTTTTAAGAATAGGGTAAAAACCTTCCTTTTCGATATAGCTTACAATTAGGAGGGATCATGTGTCACTAAACCCTCCCGTAGTTATGCTGCTAATGGATTTAGACAGCCGGGGGACATCCAATAATGTACTGGGCTTCTCCCATTTAATGTTTGCTCTCTACATGTCTGTTCTTCTCATCTTCTTTATCCCCTCACCCCCCAAGCCAGTCGCAGCAGATGACTGCTCCTCCCTGAGCCTGGTTCTGCTAGAGGTTTCTTCCTGTTAAAAGGGAGTTTTTCCTCTCCACCGTCGCCAAGCACTTGCTCACAGGGGATTGCCTGATTGATTTTTGATTTTGTATATTGCTGGGGTCTTTCTGCAATTGTAGGGGTTTCCCCTACATTTGAAAGTGCCATGAGATGACTGTTGTGAAATAGTGCTATATAAATAAATAAATAAAGCTGAACCCCCGAACCAAGTGGTGGACACCAGTGGTGAGGGGGGCCATAAAGCTGAAGAAGGAGTCCTATCAGGCTTGGCTGACTTGTGGGACTCCCAAAGCAACTGAGGTGTACCGGCAGGCCAAATGGAGTGCAGCTTGCGTGGTCGCTGAAACAAAAACTCGGGTATGAGAGGAGTTCGGTGAGGCCATGGAACAAGACTTTCGGTCAGCCTCGAAGAGATTCTGGCAAACTGTCCGCTGGCTCAGGAGGGGGAAGCAGCTCCCTGTCCACACTGTGTATGGTGCGGATGGGCCGCTGTTGACTTCGACGGGGTATATCGTCGGGCAGTGGAAGGAATACTATGAGGATCTCCTCAATCTTGATCGGACTCATTCCCAGTGAGAGTTGGACTCCACCAGGGCTGCCCTTTGTCATTGATCCTGTTCATAATTTTTAAGATAAGATAAGATAAGATAAGATAAGATAAGCCTTTATTAGTCCCACAACGGGGAAATTCCAGGATTGCAACAGCACAGGGATAGCAACACTCAGAGCAACAATCAGAAGGCAAGAAAAAAAAAAACAAGCAAGCAAGAGCAGCTAATAAACATATGTACGTATTACTATAAAATATATATATATACACACACACACAGACACACAGTGCAGAGCATTGTAGCTGGATGGAATAATATATGAATATATGAACACACAGTGCAGAGCATTGTAGCTAGATGGAATAAATATGTAAATATATAAAAACACCCACAGTACGGAGCATTGCAGCTAGGTGGAATAAATATGCAAGTATATAAACACACACAGTGCGGAGCAATGTAGCTAGATGGAATAACATGTAGATATATAAATATATAAACACCCACAGTACGGAGCATTGCAGCTAGACGGAACAAATATGCAAATATATAAACACACACAGTGCAGAGCATTGCCGCTAGATGGAATGAAACAGCATAACCGTCTACCCAGCTATCCTGCATGGTATGATTATGTGCCCATACACACTCTCACCCTCCATAGCGACCGGCATGCTCCTAGTTGTATGCCGGAGAGGACCACTGTGTAAGTCTATTGCATCTTCTGCATTCAAAAAACTATTAGTTTGTTACGTCTTTTTTGCTATCTCTGCGAGCAGCCCTGCTTAGGTTGTACAGTCTGACAGCCGTTGGTAGGAAGGACCTACGAAACCTCTCGGTTGGGCACCTGGGATGATGTAGTCTGCTGCTAAATGAGCTCCTCAGTGCATTCAGTATGTCCTGCATAGGGTGGAACTCGGACTCCAGCAGAGATGACAGTTTAGCCACCGTCCTTCTCTCTCCTATCTCCTCCATCGGATCAAGGCGCTGCCCCAGGACAGAGCTAGCTTTCTTAATCAGTTTGTTCAGTCTCTTCCTATCGGCTGCAGTAATGCCACTGCCCCAGCAGACCACTCCAAAAGTGATGGCTGATGCCACCACCGTGTCATAGAATGACTTCAGCAGCGCCCCTTGTACACCAAAAGACCTGAGTCTCCTCAGCAGGAACAGCCTGCGCTGTCCCTTCTTGTAGAGTGCATCAGTATTGTGTGACCAGTCTAGTTTATTGTTCAGATGAATACCCAGGTACTTATAGGATGTCACCATCTCGATGTCTGTTCCCTGTATATTTACTGGTACTGTGAGGGGCTGCCCATGCCTGCGGCAGTCCACCACCAGCTCCTTAGTTTTCCTCGCGTTGATCTGGAGGCAGTTCCGATGGCACCAGTCCACGAAGTCCTGGATAAGCCCTCTGTACTCAGCTTCATCTCCATTGGAGATGAGGCCAACGATCGCAGAGTCATCAGAGAACTTCTGTAGATGGCAGTGTGTTGTGTTGTGTGAGAAGTCCGCAGTATAAAGAGTGAACAGGAAGGGAGCCAGCACCGTTCCCTGGGGGGGCCCCCGTGCTACTGATGATCGTGTCGGACACACAGTCCCGGGTTCTCACAAACTGAGGCCGGTTCGTGAGGTAGTCCAGGATCCATGATGACAGGTGCTGGTCCACCCCTGCGCGCAGCAGCTTGTCCTTCAGGATCATCGGTTGGATGGTGTTGAAAGCACTGGAGAAGTCAAAGAACATGATCCTCACCATATTCCCGGGCTTCTCCAGGTGGGACAGAGAACGGTGAAGGAGGAAGATCACCGCATCCTCCACCCCAATGCCATGCTGGTAGGCGAACTGGAGTGGATCCATCGCTGGTTCCACCAGGGGGCGGAGGTGAGCAAGGAGCAGTCTCTCCAGGGTCTTCATCAAGTGGGACGTCAAGGCCACCGGTCTGTAGCTGTTCAGGTCTTTGGGGTGGGAAGTTTTTGGTACAGGTACCACACAAGATGTTTTCCACAGCTGTGGTACCCTCCCCAGTTTCAGGCTCATGTTGAAGATATACGTCACAATCCCACACAGCTGGTCTGCACAGGACTTGAGGAGCTTTGCGCTGATGCCGTCCGGTCCCGGCGCCTTCCTCGCCTTGATCTTCCTCAGCTCCGTCCTCACCTGGGTCCTGGTCAGGGTCAGGATGGGGGGCTGTGTGTTGGGAGTGGGGGGGTGTTGGTAGAGTGGGGAGTGGGCAGCAGGACTTGATTTCTTTAGAGGCAGCAGTGGTTGTTGTGCAGTCAGGGGGGAGGGCGGTTGGTCAAATCTATTGAAAAACAGATTCAGGTTGTTCGCCCACTCCCTGCCCCCTGTGGCCTGGGGGGAGGTATTCTGGAGCCCCGAGATGGTTTTGAGGTTTCTCCAGACCCCGCTGATGTCGCTCTGTTGCAGCTTGTCCTCCATCTTCTTCCTGAAGCTGTCCTTGCCTTCTCTGATCTTTCTCCTCAGCTCCCTCTGTACGGACTTCAGCATCTCCCTGTTCCCTGACCTGAAGATCCTCTTCTTCTCTCTCAGAAGTGTTTTAATCTCAGGGTTGATCCAGGGTTTGTTGTTTGAGTGACGCCGTATGGTCTTGGTGGGAACGGATTTGTCCACACAGAAGCTGAGGTAGCCCGTGAAGGTGTGAATGAGGCCATCGATGTCCTCACCATGTGGATCGCAGAGCTGCTTCCAGGCGGTGGCTTCAAAACAGCCCTTTAGGGTGTCCATTGTCTCCTCAGACCATAACTCCACAGTGTGCATGGCCGGAGGTTGTCTGTGCACTAGGGGTTTGTACACCGGCCGGAGATGAACCAAGTTGTGATCCGATCTCCCGAGTGGGGGTAGTTGTGATGAGGTGTACGCCTCCTTAGTGTTTGCGTAGAATAAATCCAGTGTTTTATTGTCTCTAGTGTGGCATGTGACATACTGGGTGAAAGTGGGTAGAATGGGAGACAGTGAAACATGGTTGAAATCGCCTGAGATGAGGAGAAGAGCATCTGGGTGTTCTGTCTGCAGCCTGCTGGTTACTGAATGGATGACGTCACGTGCTGTCCCAGCGTTCGCCGTCGGATTTGCATAAACAACAATGCAGATCACGTGTGAGTGTTCTCTCGGGAGATATGTAGGCCTCATGCTAACAGCTAGCAACTCAATGTCTTTGCTGCAGTGTCGTTGTTTAACAGTGATATGTCCCGGTCTGCACCAGTTGTTGTTAACATACATGATCACTCCACCGCCCCTAGCCTTGCCACTGTCTGGTGTTCGGTCAGCTCGTATCATGTGAAAACCCTCCAGCTCAATGTTAGCATCTGCTGCTAGTTCAGTTAGCCACGTCTCAGTAAACAAAAGGAGAGAGCACTCCCGGTATGTGCTATCATAACGGGAGATAGCCGCTAGCTCATCTAACTTTCCCAGTATCGACCGTACATTTCCCATGACAACAGATGGAAGGGAGGGTCTGTACCTTATATTTTTTGTCCTCCGCCTTACTCCAGCCCGGCAGCCGCGGCGTTTTCGCCTCAGTTCTCTCGGTATGTCGAGTATTTCCAATGGGACCGGGTGGCGGTTGAATGCTAGCAGCTGTTCTCTGCTGTATCGTATCCTGCTATAGACAGTGGCTCCGTCCACCGGCTCAGGAGACATTTAGGACGATCTGTGTGTCCGTGATATAAGTGGGGTGAAAAAAAAAGACGGATCAAAAGAGAGAGGAAGGGAAAAAGACTCGGAATCGAGCCGCTGTTGCAAAAGGCAGCCGACTCGTGTGGCGCCCCTAGTGTATTTTATGGACAGAATTTCTAGGTGCAGCCAGGGAATGGAGGGTGTCATGCTTGGTGACCACAGGATCTCATCTCTGTTGTTTGCAGATGATGTTGTCCTGTTGGCTTCATCCAGCAATGACCTACAGCTCTTGCTGGGACAGTTTGCCGCTGAGTGTGAAGCAGCTGGGATGAGAATCAACAACTCCAAGTCCGAGTCCATCGATCCTCAGCCGGAAAAAGGTGGATTGTCCTCTCTGGGTTGGGGACAGGCTCCTGCCCCATTTGGAGGAGTTTAAATATCTTGGGGTCTTATTCACAAGTGAGGGGAGAATGGAGCGAGAGATTGACAGACGGATCGGAGCAGCATCTGCAGTGATGCGGACGTTGTACCGGTCTGTTGTGGTGAAGAGGGAGCTGAGTTCTAAGGCAAAGCTGTCGAATTACCAGTCAATCTACATTTCTACTCTCACTTATGGTCATGAGCTTTGGGTAATGACCGAAAGAATGAGATTGCGGATACAAGCAGCTGAAATGAGCTTTCGCCGTAGGATTGCTGAACTCACCCTCAGAGATAGGGTGAGGAGCTCAGCCATCCGGCGAGAGGCTCAGAGTAGAATCGCTGCTCCTCCACATTGAAAGGAGTCAGTTGAGGTGGTATGGGCATCTGGTCAGGATGTCTCCTGGACGCCTCCCACTTGAGGTGTTTCGGGCACGTCCCTCAGGGAGGAGACCCCAGGGCAGACCCAGGACTCGGTGGAGAGACTATGTCTCCCAGCTGGTCTGGGAACGCCTTGGTATCCTCTCTGAAGAGCTGGAGCAGGTGGCTGTGGAGAGGGAAGTCTGGGCTTCTCTGCTTGAACTGCTGCCTCTGTGACCTGGACCTCCGGAAAAGCGGTAGAAGATGGATGGATGGATGGATGGATGGACCACCGGCTGGAGCAGCTACATCCCATGATGTCTCAAAAGTCTCTATGATTTTCACACAGATCAGAGCAATTTGTAGCACAGGAAGCTAAACGTTTCTATAGACATTCTGAAGCTCTGCAATCACTGCGGTTCGTGAAGATGGGATGACATCCCATCACTGAGAGGCTCAGTTGAATGGCCAGACCAATGGTTTGATGCAATAATTTTGTCACAAGAGAGCCATCTGAAACACACACACACACACACACACACACACACACACACACACCATAGATATTTTTGTGCCTAATAGCAATAGCTTGCCGTGATTACAATGTAGTACGGAGGACTTATTAGTGCTTAACTAGCATTAGCAATCATTAGCTTGCCTTCATATGTGATCTAGTTTGTATCCTCACGCCTTCCACTGCCCCATGGCTTCCTGAACTCTCCAGTACTTTTCCAGAGTTTTGTCTCGCTGCATGTAGCCTTCTCTGGCTCTCCCTTTTTGCCTTTACTCTGACAAAAAGCCAGCCAGCATTAGGCTCACCTCCATATCCACCTTGTGCTTTGCTTGTCACATACAAATCATGTGGTAGGAGTTTCGGGCCGTTGTTTTGCCGAGAATTGCTCACTTGCCGAGAATTGCATCCCATCCACCAAAACTATAAAATATAACACTACAGCCAGGCTTGTAACCACGGGTGCATTTTTAGAAGTACCAATTATACATTTTAAGAAGTAAAAATTGTTATTACCTCTTGTAAACTATCTTTAAATTATGTTTATTTGCCAGATGTTTTAGTGTTTCAAAGAGGGTTAGAAATCATAGTGATACAACTCCACGTTTTAAATCAAATCAACCTTTGTCATGTTGCTGTACATACAACTGTTGTGCAGGCAAGATGAAATTATGTTTCTCTAGGCATCCATATATGTAAAAAGAACATAATTTAAAACACACTCACACACCCCTCACACCCCACCCCAACACAGCCATTCACACATCCCTGAGACACGTTTGGTTATTACAGTAATATTAACTTATTATAGTTGCAGTTTAACATAATAACTGCCTATGTATAAAATACCAATTAAAGTAGCTGAGTGAGTCAGGTGGCTGAGTGAAATAAATACTTGAAACTAACTAGAACTATAATATACACATAATATACATAATGTCCATAAGGTGCAGTAGTATGTATAAAAGATTCCGGATCAACTGTTATCCTAACAGCTTGTGGAAGGAAGCTGTTAATCAGTCTGGTGGTTCTGCCTCTGATGCTCCGGAATTGTTTGCCAGATGGCAGAAGTTCAAAGTGTTTATGCAGAGGGTGAGAGTGGTCCTTGACAATGTTCAGTGTCCTGCTCCTACAACGGCTCTGAAAAAGTTCTTGGACAGAGGGGAGGGAGACTCCAATTACCCTCTCAGCTCCCTTCACTATGCTCTGCAGGGCTTTTTTGTCTGACATACTGCAGCTGGAGTATCATGTTGCAATGCAGTACGTCAGACCACGCTCCACCACACCTCTGTAGAAGGTCCTGAGGATACAGATGGGGAGAGAGTCCTGTTTGAGTTTCCTCAAGAAGTGCAGTCTCTGCTGGGCCCGCTTCCTGATCCCCAAGGAATTCTTGCTCCAGGTCAGGTCCTGCAAGATCTGCACTCTGAGGAACTTGATGTTCTCCACTCTTTCCACCGAACGGCTGCTGATGCGGAGAGGGGTGTATTCAGGCCGTGACTGCCGGAAGTCGATAATCATCTCCTTCATTTTGTCCACGTTGAGCACCAGATTGTTCTCCCTGCACCATCCCTCCAGGTCTCTAACTTCTTTCCTGTACATTGATTCCTCATCCTTCTGAAGAAGTTCCACCACTGTGGTGTCATCTGCAAAGTTAATAATCTGGTTCCCCTCATGTCTGGATACACAGTCATGTGTTAGAAGTGTAAACAACAGTGGACTGAGTACGCAGCCTTGAGGGGATCCAGTGCTCAGTATGATGGAGTTGGAGATGTTATTTTCAACACGGACAGACTGAGGTCTCTTGGTCAGGAAGTCCAGGATCCAGAGACATGTGGCAGTGTTCAGACCAAGGAGGAGTAATTTCTCCATCAGTCTCTGGGGAATAATGGTGTTGAATGCTGAACTGAAATCAATGTACAGGAGTCTGGTGTAGGTGTCTTTCTGATCCAGGTGGGTGATGACAGAGTGCAGGGTGGTGACTATAGCATCCTCTGTGGAGTGATTTGAACGATACGCAAACTGAAGCGGGTCATGTGATGCAGGGAGGCAGGCTGTGATGTATGGTTTAACAAGCTGTTCAAAACACTTCATAATTGGTGTCAGTGCAAAAAGACGATAGTTATTCAGACAGGACACAATTGGTTTCTTTGCCACCGGTACTATGGAAGAGGTCTTAAAGCATCTGGGAATGATGGTCTGACTCAGGAACATGTTATAAATGTCAGTCAGGACATCCGCCAACTTGCTCGTGCAGACTCGGAGCACACGTCCCGAGATGTTATCCGGATCTGCAGCTTTACGTGGATTGACCCCAATTAATTCAATTCAACGTTATTTATATAGTGCCATTTCACAACAACAGTCATCTCATAGCACTATCAACTGTAGGGGGGAACCCCCACAGTTGCAGAAAGACCCCAGCAATCAGGCGATCCCCTGTGAGCAAGCACTTGGCGACAGTGGAGAGGAAAAACTCCCTTTTAACAGGAAGAAACCTCCAGCAGAACCAGGCTCAGGAAGGGGCAGTCATCTGCTGCGACTGGCTGGGGGGTGAGGGGACCTGCACCCCCCAGGGTCCTTATTAGGGTCCTCCATGTGATAGCTGGCCCAACAGATGGTGGAGATGGGCCAGCCCTCCCTCTGATTGTCGGGTTTGATGCTTCAAAACGTGCAAAGAAGTTGTTGAGCCTGTCTGGAAGCGAAGCGTCATCATCAACATCGACCCCCTGCCTAGACTTATAATCCATCAGCGCCTGAACGCTCTGCCACATCCGTTTGGTGTTCCCTGTGTCACAGAGGTATCCCTAGATTTTCTCCGCATAGGCGTGTTTCACCGTCTTAATTCCCTTTGAGAGCGCAGACCCTCCTCCGCTCAGCCAGGTCTGAGATTTCAAAGGCAAGATTTTGCATTTATGCATTGTCTGTCATGATTGGTAATAATTGACAGCTCACATGCAGGGAGTGAAACCAGAGAAAACACACAATGACACAGGGAAGTAAATTGACTTGGATTTTTATTAATTCAAAAGGGAAAGCCTTGTTAATGAAAGATGCCACTCGCCAGAGGAAGACCCAGCCTGGAAGGAGAGACAAGAGCAGGTTAGATATGGAGGGAGACTGAAAAGGGGAAAATAGGACTGCACTCACATGAGAGAAACAGAGATCCCAGCAGCGAAACCCAGCACAAACGGCAAACCAGGACTTGAAGCTGGAAGGCAGGCGTAGTGCTGGGTGAGGTGACTGGGTGAATATGGCTGCTGAAGTGGTGATGATGATGATGATGAGGCAGGTGAGTGCACAACAACCCTGGAGACTCACCACAAAGATGGTAGCAACCTGTTAAGGAGAAGACAAGAGGAATTAATAATTTTCCTCAGAGAGGGAAAAATAGAACTTGCTTGCTGTAGCAGGTAGTATACCCAGTGAGCCAGCGCTGAAGCATTGAAGTGAAGGTCCTTTTAAGCGCTGGTGAGGCAGAGGCAGCAGGTGCGTCTCAACACGCAGGTGAGGTGATTGCCTGCGGAGTCGGGGAAAGTTGAGCAGGATGGGAGGGGGAGACTGCGCTCACCAGAACATGACATTGTCAGTAAGTAAGTATTTTCAAAGTATATAGTTGTATTGACTTGACTTACACTAAACACCTGCTTGCAATGATGGGGTGCAATTCTCGGCAAGCGAGCAATTCTTGGCATAACACGCCTTGCTGTGAAGATCTCACTCACTTAAGGTGGTATTCAGTTGTAATGGATAACGAACAACACCGTGTTGAGTCAGGATGAGTAGGTGCTAGATGAATAATTATTATTCTCAACACAGGGTCTACAGCTATTTGCCATCCAAAATGGCAGAAAAACAATGTGGCATGTGACCACTGACGTCACATGCAACTCCTCTATATGTCAATATATGTAATCAAGCAGCCTCTCTTTTACAATGTGGCAGGTTGGCTGTTGAGCTTTTTTGGGCTTGTTTCCGTAGAGCTGGTTGCTTGTTTCCCTCATGAAACCTGGCAACACTGGGAGTCAGTTGCAAGGGCGGCAGGTGGGGATGCTAGTATAGAATGCATTCAGCTCAGTGAGAGAGCATGAAACGAGTGCCACAAGGCCAACAAACCATTTTAAATTGGTTGAAGTTGTCAAACAAAAGGACCGAACCCTCTGTCCAAAACGAGGTAAATATTATTATTGATTTAGCTGGTGAATTGTTGTCTGAGGTTAGCTGGTTGCTAGTTAACTATCAATCAATCAATGCATCAGATTTATATAGCGCTTTATCATAGACACTCACAGACGCTTTACAGAAATTAAGGGTCATCCACCACCTAGATGGATGAAGCAGCCACAATACGGCGCCATCCCTTTTAACTATTCACACACACACACACACACACATTCACACAAAGGGCCACTTTAGAGTCTCCAATTAACCTAACCTGCATGTTTTTGGGATGTGGGAGGAAACCGGAGAAATCCCGGGGTAAACCCACGCATACACGGGGAGAACATGCAAACTCCACACAGATCACTGTTGGTCGGGGGCTGGGATCGAACCCACGATCCCACGATCCCCACGATCCCCCGGCCAAGGGTAAACTGTGCTGCCGCAGTGCTAACCACTGCGCCACCGTGCAGCCCCAACTAGTTCATCATCATCATAGCAGTCTGTCGGGGGTGACAATGACTGTTTCATTTAGGTCTGATCAGATTCCTCCGCGCAGCTCTGTCCTTCACCCTGCACTGCCAGGAACTCCTGACCTTATTAACCCGAGCGACGTCCGAGCCAGTATGAGTTGCTTTCTGACTGACCATTTCATGAAACTGCTTGCAAAGTATTTGAGTACCGCTAGCTTTTGCTGGACTAGCGGCACATTCTTGGCAGATAGGAGGTATTATCAGTGGCAAGGACAGGCCAAGACAAACTGACTCCAGTATATGTTGCAGTGACTGACCAGATGATAGGTTTGTTTATCTCTGCTATAAATCCGTTACAATGTACTTTGTAGTTACACCACCGAATAACTGTCCTGCCTGATAGGATTTAGCTGATCTGAGAAGTGATTAGCTCTTCTCATGCAAATTTGGTCTTTACATTGTGTTAATCATGATCAGAATGGATTTGTTCATCAACTGTTAGAGTGAAATTTATGTGTTTCAGTATTCATCAAAATGTTAGCAGCTTCGAACGTTTATAAAGTACAAACAAATCTACTCTGACCACCGGTCCTTAAATATAAATATGTTTAAATATTGCTCGTCATCCCCATGAAATTCAAGTTAATCTTAAACTGTTCTGCATTTTTAAAATGTCATGATTTTGCTAATTATAAAATTCAATTAAAAAAACAAGTTTTACCGCTTTTGATTACGGACTAAAGCCTTATTCATGCTTTTGTCAAAAAAAAGTGGACCAGGGAGGATTCAAAGGATTCAAGACAAAAAAAAGTAAGCAGGTACAATGCCGCATGTGCTTTGGACGAGCCTGGCGCGCACACGGTATTGTACATGCTCACTTTTTTTGTCTACCAAGCCAAGCAGTTGACCATGCGCACAACTGTTATTTGTAGTTTTGCCTTAGCCCTATTGCTGGGCAAATGTGCTAACACACCAGTTTGTTCACCAGCTTTAAACACGAGAGTGATTCACTTTTTTGTAGCAACAACAATGGCGTCATTTCAAGGAAAAGGAGGAATTACTGTTTTCCAGTGCTCTTCTCCACTCAAGCTGCTGTAAAAGGATTCATATATGTTTATTCTTGTCTTCAGCCTCCTCATTGTCTTCCTCGTCTACTTTGTCTTTGTATGCTGTGTTGGTAGCGCCACCTCGTGAATGGGGCGTTCAGTCTTGCGCATGCTCTGTCAACACGTTCAGATCATGGGCAGGCCGCGCGGTCATAAAATTTGGGCTGCACGCGGTAGTACGCAGTTGAGCCCCGCATACACTAATGGAGTGGAGACGATGACGTAAATTTCCTCACACGAGGTTTCCGGTGGCACGTACGCAGACAGTGGAGGTGCAGCATGAATCCAGCTTAAGCCACTCTGAAGTAGGGCTGTTGCAGTAGAGGAATTTCCCCTGTGGGATATCCACGTTAAAAGAAGCTGATTATTTTCCCTGCAGATCATTTTCAGATCTTCTATCCTCTGAAAATACCACAACTGCACAAAAGAGTGTCTAAACAAATATATAAGAAATAAACACCAATACATTCCTTAAACACGTATGGGAAAAAGATCTGAATTCACAATTTACTGATGTTGAATGGGCAAATACTTTAAATAATGGGAAGAAAGTGTCTAGGGAATTGAAAACCAGACTTGTTCAATTTAAAATTTTGAATCGATTTTACTGGACACCTCGTAAAATGTTTAGAGCGAATCTCGTTCATTCTTCAAGCTGCTGGAGATGTCTACAAGGGGAGGGGACATTAATCCATATGATTTGGAGTTGTTCGGTAATACAGGACTTTTGGTTGCAGATCCATAGACATATTATGACAATTGTTAAGCAAGAAGTGCCATTTACTCAGACTTTTTGTCCTTGGGGATCCATCAATGATTCAGGACCCAATCTGATGCCGAGTGGATTCAGACTGCTTTGATGCTGGGCCGAAAGTTGATCACTTTTCACTGGAAATCTTCCTCTGCCCCACCCATAGCTCAATGGCTCAGGGAGTTGGGCAAGCTTGCTGCACTAGAACGCCTTTCATATAAACTTCTGGACAGGATGGACAGCTTCTATAATAAGTGGGGATCCTATCTTACCTTTATAGGTGTAGTAGATTAAGCTAATCATCTTAAGAGTATTAGGGTGGAAATGGAATGTTTTATCCTCTCACTGGGTATACTTTTTTTTTGTTGTTGTTTGTTTGTTTCTGTTTTATTTTCTAAATTGAAAACCCAATAAAATTCAAATTACAAAAAAAAAGAAATAAACACCAATAGATGAATGAAAGAATAGATGCATTTCATATTCCTAAACTTTTTATAAACTTTTTTATATGTTAAAATGAGTTCAAAAGCACTACAATACAGCATCACTGATTTATTTATTTAATTTTTGAGCTTATAATCACATTTCTAGTTTTCTGTTCCCATTTTATTTAATCAGGAGACAGCATTACACAAATTAGGCAGTGACCAAACACTGAGATATTGATGGCTTATTGTCACTGTATAATGATTTAACTACTAGTATAACAAGATTCATCACGGTAACACTGTACCTTCTGAGCTTGTTGGTGTTTAAGGGTCCATTTGCAATAAAGGGGGTGCTAAAAATAAATACATTGATAACTAAAAATTTGCAGTGCTTCTTTCAGCATTTTTTTTCTCTTTTTTTTTGCAGCATTTGTCACCTCCTCCAGCCTGTTGCTTTTCCTGTCCAGTAGGGGTCTCGGCTGAACGCTGCGCTGCACCTACAGAAAGCATATTATAAACCCATTTAAAGTTAGAGCTGTCCTCACTACCAACTTTTGGAGCTCCAAATATTAGCAAACTTCAGTGTTTTATGTAGAACTGTGACGTTTTTAATGTCACTTTTTTGTGTGTGCAACTTTGTCATAGTTTTACAGCTTTTCTTGTAAATCAGAGACATTTTTTTTTGTAAATTTGCCTACTTTTTGTATAAATATGCAGTATTTCCCCATGTTGTTTTCCCCCTAAATTCAGTTTCTCAGAAAAATGTAGCATTTTTCTTAAATTTGTCATAGAAAATCAGCCCTTTTCCTTACATATTTGCAAACCAACTTAAATTTCAGATTTTTTTTTTTTATAATTTTTTAACTATCATTAAGTTGCTACTCTTTTCTTGTGAATTTATACTATTTTCTCCAAAATTTGTACATTTTGTTCTGGTAAATTTGGTATAGGTAAATTTGTTATTTACCTTTTATGAGGTAAGGGGGCAAATATCTGAACCCTAAATTTGAAAACTGAATGCCACTGTAAAAAATTAAATGTCTAGATAATGAATTCAGAGTAAGTTTTTATGGGTGGATAGCAGGATCTGCAAAGCACTCTGGTCATCTAGAGATGAAGAAAAAGCACTATATAAGTGAACGCCATTTACTCAGTGAAGAGAGAATTTTGATTTTGCCAATACTGCACCCTCAGTTTTGATTTTCTTTGTGTATACTACATTTAGTGAAATTGGCTGGTTTTGACTCCTGTTTTTTTTTGTTTTGTTTTTTTTTTTAACTTTTGATGCAATCCTCACACATGGGTGTGATTTTTAGAGGTTTGCCCCTATTGGTTAAAGCGTTTTTGACTGATATCAGTCTGGCCCACTTGAGAGGTCGCATTGTAAAGGCCAGCTAAGTCGGTGACCATGCCCCCATCATGCCGAGTTGAAGTGTGTGGGAGAATTGATGAAGAAAATTAGTTCAAAGTAAGCTGTGTGTTTTAATTATGCAGCAGTTTGAATGTTAAAACCGCAACAGAGCAGAGGACATCAATAATCTTTAACTGGTGACATTTTTAGCTGCTGTGACTAATAATGGTCAGTTGGGAACCTCTAAAAAACCAGCCAACGTGTAAGGAATGTGCCAAAATGTCAAAGAAAATGAATGAAAAAAGCAAGTCTGGGCAGTGAAAATGAAAGAAGGATTTATCAAACGAAGAATTTGCTTATTTTATGCAAGACTGTTATTTTTTCTTTAATATTCAGCAAGTTTTCTGTAAAGCGTTTTGGTACAAATCTGCATGAGGATTGTGCCACGATGTCAAGTAAAAAAAAAACAGGAGTCAAAACCAAAGGAAATTAAAGCAAAGTCTGGGCAGTGAATACAAAATAATTCTTTATCAAACAAATTTTATAGCAAATTAGATTGAAGTCAGGATTTTTGCTTTGTAGATGAAATATTTTATGCTAGATTGTTATTAATGCTTCATATTCATATTTGAAGATGCAAACTTTTATAGGAAACAACCTCATTTTTAAAGGGTACGAATATACTGAGCATAAGCCACACAGTGTTGAATATAAAACCGATCCTGAAAATCACTTTTTCAACAGTATAAAACAGTGTAAATACTTTAGCTCAGACCAACTAAAAAATACAATTTCTGACCAATCATTGTCAATAATACACTTTAATAGAAGTCTCAATATGAATTTTTCCAAAATCCAGGACAGTTTGTTGCAATATAACAAATTTTTCTGCTGTTGCAATTTCTGAGACTTGGCTAAAAAATGACCAACTTCATACAGTGCAAATGAGAGGCTATGATTTTTATACCACAAGCAGGTCAAAAAAAGGATGGTGGTGTTGCTTTATACATCAGGTCCTGCTACCAAAGCCAAGTTGTAGATAATATGTCTTTTGAAATGAAAAACATCATGGAGTGTGTAACTGTGGAATTAATTACAACTGCAAAAAACATCATAATAAGTTGTATTTATAGAGCACCGGGTACCGATATTGACATTTTCAAAGAAAAATTGTCTGAGCTTTTCAGTGCAGTAGGTAATAAGAAGCTGGCATTTATTTGTGGAGACTTCATTATTGACTTATTGAATCCAAATGACCATATCTAAATAAGTGAATTCATAAATTCCATGTTTTGTCTGGGTTTCTACCCTTCAATAACATACCCCCCTAGAATAACAACACATTCAGCAACGCTTACTGATAACATTTTCACAAATGTCACTGAAGGGAATGTAACTGCTGGCCTTATTATCAATGATGTGACAGACCATCTGCCTGTTTTTGTTTCTCCACACACTGGTGTAACACACAACATTGAAATAGATCAGGTTTTTGAACGACTTGTAACAGAAACTGCAATTAACCATCTTAGAAATTATCTAAAAATACAAGACTGGAGCAGTGTTTATGTTGATGACATTGACACAGCATATGGAGAATTTGTCTCTATTTTATCCCATCATCATCATCATCATAGCAGTCTGTCGTGGGCGACAATGACCGTTTCATTTAGGTCTGATCAGATTCCTCCACACAGCTCTGTCCTTAGCCTTCCGCTGCCAGGAACTCCTGTCTATGTCCAACTTCTTCAAGTTTCTTTTTACAGTATCTTTAAATCTGATCCTTGGTCTACCCTGATTGCGTTTGCCCTCACATAACTGAGTATAGTAACTGCCGAGGGAGACGCTGGTAGTCCATCCTCTCAACATATCCGAGCCATCTCAGGTTCATCTGAATTAGCATGTCCTCCATTGATGGTAGACCAGCTTGTTTCAACACTTCTATGTTGGTTATCTTGTCTTTCCATGAGATGTTCATTATGGCTCGAAGGGGTCTCATCATGTACGCGTGGAGTTTCTTCACCTGCACTCTGTAGACAGTCCAAGTTTCAGCACCATACAATAGAGTAGCCAGTACTGTCGCTCTCTACACTTTGCATTTCACACGGATTGACACATGTCAATTGTTCCACAGTCTCTCCCTCAAGTTTCCAAGCACAGCACTCGCTCTTCCCATTTTGAGAGATAGTTCATCCTCCAGCCTAGCATTCTCTGAAACAGTACTCCCTAGGTACTTGAAAGTCTTGCACTTGACTAGTGGCTCTGTACTAGTGCTGATCTCTTCTGGTAGTGATGTTGATAATGGCACTGTCTTCTTGATGTTGATTTGGAGGCTGAATTGGCTAGCTGCTCTTGCAAATTTCTACACTAAAGATTGCATATCTTCCACACTGTGTGCAACTAAAGCACTGTCGTCAGCAAAGAGCATTTCTCTTACTATCTTTATCGATGTCTTACTCTTGGCTTTAAACTGTGCCACATTGAACAAGTCTGCTTCTTTCCTTGTTTGAATGTATACTCCTTCTGAAGGGTCTTTGAAGGCCACCTCAAGCATGGCGCTAGATATAGCGAGAAGAGTGTAGGCGCCAGCACACACCCTTGTTTCACCCCGTTGCTTACTGAAGAGTCTTTAGATACTGAACCACTCATTGCCACGTTTGCTTGCATACCTGTATGGAGTGCCTCGATCAGGCTGACAAACTTCTCTGTACAACCATATTTCTTGAGTACCTACCAAAGTCCTTGTATGAAACAGTGTCAAAGGCTTTACTGAAGTCTATGAAGACTACATAAAGCGGCATGTTCTGTTCGATACACTTTTCTTGAACCTGTTTCAAGCAGAAAATCATGTCCATTGTGCTTCTTCCACTTCTAAAGCTGCACTGGGTTTCCGGTAGTACATTCTGCGAGATGTGTTCATTGAGTCTGTTAAGTAGCACATGTGAGAGAATCTTACCAACAGTGGCTAGCAGTGATATACCTCAGTAATTTCCACAATCTTTCCTGTCACCTTTCTGGAACAAAGGCACAATACTTGCATCTTTCCAGTCTTGAGTTACTTTCTGGGCATCCCATATCTCTTGGATGAGCTTGTGCAGGCAGTTGGTAAGCTGAACACCACCAAATTTCCACACTTCTGCTGGAATTCCATCCCTTCCTGGAGCTTTACCATCCTGCGTTGTCCTGATAGCTGCCATTAGTTCAGAGGGAGCTGAGGAGAAAGATCAGAGAAGGCAAGGACAGCTTCAGGAAGAAGATGGAGGACAAGCTGCAACAGAGCGACATCAGCGGGGTCTGGAGAAACCTCAAAATCATCTCTGGGCTCCAGAATACCCCCCCCCCCCCCCAGGCCACGGGGGGCAGGGACTGGGCGAACAACCTGAATCTGTTTTTCAATAGGTTTGACCAACCGCCCTCCCCCCTGACTGCACAACAACCACTGCTGCCTCTAAAGAAATCAAGTCCTGCTGCCCACTCCACCAACACCCCCACCAACTCCCAACACGCAGCCCCCCCATCTTGACCCTGTCCAGGACCCAGGTGAGGACGGAGCTGAGGAAGATCAAGGCGAGGAAGGCGTCGGGACCAGACGGCATCAGCGCAAAGCTCCTCAAGTCCTGTGCAGACCAGCTGTGTGGGATTGTGACGTACATCTTCAACCTGAGCCTGAAGCTGGGGAGGGTACCACAGCTGTGGAAAACATCTTGTGTGGTACCTGTACCAAAAACTTCCCACCCCAAAGACCTGAACAGCTACAGACCGGTGGCCTTGACGTCCCACTTGATGAAGACCCTGGAGAGACTGCTCCTTGCTCACCTCCGCCCCCTGGTGGAACCAGCGATGGATCCACTCCAGTTCGCCTACCAGCATGGCATTGGGGTGGAGGATACGGTGATCTTCCTCCTTCACCGTTCTCTGTCCCACCTGGAGAAGCCCGGGAATGTGGTGAGGATCATATTCTTTGACTTCTCTAGTGCTTTCAACACCATCCAACCGATGATCCTGAAGGACAAGCTGCTGCGCGCAGGGGTGGACCAGCACCTGTCATCATGGACTACCTCACGAACCGGCCTCAGTTTGTGAGAACCCAGGACTGTGTGTCCGACACGATCATCGGTAGCACGGGGGCCCCCCAGGGAACGGTGTTGGCTCCCTTCCTGTTCACTCTTTATACTGCGGACTTCTCACACAACACACTGCCATCTGCAAAAGTTCTCTGATGACTCTGCGATCGTTGGCCTCATCTCCAATGGAGATGAAGCTGAGTACAGAGGGCTTATCCAGGACTTCGTGGACTGGTGCCATCGGAACTGCCTCCAGATCAACACGAGGAAAACTAAGGAGCTGGTGGTATACTTCCGCAGGCATGGACAACCCCTCACAGCACCAGTAAATATACAGGGAACAGACATTGAGATGGTGACATCCTACAAGTACCTGGGTGTTCATCTGAACAATAAACTAGACTGGTCACACAATACTGACGCACTCTACAAGAAGGGACAGCGGAGGCTGTTCCTACTGAGGAGACTCAGGTCTTTTGGTGTACAAGGGGCGCTGCTGAAGACATTCTATGACACGGTGGTGGCATCAGCCATCACTTTTGGAGTGGTCTGCTGGGGCAGTGGCATTACCGCAGCCGATAGGAAGAGACTGAACAAACTGATCAAGAAAGCTAGCTCTGTCCTGGGGTAGCGCCTTGATCCGGTTGAGGAGATAGGAGAGAAAAGGACGGTGGCTAAACTCATCTCTGCTGGAGTCTGAGTTCCACCCTATGCAGGACATACTGAATGCACTGAGGAGCTCATTTAGCAGCAGACTACATCATCCCAGGTGCACAACCGAGAGGTTTCGTAGGTCCTTCCTACCAACGGCTGTCAGACTGTACAACCTAAGCAGGGCTGCTCGCAGAGATAGCAAAAAGACGTAACAAACTAATAGTTTTTTGAATGCAAAAGATGCAATAGACTTACACAATGGTCCCCTCCGGCATACAACTAGGAAAATACCGGTCGCTATGGAGGGTGAGAATATGTATGGGCACATAATCATACCATGTAGGATAACTAAGTAGACGGTTGTGCTGTTTCATCCCATCTAGCAACAATGCTCTGCACTGTGTGTTTATATATTTACATATTTATTCCATCTAGCTACAATGCTCCGCACTGTGTGTTTATATTTATATATCTATATATTTATTCCATCTAGCTACAATGCTCCGCACTGTGTTTATATATCTACATATTATTCCATCTAGCTACATTGCTCCGCACTGTGTGTGTTTATATATTTACATATTTATTCCACCTAGCTGCAATGCTCCGTACTGTGGGTGTTTATATATCTACATATTTATTCCATCTAGCTACAATGCTCCGCACTGTGTGTTTATATACATATATATATTTATAGTAATATGTACATATGTATATTAGCTGCTCTTGCTTGCTTGCTTTATTTCTTGCCTTCTGATTGGTGCTCTGAGTGTTGCTATCCCTGTGCTGTTGCAATCCTGGAATTTCCCCGTTGTGGGACTAATAAAGGCTTATCTTAAAATTTGGTGGTTCATCCAGACTTGATACAGTTGGTCGCTGCACTAGAGCTTCTTTAGCCTCTTCAGTGAGATCTCCAGGGTTGTTTAGTAGTTGGTCAAAGTGGTCTGCAAATCTGTCCAGGATCTTGTCTTTCTCCTGCAAAACCGTTTCACCATCCATAGCCATTAGTTGGATCAATCCTCTTAGTTTAGGTTGGTAGATTTCTCTCTAACCTGTGAAGAATGTTTTCATGTCCTTTAAGTCTGCTGCAGTTTGAAGTTTCTCCGCTTTTTCATCCCACCAGTTGGACATCATCTCTCTGGTGTACTTCTGTAGCTCACTTTGAGTATTTCTTCTTCGACCTTGTGTTACACTGTAGGATTTCCTGCCTAGCTGTATTCCTCGCTTCTAGTAGCTTCTTCAGGTGTTCATCATGCTCAAACCAATCTTGATGTTTCCTCTCAGGGTAGCCTAATACATCACTCACAGTCTGATACACCATATCCTTCAGTGTTGCCCATTTCTCTTCTATGTCATTCTCTGAGTTGTTGCTGTCCCAGTCTTTCAAGTTTTCATCCATTTCCTGTGTAAGTTCTTCCTGCTTCTTTTGGCCTTTCAGTGCACTAGTGTTTAGCTTCAGTGGTGGCTTCGCACCCGTCCTGCAGTGCTGTTTTCATCTGCAAATCCTTAATCTAGATCTCAGCATAACATGATCAGTACCACAGTCCGCACCTCTCATTGCTCTGGCGTCCAATACATCCCTTCTGTCTCTCTGCCTGACAATAATGTAGTCTAATAAGTGCCAATGCTTGGATCTTGGGTGCATTCATGTCTTCTTGTGTGTGTCCTTGTGCTTAGAGTGTTGGTTATCACAAGGTTGTACTCTGAACATAGTGCAAGTAGAAGTTCTCGATTAGCATTGCACTTGCCTACCCCATGACTGCCTAGCACTCCTTTCCATTTCTCAATGTCTGAATCAACTCTGGCATTAAAATCTCCAACAAGTATCAGCCTGTCATCAGTCGGTACACGCCTGATAGTCTCACGTAAATCACTGTAGAACTCTTCCTTCACCTCCTCTGTGTTGGTCATTGTTGGGGCATATACACTGATGAGTGTGGCATACATCTTCCGCTGTAGTGGGAGTCTCAGTCATTATCCTGTCATTCATTGGCAGCGGTTCCTCATCAAGCATTTCTGCTGTCTCCTTTCTAACTGCAAAGCCCACTCTTGCTTCTCTCCTTTCTTGAGTTGATCTCCCACTCCAAAAGATGTACCCATGGTCTTCAAAGCTATCATATCCAGGCAATCTTGTTTCACTAAGTGCAGCTATGTCTACATTGTACCTGTTCATTTCCAGGGCCACAAGCGCGGTCTGTTTTTCTGGGCGCTGTGATGTTGTTCTGTCCAACAGAGTGCGTACATGGGCAGCACGGTGGTGCAGTGGTTAGCACTGTTGCCTTACAGCTAAAAGGTTCCTGGTTCGAATCCCCAGGCTGGCAGGGGTTGGTACCTTTCTGTATGGAGTTTGCATGTTCTCCCTGTGCTGTGTGGGTTTACTCCGGGGGCTCCGGTTTCCTCCCACAATCCAAAGACATGCATGTTAGGTTAATTGGTTGTTCTAAATTGTCCCTAGATATCTGTTTCCTATAGGCCCTTAGAATAGAGGGTTAGTACTAGTGAAAGCGCTTTGAGTGGTCTTTGTGACTAGAAAAGCGCTATATAAGTGCAGGTTAGTTAGTTAGTTAGTACATTCCATTCTGCTACGCACAAGTAGAGTACCTGGAGGGCTGGTGCAGGGAGAACAATCTTGTGCTCAACGTGGACAAAACAAAGGAGATGATTATCGACTTCCGGCGGTCACAGCCTGAGCACGTCCCCCTCAGCATCGGCGGCCGTTTAGTGGAGAGAGTAGAGAACATCAAGTTCCTCGGAGTGCAGATCTCGCAGGACCTGACCTGGAGCAAGAATTCCTTGGAGATCAGGAAGCGAGCTCAGCAGAGACTACACTTCTTGAGGAAACTCAAACAGGCCTCTCTCCCCATCTGCATCCTCAGGACCTTCTACAGAGGTGTGGTGGAGAGTGTTCTGATGTACTGCATTGCTACATGGTACTCCAGCTGCAGTATGTCAGACAAAAAAGCCCTGCAGAGGATAGTCAAGGGGGCGGAGAGGGTAATTGGAGTCTCCCTCCCCTCTGTCCAAGAACTTTTTCAGAACCGTTGTAGGAGCAGGGCACTGAACATTGTCAAGGACCGTTCTCACCCTCTGCATAAACACTGAACTTCTTCCATCTGGTAAACGATTCCGGAGCATCAGAGGCAGAACCACCAGACTGATCAACAGCTTCCTCCCACAAGCTGTCAGGATGCTGAACAGCTGACCCGGAATCTCACATACACACTACTGCACCTATGGACATTTTGTATATTATAGTTAGTTATTCTTTTTCCCCAAGTATGTCTCAGGGATGTGTGAATGGATGGGGGGGTGGGAGCTATGTGGGAGTGTGTCTTAATCATGCTGCTTCTTATATGGATGCCGAGAGAAACGCAATTTCATCTTGCCTGCACTACAGTTGTATGTACAGCAATATTACAATAAAGTTTGATTTGATTTGATTTGATTTGATTTGAAGGCTGCTGTTTTCCTCTTCTTTTGTCTTCCTGCTCCTAGCTTACTTTTCACTGCCTGTCAGAGTGTGAACAGATCAGATCATTTTATCCCAACTATTTAATAAACATTGCCCTATAGTGGTAAAGGAAACTAAAGTTAAATCCAGAGATAAACCTTGGCTCACCAAGGGCCTGCAAAATGCTTGTAAAAAGAAAAATTTGTTATACAAAACGTTTTTGAAATTAAGAACTGTCTTAACTTTCTAAGCAGAAAATACAAGACTTATAAAGAAACTCATTAGCATCTTAAGATTGAGTAAAAAAAATTACACTAAATTATTGGAAAATAAAACTAATGCATGCAATTTATGGAAGGTGTTAAATAATATAACAAAGAGAGGAAAACTATATTCCAACCACATCTCTTATTTAAATTCAAAAAATGGAATAATCAGTGAAAATAACTTGATCTCCAACACATTTAATGAATATTTTGTTAATATAGGAAAAAAGATGGTCAGCTCCACTGTATCATCAGCAAATGCAAGTGGCGCTGACAATGTCGTCAACATAAACGCTTACTCAATGTTTATGAAAGAAACAGATGAAAAAGAAATTCTTGACATTCTTAACAAATTCAAAGACAAAAAATCAATTGTAATGATTTCAGTATGTTCTTGGTTAAAGGTATTATTGATTGTATTGTTAAACACTTCACTTTCATATGCAACATGCCACTTAGTTAGTAAGTTAATCCCTTCACACCTGAAGATGTATATGGGCGGCGCCTATCTCCGTTTCTCTGACCCTAGGCCACACAGCTACTGTAAGTAGTGAAAGCTACAGCGGGGGGGTCAGTCCTCTGGTAGCTCTGTGTGTAACTTTACTTTCCCCATTCCATTATGCGGAGCACCACGCTAGAAGGCAGAAAGCACCATTTTTATATGGTCTTTGGTATGACCCGGCCGGGATTTGAACCCCTGCCTCCCAGGTGTGGGGCGGATGCTCTACCAACTGAGCCACCACTCCAGTAACTGAGCCACCACTCTGCAACATGCCACTTACTGCTGGTAAATTTCCAAAGAAAATGAAAATAGCAAGAGTCATTCCTCTGTATAAGACTGGTGGCAAACATTATTGTCAAACTACAGACCCATCTCCTTGTTACCTCAGTTCTCCAAAATACTGGAAAAAATATTTGTTAAGATAAGAGAAAGACAAGGTTTATTATGATTTAACTGGGTGGAATGAAAACACACATGCCCGTCATCCCGGTGCTCATTGTTCACAGCTGCAGTAGGCAAATTGTAGGCAAAGAATATTCTGGATAGTTCCACAGGCCAGGATGCACCTCCAGAATTCCCACTGCTCCATAAATACTCCCCCAGGCTTGCTTGGGTCCCCGGGTGGCAAGAACCTCATCCACAAAACTCTGGATGAAGTCCGCCACCCACTCCTCCTCCACGGTCGGAGACCCCGCTGCCTTTCTCCCTTTATTGGTGCAAGGCCGGCGAGCTGGGGACATAATGAACTCCAGTTCTCAGGTGGGTAAAACGAAAAAAACAGTTCAAAAAGAAAAAACAGATGTGTGGGTATAACCCGCTAAATCCTTTGCGCTGGCTGGACCGTTCTGTCATGATCCTCCTCGTGCTCTTTTACGCAGCGCATCGAGGAGGGAAAGGAAGAACGGATTTAAGCACAGGTTACACCACAAACACATTTATTAACACAAGGGGCAAACAGTTCCAAAAACAAAGACATACAAAAAGGCTACGGAGTGCACTAACGGGCTCACACGATGAACATGCAGTGGGCAGACCACAGTGCACCGTGGTCACAAGACAAATAATACACAAGAAACTCAGCAGACTTACAAAATGGATGACAGGGTTCACTTCGAGACTCACACGATATGTGCAGCTGGCAGACCACAGTGAACGGTGGCCATAATACTTCCAAAGACAATGGTCCAGCAATGCTTGACTTGCAAAAGCTGCTTAAGTACAAGCACTGCTGACAGATTGGGTACACCTGGGAAAGGCAATCGCCTGAGTGGAACCACTGGCTGTCAAGAGAGAGGGGGCGTGGTCAGACCGGCAAGTGCTAGACAATGCCCACACGAATTTAGGTCAAAGAGGCTGCCTAGCAGCTGCCGGCCAGAACAGCAGCTACAGGCAAGGAAAGCAGAACAAGTGACATAAAAGCAACAAGAACAGAAAAGATAACACAATACAGAAACATACCGATACCTGAGCTACAGAGAACAGTCAGAACTGAGCCTAATTTTGTCTCAATTCTAATTCCATAATCCTGTTGTCAGAACACCAATCACACACTGGTAAATACATAATATTTATATTATGTATTTAATTATTAATATTGAGTTTGTTAAAAACTAATGTCAATTCAAATAGTCAATTCAATTCATATAGTCACAGATTTGGGGCAGATGGGTTTATGAACTGGTGTGATGACCATCAGCTGCAGATTAATACAGAAAAGACGGTGGAGATGCTAGTGGACCCAGGTCAGATGATGATCACAGTCCTGTGGCCATACCTGGTCATGATATCAAACAAGTTAAGTCATATGAATATCTTGGTGTTCACATTGATAGTGATCTGAGCTGGCACACGCAAGTGGCGAGTGTTTGTGCCCGAATCCACCAGTGTCTGCATTTTCTTCGCTGGCTCAGACTGTTTGGCGTCTGTGGAAATATTATGTTGATTTTCTACAGGGCAACCATTGAGTCTGTGTTACGGTATGGTATTACCAGCTGGTTTGGCAATGTAACAGAAAACTCAAAAGCTCAGATATCAAATCTGATGAAGATAGCAGGGAAGATTATGGGCATGGCAGCACTTCCAACTCCCAAAGATCTGTTTGAACAAGCCACCCTCAGACAGGCAAATTGCCTTTTATCTGATGGTTCTCATGTATTGTATCCTGAATATGTCTTAATGAATTCAGGGAGAAGGTACAGGGTCCCTTTTCATAAATATAATCGGTATAAGCATTCATTCATTCCCTTGTCGATGAAGCTCATTAATGAACGGATAAGTCAGGTGAACAGAAGTTAGGGAGACTGTGAGGTTGAGTATACTGTATAATAACATTGTCTACTCAACATTGTATTCGCACTTTGATGAATTATGTTGATTTTAATCTTGGTGGTTATTTATATATTGGTTGTATTATTATGTATAAAAATTTTAATGAAAATTTTTGAAAAACTGGTCAGATGTGAGGTCCTAAAGCAGACTGAGCATGCATTGGATCCTCTGCAGTTTGCCTATAGGCCTCACAGAGGAGTGGAGGATGCCACTGTCACTCTGTTTAACATGTTTTTTAAACATCTGGATTTTAATGGGACACACGCCAGACTTTTATTTGTGGACTTTTCCTCCGCCTTTAATACAATCCAACCTCATATCTTAGTTGAAAGGTTCCTGCAACAATTTGATTTGAGCAATAATCTGGTGGGTTGGATTCTGGATTTCTTAACCAACAGGACGCAGAGAGTAAGGGTCAATGGTACATTGTCTGACCTAAAGTGCTCTTCTACTGGCTCTCCTCAGGGGTGTGTGTTGTCACCACTACTCTTCATCCTGTACACAAACATGTGTTGGAGCAGACATGACAACAGACACATTATAAAGTATGCTGATGACTTAGTTATTGTTAGTCTCCTCCAGGATGGTGAGAGTGGCCACGGCCCAGTAGTTGATGATTTTGTTCACTGGTGTGAGGATTCCTACCTGCAGCTGAATACGACAAAAACTAAAGACATGATTATTGACTTTCGGAGGAAAACTCCCAGGCACAGAGTCACCGTACTAAAAGGCCAGACCACCGAATGTGTACAATCTTACAAATATCTTGGGACGATTATTGATAGTAATTTAAACTTTGAAGAGAACTGTGAAAGGGTGTGCAAAAAGGGTCAGCAACATTTGCATTGCTTGAGAAAACTTGCACACTTCCAAATTGACCGAACCATAATGACAATGTTTTATCGGGCTTTTATTGAATCTGTTTTATCCTTTTCTTTAGTGTCATGGTTTGGTCAGATAAAACTGAAACAGAGGAAATCCTTGGATCAGGTAGTTAGATGGTTCAGTCGTTTGCTTGGTGAGTCACAGCTGAGCCTGACATCCCTGTACACCAGACAAGTACAGAGGATGGCTACCTCCATTTTAAATGATGACTCCCACCCTTTGTACTGCAACTTTCAGCTTCTTCCCTCAAGACGGAGGTTTGCTGTCCCAAAAAGCAAAACCCAGCGCTACAAAAACAGCTTTGTTCCTGCTGCTGTCAAAGAGTTGAACAAGTTGTAACAATATAGTGCACATAATTTAGGTACCTATTTATTAACTCCATTTTATATTGACTTATTTTTGTAGAATTTTATTTGGGTTCTAAATCTTTTATTGGGTTTTAGACCTTTGAGTTTTTAACCTCTTTGACTAGTCTTTAACTTTTTAATATGACCCTTCTCTCTTATATATAGAACCCAGCGCTACAAAAACAGCTTTGTTCCTGCTGCTGTCAAAGAGTTGAACAAGCTGTAACAATATATTGCACATAATTTAGGTACCGGTACCTATTTATTAACTCCATTTTATATTTACTTATTTTTGTAGGATGTTACTTGGGTTCTAAATATTTTATTGGGTTTTAGACCTTTGAGTTTTTAACCTCTTTGACTAGTTTTTAACTTTTAATATGTCCCTTCTCTCTTACCTCTGGTTTTTCTCTCATCTCTTTGTCTTTTTATACCCTGATTGATGGAGCCTTGAGTATTTTTATCATGTTTATAGTCAGCTTCATGTGTGCCTGTGTTTGTGTCTATGTTGAATGTAATTTGTGGCTTGTAAATATGGATGTCACCAGACTGCAAAACAAATCTACCTACGGGTACAAATAAAGTAACCTGAACCTGAACCTATTATGTATTGGTTGTATGTATGGTATGTGTTTTTGCTGCGCAGCAGATCCTTTTGTCCAAGACAAATCTCTCCTAAAGGAGATCAATAAAGGTACTTTGACTTTGGCATTACCACCTTGGTGGAGTAATAACATTTGCAACTTTTCTTTTAAATCTGCAACTTTTTTCTCATAGATTTGTGACTTTTTTCCTTTTAAAGGTGCAACATTCACCTGAATGCTGGTCTTTAATGCCTTAAATTTTCGGTCTTCATCTAGACCATGCATGACTCAGCTTTGTTTCTCTGAAGTTTTTGTTTTGAAGGGTTTGAAGTCTTCCTTCTTAATAAAAGAGGGGCCCCCAGACAATCTTACATCAGCCCCGACTACCTTTACTCTGGAGAAAATGTTCTGTTTATTGTCCCCTCAACAGTGACAGCAAATATCCACCTGATAGTGGGCTGAAGGGATGATTTAAAGAC